>OY756366.1:13608445-14811797 GCA_963576895.1 Ceraclea dissimilis | reverse complement strand
TGATACTAAAGAGGAGTGAAGACACTCCTGGACACTCCAGAGATGCTGGTGTTGACACTAGTGGACTTAAAAACAATCCTACAACAACGTCACTTGGCAGCCATTTACCATGCCGCCCTTGCCATTGGTTCAACCTGAACTGAATCAGAACTGGACATGAAAGGTCGGCCTTCTCCTTTACAGGTGGGGCAAGCGGGACAACCCCAACTGCCCCGTGGTGGGGTATGGAATTCGTTAATGACATTGTCGAAGAATGACAGTTTACTAGGTTCAGCGGCACGATGGACGACATTCACAATTTGTCTCCTGATGCACTTCAATGCCTGAGCTCTCACGATTTTAATATCTAACTCTGGTCTGTTTCCAGTGCCATACAATGCCCAAAAAACAATTTAGCTCCTAGATTAGTCAAATTCAGGTTCTAAAACTGCTTTATGGCCTAAGTCTAGTAAGCATGAAATGCTGCTTTAGCTAGCTACAGAACCTCAAGTAGTACAAAAGGGCCCATCCTACACATATTCATCAAAATCATTAGGTCATGACCATTCTGAGAATAAATAGTCTCAGAATGGTTGTGACGAATGCTAATCTAGAACCTTCTTGGTTCCCAGGAGCTGTTTACAACCATTTTGAGAGAAAATTTTCTCAGAATGGTTGTGACGTATGCTAATCTAGAACCTTCTTGCTTTCCAAGAGCTGTTTCTAACCATTCTGAGATTAAAGTATAGTCTCATAGCGTATGCTTATCTAGAACCTTGTTGGTTCCTAGAAGCTGTTTCATGTACAATGCAAATAGATACTTAAAACGGCAGTATGGAGATACATACATACCTAACAGAAATGAAAACTAGAATGACATGAGATGAGTTGAGGTAGATGACATCAAAACATACAGTCCAGTCAAAATATTCGTAATCAGATACATAGAAACACTGTACTATTATACCTAACTAAGTTATATAGGATTATACCGGTTTGGTAAACGAAGGGAATTCCGAATCACCTATACTGGTCGATGATAAGATGTTTCATATACGGCTGCAACATCATCATGTTATAAACACAATACAGTTGAAAATAGGTTTGTTTAATTGAAAAAATATACATTAATTATTACTTTGGTGCAGAAACACTTAATAAACTGCTAAGATAATGTAAAAACGATGGATGATTTGATACGGTTTCATATTAGTTACGAGTATGATCGTTGTGAATTTTGATTTTTAAAAAGAGTATCAGGCGAAATGTTTTAAATTTAAATATAAACAATCATAGGAGAAAAATGATACAAACCTTTGAAATACATCTTAATTCACTTTTGTCTTGAAACTTTTGATACACAAGAGACACTAACCACAAACATTCACAGCTTCAAGAATGTTACACAGTCTGCTGTTACACAGCAAACTCAAAATTACAATTAATTTCAAAGAAAATTATATTACTCTTATAACAATTACGCAACTTAAAACATTTTCACTTATAAATACAACTTAAAACTTTATATAATTAAAATTTATCACAGAATTTAATAGTATTGGTACCGAGTGTAGTTAACACTGGTACTGTACAACTTGAAATTGTCAAAATTATTATTAAACATTGAATTTGTTCACATCTGACACATCGTTATTTTGTCACTACTTATTGGGCAGGTACTAATTCAGTGTGAGTTCGCTGCGAGAATGATGATGGACTGAACTGAACAGACAGGACCAGAAGCGGACAACTATGAACGGAAATTAAACTGTGATAACAACAATAATATAAATAACATTATGGAGATACGTCATGCATAACTTTATCTATAATTATGTTATTTTTCATTTAGTTTTAATACCTATAAGTTTTGTTACTTGTGCGCAACGCGTCACTTCAGATGTAAAACTAATAGTTTTAACTTAGCTGTTAAACTTTACGAAATTAGTTTTATAATTTTATACACTATTAAGAGTATTATGTCTAAAGAGTCTACAACTTCTCACTGAGTATGGACTACACTTTGTTGACCGCAAACACTTGGTTTCGCATCCTGCAATCCACTGGTTCTTCTACTGCTTAAATATATGTAGTTGTTTATAATATTGTTTATTAATATTACAGTGACGTGATTATCAATGAGACTAGGAACTCGATAACAAATCAACATCACGATTCCTTCAATGATAAAAGTCAATTTAATGTGATTCCCTGTGTATTCTTGATGGAGTTATTGGAATAGTCCGCAAATTCGTGCACGAAGTCATTCGTATACCTTTCCTGTGATCACGATTTATTAGGTTAAAACAAGCTTGGATTAAACAATGGAGATGATTGTATATAGGTATATCGATACCACGCGAGAGCAATAAATTCATCATAATCGAGGTGTAAGGTTCAGGTGCCTAGCAGAAAAAAAAGAGCAGTAAAGTTACCATAAAACATCAGGTCGATCTCGTCATGATCTCTAAAATAGAAGAATTAGATGATTCAGATTGGTATAGATAAGAAATTCAAATTATTATTGTTACAAAACAACAGAATTCAGAAAGTTCAAAGTAATTTCGTTCACAAAAATTTTCATTTCGTATCTACTTTGAATCATTTTCATCGATACCTTTTTTCAACTTTTTCTATTTCCTGGAATCTAGTTTTATTAGTAAATGCTTAAAACTATGTCATTTTCCGTCCAAAATTAAGAATTTATCAATACAGAGGGGGTTTGGGATTGAAATTGTGTAAGACCCTAATACTTTTATGCGTTCTTTGCGCATTTTTTGAGCGTAAAGTGAAAATATATACGAAATCAGTAAAAAATAATTGCTTGAAGAAAAATTTCTTCTTGCGTATGTGAACGACCATTGTACAAAGTATCTAAGAATCAAATTTCCGCATCAATATTTCTCAAATTGATATTGTATTGCCCTTGACGTCATCTCATGGATTTTCCCAAAAAAACGCTTGAATTTCATTTTACGATAGTGCCTCACAATGTGATCAGCCGACTGGATCCCACCAGATTCGCAAAAAGGATGTTCTCATTTTCCCCACCCATAGACGAAATGTTTTTTACTATACTATACCCTCACACCACCTCCCTTGCGAGGTAGGCAGAGAGAACGGATCGCCATACTTTCCTATCCTGACACACACTTCGGGCTTCCGTCACATTCATGCAATTCCTCATACACATTCTACGATTACTTTTACTCAAAACACGTCCGTCCTTGAGTATCTGGTCAACATGATCCAGCCATGTGGTTTTTGGACGGCCGCGTTTCCTTACACCTCTTCTTTCACCGAGGTAAATTTTCTTTGTTATCCTTTCATCGTTCATTCTCTCTACATGTCCGAAACATCTCAACTTGTTCACTTTCATTTTAGTTTAGTTATTTAACATTTGTATAAACATGGAGAAGCAGTGGTTTGTATAATACCTATATAGAAACCAATCTATGTATAAATATAATATTATGGTAGACACGTATATAAGTTTTAATACTAAATGTAATTATAATGATTATACCTAGTATGTATATTATGTTTACAGATATATAGGTACAGTCTATGTATAATACAAAGCTGATGTACCATATAATATAATACAAACGTGTTTAAACTCAATGTCGACTAGTGGAGAAGAAGTGATAATCGCTTCAACAAATTAATGTTTCAAAGTAGGTATAGATAACTATATATTACCTATTCTTCTATTCTATTCAAATGCAAACGAAGTGACACATTTAACTGGACTAAATTAGCTTTTGAACACAAACTAATTTATATTTAGTAGATCACCGCATAGCATCCCTAAAATGGAAATGGGCAGGACACGTGGCTAGAAGCGCAGAGGGCAAGTGGACTAAGAACCTCCTAAATTGGAGACCTCGAGATGGGAATAGAAGCGTGGGACGGCTACAGCTATGAGATGGAGAGACGACCATGTCCAACATGTCCGTGCAACCTGGATGCAGATGGAGGAGGCCTTCGTTCATAGGAGTGGACGGGATAGGCTGAAGAAGAAGAAGAAGAAGAGATTGGAGAATTATAATTGTTGTCCACTGTAAGATAAGGCGCCGAACAAAAGTTACCGACATTATATGGACCATGTTTCAAAACCTAAATGGCAATTGGCCGGACATATGGCTAGACAGGAAGATACTTCTGCAGTGGAGACCCCGGACGAAAACAGAAATGTTGGAAGACCTCCCAAATGGTGGTCCCACGACATAGTCCATCAACGAGATGGACGAACCTGAAAGCGAAGAGGGAGGAACAGAGATGAGTGGAAGGGTATGGAAGAAGCCTGCATCCTGAAGCCTGCATGCAGGAAGGAGGGCTGAAGAAATAGAAGATAAAATAAATGACATGACACATTCTCCGCAACGAAAAATACGGTCTGCTGCACCTCATCATAATATAGGAAAAACTGAGAGTAGTCGCGGTGTGGGAAGACTACAATTGTCTTGGATAAGAAATATTGGAAAGTGGGCTGGAATCCACAAGGGGGGCAGTTTTTCCGGCTAGCACGGGACAGAGATGCCTACGCCAGGGTGATAGGTCTACGTCTGGAACCTGGGGAGTCAAGTCACATGTGTGCGAATATATAATTGTGATGCAAGAGTATGACGAAAATAATTTGATTAGGAACTTCAATAATCTATGGATGCAAGTAACGATACACACACATGTGCGATATTCCACCCACATAATTCCAATAAAATGTGACAATTTATATAATACCTACCTACTTAAATCATATTATTTTCCACCGTCGGGGTTTTTCTATAAACGTTTAACATAATGATGCGTGTAATATTAAATTACTAATAACGTCATTGCTAATTGTCAATATTAGATACGCGCCATTGCAATTATAGTCTAGTCATATGGTGTTTTCGCGGAGAAATAAATACAGTAGTCTACTTCCCTTTCATACTTTACGTATTTGGGGGCGCTGAATTCGAATTTCAACTTTGCCACCTCGTAAATGTGATGCGTTCTGAGATATTCGAGAAAAACTCAGAAAAAAACGTTATTTTTAGAGACTTTCGCTCATAACTCGAGAAGTATACATTTTAGAGAAAAGAATCTCGAGACAAGAATAAACTAGAGTGAATTTTCTACAAATAGCGATGATATTATTTTTTCTGAAATAAACCGCTTACGCGCTACTATGCGCTAAAAAAGGGCATAAATTCCACTCTTTTTAAAAAAATATTTTCTCTTTTAATTTATTGACTATAACTCAAAATATATAGACTTTTTTGGAAAAAATTGTTGTACAAAAATAAAGTACACTACATTTTCTACAATTAATGCTACGAAGGATTCTGAGACAGACTAACCTCTATTACGTTAGAGCGCATTTAAGTTCACTTTAGTACATTAGAAGAAAATTCTTCATTATTTAAAATGGATATATAACATTAAAAAAAATAAAAAAATCTACTAAACTTCCTTGATGCTATAAATACAAGGCTGAAATTTTTATATTTTAATATTTGCTACCCCTCAATAGCGATGGGTTGGTAGAAATTTGAGAATTCCTTAGAAACAAAAGCTCATTCTCCAGTTTTCTGTCCATAATGTGAAAATTAAAAACAATAGGGACAATTATACTTAGACAAAAATAAAGTACATTTTATTATCTATGAACTACCTTAATAACTTTTTTTAGTCAAATAGACGATTCAGCAGCCAGAGTCCGTTAAAAATTGACCATATCTCGAAAATATTCTAAAATCTCTACTTATTTTGGTTTACCGCCTGCAAATAAGAAACTAAACATTTCTAAGATTTCTACCAACCCATCGCTATTGAGGGGTAGCAAATATTAAAATATAAAAATTTCAGCCTTGTATTTATAGCATCAAGGAAGTTTAGTAGATTTTTTTATTTTTTTTAATGTTATATATCCATTTTAAATAATGAAGAATTTTCTTCTAATGTACTAAAGTGAACTTAAATGCGCTCTAACGTAATAGAGGTTAGTCTGTCTCAGAATCCTTCGTAGCATTAATTGTAGAAAATGTAGTGTACTTTATTTTTGTACAACAATTTTTTCCAAAAAAGTCTATATATTTTGAGTTATAGTCAATAAATTAAAAGAGAAAATATTTTTTTAAAAAGAGTGGAATTTATGCCCTTTTTTAGCGCATAGTAGCGCGTAAGCGGTTTATTTCAGAAAAAATAATATCATCGCTATTTGTAGAAAATTCACTCTAGTTTATTCTTGTCTCGAGATTCTTTTCTCTAAAATGTATACTTCTCGAGTTATAAGCGAAAGTCTCTAAAAAGAACGTTTTCTTCTGAGTTTTTCTCGAATATCTCAGAACGCATCACATTTACGAGGTGGCAAAGTTGAAATTCGAATTCAGCGCCCCCAAATACGTAAAGTATGAAAGGGAAGTAGACTACTGTATTTTTTTCCTAGAAATGCCATTAAATTTGCTCTCCTTACTGCACTATTATAGATATAGATACCTAATTATATTGATGTTGACAATTTATATAGAAAAGCAGATATTGTGCCCTTAGCAAGCGTTGAAAAAGAACCCTTCAGACTTCGATATGCTCATCAAATCATTGTTTTTTCTTATATCATTTTCTCGGTTAGGTACTTATGTATTATTAAGTAAACCGATCTAAATTTTCTGATGAATCTACGGACGATATACAAAAGCAATATCAACAACCATGACAGTGGTTTTTCCAATAAACTCGTGACATTACAGCTCAACTAATAAAGTGGAACGTTTAACCTTCTTACAAAACACAAGAGAACCCATATTTCACACATAAATCATAATCAGAGGTGTAGGTATTAGTAATATTTTTATGTTGTATTGCTGGAGATCGGGCCTAGGGTAGATATTTTTTTTTTAAAAAGAAGGAAATCTCAGTGCTACAATTTCTAAAGTCACCCAGTTAAACGGAAAAAAATCAGCACGGGAATCATAAAGAAGAATAAAAACAGGTAGGTATGCTTCACGAATAACGAATATGAGAACTTGGAAAATTATTCAGCATCTGTCTTCTTCAATTAACAAAATGCGAATTATGTATTTTAGAAATTGGAGATATATACCTAAAAATAATATTGGCTTTACTAATAATCTAAAATAAAAATAATTTTTGAATTAGATTTTTCATTAATGCGCAGATGGAAATACATTACAGATTTTTCTTCAACAAAAGCGAGAGGTATCTATATTCACATAATGTAGCTTTATGTGAACTTCCTCGTCGGAAAATCTACCCTGCTTTCTCCCCAAGGGAGTTCACATAGAGCTACATTACGTGAATGTAGAAACCTCTCGCCTCTGTTGAGGAAAAATCTTGAAAATGACAATCATTAGTTTTCAGCATGTAAATGCTCAGTAGTATTTAGAGTTATCATCGTTGACGGGCGTCGAATTTTTCGTTATCTCCTGAAAACCTTCCTTTTACTCTAAAGAGGAAATTGGTAGGCTCGATGGTGCCTGGGAAAACTCGACTCTTATCTGTTGTCAAAGGAAGCTGACTCTACAATTAGCAATTCATTACGAATTAATATGTATTTTTAGTTTCAATTTAGATAATTGTTATTCTAATGTAATGTTATCTACCACTGCGCCGATATAACAACTTATCACCGTGGGTTTTCCCTCTAATTCCATCACAATATAAATAAATACCACATGCTAATATTATAATGTAGTCCATGATGACGACGCGCTTACTGGTTCATTTATATTTAGTCGACGCAGGGATACAACCGATTCCGATACGATTATTGGAGTTTAATCAATAAATCGTCAATTATTATTGGAGTTTCATCGATTAATCGACGATTATTAGAATTTCATCGATTGCATGCATGCTGCTGTCTTTGTTCCTCATGACTGAGGATCGCGACTCCCACCCCGGCAGTTGATCATCCTCCTCCATAAGCCTCTGTCCATGCCCAGATGTGCGGCCTCGTGTAGAGTGGTATTGGTGGCTGCTATCACTTTCATTGATTAAATTACGATTATTAGAATTTTATAGATTAATCGATGATTATTCGAGTTCGTTCTTTAAGATTCCAAAAAATTGTTAGAAGCTATGAGAATGAGCGCGATATAAGAGATTTATGTAAAGATAGGGATAGATGACGCTTGCTTTCTGCCTACCACGCGATGAAGGGGACTAGGGAACCTACGAGACACTATGAAAAAATCACATGAACTTCCTTCTACTTAGTCGTTTCAGATTTGACAATCGATATCGTCGATTGTTGCTGTAAACAATCGTAATCGGAAAGTCAATAATCGTTGCATCTTGCATTGAATATTATACCTACACAGATTTATGTATCTATATAGATATGTGTACTGTGTAGTATTATCGCGTTAATATAATTTCCCAAGCACGACGCATGTTTTAACACAAAATTACCAATAATTTGTTGTTTGCAAACACATAATATGTTATCAGTATTGTGCCAGACATTGCATGTTACCTACTAATCAAAATGTTGGCAGGTCTATTTGTCTTAATTCTGGGAATAAAATCAATCTTTGTATATGATTGGAAAATAGACTAGACAATGGAGTTGCAAGTGTGTAAATATTTTTTTAAAGGATCAGAGCTTGTCTAATGTCTATACCTACACAAACCCAAATAATTTCATGTAAATTCAGATTTCTATAAAGCCAACTAAAGTCAACAAGTAAGCGTTGGAACACCTATCACACTCCCTCCCCTAGGGAGTTCTCATGACTACATTGTGTGAATGTAGGTACCTCTCGCTCTTGTTAAGACCAACTGTAATTGTAAATACAATTAATTTTACACAAAATGCATCTGGCCTTGAGCATCTGGTTGACATATAGTAACCAAATGGCCCTTGGATGACCATGCTTCCTTAGAGGTCTTTTTTCACACACATATATTTTCTTCGTTATAGTTTCTTCATTCATCCTCTCTACAGGTCCCAACCATTTCAAGCTGTTCACTTTGTACAATGCAGTATTCCTACAACAGTGTAGAAAAATTAAGGATCCAACGCTTTACAAGAATAAATTTGTAAACCAAAAATAATTCAAGTTGTTTACTTTGATTCTAGTTACAGCATTCGTCCTCAATGCCATGGCTGTTTCACTCCTATTTGAAAAGGTCTGACTATAAAAATGAAAGATGTAGTTATTTATTAAGAGAATTGAAGTTTATTGCATAAACACTGATACATATTATAATAGTAATAATAGGTAATAATTACAATATGGTAGAGTCATAATGTATTATATACTTCCTAATGTATAAACAGGTAATAAGCTATCAAGTTAATTGTGAGATACAGTCACCCACCATTACAAGAATATATATGGGGTTAGCTGGAAGATATCACAACATTGCAATTAGCTCAACCTACTGAACAAATGTCAGGCCAAATGCTCAATTTTTTAACATGTTTCTGTATTTTGTTCACATGACATAAAAACAAATAAATAATTTTATGTGGTCAGTTACAAAATTAGAGCCACAATCACAACATTGCCAGAATGCAGATAAGTTTTCATAAAGAATCTTCCGTTTTGGAAACTTTATCGCACAATCGTTGTATGGCCCTCGATTCTCAAAAAAATCTAATATAATATACCTTATATGGTCAAATTAGATTTCAGTTTTTTATGTAAAAGGTTTCATATAAACCCAAAAGAAATCTAAAATATTCTGTAAATGATTCTGAAATGATATGTGAGACCTTCATAACAAGGTCACTATGTTTTTTGTTTATATCACTAGCAGCTATAGAAAATCTCTACTAAAATCAATATTTCGCTGTACATCACTATGTTACATATGAAGTGTTAGTCATCCCTAATTTACAAGTTTCGTGATTCAATTTTGAGTTGATTTGTTACAAGTTCATTTAGGCGAGTGGCTGTAGCTCACAATCAGTCTTGTCTAGGTCCAGGTTCACATCCTAACACCCACACAGTTATATTATTAGATTTATTAGATGTTGTTATAGAAAGTATAAATTACTATGAGACAATAAAAGTCACACCAGTTTTAAATATCAAATATCAATAAATCCAAGAGATAACTGCATTCACACAGTGTTTCATTATGTGAACTCCCTAGGGAAGGACGCAGGACGGACATTCCGATGCTTAAGTGTCAGCATTGGCTGCGATTATCACATTCTGCCACATCCTGCGGTCAAAAGTGTAATTTTTGGAAGTTGTATAA
Organism: Ceraclea dissimilis; assembly: GCA_963576895.1. Lineage (NCBI taxonomy): Eukaryota > Metazoa > Arthropoda > Insecta > Trichoptera > Leptoceridae > Ceraclea > Ceraclea dissimilis. The sequence goes on along the minus strand of OY756366.1, from coordinate 14,801,597 downwards.
TGTACATATTCTGCAGGCCGAGAATGATTCAAAATGCAAAAATTTCGCCTTCGAATCTCAGCTATTCAATTAGTATGTTCAAACAATGAGTACTATACAGTTGGTTAGAGTGCGGACATTGAAGCAGGAACTACAAGGTTTGAATCCCAGAGCTAACAATGTATTCTACACTTCACAACACAAACTTTTTGTATTAGGTTTTTCGCAATTCGAACATAAATAAAAACTAGTCAACATAAGACATATTAATATTAGAAACTGGTGGACTTTTATCACATTTTTAACATCATAATGATACTCCTAGTGATAATAAATTACATTACAAATTGTAGACACTAGTACATAATAAATAAACAGTGACTTATAAATGAATCTATGTATCATTTAATTAATTCATTTAACTTGGTAATAGATACTAGTCGCATTAAGATGATTTTCCCGCCAAACCTAGATTTCTTACATCTACATACACAAAGTCATAGAAAAAGAATGCTGTTAAAAATTGTAGATGGTTGGCTGGCCTTGTCAAGTCTGCACATGCGCTAACATATTCCGTCGTGCATTATACAAATCTTGCACTTACCAGTTACCACACAATGAAAGTATCACTCCTTTAACATAAATGGTTCCGATGTAATACCGTTTTAAGGTCAAGGCATTCTTTTTCTATGAACACGTATTTGTTTTTATACAAATTTGAATAGAGCGATATAAGTTACACAAATTTCCTAAAAAATAACAATGACAGGTTTTGTCACAGGAAATTTATGTATCTTATAATATTTGGCTATAGAAATTTGTAATAAAATATATCATAAAGGAGAATGCTCATTTAGTATGGAAAAAAAACCCAGGCCCGGCGCAAACCAAATGTATCTCAAATGATGGGTTAAAATGAGTACATAATTAAATACTGCATAGAGGGCATAATCGAAATCAATGGCTTAATGTAAAATACCTATTAAAAATTCAGGAGACACAGATATTGTATCAATTCAGGAGTGTGTTTGTTTGTTTGTTAAAATAATTATTTCTTAGTTAGAGGGACCAAGGCTGATGAAGAAGAAGAAGACGGGATACGTTACACTTATCATATTATACGCTTTTAAGCCACAATTATAACTGTTTAATGCTCCTTCTACTAATAAATTCATGTGACCCTGTAAAACTTTGAATAGGTATTTCGCACATTAAACCATTGATTTCGATGACGCCACCTATGCAGTATTTAATTACTCATTTCTACCTACCATTTGAGTTACCATTCGTTTGCGCAGGGCCTGGGTTTTTTTAGCACTCTCCTTTAGGTGTTAAGGGGGCAAATCACCTTAATATAATTAATTTAATAAGTGTCCATATGTATTTAATAAGCATCCACTACATGTAATAAACATTACACACATTGTAAGACACAGCGACATGCAGCAGTATTAATACAATCAAGGGCATCGTCAGGGGGGGCATAGGTCTAGAGGTTGGAATAGATATATATTTTTTCATACTAAATGATAAAACCTTACAAAAAATCACATTATTACAGCACGTTTTCTCATCATATCATAAATTTTCATCAAAATACAATTACGTATTTCTAAAAAATTGCCTGCGGTGCTATATTTTATTAAAGACATTTTTCATACATATTATTGTGCAAAGTATTATACACATTTTCAAATAAAACAAACCACATCACGACCTTCTTCACTATGTCTCACAAAAAAAAATTAAAAGCGTTATTTAAGCTTTTTCCATGATATATCAAATTTAAAAAATTTTGTTGCCCCTCCCTAACTCCGAGGCCGGCGACGCCCATGAATACAATTAGACTTATTATTATACGTAATCATTCATAATGCAGTATTAGTAACGCTAATGGAATGACAATACAGTCAAAACAAAACTATGTATTCCCTATGTATTATACAAAACCAAAGTGGTGTGTCATGGTGGATGTGCAAAATTTGCCGAATGAAACCAAAACATTACTGAACACCATAGTCAATATTGCTTGAATTGCTTATCACAAAGCAGGGTTCGCAGAGACAAGACAAAGATCACGGACGTAGCACATAGAACAGCATCATTAAAATGGAATTGGGCTGGTCACATCATAAAAACTACGGATGATAGATGGACCAAGCGATCCCTAGAATGGTGACCGAGAACCGGCTACAGAAATCCAGGCAGACCACAGGCGAGATGGTCCGATGACATCAGGAAGGTGGCAGGACAGCAGTGGCACAGAATGGCGATGGACAGGGAAGTGTGGAAGTCGGAAAGGAAGGTCTATGTTCAACACTGGACGAGGGAAGGCTGACGATAATGATGATGAGGGTTTGCATATCATATAAATATTGGATATTTAATACATAACCGTCTTTCGGCATTTTTCAGAAGACCTTCGTACGCAACTGGCTTTTGCCCGTATACGTAGTATATCCTAAATATTTACTATAAATGTCATCCATTATTAAATTAATATAAATATTTTTAGATTGTTTCGGAAGAAAATGTGAAAGTTTTATTTTATTTAATCTTTCAATTGATTTTGCCTTTAGGACCCTGTTGAAAGACACAGGTCTACCAATATTGACGCCAGGCTTTTTGACTCTACTATCCATATTAATGATGCATTTCAGCGAACCCTGATAAAAGTTTTAAAGTTAGTTTAAAATTTACAAAATGTTTCATCCGGAATATAGCAGATTTTGCATACCCAACGACAAAAAGTGTTTAACACTGTTAAGATACAATACATGTCGTATATTTAGGCTAGAACTATACATCATTGACAACAGATCAGATCTGGGAAAATATCATATTATTAGACACACAGATAATGCTAAAATTTGCCCACGCACATCTTACAAATATCACTTTATCAGAGGTTTATCATTGGGTACGATAAACAGATTACAACAGAACAAAAGATATAACCTCTTTGCGGATATAATGACGTTTAAAATCTTAATGAAATAATCAAATCATGTTTAGAATTTAGTTATTTAGAACTACGATGTTTCCTCGTCCTCTGTCTACCATAATTCAACATTGGGCAAGAAACGAACAGCTAAATGCCGCATAATGAACTGTCGAGTAAATCATATAAACAATAATAAATATAAACCTATACAATGACTAGCACACGTAGGATCTCTGTGCCATGCAACAAATTGGGCTCATATATCAAATAATAAATAAATTCTACTATTTTCTTCACTGCTTTTCTCTAAAACCCTGATTCCTGCCTGGTCAAATAAGAGACTTTTATTTACATTTCTTTAAATAATCTTAACAGAAACGCAGACAGAATACTAGCGGAATTTTGACAGAAAATAACAATGAAATCTAAGCCATGTTCAGTAGGAATATTTACACTTAGAAATATTATATCACTCACAAGTTAGGTATCGAACAAATTGAATGAGACGTCATAATTTTAACTTTGATTTAACGAAAACTTCCGTGCTTTACACCACCGATTAACTATTTTTATGCGCATCGCACTACGTACATAAATACAAATTTTATTACGTAAGATGTCGAACGAGAATGAAGGCTACAGATCGCATAAATAGTCGTAAAACAATTTTTTATTAATGAAGTGGTGATACACATTTATGTTAATTGTACAACACTTTAACATACATAAAACTTTTTCAAAAACATTTCATTGCTAACTACAGTTTATTTCGTGTACGACAAAACAGCCCAAATCAATGTTAATAAATTTGTTAAACTCTATAGCACAATAGTCATCAGACATTAGGCTAATGTATTATCATTTTACTCAACAATTAAAAACACTACATACATAATTTCTCATAAATAATTAACGCAACATTACTTACTAACTTTATCCCATAAATTTACAATGGTATCCAATTGAGAGATCGGGTTTTGAGTTTAAATCTGCGAACCTATCGGACAACAGAATGTGGATAACGAAAATCAATAGGTCAAAGGGTGGTGTCTTTTTTCTTTTGATCCCAAACTCGACTCAAAACATTTTACAAAACAATACTGGAGAACTATAAAGAAAACTAATTCTTAGTCAATTTTCAATATCACATAATGAATAACCACACCTTTACTTTTAAAAGATATACAACTACATAACCAGTGTCTTTGTTTTCTTATCTTCAGCAGTGGTTTAAAATACCGGATGAAGTGACCCTTATCAGATTAGCCCAGGGTTGTTATGGTTCTTGGATGATGTTCACCAACCTCCGACAGGAGTGGCACAAAAAGTAAGTCTTTGAACTATAGTTTTTATTTAACATAAATCATTTTACAGCAAGAACTTTGCCTACAGAATAAAAAACATACAGCAAACGCCCTACATAATCAACTTTACCTACAAGTAGGCATTATGGTACATACCAAACGTTTAAATCAGTTTTTTTCCACCTTTCTGTACAACAATCAAATTACAAACCCATTCGTGGAGTAGAATGAAATCCCACTATGGAGGTCAAACACTAACATAAAATTGGTATACAAGTAGTTGAGACTTTATGAACCAAGCAGAATCTAATCTTTACCCTTTCACTATACACCGCTCCGATAACAATGAGATCAGATAGAGGCAACCCAAATATTTTCCTGCACACTTCACTGCTAAAAGCTTGTGTCATGAGTCATTTAGGTTTCCATAAAAAAATGCTAGTATTTAGAAAAACATGTTTATAACGGCACATGCATAAGTAACAATAAAACTTTAAGAATTGCTAATATGTGTGGCAAGGCCTTGTGACCTCCCTGTGCTCGCACAAGGAACATTAAAGGGTGAAATACAAATCACTACATTATTCTCGTAATTAAACCTAATGAATGTAATACAACAATGCCTAATTATACATTTAAGTCACTAGTATTAATATTTAGTAATTATTATAATTTAGTAATAGTAATTAATTAATGACGCTTAAATAAATTGAAAAATATAAAAATCAACAATATTATTACATACTATACATAATATGATACATTAAATAAAAAAACATAACATAAAGATTGTACAAAAAATAATAATATTAATATAATATGTATAACAATTTAAATAAAAAATATTACAGTGCATGACATCCCAAAATTACCATCGCGATTTTGCCGTTTCACACATCAATTTATACCTATGTACATGTCTATTTAAACAAATTTTAATGTTTCAATTTCAACATTCAGTGTGTAGGACTAGCATTTCTGCCCGGTAGTCCTGCACCTGGATTTTAGGTTTTAACTACTATTGCAAATATGTTATGTTTTTTATCAGTCATTTTTATCATTAACCATACGAGATACTTGATATTTTAATAGCTTATGTACTAGCCAGGATTCCGCTCAATCATTACTCAAAACATGTAGTCTGTGAGTTCCCCCGTGAAAAACTGATTGAATACCTATGGTGATTTCACTATTGAAAATCAGTACGAACATTTATGTACAGACATTCAGCATAAATTTACGCGTGAAACGAAAAAACATTGTAATTCATACTGACCCATATTACTGTAAGGAAATAAAACATAATTCGTTGCCAAATAATTACACATTAACATTATTGCATTAATATAACAAGTAAAACTTTATTGCATAAAGTCTAATGAGTGAGGAAGATAAGAGTGAGAATGGTACGACTACTTTAGTTTACTCTTAGGCTTATTTTTGTTGATAGTTTTTTTACAAAGATACTTAATTTTCAACGTGTGATAATTGAAATTCATAAAAACCAACAACGACAACCCGACTAGGAATATATTTAATAAATAATTGATGTTTATTGGGTAGATTATTAATGTAACATACTTGATACGCGACGTGTTTTCAAACGCGGAGATTTCAAAGTAAAAACTAATGGAGTAATACACGATGATTAGCAAACAGATGAAACGAAAGAATGGGTCTGTGTTAACTTTGAATCTTGGGGTCATGATGGAGAACTGTTTTGGAGGCAATCAGCGCAGATCGGGGTTGTCATTAATCTGTTTCTTGATACGTAGGAGTATGCTAGTGTACCACTGGTCCAGTCTGGAGATGCTGTCGTATTCCTTCACGGCATCGGTGAAGCCCTCCACATTCTGATCTTCCAGATGGTCGACCAGAACCTGAAAGAAAATAACAAAATTAATCCATCTACACTATCAGAATCAGAATATTTCTTACAATGTGTGGGAACCAACAGATGAGCAATCTCTTTGCAGGGTAAGTAACAAGGACAGACTTTCAGACACTCCACTCTGTAGATTCTGTTCAGAGGATAACGAAACACCTATTCACATCCTCTGTAACCGTGATGCACTCACTTACAAAAGAAATCGCTCTCTTGGAGGGCCCCTACTGGACTCCGAGAAGGCAAGACTACTCGCACCAAGACAGATCGTGAGCTACATGGGACACGTCGGCCTTGAAGACGAGTTGTAACATTGAAGGATGTCACAATAGACCTTCTCTGGTCGCAGTGACGCAGGGGATAAACGATCCCCTGACCTAACAAAGAAAAAAAAACATGGACAGAGTGCCAGCATGAGCTAAGTGGTTCTTGTGCACACAATTGGATAAACCATTGAAATATGCATCCAAGGTTTAGCTAAAAAATTGGAAATTCACCAATCACAGAGATATATCCACCACTGACTGACACAGGCATATCAAACCATGGCTCGTTTTGAAGAAATATTGCATATTTCAGTATGAAGTGTGATGTAGGGCGTAAACCTATGCGACGACAAGAGTCTCTAGTGATAAAGATTGAAATACCTTAATAAGTTTATATTCCCTGGAATCCTGGAAGGCGGGGTACTGTGCCTGATAGCGTTCTATAGCATGCTGAGCATTGAGACTGTCTACACAGAGATGGCACAGCGCCGCTCTGAACATGTATTCCTTTGCACTATACTTCAATAAAGAACTTTCTAGAGAGGACGTGGCAATCTGTTCATATATTTGTATGGCCTTGTCATATTCCTCAATCTGTGCGGCGTACTGCGCCACCTTCAGCATGCACTTGTTAGCCGAGCTGTTGCTCTCCTCACCCTTGAAGTAGTCTGCCGCCTGCTCGTAGTGCTGAATGGATCGAGCCAAGTCCACTGCGTCACTTTCATACATTTCTGCTATACTCTGGAAATTATAACATTATGTTAAGTAGTTATCTCAACAGATATATGGCAAATGATGAACATTCCATCAGGCTTATGACTGATCGTCAGTTGGCTTAATGTGATCACTTTGAACTTAAGTAACATTCACCGATTTCAGTCCATCCATCTGCCTCAGCCAGGAATCGGACCCAGACCTACAACCTGATAAGGCGCTAACTACTTGTTATGGCAACTATGACATGTAGAAAACTCCGATGTTCTCACAAAATATAAATTGTGATTTTCAAAAATAATAACATTGTGTTTTTTTTAATTTTAAAGTAATACTGCAACAAGCATAAGAAGGATGCTCTCTCATTAAATCTTACTACTATTTTGTATTACCTGATGATGCTTGGCAGCCATTGTGAACCTTCCCATGTCTGTGTATATTTCAATAGCTTTCAGTAAGCAAGCAACTGCCTCTGTAACAAAAATATAAATAATATTAACAATGTAATATTGTATAACATGAAATACGTTCAATCCCACTCCAGATTCAAATTCATGTATTCTATCTATCTATCTATACCCTCACGCCAAGTCCCTTGCAGGGTAGGCAGAGAGGACAGATCACCAGACAGCACTATCCTTGAACACACTCCTAGTCTCAGTCATACACGCCCCCCGATCCCTTTTACTCAAAACGCGTCCATCCTTGAGAATCTGGTCGACATGATCGGACCATGTACTCATTAGATATTATAAATATATAAGATGCTAGATATTTGTTATCACCACAATTATATCAGATAATATTTATCGTTCAATTTATCAAAATTATTGTGATATTGTATGGATTAAATTTCATTTTGTTTTGTATAGGCACGAATCACTCTTTACAGGTGGATTGCCATAATGTAAGTAAATTCCTATTCTAATATTACACATGAGTACAATGAGTCAACCTACATTATTTGCATACGAGTCAGTCAAAACTAAACAATAGAGAGACACAAATTTGCTGATAAAGTATGTTATCAAAATTATTTTACTCTAATTAGATATACGCATTATATTATCAACAACAGATGTAGAATTACGATTCATAAAAATCTGTGTAAGCTTAGTAGGGCGTAATTCGTAAGATAAAGTTACAGCTTTACGCCCCGTAGAACAACCTATGTTTCTAACCTTCGTAATAGCGTGTGTGTTTCTGTCTTCCACTCTCAAGCGGTCTATGTATCTGCCATGATGGACACAAGGGACATATGCACACCTAATCTATCCGCTCGGAATCATATCTGTAGCCGTGGTTAAGTTCGTCTCACACGTGGGTCGTGGCTGCGGTGTAGTGTGGGAGTGGGATAGAGTTACGGATTAGCATCATAATGATGTATGTATTGGTCCCCTGCATTACATTATATACCTAGTTATATTATATAATAATTGATAATTGTCTTGATTGATTTCAATTTGTTATTTTGGTATATTTTTTATTGATACCATGTACCTGGGTGTATCGGGTTGACTGTAAGATATTGCTTTTGCAATAAGTCCGCCTTTTGGCACACTGTATTATCTTGTTTTGTTTTTGTTGTTACATATGTTTACTGGCTAATAAAGTTTTCTTTATTTATTTATTTACCTATGTGTGATCTGTTATTTTCAATGTACGAACATTGTTAAAGGCTAACGACGTTCATGCATAATAAATAAATAATGAAAGGAATCACAAACCATTAATATCACTCTTTTTATAACAGTTGGCTGCGTCAACGTAATTTGTAGCGGCATCGTGTCTACTCCCGGCCTTGCCGTGTAATCCAGCCGCCTCGCAGAATGCTCCACCAGCCTGACTCCACTTCTTGGCCATCTTGAACAGATTGGCCGCCCTCTGGTAACAGTCCACAGCATCTTCCACTTTATTGGCTCCTCTGTAATTCATATTAATCTTTAATCAAACACTGGCTACATACTGCAGCTTGCTCTTTAACATTAGTCGACAGTACACAACAAGCCACAAAGCACTGTTACTCAGGGCAGTTTTGTGTCTTGCACTTGCATACTAACTCTTCCCACGATATTACGGCCAGCGAAAAGGCGATGTCATTATAATAGGAATGGCTTAGTAAATGTAAATTGTCTGTCTTCCGGCGGCGAAGAGTGGATTTCTGTAGAAGGGAAGCCGGAGCTAACATTTTTTTTTGTATTACTTCAGATTAGGCCTATTATTTTATCATCCAAAATGGAAAAGTAACTCAATGGGAATCGTATTCTTAGATATTTTCGCATCTGTTCTCTTCTTACTTTCTTTTAGTGGGTGTCTATTTTGAAGATGGTAGATTAAATCTTGGACATGGCTGAAGAAGGACGAATCAAGGTTGAATGCAGTAGAAATGAGGTCTTGAGAAGAATGTGTGGGAAATTGAGAGACGGGATACGAGGTTATTAGAGAGATGAGTGACTGTAAGACGGGTGTATAGTGACTAGAATAAAAGTGAAAACGCTTAGATAGTTTGGAAATTTTGAGAGAATAAATGAGGGGGGGTTACCAAAAACATAGGAGATAGAGGAGGATTTTATCAAATAGCTAAATAGCATAATCTTTTCCGTAATGATTGGATCTTACAGTTAAACTACTAGAACATTCTAGATGTGTTGGCAAGAATCTCAAGTTAATTTACAACTGCATTTTTTCATTAAGACCGTAGCCGGGCGGCACTTTCTCCATACAAATGTAGTCCCCTTGTAGTCCCCCGTTTCCTTCCTGGATAATGCCTCTAGAGCAATAATTTTTTTTACATAAAATTAAGGACTACTGTAGCCATGTCCCTATGTTTCGTTTTTATTCAAATAGTAATTAAGAAAAAAAATATGACCTTCCTAAAACCTTGAAAAATCCCCGTTTCTACCGCCGTGTTCAGGCGACTGCCAGACAAATTTGAAAAAGTTTTAAGATAAAATAAAAACATAGCGACATAGACCTACTCTTGCTTTAAATTTTGATACCAAAAAATAATTGATCCGTTAAATTTTGGAGGAGGAAACGGGGGACTACGAAACTTCGATTTGGCAAGGTATTTGTAGGTCTGATCGGTCTGAGCTGCAGTTGTCCCTGTCGCACTATAGCTCGGCTGATTGGGGCCAGCTCGACGGCGATATTTATTTCAAATACCTATTTCTCAATTTTCGCTCAGCCCGGCTATCCTCTTAACCAGGATAGTCTTTTGTTCTTTACATTATTCACTAGAATATGGTCCTGCTGTTGGGCGGACCTTGTTATATGGAAGATTTCAGGGTAAATAATAAGACCAATTAGTAGCACAACAAAGGAATGATGTCAATTGTAAATACTGCGTGTGTCATATAAATAATAGAGCTATGGTTATAGACCAAATAGAACTAAAATGAACTGCTATATGGCGAATAAGGCGCATATAAACAATTTATTTACATTCAACACTCTTCACAATATCCTGCATGTAAAAGTTTGACACGACGAAATATAGTGCAATAGAGTGATTCAATAATTCCATGAAAAAGTCTGCGCCATAAACTTGGGACTGGTTAATAAGACACAGTGAAATACGAGAAATACCTTAACACGAGATAATGGTATTATGAACTTGAGGAATTTTTACAGATGACTAGACAAGCTAATCGATGTTTTGGAAACTTCAATAGTAATCAAAAAAATCGACGTGCAATGTAAAAAACTCACCCGAACAATGAGCCAAAAAAACCTTTGGAAGAAGTTAACTTCCTTTCTGCCTCTGCCATCAGCTGCATGGCTTTCTGCTCGTTGTCTCCCATGGCTATTTATTAATATTTATCAAAATAAAATATGAAAATACCACTTTAAAATCAACCGAACCTATCCACCTTATTGACAAAATGTCTGATGTTCCGCAAAAATCGGTCGACAGCTCAGAAGACAGAACTACCAATATAAAGATTGAAAAATTAATGACATGAAGTTGCACAAATATAGTTTCGCCAAAAAATCTAGTAAACCAACGAAATCTTTAAGAAAAGTAGAAATGTTATATTAAAAAATCAATAACAAACCGAAAACATCCAATTCGTACAAAAATAGTTTTAAGAATCAGAAATGATAAAAATGCTTCCCTTATGAATATCATTTATTTCATATTTAATTCTTAAATTCTTGTTGAAAATTTTATTTTTTTATAGGTTTATCTGTTTGTCGGCGCATAGATATTTTTGTTGGTTTTTATTTGACACGAATGAATACAGGAAGACAGCGATAACAAAATATCGATTGCGCATCAAATACAAAGAATTAGAGAAGAATAGCAATAGTTTTCTCAATAAATCTTTAACTCAAATACCACGAAGTGCTCCTTAAACAGGTTAACCAACATTACCACAAAAATTCGTCTGCTGTCATCTGACATTTGTGATGTGTCAGTTTTCGGTGTGTCTATTAGTTTTAGATTTTAATTATTTTTGCAAATGATTATTCGATATTTATTGCAAAATGTCAAAAAATAGTGAACCCTTTACCTTACCACCGAGTCCTAAAGGCCTGTGTTTTGATAAAAATTATTTTCTCGGGGTATGTACAGTATTAGTTGAACCTTCCTAACCTTTTTGAAATCATTGAAAATTGTTTCATACTTTTATAAGCAGTTTGGATTCAATATCTAAGTGTTTTATTTACCATTCTGTGGAACATATAATATAGTACACATCTGTACGCCTCAGATACATCGGCAGTCTTTTATTTGCTTGATGGTTGTCTTGGTTAGACCTCCTTAGTATGTAGGTATTATGTTTAGTTTACGTTAATTTTTGTTTTTAGGATAACTTTTCTGTTGACGGCTTCCTCCACGATCACAGGAATGCAGGCTCCTTGGAGAGTATGCGAGATGACCTGGGCGTCTATCTCAAAGTTCTCAGATCTGCTATGATAGAACTTATAAACAAAGATTATGCAGACTTTGTGAACCTCTCCGCTAACCTAATAGGTTTGGATAAAGAAATAAACAACATACAAACTCCATTAGGACAACTGCGAGAAGAAGTATTGGTATGTACAAATATTTATAAACAAAATTACTTGTACCAGACAGGAGAATACCTTGGAATATGATTACCATCGAATCTTTTGATTTAGGATGACAAAATTGTAGGTTTAACTATGTCTGATTTGGCATATTGCAATAAAAATGTTTGCCCTGGCTTTCCTTCCCAAAAATCCACTCATATCCACTCTGGTATCTTCTTCTTCTACAGTCACTTAGGTCCATCGTTGGACACAGGCCTACCCTTTGGTCCTCCACAACTCCCTATCTAGGGCCACTGCATCCATCTCTCTCCGGCACACTTTCTTATATCATCATATCACCTTACTTGGGGTCTACTGACGCTTCTTCGGCTTGTTCTTGGTCGCCATTCTATTATACTTTTAGTCTATCGGGAGTCCATGCCCAGCCCAGCTCCATTTAAGGCTGTCGACCCTTTCCGCCACATCAGTTACTTACCTTTCTCTCTAATACGGATGATTGGTATGCTGTCACTTGGAGAAATCTCCAGCATCTTCCTCTCCATAGCTCTCTGTGTCACTACTTATGCATGTGTATTGTTTCAGCATGTACGAGAATGTTTGCACGATGCCATGAAGGAGTTATCGGGACGATTAGAGCAGAGAAGACTTCTCAGAGAAAAGAAAATAAGTCTACAATATCTAAGTCAAGCACAAATATCTCTCAAGAAATTAAACAACATTCTGTTTAACGATGACGAATCAGAAGACGAGTTATCTATTCAAATCATTGAACGTGCCGCCCTGGAATACAATAATCTAAAATTCACAATAACGAAATGCGAACAATACATTACAGCGGAGCAAAGAGAGCTAACAGTAAAGATAGAAAATAAAATTCAGTCAACGCTCGGTGAAATGTTCCTTTATAACTTAAACAAGAGGAATATCGATAGACTGCAACAATGTTTACAGATATTTTCTATGTTGGATAAAATATCCGTAGTTGAAACATTATTTAGAAAGGAAGTTGTATCTCCTAGTATGCACGACGTTATATGTGAATTAGCTTTGCAGAGGAATCCAAACGGTTTAAAGGGTGTCTATAATAACATCCTTTCTTTCATTGATGTGAGATTCAAAGACCTCCTTGCCATTACTAGTGTTTTGAAAAAATCCCCTTCGGTTCACGGATATAATTTTCTACTGAACAGTTTCTGGCCCGAAGTGGAATACAGAATCGAAGTGCACATGGCTTCTATTTTTGCCCCAGGGAATCCTGAATTATTTTACTCACGATATAACGATAGCTTAGATTTTTTAAAAGAGTTTCTGAAACACTTTGAAACTCGAAAAGCTGTCGAGGAATTCTACGCACATTCACAATATAAAAGTTTTCAGCATAGGTGGAATTTACCTGTTTATTTTCAAATTAGGTTTCAAGAAATTGCAGGTGTGTTTTTCATACGTAATTAATTTACAATGTTATCCGAAAAACAGTCTGTCTTATCACTTAATATATGATACACTTTTTATCTTTCCAGGTTCACTAGAGAATGTTCTGTCAGAGCCATTGAGCGAACTCAGTGTTATCAATGAAATTAAACCTGATCAAATGTTTAACTTGAAAACGACTACGAATTGCTGGTCGTCGCTCACAATGTGTTGGGCTGAAGGAATATTTATCTTAGCATTAGCACATCGATTTTGGAAACTTACGTTACAAATTTTATCAAGATATTCAACATGGATATCTGCTATAATCAAACAGGTATAAGACATACACATAATATCATGCTTTCTCTACATACACATCTTGTATCCATCACTTGTATAATCTAATGTTTTGATTTTTTTTCTAGTTATCTTCGGTACAAGTAGAGAAAAATTCCAACGATAGTAATGCAAGAGAAACGAAAAATGTTGATATGTTAAAATTTCAAATATTTCTTCACGTAGACATTGTTAAATTAATCGAATCTTTGCCGACGTTATTCGAAATAGCAATCAGTAGATTACATTCTACGAAACAAACAGAGAATATAAGAAACAGTTTGTGGGAAGCGAGAACGCTGCTGACGTCCCATCTTCCGCAAGTTAAGAAGAACGTCGTGACTAATATCAGTATAGAGTGTACTGTTAATTTGAAGCAGTTGAACGACATTCCAAGATTGTTTAGGAAAACTAATAGAGATATTCCAAATAAACCAAGTGCCTACGTCGCATCGTTAATTAAACCAACGACAGAGTTTCAGAATAATTATAAATCTTGTATTGGTGAAGAGAACTTTGGAGAATGGCTCAAAGATATTTTCTGTATTGTCACATCACAGTAAGTATATTAGTTATTTTAATAGATTGATTATAATCGATCAGATTTCCTTAAGGACATAGGTATGTGTGTTGAGTAAAAGAAATAGAAGCAAGGAGTATATTATGCAGAGATAAGATGGTCCGGCATTCCGTCCTGTCTGCCTATACCGCAGGGGACGTAGCATGAGGAGATGAAGAAATAAATGTTGATTATAGACAGTGATACTATGTGAATGAGTTTTCCTATAAAAGGGTGACATAAATGAAAAAATAAGCTTGAATTTACTAATGAATTAATATTAAGTTTTACAAATGCTTATATATTAAAATATCTCTATTAGTGCCGTGAGCAAACAGTTCATGTAATTTCTTATAGATTGCTGACAATGAGTTTCCCAACGGACAATACAGTGTAACTGAGTGAAATGGCTATATATCCCTATCTCAGTTACACAGTAAATATGCTTACTACTATGGGAAAGACGTATGCCTTGATGTTTCGTGAAAACTAAAACGTTTCATTTTCTGTTATTTATTTCCAGGTATTACACAGGTGTGGATGATGTACTGACATCAGTGCAAAGGACTGAAGAATCGCTCCGAAGACTTAAACACATTCGAGATAGATCGAGCCAAACAAATCTGGAAAAGATGGGAGTGTCTGATGATGATAAAATAAGATTACAGTTAAAACTTGACGTTAAAGTCTATGTGCAATATTTGACTGACATGAATCTTAATTTAGAGGTCATAGACAAACTCAAAGATCTGCAAGAGCTTGTGGATCGAGCAACGAGTAGTAAGAACAGTCTCACTCCTGTCCCTTAAGTGCTTCAGCCCCAGTGCCTGCGTACATATCTTCAATTCAAATTATAACTCCAGCCAAAGATTTTGTCTTTGTTACAATTATTATAAATTTATTTCGTTGTGTCAATTTTATTCGTCAAAAGTCATATATTTTAATTTTGATTTATATAATATGTTTGCGTTCTTGTATTGTGTACTCTGAATCAGTAGCGTATATAGGATTTTATTTCGGAGGGGGCCAACAATTATTTTGCATTTCGTTACAACAATATCTGTGATTTGACGTATTTAAAAAAAAGGGGATCTGAGCTCGAATACATAAACCCAAATACTCTCTTCCACACTTCACAGTAAGCTATAAGCTCAGCATTGTGATTCGAACCTGGTACCTCCTGGTTCGAAGTGCACTCCATCCAGCTGGGCCAACCATGTACTCTCGATTGTACTTTCGATACCGTTGAATTCACCTCTAATAACTTTATCAGTATTCACTTTTTATCATATGTATTTATTTTATTTTACACAAATAAACATGAAAATATAATGTGTTCACTTTAATACTGCATTAATATACCTAATTCTAACTTGTTATGTTGTGTTTTGAATAATTAATTATTGTACTATTACTATTATGTATATTATTTATTGTTTTGTTAATGATTTTAATTTTAATACATTCAATAATCAATTTAATACTTATATCCCCTGAATATGTATATTGTACTAGCCTTTGGGGAACCTATATAAATGTAGGAAGACTTAACAGATAAAGCCATAGATAAAAATTGACCGCCGCCGTTTACGAACTTAGCACTTCCACTAGGTATACGCCCTTTTTTCTCGATGTAAAGTACGCTAATTTACCATTTATTTACGTAGGTTATATTCCAAAGGTAATTTCCACACTGATTATACATAATTAGTCGCTAAAATCACTGAAATATCACCAGGTTTCATGCTATTGTGGACAACCAACATGACATGCAATCATATGTTTGCAGTGATAATGGCGTCCACCATAGATTTGTCATAGATATAGAAGGGGCTCAATGTTCAATAGTTCTTCCCACCTTTATATAAGTTCCTTACTACCCTTCATTCAGCAGAGACGCTCCAGCTTATTTGTAATGTTAGGTTACGTCTAATTGTACTACTTTCCGTCAGATAGTCACTGGACTTTGATTATTATTTAGTTTACCCCTGAATTAGAATATTGTAAATATATAATATTATTAGATTTTAAAATTGTTGTAAATAATGCACTTTATATAGTATTTCGTATATAAAATATATTTATGATACATAATAATTCCTAGTATTTTTTCCTTGCACTCCAACCTTATTCACACTCCTTGCTTCCGACACATTCATAAAATTTGTCATAAACGCTCTTCTATGTTTTTTTACTCAAAATGCACAATTTCAGAGTATATTTTTTTTGCACCTTTTTACCTTTGTACACTTTACAGTAAGCTTGAAAAGCTTATGTCGTGAAGTGGAATAAGTCAGCGTCGGGGATCGAAACTGCGCCCACTGGATTAACAGTCCAGCGCGTTACCAACCAGGCTACCGACCACCTCAATTTTTGGTAATAGGAAAAAAGGAGAAATTTAAACCGTTTTCATTGTACACACAATAATATATTTGATATTATTTCAATAAATAATTATGTAGGTACAAAAAAATAGGTACACTAAGAATGGATGGACTGCGTTGAGTTAAACATCCAACATCTGCTCGCAGTTAGCTGAAATTGCCCACAAAGTGGTATAATTTCTTGTGACAGATAACTATCGCTTTGAGATATAATACCATTGTTACTATCTCTTCACGACTCATCCTTCATCATTTCTTCCATCAACTTCTGTCTCTCAGCTGCTTGTCGTAAATTCCTCATTACGAGACTTTCGTAATCCTTGTCTGATATGAGTGTGGGATTTGAATTAGAGGCTTGGCCTGCGTATGATGATTTCTTTGATGACTGGTCGTCTCTGAGAAGTGTCAGTTGGAGTGGGTTCTCCTTGAAACCTAGAAAAAAAATGCTTATATCAAGTATCTCTCAATAGAGGGCCGGCGTACAATATAGGTATATACACGTTTCTTCTCGATTCAACTGCCAACCATCATAGCACAGCTGTAAAATACCGGCTTGTCAGGAGGTCGGCGGCAATGGATGGACTGGAATTGGTCAATGTTACTTAAGTGTAAAATGATCACATTAAACCAGCCGATGATCAGTCATAATGCCTCCGCACATACCTGATCAGTCATAAAGCCTCCACCACACATACATGACCAGTCATAAGCCTGATGGAAAGTCCATCCTTTGCTGTATATCTGCTGAGATAACTACTCGTTATGTTTAACTACGAGATGTAGAAAACTTCAGATGTTCTCACAAAACATAAATTACGATTTTTAAAAATAAACTTACAATGTACATTTTATCATCGATTGCTGTCGGAAAAAAATGACAATGAAAAGATGTTATTTTCGCCATAAGCAACGCATAGGAAGTGCAAAAGTGTAAAAATCTTACCTTTTTCTAAATCTAACGACATATCAACTGCTTCCTTTGAAGTATATTCGACAAGAGCACTGCCTTTCTTCTTAGACATTACAAGCACAGAGATATCTCCATACTTCTTGAATATCTGCTTTAGACTTTCCTCACTGTAACCTCCATTTTCTGGATCGTCTTTCTTTGAGGTCCATTTAATTTTAATCCTATTATTTGCTGGGTCCCAGGCGGCTAATTTTGAAGAAACTCTTTGAGCTTCTGCAAATATTTGTTGTCTCATTTTCTCTTGTTCCTCTTCCAATAACTTGGAGCCTTCCTTTTGTAGTCTTTGTATCTCAAATTGTAGTCTTTCTTCATCAGTTCTTTCATCGTATGTTTTGTTTCCTTTGGCTCTTAATTCTGCTTCCTTCTCTCTTCGTTCCAAGTCCTCTATTAGCTTCTGTCTCTTGGCATCTAATTCTCTGTGACGTAATTTCGCAGCTTTCTTTGCATTTAAAACTTTATCATATGCACTTCTTGCAGAGGCATCAACAAGTATTTCTAAAACCTTGGATAATTCATGGAATAACTCTGCAGCTTTTGGATTATCCGGGTTTTTATCAGGATGGCATTCTAAAGCCTTTTTTCGGTAAGCTTTTTTAATCTGAAAAATAACAATTTACAATAAATACGTTTGCAATCGTTACTTCTATTGAAAAAAGTTCGTACAATGTACGCTTTGTATTTTTACAATAAACATAATGAAGTTCTTACCTCCGACACATCTGCTTTCGATTCAACTCCGAGAAGTTCGTATAAATCTGTGTCTTCTAATTTAATTTTAGGCATTTTTAATAATAAATCAGAAGCAACACAAATAAAAAACGTACACCAAACCAAATTCTAGGTTATAAATCCGACGCAGCTCTGACTGGCTCTGACGTTTGCAGGATGACAGCTTTTTGACAGATGAATCATTTGCAGTGTTGCCATATACAAAAAGATACCATTGTAAAAAAAATGACATTAAAAACGATGTTTTCAGCTCGATCTCTTTTCCACCAGCTTTTCATAAATGAGTAAAACGTTAAAAAAAAAACATACCAAGTAAGTTACCAAAATAATTACATATCTGTTCAATGAATGAATCGCTGAGGGATAAATAAAGGCTGTGACTATGCAGGACGTCAATTTCTTGAATCGAATCTTCATGGTAAGAAAATTTGAACTCTCATTAATATACATCGGGAGATCGGAATCTCTAGGTACCTGGGTACAGGGACGTAGAGTGAACAAAAATATTATTCAGTTTATTTTCTTCGCAAATTTTGTTAATACTGCCTACATAATGCACACAGATACAAGTTACGTGGAATTTAATGTTAACAAATCACTATTGTTGTATTTCCCTATAGATATTGATGGTTGTATAGAATTCAGGTAAAGATGGAAATCCCCGTAATTTAAATTCGAAGAGAAATAATACTTTTGGTTACGAGCCGTCTATGGATTTTGAAGATTAATAATAATTAATGGCCCTACCCCTATTGAAATCTCATTCATAGGAAAGGTTTTATGGGCCCTATTCAAATAGAAGCATCCAATCTCCCGATGTATACTCATGAAAATAGATAATATGTTTGCTGTTGAATATAGGTAAAAATACATAGGTATTATAAGTGGGAATTGGGTATTTTAAGAAAAAATAATTCACTTACATACTCATTTTATTATTGAAACTTTTTTATGTACAAAAAGAAGGATGTTGCACAAAATTTATAAATCTACATACCTTACCTAGGTACTAGGTAGGTATCTACTACGTCGGCTTCCATTCTTTATTTTCAATACCTACTTTCACTTTTTAACGACAACATTATTTCTGTATCACCCGAGAACAGTAAGGTTCTAACTGACAAGGCCAATTTATTAAGAAAATTATATTCAAAGTTTCAAATACTCACACATTTTCAGAAGTCAAAACCTTTTTTTTTTGTTTTTTTTTTTAGACTGAGCGGAGAGGGTCGTGATATCGTTTGATTTACGTTCTCCAAATATGCACAAAAAATTGTAGTATCTAACATAATTTTTTTCCAATGTAATTGAATAAAAAAAACCTGTAGGTAAATAGAGATTTGTTAGAACTTAGAACTGTAGCTACATTTTCGTAGTCTAAAGTAAGTTTTTTTTTATATTTCATGTAAATAAGAGCATACCTGATTATTTTTTTAAAGTTCTGTATGCCTCGATGGAAATCTCTTCAGCACAGCGTGGTAGAGATTATAAAACGCGTAAATCGAAACACTAATTATAACACACAGGGCTGAACCAAAAACAAAACTTAGAAAGTTTCCAGTTATGATTCCTGCACCTTTTAAATTCGGGGCGTGATGCGCTTGGAAAAGTTGACTGTTATCCATTCCCATTGCTTGTCTTTGCCCCATCAGTTTCTTCATGGATTCTAACCTCTCTCTCAGCTCGTCAACTGATTCTGTAACGGAGGCTTTAGCATTGTCGATGTGAGATTGAATGAAGCGTTGTGCATTGGCAAAGTCTTCGTGATATTTTCTGTCGGCATCTGTCATTCCTTCATATCCTAGAATCAGAAATAATAAATTACAAGATTAAAAATCACAATTTGTGTACATGCATGGCACTGGCTGAGGAAAAGTTTTTTTTTTTCTCAACATTGATCGCAAAGTTAAAAAAATATGCATAGAACTACAAAAATATGATAAAACAATAAAATACTGTTGCTTTTCACACAGTTTTTCACGTATAGGCCCACGATTTTGTTGTAAAAATAACCATGAAAACGTCTTTTAAAAAAGTGTAATAAAATATTATTTCTCAGTTTTACCAATTCCTCCATCAATATTTACATGCGATGATGTATCCATCTTCTTATTTTATTTCTTTTTTTTTTTGTATTTACTTATTTATGAAATTCTTCAAATTGTTTTAATAATTTCTGACAACAAAAATGCCGGAATAAATTCACTGCCGAGATGAAAATGCAAGTGCGCATGCGTCGTTATCTCACGGATTCTGCGTTGAAGGAAAACTTCCTGAAACATTGTAGTGACAGCATCCCTTATTGATTTTAAACAGCTGACGAGAATTTTCAAATTTGGAAGCATTATGGATTAATGTTGGCATCATGAAAAAATGACTAAGTATTGCCATGACGAGAACACCTTAGCGATCTTTTGTTTTTTTATACTTTAATCATTCTTTATTTTTTTGGCTTACCTAACATTTAGAATTATTATTTTGCAGGTTTCTTTTTCATCCGTACCTACAAAATACATTACCAAAACATCAACAAAGACTTGTTCACAATTTATTTGATTTCATCTGTCGTTATTTTCCTCTAGCCTGGACTTCCCCTCGAAATTTAAAATGATTATTTAAAAAAAGTTATTTTAAAACACACACTCTAGAAAAATTAATGCAAGTTTTTCACCTGCCTAACACTGCTATTCATCATCTTCACCCATTTTAGAAAAAAAAATTAAGAAGCTATTTTTATTTTTCTTACACTTTTTGTATACGATAATTTTAACACCAATCTAAAACACGTCCTTTTCCACTCACATTCACGAAAATTTTTTTGCCTGCGGCGCTATTGCTTTTTTGATGCGCCTGGATTGGCCCACTCCGAGATGAAAAGCTATGTACATTGTACGTCACTGGGGTTTCTAGATTTTTTGTGTGTCATAGCGTGATTCTTTACAAAAAAAAAATACGATACGATATTGCTTATTTATTTTATGATAAGAATTCGGAATTACCCAACCAACTCCAGCTTCACTGAGTGTTGGGTTTCCCTACTTAATTATTTGCAGAATCGTGGATTTGATGTGATGACTGATGTCAATAAACTAGGTATAAGAGGTATTGATAAATGATAAGCATCGAATAATTAGCCGCGGTGATAGATTACTATTCCCATGGGGAATCCCCGCATTCCGTATTACGAGTATGTAACAACACAATAAAGTCGCTTTTATGTAAGTGTTCGCATAACTCCCGTATTTACAGACGGATTGCTATGAAAATTCAGAACAACATTTGCGATAATGTATTCTGTGTTTTAATGCCGCCGGTTTTTAGAGAAAAAGCTTTTCCTAAGAGATACCACGATGATGAGGGGATCCAAGGGTTGCGTAACGTCATGGGTGGCATCGAATGAAGGGGCGTTAGAAAAGAAGTTCAGGTCTTAAGTCACATTTTGTCCAGCTCAAGCCTATAAAGTATGCCGGGTTGGTTTGTCAAATTTGCCATTGCGAAGCACGGGTGATTCAGCTAGTTATATAATAACTGAACACAAAGTGATTAAGTGAAAACTTGATAATAATTATGGGTACCATTTATCTACAAATAATCGTCCTAATGGATCTTTGATGTCACCAAATCTAGTACACATCCTACGAAGAAATCAAACGTAAGCATAGAAATATAAAGGAAATATTATTACAATTGAAAGAACATCATGTTGTCATGCAAGAGATCCCTGAAAGGCGCCTACCACCAGGACGATAAGATGTAGAGATACCTAGGGCCGGCCCGTCCATATAGGCAAGGTAGGCAACTCCCTAGGGCGCCAAGTTTTCTCGGACCGGCGCTGGCAACAGGTATGTATAATATCTAACAAATTAAGAAAATGCGTCGTTTGTGAAATAATATTGCATTTTATTGGAGTAAATCATTGATGATTGATGTATCTGGTTTGCAATAATCTTATCATATTAAATAAATAAATAAAAACTTTATTGAAGTAATGACATGCATTAAACAAATGGCGGGTTTATTGCCATGGGCAATATCTGCCAACCAACCAATATTCGTATGTATTACAAAATAGTGTCAGAAATAGAGAACGAACGAAGTACATAAGTATAGGTATATTAGTGTTATAGTGGTAGCAGTGGTGTATATAGAGGGGGGCCGAGGGGGCCCGCCCCTCCCCCCCTACCCCCCCCGAAATGTCAAACAATGATGTGCCATCTCCTATAGAAATATCCTAATTACATCACTTCACCCATTTTTTCAAATTTCGCCTGCGGCGCTTCTCTTTTGTTGCATTTTTAACACAACACTTATAATGCCGACCTAAAACAAAACTTCTCACTCACCCTCACAAAAAAAATTAGCGCTATTACTGATTTTCTTGATGTGTCTATGTTAAAATATAAATTGCCTTCCCCAGGAGTTTTTTCGCCCCCCCCCCCCCCGCCCTCCAATTTAAAACCTATATACGCCACTGAGTGGTAGGGTAAGATCAAAGTAAATGTAAGTAGGTACACAGAGCTAGGATGAATCATCACCATTAATTTAGACCTCCAATATAATAGAGTCATATACAAGCAATATAACTTAATTGAATGTTTTCCAAATAGATTAATAGGTATCATGGTTCAATGAATTCCACCACATTTTGTTGATGCAATAATAAAAGATACTTAATAAATATTAACAAATAATTAGCCCGGACTCAACTCCACCTATTTTTTTATGGGCTTATCTTAAAAATAGGGTCTACATAAATAAACTAGCGATAATACGCAGGGAAATGAGTGACTGCAAGACTGGTGTAGTGACAAGAATGAAAGTAAACAAACTAAGATGGTTTGGGCATGTTGAGAGAATGAATGATGACAGGATGACAAAAAAGATATATCTGAATGAGCGAAGAGGGGTGAGAAAGCGCGGCCGTCCGAGACTGACCTGGTCCGATCATGTCGACCAGATCCTCAAGGATGGACGCGTTTTGAGTAAAAGGAATCGGAGAGCGTGTATGACTAATTGCATGAATGTGACGGAAGCTAGGAGTGTGTGTAAGGATAGGGCTGTCTGGCGCTCGGTCCTCTCTGCCTACCCTGCAAGGGATGTGGCGTGAGGGTATAGATAGATAGATAGATAGATAATACGCCAACTGAAATCAAATATTTGAGAGGAAATCTGGTTTTGAATTTTTCGACACATATACCTACGCTTTGTGTCGAAAGGTCTCAAAAATCTAAGGGTCAGATTGCCAGCGAGATGGAGGACACCTTGATGATATTGTGTTTAGAAAATGATTTTCCCGTTTATTGTTGTTCTTACTATTTTTTTTCATTTTTGAATACAAACTATTTTTATTTTTAGGGCCATTTCAAAAGTGCAAGGATTAATGGTCCACCCATTATCGCAACACAACATTGGAAAATTATACGTTTAATATTGATGTCATGGGCGCCGTCAGTAGGGGGGGGACCTACTAGAGACACCCCCTAGAGATTAGACTAGGT
Organism: Ceraclea dissimilis; assembly: GCA_963576895.1. Classification (NCBI taxonomy): domain Eukaryota; kingdom Metazoa; phylum Arthropoda; class Insecta; order Trichoptera; family Leptoceridae; genus Ceraclea; species Ceraclea dissimilis. Next base: position 14,777,594 of record OY756366.1, on the reverse strand, counting down.
AGGTATATATTTTTTCATTCTAAATGATAAAACCTCACAGAAAATCACATTATTACCACACGTTTTCTCGTCATATCATAAGTTTTCATGAAAATTCATCAAAACGCAATTATTTCATAAAAAAGTACATGCGGCGCTATTTGTATTGCTTTTTTGTAAAATACGTTTTTCATACACATAATTGTGCAAAATATTATTTACATTTTCAAATAAACCAAACCACATCACAAGCTTCTTCACTATGTCTCAAAAAAATTCGGTTGCGACGCTATTTACGCTTTTTCATGCTATATCCATTCCATAAATTTTTGTTGCCCCCCTATCTCCCCCCCTAGCTCCGAGGTTGGTGACGACAATGATTGATGTAATCGAATATTTGTCAGAATGTAAAGCAAGTTTCTATGCTATGGTTTATTATAATCAAGCATACGTAAATTACTATTTTTGAGAAAAACTTTTTCATCTAAATGGCAAAATATAATAACAGAAAAACCCCACTAGGTATCTGTAATGATCTTTATGACCTGACGCACATCATGCATCAGATTTTATGCTCGAAAAGTATTAAGTAGGTAAGTATTTTTAAGCCTCTTATTTTCAAAGCTAATGGATACTTTATTAGTTTTGATGGTATTGTCATATAAAGGAGGAATAAAATACATAGTACGTACATAATAGTAATGTATCATTATTGGAGTGGTATGGGTATGACGCACAAAGGGTGAGCTGTGAAGTCGTCTATAAAGGCGTCCGGCAGGGTGGCAACACTAGAGACTCTAGAGCCGTGGTCGTCAACTGCGGCCCGGGGCAGACATTTGTGCGTCCCGCGAGATAGAAAAACAATTTTTCATAGTAAATGATACTCACAAAAAAATAATATACCTACCTATTACATCATAATACTCACACGTTTTCTCATCACTTCAAAATTTTTGAAAAATCATAACAAAAATCCATTAAAATACATTTTTTCTTTAAAAAATTGCCTGCGGTGATAATTATAGATATGTACATATTCAATACACTTAAGTAAATACCTAAGTATATGTTTAATATTTCACGAAAAAATACATTAGATTTATTTCACGACCTTTTTCTATGTAGGTTGTTTGCTTGTCTTGAAAAAAATATCGCCTGCGGCGCTACTTACACGATCGCTGACTTCTCACAATAAAAACGTATGTGTTATCTATGTACTTTAGAAAGACAGCTATTATATGATTCGCCTACGGCGCTATTTTTTGGTACGTAAAAAACCATCATTCTTCAGTGTGCGGCCCGCTGTCCACCTCACATTGTCCTTTGTGGCCCTTGATCAAAAAATTGTGACGACCGCTGCCTAGAGAGCCAACGTTAACAGCAACTGTCTCGTATTTTAATGAAATAATACCTTTAATAAATGGTGGCACCACCGATCACTATTCTCTTAAACAGTAACACAGTGACGTACGTCATAGGGATGCTGAGAAATAGGGAAAATTGATTTAAAAATTATAAATTTGGCAGCCAGTTTTGCCAACTCTCGTATTCCATTTTCTGCACTACAAGTTGGGATGGTTGGGACATGAAGAAAGGATGAAAGATAAAAGGATAACAATTAAGATGTACTTAAGCGCACGACGAGGTGTAAGAAAGTGGGACCGTCCAAGAACCACCTGGCTCAACCATGTTGACCAGACCGACGTGTTCTGAGTAAAGTCAAAGAATTGCAGGAATATGACGGAAGCAAGGATAGGGGAGCCTGGCGATCCGTTCTTTATGCCTACCCAGCAAAGGGTAAAGTGGTGTATCAAGGTAATCTACAACAGATGGTGGTACACTTCACAAAATTAATGTGCAATGAAATATTTTTGCTTTCGTTAAAAATGCCACGACTATTTTCAACGGGTTTGTTTAATTAAAAAGGTGCATTTTCGTGGGTACCTATCAACTAGTACCTACCAAGTAGAAAATAGAAAATTGAGTGCGTAGAACCTCATCATCCCTCTCTTGTTGATAAGGTTAAAGGACATAAATGCATTCAAATAAAATTAATTTATTATCTTGGTAGAAATAATTCGTTAGTTTTTCTTTATAGGCATTGAAGCACCCGATCACGAGTGATACAAACTAATATTGGATTATGCTTGTTCGTTATTTATGTTTTTTAAGTACGGACATAGATAGGTGTACTCGTTCTTATGATGCCTCATGGGGATGAGTTTTTGTTTTATACAATAAAGGGCGCCTGATAGCTCGCGGGCTATATTTTAGGCGCCCGCAAAATATTCAATGTTTGTATTACGTTCCTATCAGAGAAGTAGTATTTGCTGTCTTTGAAACTTTTAATGTCCCTTTACGTAAAAATATGAAAACATTTTTTTAATACAGAATGTAAGGACGAGGCTTGAGTAGTTAAGATTGAATATTAAACTGTAGGCAGTGCCCACGGAGCATGGCAATGGTTTCAAAGTAGCCATTGGTGCAAATACTACAAGCATTACTGTTCTTTCTATGTTGGTCTCTTCGCCTCTTGATAAATGTCCGAAAAGACGAAGTATACTCGATGTTGGCATATCCCGTAATATGGACACGTTGGTTCTGTGTTCTGTCCAGGACACACGAAGCACTCTCCTCCAGCATCTCGAATCCATAGATTTTTCGATAGTAGTAATAAATTGACAGAAATCACGATAAAATACGTACTTTCAAAATACATTTAAAAAAATGACAAATCAATATTGCGCCCTTATTAATATATACAAAATGTATGATTCATCTAAATATTCCCTCCCTGCAGACCGAAGGTAGATGTATCATATTAATATACTTGTGTTTGCTTTTTAGCGCGGCTGCATCTATTATGTTATGATTCAGTTACACACGCAGTCTCCGAACCTAGACCCCTCCCCTTCATGTCAGAACAAGCAACAACGTCACCACCACCCTGACAGCCATCAGCCACCCAAGTTAGGGTGTCTTTGTTAAAAAATACTCTCTACAGATTACACTATGGTACCTAGGATAAAGATACACAATACAGACTCTAAGTACTAAGCTGTTTTAACATAATGATGACTATGAGTCATCCAGTACTTTTTGTACTTGCAATGTTTGCATCTGTTATTGCAACCAAAACATTGCGTTTTATAACCAATCGTAATTGATCAATGAGAAATAATTGAAATGGGAGGCTGGTATACCATATACCAGCATTAAGATAAATAAATAAATATATAAATAAATCTTTATCCATTAAATATATATAATAACAAAAAGAAGACAATGCAGTGTGCCAAAAGGCGCACTTATTGCAAAAGCAATATCTTACAGTCAACCCGAGAAAAAAAAGAAAAACTTCAATACTTACTATAATAATGAAGTAAGTAAATATAAAGATACACATACATAATATATACATATAAATATACACACATAATGCATACAAATAGATAATAAGATATACATAAAAAAAAACATTTAATAAAAATAAATAAATCCGTATGAATACAGGAGGACGAAGAGGAAAAGGCGAGATGGGGAACAAGGGACTGCTGTTCCTGGAAGGGCACCCATGAGGCAGGATGCGGTCAGGAAGGACGCAGCCGAAATGCTCCAAGTAACGGACTACGGAAATTCAGACAAGACAGCATCAGGGTACCTACAGGAGAATATGAAGGTGAAGTTTGTTAGACTCGGTATGAGCTGTATAGACATCGAAGAAGAAGTGAAAGAATGACATGGCGTCTTAAATGAATATCAAAAAGATCTCTATTAAAAGCTCACTTAATTATGTCACCTTTGTTACCAAAATAGAACTTCGACAAGTTTCTAGATTGCTTTTTCTCTAATTTTCTTCTGATAATCCTGGAGTACGAGATGCGTGCTGGAAAGTAGGTATTAAAAAATAGCCAATTATGGTCATAGTTGTCTTCTTTTTCTTCTTCACGAGCCCTGCAGCTTCCATTTCTGGATTTAGGCCTCCCTCATTCGTCTCTATCTTTCTCTGGATTTTCCCTCGGATGTCCATTTAAGGCCAGCTGCCAACTTCAGGTCGTCTGTCCAACGCATCTGTGGGCGGCCTCTAGGGCGTTTACCGAGCCACGGTCGCCAGAACAAGAGCTTGTTGCTTGTTGTCTATTAACTTTTTCTTAAACTTTGACTATTTGCGCTATGCGTGAAACGTGTGTATTATTTGTTTGTTTATATTTACATCAAAGTTTCCGAGTAATTAGTAATAATTACATGATGTAACGCAATTCAATGACCATATCATATGGCGAGGAGCGGACCGGTGATGGATCTTCTCGGAAAAATCATTACTGGATGACACTAGTCGCACTTACCTACATTAAGATATAGATACGTACAATAAAATGACAATATGTAATGTCATGGGTGTGGCTAGCCTCGGAGATAGGGGAGGGCAACACAATTTAAAAATTGATATAGCAAGAAAAAATAGCGCCGCAGGTGAAATTCTTCTGTGAGACGTAGTAAGACGGTCGTGATGTGATTTGTTTATTTGAAAATGTATATTATAATACCAGAGGCCAGTGGTACGACGTTTGCGGAGGCACTGCGGCGGGCGGAGGACAGACCGGGGTGGGCCAGACTGATGACTCAAATAGTACATGAAGGTCACGATCCTCAGGAATGAGGGACCGACTTGGATGATGATGATTATAATACCTAATTTGCACAAAATGTTTTTTTTATAAAAAAGTAAATGAAAATAGCACCGCAGGTAATTTTTTTATGAAACTGTTGTATTTTCATAAGTACAAATATTAGAAAATTTATGATACGATGAAAAAAATGTGTGGTGATATAAACTTTGTGAGGTTTTATTAGGAGGTGTGTAGGAAGACCACCACTACGATGGAGAGACGACCTGGTAAAATACGTGGGTCTGGGTACCAACTGGATCCAGAGAGCCCAGGATAGAGCGGCGTGGAAGCAGATGGAGGAGGCCTTTGTCCAGGTGTGGACGGGAGTAGGCTAAAAGAAGAAGAAGAAGTTTTATCATTTAGCATGAAAAAATATATCCCTAGTCCAATCTCTAGGGTGCTGCTGCGCCCTCCCCCCTGCCCCCCCTGGACGACGCCCATGTGTAATGGTCTTTATAGTATCTAACTATAATTCTATGATCTAACTATTATATTCTTCAGCTATATTAGGTTACGGTACTACAATGGTATTGTTTCCTAGAAATTTTCCTTTATATTGTGCAATTTCGTAGGTACGTGAGGTTTTTCTGCGAATTATTAAGACCTGATGACACCATCACATGATGTTATGTTTTCTATTTCTATAATCGACAATACCTTTACTACGTCTTTTTTCAATCGTCACGGTAATTCCCACAATCTGGGTACCTAAACGGGTTAAAGAATGTAAAAAGCTTTGTAACACCCTGAATTCGTCTCGTAATAGGGGTTTTTTCAAGATAAATATCTGCTCACCGGTACGTAATAGACTAGTAGATTATACCCGAAAAGATGAAATATATTTTTAAAATAATCATCTTGCTGATTCGGAAAATGGTGGGTAAAGGTACATAGAATTTGATGACCCTTTTTTCGCTGTTTCTCTGTTCCAATGATAGTTTCTTTTATACGGGCAGAGTAACAATAACTAATAAAATATCATTCTGTTTATATTTCTGACTTTTGACAAAACGATTTTCCAATTTATTTTCTTCAGCCATTCCCCTCATACCTGAATTTTCCATATGTTATGGAATAAAACAAAATATTCTCTAAACTTTATATCTCCTATTCTTAAAGTTTTTCATTTTCGTAACAAATCAACGATCATAAAATATTGTACCTACCAATACGGTCATGGTGCGAACTATCGCTAATCCAAGTACAGCTGTACCATGAAACTAGTTTAGCTTCACTGACATCGGTTGGTCATAATAAATTCAATAAGAATATAATATACTATGCAAGTATTTCATCATAATAATTATAAATTTAATAAACAAACATTCGTAATTGCGTTTTACGTACCTACTACACACATAACGTCATCTTATTTTGACGAAATCATTGTAATATTAGTTAATTATGATGTAAATAAAAGTTGGTAGCTAAATTGTTGTACTTACTTATCTAATTTAATTATTATATACCATTACCTACGGTACTTTAGGATTACTCTTATAAACCTTCGAGATACTACCAGAGAAACATTGATTTATCGTGGGTTGTTCCTTATCTCTACAAAAATCATATCTATTACAGTATCAGCATTATCCCTACGAATCATATTTTTATCTAACTTGTGGAGACATTAATGTACGTTTTTTTACACCTTTGTATTCATAGTGTACCTTTGAATAAATAAATAAATAAATAATAAACAGCAATGCTTCCGTTGTGATTTTGTTAAGCCACGCCACTGGGATTCGATTCCAATCAGGTTAAATAAAGAAAATGCATCTTTTGAAACTTACTGTAATATTTTTTCTTTAATATGTACTACGAACATCTTCGATCGGTTTAATGATGGCATTTCGTGGAGCAACCAGTAACCAGCTGCAAATATGTGGGTTTACCCACTACCTACACTATAATAGGTTGCCATCCTAATGATTAGAATGTGTGGAATTCCTAGCAAATGCTGCGGCATTTGCGGCAACTTCAGTCTCTGCCTTTTTCATATTATAGACAAATGTCCACCACTTTTCTAACAAAAAATGTGTGGGAAGGTGTGGGATATTTTGAACAGAGGTCGACTCTGTCCTATAGGTACTTGGTCTGAGGGCACGACATACACCATCAACAAACCATTTTTCTAGAGCTCAGTATGGGGCAGTTACTTTACTACAGACGCATAGATATACCTATACAGTTCGGTGGGATTTTCTACCCTGAAACATGCAGCTGACGTTTCATATAGGGCTACGATTTCCCATAGTACCTACCCAGTACCTATGTCTTTACGTGACTCACATTTATAGAAATACATTATACCACTACATGTAATATTGTTACATCTTGCGTTTGTCTTTGTAGTAGTTTGCTAAGTTAGTAGAGGTGCATGTAAACCTATAACGGATATTTGAATGAAACTATACAAGGTGGAGTGGATCGAAATTTTAGCTTTATTAATTGTGTAGATGAAAAAAAAAGTAACGTTTAGTAATATAATTATTGATTCAATCGTGTCAATTAAGAATTGTTTGGTATGACATTCTTACCCCAAGAAACCATTTCGGTCGTAATTTGGTCGCCGTTCGCACACGTTCGCACACTACTGTGTGCACACTACTGTGTGCACACTAATTGGAAATTCGGTCGCTGTTCGAACACAGTTCCGAAACCGCAACCAAAAGTGGGGAACATTTGTGACTAAATCTGGTCGCATTCGGTAACATTTTGGTTACAAATGCGACCAAATCCGGTCGGATTCGGACGCATTTGTAACCAAAATGTGACCACTTGAATGGCCCGCCGGTGCTGGCGCGTACGTATTTGCGGTTTCCCGCAAAAATAAATTTATATAGTTATAATTTTAACATGGATGCGCAACAAAATTCTTAACACCAAAATACTTTACAGCCATGATATAATATTAATGAAAATAAAAACGGACGGGTATAGCTAAATAATATCCGAATTTCATTGCGAAACAAAATTTATCGTGTAATTTTGTGAAGTAGGTGGCTTATTTTTAACGCGCCTTTTTAATTATTAATTTTAACAACAAATAATAAATTAATGTGATAGTCATATTTATTTATATTAAATTCTATACAACTTCCATTAAGTCCATTGTTTCGCAGAAACCTTAATTTTGACCTATTACGCTATAATACAAACAAATTTCATCCTGTAAAACGATTAAACATGCATTTTAATGAACATAATTATCAAAATTTCGTAGAATATGGAGGAGTCGCAAATGTGACCACTTATGACCACTTGTAACCAGTTATGACCGCTTTATGACCGAATGTAACCAAAAGCGGTCACAATGCTTTTCATTAGCTAGCCGCCATAGTTCTTGATCTACTATTCTCAAACAGTTTCCGCTCCTCATGTCAGAACGTCTTCAGTCTTTGTACAAAATGCCGTATACGCTCGTCGCAACAAAGGAAAATTCGGCAGTTGTGATTTCTGCTGTTCCTAGTGGTTGGGTGAAGGAGGGTCTTTTGTATTGGCCAAAATTTATAGGGAAAACTATATTGGAAGAGGCCAGGAGAAACGAGGACAGTGTGCCTGAAAGTGGCTGGAAGCGCATAAAATGCCGAATAGAAGTTATAGATATTCCAACATATGCAAAAGCCATGGATTCTATTCGCTTCAACACTACAAACACGACTGAACAAGAAACAGATTGAGAACTACTTATAGCGTGGACTAATATATTTCGAACAATTTGAGCTAAATTTGTTCGGACACATTCACCACACAGTGTGTACACTCTGTGACCAAATCTGGTCGCAAAGCGTACACAATGTGTGCGCTTTGTGACCAAGTTCTGTTCGGACACATTCACCACACAGTGTGTACACTCTGCGACCAAATCTGGTCGCAAAGCATACACAATGTGTGCGCTCTGTGACCGAGTTCTGTTCGGACACATTCACCACACAGTGTGTACACTCTGCGACCAAATCTGGTCGCAAAGCGTACACAATGTGTGTGTTTTGTGACCGGGTTTTTGTGTGCACACAGTGTCGACACGGCAACCAAATGTGACCACTTGTGACCGATTTGCAAATTTCGCGACCGAATTTGGTTTCTTGGGACTGCTGTCATTCATCTGAAGAAAATGACAAATAATCGTGAGAGTGTCGAAACATTCATTTTCTTCAGATGTATGGCAACTTGTAAAACTGCAACTGCTTGATTTTCGAACACCTAAATTTTATGGAGTTTTCTTTTAATTTTTAAACGCCGGTCTGTCTAGCTAGACACCATATTTGATATTCATATCAAAATATTCAACCCATATGAAAATTTCTCCAAAAACATTACATTTGTTTTTCATAACATGAATCAACGATTGAGTGAATTTACAGCAAACCCCTTCTTATTCAATATCAACAAATCCCTAACTATAGCATGCAACAGAAACTAAATTCAGTGTTTTCAAATTTTACATTTTCGTCCCATTCTTGTGAAAACTAGCAACTAACCCGCACCTTGTTTTCCGGTGGGTAGTGTCTCCCACAGTAAGTAGGCACCTATTTTCTAACTAGTTCAGTGACCTTACATACCTACAGAAGGAAAGTGTGTACCTACAATATATACAAGCATGGGCCTCGACAGGAGGCAGGGGGGCAGCTGCCCTCCCTAGAAATTGGAATGGATATATATTTTTTCATACTAAATAATAAAACCTCACAAAACATCACATTATTGCCACGCGTTTTCTCATCATATCATAAATTTTCTAAAAATGACTTTAAAAATCCATCAAAATACATTTGTTTCATAAAAAAATTGACTACGGCGCTATTTTTTACTGTTTTTTTTTTTATACAAAAATCATTTTTCATGCGTATTATTCTGCAAAATATCATACACATTTTCAAATAAACCAAACCACATCACGAACTTCTTTACAAAAAAATTTCACCTGCGGCGCTATTTACGCGTTTTTCATGCTATACCAAATATCAAAATTTTATTGCCCCCCTTAACTCCGAGGCCGGCGACGCCCATGTATATAAGTGTAATAAACTAGCTATGTTATAGAAGCCACATATTCCTACATTTCATTAGGGATGGGGGAAAATCTTATCAAGAAGGTAGCTACTCACATAGCAATATCTTTTGTTTAACTATATCACCTTTCTTTTCCTCGATGTTTTTCGTCTTATTTTTGTTTAGTTATTCTTATACATTGAAGTTTTTCATACAATAATTCAATATTTGTGCCTGAAATTGGTGCCTGATGTGCTTTTTATTTCAATTATTTATTTACTGTTATTATTGTTTTTTTTTTATTATTATTGATGACTTTTATTTTGTGACTAGGTATGTATTATAGTTTAGTTTCTATGTCTTTGAATTTTGGTAAGGCTTAGTTTTCTTATAATTAGATATTTGTTAGTAGTATAGATTGTAATTTAATTGGACAAAATTTTGCTGACATAAATGTGAATACATATAAGTAGGGCATCACTTATGACTAGACTTTTTTTGTGTTTATATGTGTGATGTCTGTTTGTATTCCAAAGCTGAATAAATAAATAAATAGGTACATTTTTACTTAAAAATAATAGTGATAATTATTTAAGTATGTAAGTTGTGGACATTGGAGGGTTGACGCGTTTCTTATTTTATATTGGTTATTGTGTATGTTTTGTTAACTCTCTGTCAGCGTCCCTTATATGTAAAATAAAATAAAGGTACAAAACATTTTTTTAAATAGACATAGGCTGGATTAGGTGAGGAACAGCGGAGATAGGAGACACCTAGCACAAATTTTGTAATACTCACCATGGCGAGATTGTCGCGACATCCAGCTAATCTTCACACATAAATTTGAGAACAGTTCTTGTCCAAGCATTAGGTATTACCATAGCCTCGAACTATTTTCGAGCGTCGTTTCCATTTTCTTTTTCTTCTAATCTTTACTGGATGATTTAATGTGATGTAAATGCTCAATATTAACATCGATATTGAATACCATCGATACCATTTTTTTAACATGTTGTGTTGTATTGGTAAAAAAATAAAAAGGATTAATTATATAAATAAATAAATTTGTATAATATAACTCATTAACTTAATATGCTGCCGCTAAAATTATTTATAATTAATTTCATTATATATATTAAATGATTTACATAAAACGATTATCATTTCATAATTTATGATATTCCAGAAATTCAAGCTGTCTAAATGTCGATCATATAATTATATATTATCATGCTTAAAAACAATCATTTCGCCCACCCAAGACAACATTGAAGGTAATAAAAATATACTTTACATGCCCAAATGTCGTGTGGAAATGCGGATTACGCTAGAAAATGTAAATATATCTTTTCTCCTTCGTTAATATCATTATTAATTCATACGTAAAAAATATTGGAAATCGCTTATAATTCGTAAAATCCCGGGAGCGAATTTAAAATATCGATGGCTCGATGTGTGATTCGATGATGATATCACGTGCCTATGGCAGATGTAATTTAATAAAAATATATTATTTGCGATGTTATTTTAAGCGTAAAAATAAGTCAAATCACTAAATAAGCCTTACTTGTCGCATTTTTAGTCGAAAGGTGCATAAATTAACAATGATATCAACCAAAATACGGAAGCTTACCGATAGAAAGATACATTACAATTTGAGGCTAAATATATAACCACAGTCCGAAAAACCACGTTAGGGGATAATAAAATGTTTTTTTTAATTAAAATGCATCCTTAGATGAGCGAAACAATTGGATATTAACGTTAAAATATCTAATTACAATCACATTTTGACACTGTGAAAATCGTAAACGTCAAATATCAACAAAAGAATACTTATTGATGTTTAAGAAATGGCTTCACACACGTTTTCATAGCGTTTTATTGAAACAAAAGAACTTGAGCGAATCTATGTCAGTATGTGTTTGATTAGGTACTTCAATAATCAAAGGGTATTACTGAGTTTTTCGAAAATTGGCCTCTATGTGTATAAAATTATTGAGTTAGTTGGTGAAAATCACGATAAATTCGCCCACTATACGTTTCCTCTGTATAAATTGCCCCATTAGTGTAACGCCTGTTTCTTCGGAGTAACATTTGTCATTCTGTCATCAGAAATTCTCCCCACGTTTCCAGACCATCTCAACAAAAAATAATAAAGAAATAAATAGTAAAAAAAAATACTAAATAATAAAAATAGGTGGTCGGTAGCCTGGTTGGTAACGCGCTCGACTGTTAATCCAGTGGGCGCGGGTTCGATCCCCGATGCCGACCTACTTCACTTCACGACAAAAGCTTTTCAAGCTTACTGTGAAGTGTAAAATGATGTTGTAGGTTTTCGCAGCATGGTATATATACTCTTCCTTCTAGGTTGTTCGGGTGTTGGCTGCGTGTACGTTGATTGTCTCGAGCTTTCGACAGCGATACTGCTGCCATCTTCATTCATTCATCCATCACTGCATTCATCCACAAAGGTGTATTTGGGTTTATTTCGATAAACCCAGATTCATTTAAAAAAATGTTATAAAGTTTGCGGCGTTTCAGGAGTATTAACAAAATGGTAAATTCTTCTTCATGAAATCTTTTTGAATGCTGGAATTTCTGTAACAATTTAAGATTCAAAATCCTAATCCTAAGTCATAATATTATTATGCAGTGGAAGGGAAGATAAATCTCAAATGTACACAACAAATAAATTTAGAAGCAATGCATACACAATGATCAGTTATGATTCAATATCTGTCAGTACGTACGAGTATCTACCATATTGTTAAAAAGGGGGATTCAGTATTAGTGATTATATTAGTAATAGTAGTGCCTATTGAATCGTATGACTCATAATAATTTTATTTATTTATTAAATATTGTGTATGTACACAGCATGTACATTGTACACATATAGACGTTATTATTTACCCAAGATTTAAGTACACAATACTGATATCGATATCTGTTCGTATTAATAACGTATCGATTTGATAATATTTTTATTGATAAGAATTAAATTGGGTTCATTCGATGACGAAGTTTTGAACCGGCCCACTATAGAAACTTAAATAAATTATCACACAAAATATTTATCGCTCATTGGAAATCTCTTCCAAACCATCCCTACTTCCATGTTTTTTTTTTAAAATAATCTGTAAGCTTTTATTTTGAAGTGTAGTATACATCATCAGCGCTGAGATCCGAAACCTGGCACCTCCTGATTTTTATTTATTTACTAGGCATTCCACCCGATCCTGATTTCTTCAATCAACTCAACCAACAATTTTCTCCTCATAAAGATATTTATACAACATTCAGAATAGGTGCCTCGCTTCTTAAATAAATATGTATGACGAGAATGAAAGTGAATAAATAAGATAGTGTGGGTATATTGAGAGAATGATTTAAAGCTTGTGTTGTGAAGTGGAGTAAGTTGGCATTAGGGATCAAACCCGCGCCTACCGGATTTACGGTCGAGCGAGTTACCATCATCCACCTCTTGTAGTACAAATAAAACTGAAGTAAACAAATAATGGAACCAATGATTCGGGCATTGATCCAAACTGGTTGTTGATAATGATGGATAGTGTACCTAATGCAGTTCACAGTCAAGCCAACGGTGATTCATCCACTCAACTTAACTGATAAGGTTTCCCTCTCATAAGGAGGCCTTTGACATCTCGAGTAGTTACTAACCCCAAATATTAAATAACTGTAATGTAACTGAACTGAAATGTAAACACAGTTATCTCTGATAAGAACGTTTCATTTCGAGACAATTTTATTTCGAGTATCATACACTCATAAAGAATGATTCATTTATGATGAGTTGTAAATCATTTCATTTTTTATGTTATCACTTATCAGATTAACTTGCACATAAATGGATTAGTTGGCTAGGTTGGCTCTTCCAAGCGAAAGATGTCTGACCTAAATCTCAGCGCTGATGATTTATTCTGAGCTATAAAGACTAAAAAAATAATTTTCGATTTGATTGTTGTCAATGCCCTTTTTATCGAGTCACTAAAATGAGTTTAAACTCTACGATTTTTCCAACAGTGTTTCTTTCAGACAAATTGCCCAGCTGGGGAGATTTTTGTTGAGGGGGGATCCTGGACGAAGCGAAAGGCTGAAACTGCTGACTTTGACCAAGAAAAAATGCATGAGATTTCGTACGATTACTCTATCTTTGGATCCTTCTCAAATACCACTTTTCATTAGGCTACCTTTAATGTTAAAAGAAATATTGCAAGAAGGAAAATGCAAAAATTCTGACACCACAGTAATCTTTCTATAACACAATGCATTAGATTGCATTACATATCCTTGATGTGATGCAATTGAAGTATTGCCTATTGGTTACACAATCAAATGCCTCTCAACTCAATACAGTCTCATAACAAACTAACAAAGGGCATCGTCAGACAGAATGCATTAATCATATCTAGCAATAGCAAATAATATTAGTAAGGTGGTAATGTTGTTTGTTGTATGTAGACTCTAGAAGATTAGTCATATGTCAGGCGTCAGCGTGATAACTCAAGGGGGATCCTAGTATGAACTACACTACATACCTTGAAGTTTTTCCTAGTCATTCTTATCCAAACATTTCACGACTGGATTCATGTGTACATTGAGCCACCAGGTGTCGTTAAGTTCCTTTTAATCCAAAGAGCTGTGTTATTCTCATCATTGTAATTGCTCGTGCCAAGAGTGAAATGCAGAATTTCCCAAGTTTATTTTTGCGTATTTTGTAGAAAATAAGTTAAGACTTAGGTAAATAATAAGGTAAATATATATATTTTTAAATAATTTTTGATTTACAAATTTATTCATGAAAAGCTTTGGATTTTTGCTACATTCTGTGGTATATACAATGTAGTATTCCTACAAGAGTGCAGAAGAATTAAGGATGAACATTGTCGGGCTTACGACCGCCTCGTATGTTATGCTGAAATGGCAAATGTTTCTAGAGTGTAAAGTGACTTAAGCCAGCCGAGGTCCATCGTAAGCCCGACAGTGTTCATCATTAATTCTTCTACACTGTTGTAGGAATACCTACTACATTTAAGTAATATAAATATGTTTAATATTCATATAATACTTTATAAATAAATAAATAAGTCTTACCCAAAAAAGTTCTAGAACAAAACAGTAGTAGTGTGCTGTAAAGGGCAGACTTTATTATACGAGTAAAAGCAATGCCTTAGTAAACAAAGCTTTATGATTTTTCACTTCAAAACACAAGCTGACTACGAAAATCTAAAAAAAACTAAATTGTATGATACATTTAGTACCTACCTATATCTGTATGTATATACCTACTATTAGTTGTCTAATTGTCCCCTTTAGTCATACCCGCCTGTTAGGTGTAATGTGTACTAAACTAATTATTATACTTAAACTATTTAGGAATGATTGGTACTGCATGAATGCATCATAATTAGATGAGTAAGGACGTCGTGGAGGGCTCCTATTCAATACTCATATACACTTAATACTATGATAGGTGTGTGCTTAGCTAATGCATAGCGTTATCGTATACATACTCATCGATTTGATACATTATCTATGGTGACGCATAACTCTATATTTTTGTATAGGTGAATCAATTTACTGAATTTACTTACGTAAAAATAATTATTTCATTATTTTTCAGGAATCTATACGAGATATGAAAGATCTGCTACGGTAGTGCACATATAGAGTTTAGACTCCCGAACAATAACGAGGTACTGCAGAAAACTGGACACAGTTGCGAAGACCAATTGTATGTAAATGTAGGTACATACCTATCAGGCGCGAAGCTACCTAAGAACACGATTCCCATCGAGTTACCTTCTGGATAAAATGATAGGTATAATAGAAGAAAATGATAGGTATAAAGAAATATTAGCCCCGGCTTCCCTTCTGCAGAAACCAGCCCTTCGCCACTGATACCTATACATATATACTGTAGATTCTCTAGAGGAAATCTGAGAAAGACGAAGTAAAATAATATATCTTCATTTTTAGATTACTTGAAGACGATAGCTGAATAGCGTTAAGCTCATCTTAGCAAGCAATTTTGAGCAAGCTATTGAGTGCAATAGAATATTTCTTCTTACCATCCTAAATATTCAGATTCATCTCCAGAAAGACTACTAGCGAGTATGGAAATTATTTTTTTTTTTCTTTACTGAATTCAATAACCACTGGCCTGCATTGTAGCAAGCGCCTTTTTGCCAGCCTGTGTACAGTTACATATAAACAAGGAAGGAAAACACGAATCATGGTATACCTACAAGTTCCTATGTATTATCAGATTTTTTTTCTGTCTTTCGGCAAGGCACCCAATCGCGAGTGATTTAACTTTATTGCATTGTAATGGATACTTAAAGGATAAATAATTTCGTTTTTTTACTTTACTTCTTGTCAGAGTGTAGTGAATTATACTTTATGTACGTGGAAATACAATTGTCAGGAAACTGACTTGAACGAACAAAACTTTTCAGAGCATTTTTTTCTGGCTACGACGAACATTAAAGTTATCGTAGTAGGAGTATATAACAGCTACCTAATAACATCTAATTGTTTACTCTCCATGTGTGGTGTGAATGTACTACGAGTATATCCATACAATATAATCATACAAGCTCAGTGTACTTGCATAAGGGTGGGTGTAGGCAGAGTATGAATCATCATCGCAGTGATTGTCAGCACCAGATCACATCACAAACACGAGACACCAGGGGGAGATGCTGGCTCCACGGAGATTACATCAAGGGGTGGAAAAAGTGACTATTAAAAAGACGCGTGTATATGATGTCTACTTTTACTTGTTTAATACATCATTTTTTTATAAACCACATAAGTTTTGGGTTTCAATTCAAATTTTCCTTTTTCACTGATGTTTCTGGCATTGACTATGTGACTGTTTTTTTTTTAACATTTTGAATAAACAGAGTTTATTAAACTGTGTACTACGTCACTTGAATTTTTTAAAACACGCTACCGCAGTTTCAACGCTTGTGCGTCATTAACGAGCGTAAATTATAAACTCGTTAATGTAATAATTTACGCTCGTTAATGACGCACAAGCGTTGAAACCGCGGTAGCGTGTTTTACAAATTCAAGTGACGTAGTACATAGTTTAATAGACTCTGTTTATTCAAGATGTTAAATTTTCCTTTCTACTTTAAAATTATTTTATTTCTTTGCTGCAGCACATGAGATATCTCTATTTAAGTTTCATCCCTTGTATGATTCCCAGCCTCACTATCTTCTCCAGGCTCCTAATATTTTGTATTCGGGTTGACTGTAAGATATTGCTTTTGCAATAAGTCCGACTTTTAGCACACTACTGTTGTCTTGCTTTGTAAGTAGCTCTGTATGATTTTTGGCTAATAAAGATTTATTTATTCATTTTTAATTAAAGAAACTGGTTAATCTAAATAAATACACATTTATATACTTACTTCAAAATAAACAAGAAAAACTTGTGTTGTGACGTGATGTCTACATTGGTGATTGAACTGTACACTGTAGGTGCAGTAATCTTCTTTGCATTCTTTTATTGTATTATCAAACGATTTCTGCCATCTTCTTCTTTAAACTAGTACCAAATCCTTACCGTATTACCATCATAGCATTTCCCACAATATAGGTTGCTTACCTGTCGGTTACCTATAGGGTGGTCGTTGGTTAGCGACAGCTGTGTGGGTGTGAATTAACTTATTTTAGTAAAAACATCTTCTAAATAAACCGTAAGTTCAATTTCCATAATGATGCTCCTAAGTACAGGGTTGGCGCAGTTGATTGAGGCGGCAGTCTCTCGAGCGGGGGGAGGTGCCAGGTTCAAACCTCGGCGCTGGCGATGTATTCCACACTTTGCGATACAGGCTTTTAGCCTAGTGCAAAGTGTGCAGGAAAGTATTTGGGTTTGTGTATGCAAGCCCAGATCCTTTTTTTAATAATAAAAAAAAAGTCCTAGATAATTATTCTTCAATTTATCGACAAGTGTATATTAATAGGTAGTATAAATAAATACGAGTATGTCTATCAATATCCTCTAATAATAATAGATGCACATGTAATGATATCTTGGTTACGTTACTATTTTAAGTATAATACTATATGACACCTATAAACAGTACTAAGTAATAAATTATTAGTGATATAGTGAGGGTGCAAACCTCAACTAGTGTATTGGAGTGAATGAGGGTGATAAGTGAATCATTCCTACAATTCAATAGAGTATGAGTAGCTCTGTACATGTACAATGTACATGTGTACATGAGTCTTACTTCAAGTATCACAACACGACACACGTGTCCTTTCAACCTAATCTATGTCACAGTGGTTGAACATTTCCCTGTTTCCTCTTCCTTTTTGTTACGACGCCTCTCCCTTTCTTATCTCTTCCACTACTGCACTATAATAATGTAAATATCCTTATCCAAAACCTCTAACATATTGTAATTCCTTATAGTGCGGGTAAATGACTTCGGCATGTATTTATTTATTTACATACACTTAAAGCGAGCATTTTCATTCAGTAAATACAATACATATTGAGACATTTAAAAATAGTCACTTAGGCGGCCACATCGGGACATCGCAATTTCTTCCAGCTAACCTTAAAAAATTGAATTTGAGAAACGGTCCTTGGCGAAGCCGAAAGTATTCGTCATATTGATGTCCAATTTCGAATAAGTGTCGATGCGGAAATCAACTTGTCGCCCTCTTTAGCAATGGCCTTTCTATAATCTATTCGTAGTGCTCTAATCATGTTGGTTTAATAGTGTATAAGTATGATAACTTTCTAAATCCAATAATCACTCTGTTAACATCAAAGGTAAATTAGATTCAATGCATTAGTTTCCGGCACTTCATTGAATACGGAAATAAAGAAGGCAAACAACTCGACGAAACTCCTTAGATTAAAGGAAGTGGTTTTATTATTTTTCTAGTTTATTGATATGGCAATACCACTGATGTCGTATTTGAGTCTTATCAGGTTCACATATTTTTCTAGATTATTGATATGGCAATACTACTGATGTCGTATTTGAGTCTTATCAGGTTCCCATATTTTTGTTTTTATTATTTTTTTATTATTTAATTTAAATTCTGACAATATTTAACGTATCATTTTTTTGTTCTAATTGATGATTATCTTACACAATATACCTAATGTACATTATATACCCTCCCTTAAAAAGTGCAGTACTTGTCTTAAGTTTTATTTCAAGATTCGTATGTAGATTCTATAACTTTTCTAACTAACACAAGTGTGTTTTAAATTAATTTAACTATGAAATAATTGAAAACAGAACATTTTATTTTAGTTAGTAGGCACTTAATTAGTTTCAGAATTGGCCTCATTATATGAAAATTCTTAAAAATATAAAATCCATGAAATTTCAGACGCTTGTACTAACATTATACATCAGGGATATATAAAAGTCTAAGAAATATCACCTGGAAAGCATGCTTTATATTTTTTCAACTAAATACTAACCTATTGTTTCGGTACTCTACCACTATGTTCACAGCGCAAGACTGTGGAATCAGCTCCCAGCTTAATATTCGTACTTGTTCTTCCCTGTATTCATTTCGTAGGATGATCATTGGTCGCTAGTCTTACCGGCTTCTTCTTCTCTGTGTCGTCGACCTCAGGTCTAACTGTCTGCAACGAGCAGTCCCTTGTTCCCCATCCCGCCTTTTCCTCTTCCCTCTCCTGTGTGCATACGTATTTATTTATTTTTATTAAATGTTCTTATTTTTTATTATTTATTTATCATATTATCTATTTGTATGTATTATGTGTGTATATTTATATGTATATATTATGTATTTGTATCTTTATATTTACGTACTTTATTATTATAGTACATATTCAAGTTTTTCTTTATTTTCTCGGGTTGACTGTAAGATATTGCTTTTGCAATAAGTCCGCCTTTTGGCACACTGGATTATCTTGTTTTGTTTTTGTTGTTACATATATTTACTGGCCAATAAAGTTTTATTTATTTATTTATTTATTTATTTATGTCTGTCGACTCCACCCGCTATGACATTTCCTATGACTGGAAAAGTATATATCATGTTTCTTAGCCATGACCTTTATTTGAAATTAAAGCCATCTGAAATTGGATTGACCTGGGGTATTGGTGGTTATAAGAAATAAATTGAAAATAAAACAAATATGTCATTCATGTAAATATAATTTATTTTTACACGTAGGTAATATTAACAAATGATAATAATTAGGCACATGTGATAAGTCAGTGTTGTAATTTTACAAATAATAATAGTATTGCCCTAATTACAAATTACAAAAAATGTCATTACAATATAAATATAGGTAGCATAAATAAAATCAAATCAAATTACTACAAACGTGACGAAAATAAAATATATTACAAATTTTCAAATCATCGGTGGAAAAAAATAAGTGAGAAACTAACAGCCAAAAAAATAAATAAAATACAAAACCCACTGTTTATAATGAAGAGATTTTTTTATAAGTGTACATTTATAAACTTATTTCTAAAATGATTAATCAATAATTAATAGTCATTTACAAACTTATTCATATTTTATTTTAAACAATAAAATTTATTCAGGACTCAAAAATGTCGTTAGACATTCATAAAATATATTTAGTTCAATACTTATTTGCGCTTCTTAGATGCCAGTTTCATAAAATAGATAGATAGAGAATATTAGAAAGATATTAATATTGTAATTAATGAAATATATAGTAATTGTTTCAATGATGGACCTAAAATCATAGAAATGTTAGGCCTGAGGATTTTTTGAATAACCTTATACCAAAAAATGGGTTTCCAAAGAAATGCATTTGAAAGTGTAGTTTTAGTAGGTAATTTTTTTACTATTAAAATTTGAAAAATTGTTGATATGATCGTAAAGGACCCTGAAAATTTCTTGTAAATTCTCTTAATTGTATTGTATTTTTAAAAATTAATACATTTTAAAAAATGTTATTGTAATATTTTTTGTATAAAACCGATGTCTGTAACTAACAAATATTTTTTATGACGAAAAGACTTTTAACTATTAATAAACTCCATCCTAACATTAAAAAAAGCACTAAGTTATGCAAATACAAATAAGCTGTTATACTTCTTGTTATTGAATAAATATGAAGAAAAGACATTACAATAAGAAATAAATATATTTTTATAATTCGTTTTTATACATAGGTATTTATTAGCAGCAGAATATTATTTTCTAAGGCAATTTATGGCATTTTAAGTAATATTTTGGTTCAACACTAACCAGAGATAATGAAACTGATTTCTGGATTCGGGAACTTTGCCATTACAGGGTTAGTCTTGTTTTTATACTTCTTAGGGTACAAAAATATTAAGAAAAAACCAACAAAAAGAAGAAAAAGATTATGATTGTTGTACCCCGTTTGTGAATTTATAAGTGGATTCCTTATTATCTTCGAGTGGCAAATCGATTAAAAAATAAATAAAAATATTATAAAAAAACAGGTACAATATTAAAATAATTAACTGAAAACTATTGTTAGGCTGCATACAGTAATTTAATTAAATCATAAAAAAACTGTCAAGCTATAAGAAATTTAGACGATTTCTATATTTTTTTTAGAATATTGTACTACATATAATATTACAAAGCAATGATATCATAATCCGCGTACATTTATATTTTTTTGTATTTTTTTTATTAATTAAAAGCAGACCCCCAGTTTTATATAAATTTAAGTGGTACCAGCATCACCCTTTTACAGATTAATTTCTCCTTTATTTATTTCTTAATTAATTATTTCACATAGATAATGAATCATATTTTTTTATTTTAATCATACACTACAAATCTAATGACTAAGGGGTCCATATATTTTTGAGGCCTAACGATACAACATTATAAAAATGATATGACTGAATCATCTCTAATGTTTTTTATGTAGATATTATTGTAATTAATTGATTACTTCATAAAATGATAACATTTTTTCAGGCACAATGTTACCTATATTAACTTTAATTTATTTTTTTACATTTTTCAAATGGGATCTAAATTTAGATCAATAATATCTACACATTATTAAATAGATTTAGATTGAATTTAGATCTTCTTTCATGACATCGCTCCAGGCAAAGTTTACCTAAACATTTTTTTATAATAATTATTTTTTTTATCATTGTGTGATGACAAAATGAAGGTAGGTAATCTTTTTTTTTTTTCTTTGATCGCACAATTTTTATCAAAAATATAAAAAAATTGAAAGAAAATCAATTAAAATACAAATAGAGACAAAGATTCTCAGAAAAGCATTATTTTGTATTAGGTAGTTATAAATCAATTTTTTAGCTCTGATGTTCAGAAATTTTGTATGGTAAGTAGAAAAACCCCTTTGATTGAAAAAGTTATAAAATATAAGTGCTTTGTTTTTGTTTGAAATTATCCATAAGTCAAAAGTAAAATGTATGATTGAAGAGAGACTGATTAGAAAAAATATAATGATAGTTAGATTGAATTATTAGGTAATTATTAATTATTAAGTAGTATCATAATATGAATACAAATGTCAACACAGCCTTTGTACCTTTTGTAACAAAATTACTATTTTCCTATTAATTATTATCCTGATAGAGACTAGAATTTGCTTCATTTCTATACATCATGAAGACTTGGTATGTGGTACTTATAGCTACATAAAGTTATACAACAAACAAATAATTAGATACTTATACAGGTTAGTACTGACTTATATTAAATTACAATACAACGTGAATAATGAAATAATCATAAATAAATAGTCAATCATTTAAAATAATTATATGCCAATTTTATATTATTATAACAATGATATGTTTCAATCATTTATTTTTTCAAGTAGTTTACCAGCTAGGTGGTGTTTCTAATCTATCTTTTTCCAATAATTGGCACAAATATATTTACAAAATATTGTCGTTGATTTCATACTAATAGCTCTTTCATACTTTTTTTTAAATAAAGGTAATACAATATGGCTGCCTATATAATATTCACATCGTTACTTGTGATGTAATACGAATATATTCATCTTTGGGATTCATATATTTCTAAGCATATTTTTTTGTAATGATGCGTCCGTTTAATAAGATAATCTATTTTTAATATATTGTAGTACATTCAAACCCGTATAACTCCTGAAGGGGATTCAAGTATACAACCTAATAAATAATAAGCTAATTAACTATCAGTTCGAGGTGTTTAACCATACCTTGTTATATAAATATTATAATTACTTAATCTAATATTATCGACACACCTTCGTCCTTCTCCTAACAGTTCGACGTTTCCTCTTAACTTTTCGTTTAGTACGTCTCTTCCGACATTCAGGAACTTTTGATCTACGGTAAGTTACATCCTCCGACACTTTATCTTCGCGACTCGTATTCCTTCTTGTCCTGGGATAATTAATTAGGCCACTGACGTCTGACGATGTTGTACTATCATTGGGCGGTGAAGGAAAACAGTCTCGGGAGGTTTCTGGACTTTGTATCATCATGTCTTGTCCCCCCGAGAGGGGCAGCTCCACTCAGGAAGTTTCGCTGTTACTGTTCGCTTTCAACGTCTGTTCCAATTCTACTAATTGTCCCATAAAGTTAAGGTTGGGTGAGATGATCGGTCTCGCAGATTTGACCATCTTGTAAGCGTCTACCATGGACATGTGTCTGTAACGCATCAGGTATGCAATTGCTATAGTGGCGCTGCGTGAAACCCCCGCTTGACAGTGGACCAAAACGCGAGTGCCGGATTTGCGGGCGTTTTCTGTAAACAAAAGAAAATGATTCATTAATAACACAGAATAATATAGAACACTACAGAATATCAGAGAACATTGTTAATACAGCATCCATAAATGTTATATGCAATGTTTTGTTAATCGTTTGTTTACATCAGCCACAGCAGTGACGTGACCAACATCATGTAGGATGTTATTGATGCTACAATAATATTAAACGTAATGGCGTACGTAAAATAAAATGACACAAATAACAACAACAAACATTGGATTCGTGAAACAGAATCGAGTGATAATGACTCTATATAAAAGTGTTTCACCCCACCCCACACGACGGGGGATGACGCACGTAGTATGTGATGATCTCAGTACGATTCCAATCAACATTATAAAATATTTCTAGAGATTTTTCATATTGCAATATGTGGTGTAAATAATGACTTCAATAGTAAGTCGATTCCCAGGTATTCAGGTAACGTCATAGTCAGTTGATTGTGACGTAAGCGACAATTATTTATTATAATTATAATAAAAGAATAAATTATATTATATTCAGGTGACCTTTATGAAGTGCAATAATGTTGGTACTTAGAAATATTTGCATTCCACAGCGCAGTCGACAATTTCATGCAATATTGTATGCAAGTTAGTATGACCAGTCAAAAAACTATTTCTACATGTACATGAAGAGACTGAAACCGTTCTCAGCTTTCCGAGAATGAATTAGACTACTTTATTAGTGTAATAATTAGGAGTTTAATAATGAACAACATGAGGCAATCGAAAGTTATAAAATCTTGCATTTAATTTCCATAAGGTTTTTCTACAGAAACAGTGTTTTTAATAGGTGTTTTTTTATCCTCCAGAACATTATCAAAAAACAAAGTTCAAAGACTAATAATTTGTGAGAAAAACTTACGAAAATGCATTTCATTACTCAACAAGTATGTTTTGTATATACAGGTAAATCTAAATACACATTACACAAGTGCGTTCGCACCTGACAAATCTAGGTAGATTTTTTTATTAAGTGTTTTATTATCAAACAAAAAACAATCTTACTACATTGTGGACTGTATGATAACAGCACAGGTATTAGTCACTCACACAAGGTGACAGATTATAAAAAAAGTAATCATCTTAAATTATTATAATTATTGTAAATACGTAGAATAATATAGTCATTATAGGAAAAGTCGATTTATTCAGCGAGGAATCGCAAATATTTAATGGATGTTTCACTTATTGTTTGTATTTTACTAAGATTAAAATACTTTTTATAATTTTTATATTAAATTACCTACGTTAAAAGTAGGCATGACTTTGACATAAATTGAGCTAGAAAAGAAGGAAAACTGAAGACTGGAAATCGTAGCGAGGGATGAAAACATAAGACACAGGGGTCCAGAACTGGGCGTGGTACTGCATATATCTTAAAGTTATGGAGGCGAAATTTGCCTACAGAAGGCCAAGATACGTTTTGGATTTGCTGAGCCACAGATGTACGTATGCATATGTGATTACAACTCAACATTTAGATAAAACGCAAGCACACTCAATTAATTTGTTTTATTATGATTAATACAACATTTTATCTAATTGCGCCACAAGATTTTATCAGCACTTATTAAACAAACATCAACATCATCATCACGACTGTCTCTGACGTATTTAGACATACTCGTACCTAATATTAATTATGTACATGTAATGTGACAACTAGCAGGTAGCACTACGAGGAGATAACAGATGAAATTACTAATTGAATCTCACGTACAATTACAATGCTGTTTTTATTTACCTAGAAACATCTAATATCAACGCACTTTTATAAAAGGTAAATATAATATTTACAGTTTACTCCTCATCCAATTTACAGGGAGACAACGGAGAAGACAATGGTATGCACATGTGAGGAGAATGGACCCATCCAGACTCCCTCACATTGCATTGCACGGCCAACCCCAGGGCAGACGACTCCCAGGCGGACCACCAAATAGATGAATTAACAGTTGGGAGTCGACATCGCAATAGGCTAATCCATCCTCATAACAGGCCACAAGGCCTTTATTAAGAACAACAAGAAGAAGGGGTTTATATTAATAATCTTCATTTCTTTATTAATTTGTCATCTACAGCACTGATAAATCCTAATAATTTAATGTCTGCTTCGATATGGATGGATTTATCTAAGTCCTAAGACAACCTATTTGTCAAAATACTGAAAAGAAAATCGTAAAGAAATTATGAAGCTGTGAAAGAGTGTCGGACTTTCCTGTCCTGGGACACATTTCGTGGTTCTGTCAAACTTATCCAATTCTTCATACACACTATTACACAACCTTCGATTCCTTTTAGTCAGAATCTGTCTACACGGTCAAGCTATGTGGTTCTTGGACGGACACCTCTTACATTTGCGAGAATTCTTTGCAATCAATGCAAGAAGAGTATTTTCCAAATGCGGGATAAGTAATGTGTAAATTGTAGAACTCGATTATTAAGTTAATTAAAGTGTTTATATTAAATAAATAATTGGCTTTTTTTCCTCAACAATACTCTCAAGTTTAGACTTAGCTAAACGAAAAAATAATGTCACTAATACTATACAGGTACTAAGTAGGTACTTTGAAAGAACGAATAATTTCCGCTCGATATAAACTTCCATCAGTGAATTTAAATACGCGTGGCTTCCTGATGGTAAATTGAAAATAGTTTTACCTACATTCTATTCGTATCAGATTCTTATCGCGAAACTGGTACAGAATGTAGCGTAACGAAATTCAATAAACGAAATAACTCACTGAAGAAGCGCTCGATTAAAATAATTTATAAACAATTATTTAAGGGCATGGCACCAGGAATGACGTCACAGTCTTTTTCCACGGCATTAAGGTTCAAAATCGCGTGAACAATCGCATGAAAACATGGTAAAAATAACGTTTTTTTTTCAATTTTTTGGGGTTAATTTTGCGTCTATCATAAAACTTTTACGGTTATTCCCTAGATTTAAATGCATATTATCAGTACAAAAAATAAATTTTACTCCGCGACTTTCGGGAAACGAGTTTCCGTCATTCGGAAAAAAGATCAGAGGTGTTTTACAATTTTTTTTTTGAGAAACCTAAACAAGTTATAAAAAATCTTTTACGGTTATTCCCTAGATAAATGTTCAATGGATCTACTCTATGTTGTTCCAAAGCATATTTAGTAACGGTTGTCGAGATATAAGGTCTCCCGTTTTTAGAAATTTTTGAAATGTCGGTATGCATACTTTTAACAAAAAACGATAACATGTCGGTAAATGGGGTTACTCGACAAACTATAATGCGGCCGCTTCACGCTCGGCGACCCTCCACGAGTTTTGTGTGAATGAGTAAAAGGACGTACGGACGAGGTGATTGTCTTGAACTGTATACGTAACCGACGGTTAACGCCTTTTTACTCATTCGCGCGGGACTCGTGGAAGGTCGGACAGCATGTGGATGAGGCATAATATGCAATTATTCTAATCGTGTACATAATAATGAAACACATATAAATTCGTACACGCATGGATAGTTACGTATATTACATTAAAATTCCAATAATCTAGTATTGAAATAATAAAAATATTACACATACAACATTATGTACATCTACTAGAACAATGAGTGCAATGAACATTGACATGCCTTTGTAGTTTGTATATTAGATGTGCCTACCATGGAAATATTAATCCATCTCTATACGCCTAGATGTCAATTAAACTACTGTTTCGCTATCTGATTGTGTTAATCATTCGATGGAAATGTTACAAGCATTGAAAATTATGTAAATTTCCTAAGGTGAAAACCTTTCATGGACGATTTTCTAACAAGTTTTCTCGACAACCGCTCTGTTACGATAGATAGTAAAAATTCAGAAGTTGCCTTCATCCAGTGCCACCTTGACATTTCTCTCTTTCTCTAGCCATGATCATGCCATGATGTAGGATTGATACATAAAACGTTATTATTGGCGAGGTTGCCATTACCGTCACTAAGAAAATGTATGGAATAACAGTCCCTTAACAACGAGTATGCCAGACCACGTATTATATTCTGATATGAGATTTGACAGGAGTGGTAGTCCTGTTTGACCATTATGCTATGTTGCCAACTGTTACAGCACGGCTAGAGTACCTACTCTAGGAGGCGTTGCTTCATCGCAACACCAATGAGCCAAAATCTACTCACCAAAATTGTTCAGAAAGATTATGGAATCGGAGTCCATATATAGTTTTAAATTCACGAAATAATATAAACTAATGTTTATTTCCTTTAAAAATGGACTTCCACTATGTACTGTCGGTCGAAAATCTTAATACAATCAATACATTACTATTCACGTAATACAGTGAATAGATGTTAGGAAATCTGGGGTCAGACATCGAACACCTTTCGTACGAAATAAATAGTATTTCAAACAATAGTACCTGTAATATGTATAGGTGCACAGCTATTTATAGGTAAATATGTGAGTATAGATATTGTTGTATATGTACAGCACACAGAGACAACATGAAAACATTGAGTTGTCGACAGTACGATAGGGCTGCCATAATTGTTGGACTGCCGACCGGGACACGGACCGAGAAGTGAGCATGTACGTAGCGCCGCAGGCGAAATTTTCGTCATAAGACATGAGCGTGTACCTGTCTACATAAAAAGGAGTGGTGTGAATCTTGTTTAGTTTTACTGAAATAAAAAAGGTACTGATGATATGGAATGCAGAATATGTAATACAAGAAGAAGTGTGTTTGGCGCATTGTTTTTATGAAAGAATTGTAAAATAATGTATTTTCGTAATAACTCTACGGGAATCGTTTCATTGAGCAATTAATATTAAGATATGCCTGACCGGGACAATTGACTCTTGGACCGAGACACCGGGACACGGACCTCAAAACCGGGACATGTCCCGGTGTACCGGGACGTATGGCAGCCCTACAGTACGACAATGTGATATACTATATGAGCGATAGGTATGCTTACTGGTGAGTCACCAATATGAAGTATCTGTATCATTAACGATACAAATACATACTATATCTACTATAGGTACTGATACTGATAGTAAGTACACAGCTGTAGACAGGTAAGTACCCATTAGTTTATTATACAATCGGTACCTACTTGAAAGTGACACGCTGAGAAATGTTCGTCGCTAATAAGGCGACCACAAATACAGTATTGGCTTACTTTACCTTATATAATAATCCACTGCTTAGGTAAATTAATAAATAAAAAAAAAATCAGAAGTTGCCTTCATCCAGGCTAGGTACCTACACTGTTTGTATTTTATTCATTGTTTTTATTCATTCTTGTATAAGTCCTGAAGAAGGGAACATTGTTCCCGAAACATGTTGACTCTGGTCAAAATAAGTGGTGTTAACAAATTAATATTGTTTTAATTATAATATAATGTCGCCACAAAGTAAAACCTTCAAAATCAAAGAAAATAAATAAATCTTTATTGACCAGTAAATATATACATATAGCAACAAAAACAAGACAATGCAGTGTGCCAAAAGGCGGACTTATTGCAAAAGCAATGTCTTACAGTCACACCCAGGTACTATTGTCTATGTGATTTTCATTGATTTTTACTATATTTATATGGGTAGTTAAGGATGGGCATGTTAAGAGAATGAAGGACAACAGGATGACAAAAAAGATCAATCTGAGTGAACGAAGAGGTGTGAGGAAGCGCGGCCGCCCGAGACTGGCCTGGTCCGATCATGTCGACCAGATCTTCAAGGATGGGCGCGTTTTGAGTAAAAGGAATCGGAGAGCGTGTATGCCAAATTGTATGAAATTGAGGGAAGCTAGGAGAGTGTGTAAGT
Organism: Ceraclea dissimilis; assembly: GCA_963576895.1. Classification (NCBI taxonomy): domain Eukaryota; kingdom Metazoa; phylum Arthropoda; class Insecta; order Trichoptera; family Leptoceridae; genus Ceraclea; species Ceraclea dissimilis. The sequence goes on along the minus strand of OY756366.1, from coordinate 14,748,328 downwards.
ACAGGGCTGTCTGGCGCTCTGTCCTCTCTGCCTACCCTGCAAGGGACGTGGCGTGAGGGTATAGGATAGTATAGTAGTTAAGGAATACACGTCGTAAAAACATGAGTTTCCGATTTTTTTTTAAAAAGAAATTTCTAGGAGGCGTAACCCAGTTATCTTTTAGTTACTATTATCTTATCTTTCATGTTGACGACATAACATAAATTATCTAAGCTTTTTATATATTTTTTAGATATGTTATCAATGATAGAGTAATAAGCTACCAAATTCTACCGCTAGGCGCCGCACAATCGATCTTCCCTAAACCAATCCAAAAACTGTCAAATTGCTTAAATTTATACACGACACCGCCATTTCAAGACATTCAATTTGTTGGGAAAATAATCAATACAAAATATAGTTCTCTATTTGAATTGTATTTGATTGTTCTAATTATGAAACAAAAATATCAGAGGCATGCTCGTTCAAAAGTATTTAAAATTCTGCTTACATGAGTCACAAGATCAATACATAAATATATCAATTATTAATTAATCATTAGTATTTTAACTGCGTATTATATTGAAGATTAATTGCACAAATGAGTAAACGACTGAATACTCCATTGGTGTAAATAATACTAAAAACACTTGCTATAATAATTCATATTTTATTATTATTACACAATACGAGTATATAATGAAATGCTTCATTACTTCTGGCGGACGACAGACATAAGTTAAATAATAGCGTTTATCGAGTGTGCTTCTGTGTAAACAAAAAAAAAGGCTTTTGAATTTTGCATGTGTGCGTCCCTGGATTATTTGAATTAACCCGCACCTATGGACATCCAATAACAGTCGACGATGAATCATTCTAAATTCAAACGTAAAAACTTATGTAATAATAATTCAGATATTGTAAACATTTGGAAAGAAAGTCAAAAAATATACAAATCAAGAAAACGAACAAGGAAATAAAATTATGTTAACGTCCATCCACTCAAATCCTCTGTCACCCAAATATATTTAAGAAATACCTACTAATGATAGAGGTTAAAGAGAGTTGACGAGAGTGGTGTAACCTAGAAAGAAGCTTAGATGCTCGACCAAGATCGTAGAACCTGGAGGGGCTTTGTTGGGAACATATGCTCTACTGAAGGAGCGGACACGAAAGAATATCAATTGATACGGTCGAAAATCGCTATACAAATTTATGCCAAGTATTTTGACTAAAAAGAAGATACGTCTTCTAAAAAGGGCCTTTCACAAGTATTTGTCGCCAGCATACATTTACGAATATTGTATGTTTTATTTGTATGTGATCATTATGTAACTGAATCAATAAAATGTTTGAGACACCTGGTGATTACGACTATCAACTGTTTCATTTTAACAGGGTTGCGAAAATTTATAAAGTTACACAACACCTTTAATTTATTTACGCTATTCTACCAATTACTGAATACAATAAATTAAATACGAGGAATGTAATACTAATAAATATGTGTCTGATATTTTATGTAATTTTGATACAATGAATTAATAATTGTTGCAAATAAAATTGCAATTGTTGATCATTTCTTTCATTGAGTGAAAGTATCTGTTTTATACAATAATTTGATCGGATCGTGTCAAAGCTAAATTATAGTAAAGAAAAATGTACAACGTTGCAAATAAAACCATGTAATAGAATTACGTTTCTACTTACATCTTTAACGAGTTTACAAGAGACGTGGGAGTTGGATTTATCTTTTGAAACAGATGGTATATTTTAAATTATTTTTATAACGATTTACTTCTACAAAAAACTAACAAAAGTTCCGATAAATCAATCGAAATTGTTCGCAAGACGAGAATTTGAATAATATGAACTGAAAAAACCATTTAAATTTGATGTATTGGAGAAGTAATAAAGAAATAATTGTGGTAATTATCATTAGGACGTTAATATACTTGGGAAATGGAAAATAGCCAAAATTCTTGTCTTTGTCAGTAGTAACTGAAATAATTTGGGCACATTGTTGTTGTTTAAAGATATAAAAAAACGTTATTATGAGTCAAAGTAAAAATATGGACAGATCAGGGTATCATAAATCGAAAGAAGGTTAATTCGTACCCGGTAGAGGAGATAATGTATGAATGGATGCAGGAAAACTGTGTTGCAAAGATAATAAAATAATTTAAATACCACACACACCTATGGGCTCCTGATATGTAAACTACATTATTTGCACTTCATGGTCGAATTTTATATTTGTCAACATTGTAATATATCATTTTTCAAGTGAATCTCATCGTTGAACCTGTTGACATATTAGTTGGACTATGTTGTAGATATTTTACTAAGTGACTTGATTAATATGCACGTCATGCGAAATCTAAACCGCAAATACCTCTTACTTATTATACCCTACAACAGGTAGTCACATTGAATCTTGGCGACAATATGAATTATTACCAACCGTCTAAGTTCTAAAAATTAATTACAATCAAATAACAATAGTCGATAGGACTTGTCAAATCGAAATTACATTTTGGCATCATGAATGATGTATATTATGACACCATAAAAATCATATCATACCAATGAATAATGAAAAAGCCTTATTACAAGAGCGCTTTTTCAATGACTAGAGATTCCTTTCTGGTACCACAAAACAATGTTTCTATATTTTGCCGTCATAAGCAAGAATTACGCATAAGCCTAGAAGTTGAAACTTACATAATCGCGAAAAACATTCAATCGCCCATATAATTCGTAATAGGGGTTTTGCAAAATAAGGAAACTACGACTTTTTTATTATGGAAATAGAACGATCTAAGGTTGAAACACCGATTTTCGATATAAAACTCAAAAATATCAAAAGTTGGATCCTTTTTATGACGGCAGTACTGAGAAATGTCATACTATGGGAAAAGGAATACTACATAACAGCATAACACACAATGTTCCCAGTGAGGAAGTCAACATTTAAATTCAGCTAGATATATGACTTAAATATGAGGATATATGTATTTATTCTAGTGCTGATTTTATGTAGATATACCATGGTTATTATTACATAGTTCAGTTACAAAGGTGAGACTGCGGCTGATGGTTCGAGGCCGGTCGGCGGCTTTCTCGGTACAAGCCTTGCGGCAAGGCAGCGTGAGTAGTAAATGCTTCAAGTACCAATATATTTTATATTCATAATTCAATGGTTTTACTATGTAAGTAGTAGGCAAATATACTACAGTGGATTGCGTTGTCTCTGCTGCAAGTAATCTTATACCTTATACCGCAACTTCTTGTATTTAACTGAGTTGCACCATACAACATCCAACATACAACGATGTCCGTCGATGAGTCACAAACTTGTAGAGATATATAAGATCTATTAATCCAACATACATATTATCACATCTAGTAGAGACCAGTAATTATAAAACTGTCGTAGAAAATGTATATTTTTTTGCAGAATTTAGGGAAATTCGTTATAATATCGAATGCTGAGAAATAATGTTTACGCTAATTGATAAACATCGTACCTATTGTCTGAGCCATGTCTACTCTGTTTATCTGACTATGTTTACATTGTTTACAAAGATACGCATATTATTTCCGAGGATTTTTTAAAATAGATCTTTTGTATCTTGAAATATCTTTTAGATATTCTGTGTTTTCTGATATTCCTGAAAGACGCGGAAATATATTTCCATGTATTTCTATTCTATTCTATTATACTTTACGGCTATCCACTCGTTTGCGAGTGATCTCATCAATCTTACAAGTTGGAGTGGTATTATGTTCAACAAAACAAGTAGAAAGCAAAATGTATGTGTATCTTTATTTACGTAAGTACTTTATTATTATAGTATTTAAGTTTTTCTTTCTTTTCTCGGGTTGACTGTAAGATATTGCTTTTGCAATGAGTCCGCCTTTTGGCACACTGCATTGTCTTGTTTTTGTTGTAACATATATTTACTGGCCAATAATGTTTTATTTATTTATTTATGTACATAATATGCACAAAGTCAAACTGTAGTATAAAATTATCTAAAAACCATATTTTTTGTTAGAATGCTGTTGTTAATATTCAGTTCTCAATCTTTAATGTTATTCGCACCACATTTGAACTAACATTTGTAGTAACTAGTAAAATACGATTACGATGCAGCGTTTCCCCATCAAAGAATATGAGACTGAATACCGACGATATGAGAGATTATGTAGTGAACGAGTTTATTATTAGTAATTAATAAAATTAATAACCCCAATGATCATAATTATAATGAATTATTTCACCAATTAACACAACGTGACTAGAATTCAGAAGAAAATGTACACAAATAATTTTACTCGGTGTTTTATTACAAAATGTTGTGTTAGGTATACGAAAAGTTCATTTTTATACATGTAACTTCTCAGTGACGCGTAGAGGTATTTTTTTAAAAAGGGGACCGAATTAATATTCACCAACCTATCTAATAATTATCTCTTTAATTTTATATGACATTGCAGTGTTTGATAATTCTCGTGAATGTAAATTTTCTCAAAAAACAATACGTACACGTAAATTATAAACTGCAATCGTAAATTATAATACGCCCTCAAAAGTACATGTACCTATCCAAACCGATCATCTTAAAATAAGCGCTGAAAATCCTAAATATTTTGGTAAAAGAATGTACCTATACTGAATAACAAAATCGTATGAGGTCACCATTCAGATTCTTCAAGTCGATGTAAGTGACAATGACCCTTACGAGTTACAATAAATTTACATTAAATTTTCAAGTTCGCCTGCCATAAATGGTATTGAGATTATTCTTCGGTCAACAGTGATGACATTATTCTTATGACGATGACTCACGAGATGGTAAAGTTGTTATTTCATGATCTCTGCAACCTTCAAAACATAAGGACATCCTTATCTCGTGCATGGCATAATGCTGGTAGCTAATAATTTATGCAGCGAATATATATCAGGTATACAAGTATAGTTGTACGACTAATTACTATACACTCCAATGCTAATGAATGAAACATATTATAATTGTGGTTCTGTAATTAAAATATTGAACGTTACTAAGCAGGAAAAATATAACCAGTGCAATAAATAGTCATAATGAAAATTTTTACGTAGTATAAACATCGCTATTCCGCGAAATTATTAACATTGTAACGATAGATTTTGTTACCTACAGGTATTGTTACCGCAATTTGTAACAAAAATAATCGAGTGCCTTATGGTTCGTTTTGAAGGGTTTTTCCATTACAAAGTCGGCCTGGAAAATACAGGTCGATGATGGCAGAAGAAAATCCCATAAAAGAGAAGAATGAAAACAGAGACCTACATCCAGCAGACGAAAAGAACACCTCAAGAATTATACCACATTTTTTAAAATTACTTCAACAAGATTTTTATTCCATATAATTACATTATTTTGCCTTCAAAATTATCTTCTTTGTTGAGATAATTCGTTAGATACATAATCAATTTTGATTCATATAACTATAATACTTTGTTCTAGATTTTAACCTGCATCCAATACTATACAATATCAATTTCGTGACATGAAAAAAACGTAACATTTTAATATTACACTACGTCTTAGTATAAAATATTAGCTAGAAATACTAGTTGTACTGTTCTGCTTTGTTGTTCCCCATAGATAAGGTGAGTCATAGACTCATATCATAGTGTTCTCGGCGGACCATAACTCAAGCAGTATAAATAATAGTATAATACATCATACAAACTGATGGTGTATTGTGTATTCTTTGCATTGCGTTGTGAAACTGGAAGACCTTGTCGCTATACGTTACTTCCTCTTCCCTTTGAACTCTAGACAGAAAAACAACAAGAGTTTTAAAAAAAACACACATAAAAGTGTAACGTGTTCTCATTGAGTCTGAACAATTAATGTATATAATATGATACTTCTGCAATTCGCTGACTTGTTTTAGGTCGCCTGATATCTGAGAAGATTTCAAAGAATATGTCTCTTGCTTGCAGTATAAAGTGTCTCCACATTGACGGGATGAAATTCGCCGGTAAATACCACGTGATTTTTTCTGAGAGCTTAATATTACCTACCTACATTTAGTTCAGGTATGGTACAAAGATTGATGAATACAAATTCTTCTATCAATCCCATTACGCATTTTGCCACAAACCACAATCTGTGAAAGCACCGATGGTATGGTATAGATATTTAATTTACCTACATACTAAACAATGTGTTCACTTGCAGAATTGCACATCTTTCAAATTAACATGCAACATTCATAACAACATAATACATTAGTTCATTACCTACTACTGGAAAATAAATCTTTATTGGCCAAAGAAAAATATGCAGAGTTACAAAAACAAGACAATGGTAGTGTGCCAAAAGACGGACTTATGGCAAAAGCAATATCTTACAGTAAACGAATAGATTTTGTCACGAAAATTCTTGTTAAAAAGCCGCAATTTTACCATACAAAATTTATACATGTTTGTCTCAAGTGTATTGTGTTACAAAACATGTTTTTTTTTCTTCTTTAGATCAATGCGGTGAATGGTAAAAGAAATAACGGAAGTAAGTTTTTTGCCGTGCGATATAAATCTTTATCAATGAAGTTTTTTTAATCTAGTCGGAAGTGATTATTGTTAAGAGCGTTTAATGTACCTGCCTCTCTATCTAATAAATTGCTGTGTTGTTATTTTTCTCTTGTTGTAGTTTTGACCGCTAAAAGGTCAATCAGATTGATATACTTACGATATACACGCAACTTCCTCTTAAACCGAAACATTAGTATTAATCTAATAATTAATCAATGTCAAAATTTTGTATTAAAGTATCATAACGATCACCTTTGTTCCGAATCAATAATGAATTCTTAATCCATGAGAAAATTTTACAAATTTTGATACATGCTTTGGATGGAGTTTTTCTACCTAGTTTATAGATAGACACTGAATTACGAGTATGTGGACATTTCTGGCTGAAAATACTGAGAAACGTTTAAGTATCAATAATTCTTACCATGTCCACCCATAAGATCATTGGAAGTTGTCAAATAATGTAATCAAAAATCGCGAATAAACGGCAATACACAATGGAACATTTTGACATATCTTTTACATAATAATATGTATTTCAGAAACGTTGTAATGTAACAATTATTTAAAACTACGAACAGTGTTATTAACTGTGTGAAATTATTACTGAATAAAACTACTCTACCTAATTCAGATAAGTGAATAAAATTCACATCAATTAAGATACAAATAGCGATTCAGTATACAATACCAATTCAGTATTATGCGATCATTCATGCGAACATTGTTAGTAAACTGTGTAATGAAATATTTAACTGAATATAAACACAAGTTATGAAAGATTGTAATTGTTAGAATATTCGTAACATGGAATGGAAATAGAAATATCAATGAATGCAATGTTATGTTGTTTTCCCTACAATACGTTAACTACTATAATTCACTCTTTACAGTTTTCACGGAATCAGGATAAGATTATAAATTATAAGACCAAAATATCGAAAAATTTACAACCCTTAGTCTTCAATTGTGTATGTACATTTTTGATTCTCATAAAATCTTACGACTTCTAACCAGTTTTCATCGGTTACTATAAAGTTATCAGTATAAACAGTTTTCTGCGCATCAGCATCAATTCGAACTACGTGACTATTTGTTAATTTTCAAATGTTTTCAGATCTCTTATAGGGCGTCATGAGCTATCTTCTCCTATCAGTATAATCAAATACAGGGTGTTTCCTTCCGTGTGTAAAATCTCTTGAGGGGTGATAGAGGATGAAAAAATAAGCAAAAAAAGTTTAATAAATGTATGTCCGAAAATCAACCGTTTTGGAGTTATGGCCTTTTGAAAATTTAAGAGTATGAAAATTTCTCATTTTGGTTTTTTGACAATAACTCAAAAAACTACTGACTGGATTTTGATAAAATAAAACAAAGATCATAGAAAACATTATAGGCTTTCGATGTATGTCTCAATTTCTGGATGTTGCTTCATAAAATAGTGGAATTTTAGCACCCAAACTTTATTTTTAAGGAAAAAATGAATATTTTTTCCAATAAACATCAAATTTCTAAAAAAATAGCCCCATTAAGTATCATTTTTTACATTTTACAATAAATCCTGAATAAGTTCTCAATAACTTGTGTTTAAAAAATTACAATATTTCCTGACGGTGGGACCACAGCATCCGATCCAATGATGTCCTAACGTATGTAAAAGAAGGTTAAAGTAATACCACTGAGCGATCAGTTTCAGATTGTATACGTCTTGGCTACCTAAAATTTCACTATTTTTTGAAGCAAAATCCAGAAATTGAGACGTACATTGAAAGCCTATAATGTTTTCTATGATTTTTGTTTTATTTTATCAAAATCTAGTCAGTAGTTTTTGAGTTATTGTCAAAAAATCAAAATGAGAAATTTTCATACTCTTAAATTTTCAAAAGGCCATAACTCCAAAACGGTTGATTTTCGGACATACATTCATTTAACGTTTTTTGCTTATTTTTTCATCTTCTATCACCCCTCAAGAGATTTTACACACGGAAGGAAACACCCTGTATCACAGTTTTCTTAATAAAATATGACGTATATCAGAATTAGATGCATACAATGTTTCATACAAAATATTATATAAGAGATGAGTTGTTTAATATGCTATGCCAATTTTTTGACAACAAACGCATATAAGTATGAGTCAATTGACTGATTAAGAACAAGGTATCTTTAATATTTTCTCTATAGTATGACTTGCAACTTGCATCAATAAACTAATTATTTACATAATAACATTACGTCTACAAAGAGGCAAAAAAATTGTGACCGTGACCTCAATCAAGAAAACAGAAAATGATCGAATTATTATTATTGAACGATGTTCCGAGTTCTTTTCTATTTTTTACAACACGTAAACAGATCAGGCTGAAAAGTTATTGTCAGAAAAATTTGAAAGGTGACGTGGTAAATTTCATATATAATCAAGTTCCATCAGGCTTATGACAAGCCTTAATCGCCGCCACAGACTTGAGCAGATTCATATAGAAACTGTACCAGTTCTTTACTCTTGTTTCACTGGGATTCAAACCATGACAATCGACTTGAAACAGATATATATTCAGCATTGTTGTATGATACGATCGCATCCCTGTTGTTCGACCAAAATGAATCGCGATAAATTCAAGATGATATTAGGATGAATAGCAAAGTAATCATATCGTATATCCTATAGCAATTCATCGTTACCTATAGTGTGTGTACCATATTTGGTGTATGCGTATAATGAGCTGTTTGACTCGCAGTTTTAGTCATTAAAGGATCGATGACGACAGAATGACATTGTGAACTAATAACCACAATATAATGATGACGCTTGGAGCTTGGACGAAACCAGACGGCATGACTGTGTTGTTTAAATACTACAACAGTATGAGCATAAGACAACAACACAATATAAAGTTCAATATTTGTATAAAATGTACTAAGGAGGAAAATTGTTTTACAAATATGAAATTGCGCAGGTAAGTTATTTACTTAAACAACCTCACACTAAGAAATGAGGAAAATTATTTAGCTTCCGAAACATTCCTGAAATTTCTAGAAGGTAAAATTGATGTTTTTAGTTTATCTGAAGCCGGAATTTTCAGACATATCAACGATTCGATTAAGGTATTTGTGAAGTTAAATTAAGAATTTTCTCAATAGATGCTATAGCATAGTTGAAATGGTTCAATATAAAACAACTCAGTAATCTATAGTAAACATCTTTAACGCAGTTTGACAGCAGAATGGTCGTTTAACACAAAATGATCACGTATGAAATTGAAAACTAACTTTTCGCCATTGGAATTCAAGTGAATTGTGTATTTTGAAAATGTGTCTATCGTCTCAATCAAAGTGATGTAATAAATTTAAATTACATAAACGATTTCGCCGTGAAGAATTTATACATCTACAGAATCACACTTCTGACTTGAATAGTGAGAGACCCTAATCCAAGTATTATTGTACCATAGGACATGATGATATCATCAACTGTTTGAATTGTTTCACACTGAAGGGCATTAATTAATAGATAAATTGAATCAACTAGCAGAGAAACGTCATAAATTGAACTCATTAATGTCCAAATTGGTGATGGTAAATGTAAGGATTCTTCATCTGAATATATCGTACTAAAAATGTAGCTGAGAATGATGTCATTGTGATTGTACTAATAGGGATGGGATAAAAGTATAATAATTGACAGATGGTACCTAGCTTCTTAAAGGTACACAACTACTTTGTTATACACAGAGACCCTATTGAATTGAAATACTCGGTTCGTGAACGACGCAATTGCATTTCGTAAATTCATTGTGTTGTTCAAAGTTAAAAAGTAAGTACTCATCCATTTTAACCGTTGCGTATGCGTCATGTAATTGTTATATTATGTACCGTCCCAATTTATAATAGAAGTACTAGTAGTAATTTATTATTCTACTTCATCAAAACTCAATACTTTTTTTATTTAAGAGTGTGCATACCGACATTTCAAAAATTTATAAAAACGGGAGACCTTCTATCTCGGCAACCGTTACTAAATACGCTTTGGAACAAAATAGGTTAGATGCATTGAACCTTTATCTAGGGAATAACCGTAAAAGATTTTTTATATATAGTATAGATTTCTCAAAAGAAAAGAAATTAAAAAGATCTCTTATCTTTTTTCCGAAAGACGGAAACTCGTTTCCCGAAAGTCGCGGAGTAACTTATTTTTTTGTACTGATAATATGCATAAAAATCTAGGGAATAACCGTAAAAGTTTTTTGATAGACGCAAAATTAAGCCCAAAAAATGAAAAAAAAAAAACGCTATTTTTATCATTTTATCATGCGATTGTCACGCGATTTTGAACCTTAATGCCGTGGGAAAAGACTGTGACGTCATTCCTGGTGCCATGCCCTTAACAATACGATTCTCATTGTTTGATTGAATTTCATTACATTCATTAGATATTGTGATGCGTTGCTCCATGAAGCGAACCTAATTCATATTATGATAAACAAGATTAATGTCATTCGGATGCAATGCATCATTTGATATGTAATACGTAAGCAGTTTGAAATCTGCATTATGTAAATTGTCTTGTTGATCAATAGTAGGTAATCCAAGATTGACAACTGCGGTAACCATACTTGTTCTTCTTTCAGAGTCGTCATAAATAATTTCAGATATATTCTTCTTCTTCTTCTGCTTCATCTAAGACTGCGTCCTGTTATTGCTCGGAGCCTGCTCCTGGGACACAGATGTCCAACTATCTCGCCATCTTTTATGTGACCTTCCTGGGAGTCTGGTACCTAACGGCAGCTCCTTCGCTGCTACGCTCACCACTCTCTCAGAACAAGATCTCTCCAGTAACGTCTTCTAGATATATTCAAGTTTTGATATAACCTTACGACGTTACGACGTATCTCGAATTAGAATCGATTCCTAATTACAGTGTGAAACTATTTTTCTGAATGAATCATCGCGAGAAACAATGATCGTATTATTTTTTATATAAATATTCCCATGCACACCTACATGCTTCTCTTGCACTCGTCGTCTAATCAAAGTAGGTATTTTTTTAGTCATGAGAAGACACCATTCGTTGGTTATTCACATATCGCCGCTCGTTTTTTACTTTGACTTAAGCGCCACTTAGGTATAAAATGAGTTATATATATCGTTGGAATCGTCTCGGCGAGCTTTATCGAATGGTCCAAGTTCAAGGTCAATCAGAGAACTTTTTTGGTCGTTTAGTCAAATAAAAAACCAACTTTTATCTTTCAAAAAATAGGTAAAGCGACGAAAATAACAACTTATAAATCGCGAATGGCGCTTTGTTTTGCCAAATTTTCACAATTCATGAATGTTTGGTTTATAAGAAAAACAAACTTAACACATAAAACAATGCGAGTGGCGCTTTAGCTTTTTTGACTTATCAAAATTATTTAGATAGATGCACTTTAGTCAAATCGTATAATATTAAATCTAAACATGTCCTTCGTTTAGTCACATTTACATGATACTAAATAATGTTAAGTTGTCGTTTAGACTTTTTGAATTTTGGATATTACTCTTTGCATGTCTTTTAAGTCATTTCTACTTAATACTGAATTTAATTGAAATGGCCATTAGTCACATTGGATTGTTACTTTTAATTTTATGGTATCCGTTAATCGTTCTAACTAATTGTTTATAATTGAATTTGCACTTTAGTGTTTTTGCGGTTAAAACAATAGCTGGTATTTGGTACATCTGTCGTCGTTTAACACAAAATGTTTGAAACAGAATTATAAGGTTTGAAAATATTATTATCGGTCGTTCAACTAACAACTTCATTGTCAATACACGTGTTGCTTTTGTGTGCGATGGGCGCGAACGTATATACCTATTTACAATATATTATTTAAGAATTATTTATAAAGAATATATTTAGAAAACTTTTACTTTCCTTCTTTTTTTAAACAGATATGAAGATGACGTAGAGTTCCAACACATTGATCTTCAGTTTTTATTACTCACAAAATTCTTTATAAAACACAAGAGTTTGTGTGTTAGCCATTTTAACTTGGAAGTGTTTGGAAAACATGGTTGCATTAATCACTTTGAATTATAACGATTTTATTTTCAGTGCTAATTTAGACATTCTGCTTGATACAGTTTGTCATAAAAAGTTCTATTAGCCATTTTGAATTATTAGAAAAAATATATAAATGACGTGTTAGTCATTTTGATATTTTTGAGGAAGAGTACAAATGGCGTGTTAGTCATTTTGAATTATTAGAAAATATATATAAATGACGTGTAAGTCATTTTGTTTTTTTGGAGGAAGATTACAAATGGCATGTTAGTCATTTTGAATTTTCATGATTTTAAGGAAAGTGGCCATTTACTTGTTTTGAATTAATAAATTTCGAATTATACTAAATATCAGGTTAGGCATTAAGGCATTAAGCGCCATCCAACTCACACAAAAGAGACTATATTTATTAACATTATATACTAAAAAATAGAAAAAAAATCCATGAACAAAACCCCCAAACAACTTATTTAAATCGGTTCATAAATAAAAAAGTTATCAGGGTTTTTCTGTTTTTTTAAACTTTAAATCGCTCTCCTGAGAAGTTGACCCTCTGTCGCTTAAGTCAAAGTAAAAAGCGAGCGGCGATATAGTTATTAACACTGGCAGTCAGTCAGCAAGCAGTAGGCGATTTGGTACAATGAACTTGAAGGAAGTTTGCGTCATATACCTAATAACTTAAAAGTAGATAACTCGTAAAGCTTACAATACAAATTAGGAGAGAAAGATAAATACCTACTACGTATAATACATTGTTTATAAACATATGAGTTCAGATGACGAAATTATACAGATGAGTCATTCATATATTATATACTAAATGAATGAATGAGGGTTCAGTTTTAACTATTATTATTTAAGAGAGGGGTGTTTGGAGTATAATATTGTCTACCCCAATTGATCACCGACCCCTTACATTACCATAACAATTATCCAGGATACGTCATACTCTGAATGCATAGAGGATAACGTTATTTAAAATTCAACTAACGCTAAAGTAGTGCATACTATACGTACAATGTGTGACACTGATGGGGTTGTACCAAGATTTCCGTTAATTTTATCGGATAATAATTATGTGATATTGATTATTTATCCAATAATGTACCCAAAAGTAAAAGTAATAACACAGCCGTCGCTCTTCGTGGTGTAGTGGATATGATCTCTTCTAAGCGAGACGAAGATCTGGGGTCGAATCCCAGCCGGGGTGAACTGAAATGGCGAATGTTTCTCGAGTGTAAAGTGATCACTTAAGCCAGCCGAGGTCGGTCGTAAGCCCGACAATGTTCATCCTTAATTCTTCTATACTGCGTTGTGGGAATACTTCAAAGAATTGTCATCCTTCATCTTTGGAAATTATTTTATCTATTACTAATGATGCATAAAATACAAAGAAAATTCAGCCATTTCAAAATACGAAATTAAATTTTTTTGATGCAATATTTTTTTAAATTATTATTGTCAATCACCGACATGACTCCGCGTGGTGCAATATCTCTCGCAGGACAAGTGTTTTTTTTATCATGATCATGATACTTATCAACGTATATTTATTAGAATAATTATCCCTTTCAATTCAACCCTGGGTTGCACATACATCGAAAGGAGCTAAATCATAACCACACTGCAACAAACTGCAGAGCCGCTGTTTCCTGTTGTATTTACGAGGACTTGTCTGTTTTTGACCGATAAAATCGTATTAATGACGGTTATTTTATCATACTACGATGAATCATTGCTTTTGTATATAAAAATCGTAATAAACCAACACCCCTTACAAAAATAATAAAGTTAACGTGCAACAATATCAAACAACAACTATGTTATTGTTTCTGCATTTTAAATAACCTTTTAATACAATGAGTAGTATATAAAAAAACGAGTTGTTATATCCTATGATTCATACCAATAAATGTAATCATGCTATTATACATACTTATATATGAAACATACTATCAAAGACTTTCGTGAGTTCAATAAAATGACATCGTTACCATACTTTCCTCCCACACGAGTTTGAAGTAAGTATAGCATGCAGTCTTCTGTACGTATAATGTATGTATAATACCTTTCTTTCACCATCAACGCCTGCATTCATCAGTATAAAAAAGACAGTTAAACACTTATTGTTATAATGTACGAAGCGTCGAGATAAAGAGCCTATAACTAATTCAGTATGTAACTAGTACAAATAAAACCACATCAGATGTATCGTTTTTAGTTAGTATTAAAAAATGTATAGATTCTAAGAAACTCTATGATAAGACTATAGATGAAACAGGAGTATACTGTTTCGAATCAAATCATGACAGATTTATAAGGAAAACTTGATACATGATTCCTAGAAATTGTAATACCATACTCGCTTTGTAATAGTTTAACTATTAATATAGTTAGGAAATATTAATATCCACGTATCGAGTTAAATTTAATACAGGTAGACGTGCTAAAAACCAACTGTGCAATCATTAATTTAAATTTGCATATGTAATTATTTTCAACATTATTCATGTAGGTATTATTATTTCTTTATCGCATTATTCTGGGTGAATCCATGTCTGGCACGAATTATTTCGTATATATCGCAGACAAAAATCAGCAACACACGGTTAGTCACCGAACCATCACCTACTAATGTCTTATCGTGTAAGTATTGTCACCTGGATAATTATAATGACGATATTTAAACCACCTGTCGAAAATTAGTGCAATGCAGGCGATGAGACGGCAGCTCGCTACTAATTTGCTTTCCGATTGCCATTAGGGTGAGAAAAAATGGGGATTTCAAATTCAACATGTTGCCGTTTTTTGTAAAGGGTTGAAGTACGAAAAAAACGTTTGATTGATGTAGGGAACTTTTCGATTAATAAAACAATAGGTATGTTTTTAAATGAATCAGTTCATGCGTCATAAATTGGCTTAATTACTGTTGTTTTTATTCATATTAGATTTTATGAATAAAATTATGGAATTACGAGTTCCTAGAATATCCCATTGAGTTCATAATAATGTGTATTTTTTTGTAAAATACCTAATAATTATAACACTTTGTTTTTACATGGGAGAACAGCGGCATGTTCATCGTTCATGATGTATCTTCTATTAAAATTAAACCATTCATAACTAACATCCGGAGTTACATACTATATCTAGTTTACCTACTTTAGGATCATCGTGTTTAATAGGGAGATATGTCCATTGTGTTGTCAAGAGATGTTGTGATACTCGTATTATTAGAGACCGTATTATATGCAAAATAAATGCTCGAAATATGCAACATTTATTTAATTAAATACAACAAATTAACGTTATAACTTTTATTTTTATTTAATACCTTATTTTTTTATTTATGTTTGGTATCGTTTGGAAGACCGCAAAAAATAGTTCTAGGATGTGAAGTCATAAAATCTTATTTTTAATTACTTAAAAATAATTTATTTGCCTACTACATTTTCAACTAGACACCATTTTTTTTTGTTTTTGAAAACGTAAAAGTTTTACAAATACTGTTAAAATTTTACAAAATATACCCAAATGTGCATGATCAGTAGATTTTGGTCGAAATATGCACAATCATGAAAAAATCACCAAAATATGCAAATGCATATGCTAATATGCAAATGCATATAATCCGGTCTTTAGATATTATTTAATATGAATGGGAACATAATATTTACAGAAATGTCACAGAGTTCATGAAAACTGAACAGATTTATATACGAGAGGAATTTAATATGTTTTAATGATAACCCATGACAGTTAGATTACTCTAAAACATGTAGACGATGATAAGAACGTCAGAGTTCATTGTAAAACTACGTGAATGTTATCATAACATGTGTTTTATTTAGGGAACTACACTGAAATTGTCATGCTCGTAGTAAGTGGATGTAAGCAGCTGACTGGAAAACCAAAGACACTTTGGTGGTGTGTCATCCAAAATCTAGACCTGCTAAATGTCAGAAAGATTTGAGGCTGACTAATATAGGGATAGACTGAATGGTCAGCAGGAATAAGTAAGTACAACAGTATACTGATTTATCAGAATTGAGAGAAGCTGATTACACCGGATTGATGTCAGGATCAGGACAATGGCACAGAATAGAGACCAATAGATAGATGTTATTGTCAACCTATGCTTCCCCCTCAAGAGTTAAAGGATGAAATCATAATGAGAATTGGCATGTCATAGATCATCTAAGAGCTGTCTGCGATTATAAGGTAAATTATAGAAAACAACAAATACTCCTGTAAACTTCTGAAAATAAGTATAGAGAGCTCGATTTAATATTATAAACATGACCTCTTTATGTTCATTCAGAGGTACAAAAATAAATGTTATTGAAGAATATTTCTGAAAGAGAAATAATATATAAGTACAACTTACAAGAACATACCTACAAATAAATGAAGTAACGCGTAATGTGTATGAGTCACACGAAATAATAAACTGAATGAAGGTGAAGACAAATCGGATAATAAAACAATAAACGCAGAACCATCAGGACTTATAATAATTTGCTGACGATAATAAAGTTAAAGACCTTGCAACGTTTTAACGCGAAAAATATCGTGAATATTTTTAATTTTTATATAAATAATTCACGCCATGTGATTATATGTACGATGAATCACCACACATTATCCTTGATATAATATTTAATATTAATTATACATTATGAATATTTTGTAGCGTCAGTACAGTATATAGTAATATAGACATGATATCTAATCAAAGACTTATAGGTAGTATCGATTTATGTACCTATAAATTATTGATTAACCAGTAACCATTATGAAAACATAATTAAACAATTAGTCAGTGATAATGACTTTTACAATAAAGAAACAAATTGTAAACATAAGAGATAGATTCTTGTTTTCGAAACTGAAAATTTGGAGTTCATTGACAGTTTTCAAGTACGTATTCGCCCTTACAAAACTCTCTAGATCTTTTTTCGTATGCCAAACAATTAATGTATATACAAATGATCTGGGAGTCAGAGCTCCGTGTCAATATTTCTCGGGTACCTACTCAATTGCCCTTAGCGTCACGATTTTCCTACTATCCCTCTCGAACTTCTTGATAGAACAGATAGACTCGATCAGTCCGTACTCGCAAAAGGAATGTTCCTTCCACCTATCCACATCTCCCGTAGCCAGTTCGAACTCTATTCAAATGATAATAATCCTATGTAAAAACTAAATTCCACCCAGTATCAGATGAGGTATCTAGGACCTAGGTCCAAGAGTCCCCATAGTTCTTTCAGCAAAGATATTCTACCCCAATTCACAATGAAGCTTTTGAGGAACTATAATGAAGATCAAATGAATATACCTACAAGTATCATAACAAAGATGACAGATGCACGCAGATGTATTACATTTTAAAAGACAAAGTTGTTGATTGTCATTCCTAATTAATTCTAACACAAACATGATGTCAAACGCACGTATGAAATATTTAAACATTTGTGCATAGTGCAAGATTTCTGGAAACGTTCCAAATATAGTGATTATTCATAAAATAAAATACGCACACTAACTCCTAATAATATTACTAAAATAAACAGGATAGCTATTTTAAACTCGTGATAAATTTAATACAACTTACATCGAATCGATTGTGACCTGATTAAAATTGAAAACAACGCCCTTGAACCGTTTTTTATCGAATAATAATAAACATTGCCTATTGTTTTTTTTTTCGATACAAGTGTTAACAGAAGTATTTGTATAGATCAATGATTAAACAAAGCGAAAAAAAAAATAAAAAAATAATAGTGAAAACGACATAATTTTTCCTTGACGATACCACAAGGCACAAATACATATTAAGGGCATGACACCAGGAATGAGTCTTTTCCCACGGCATTAAGGTTCAAAATTGTGTGACAATCGCATGATAAAATGGTAAAAATAACGTTTTTCCATTTTTTGGGGTTAATTTTGCTTCAATAAAAAATATTTTACGGTTATTCCCTAGATTTTAATATATATTATATATACAAAAAAAAATTTACTCCGCGACTTTCGGGAAACGAGTTTACGTCTTTCGGAAAAAAGATCAGAGGTGTTTTTCATTTGTTTTTTTTTTTTGAGAAATCTATACAAGATATAAAAAATCATTTACGGTTATTCCCTAGACAAAGGTTCTATGCATCTACCCTATTTTGTTCCAAAGCATATTTAGTAACGGTTGTCGAGATATAAGGTCTCCCGTTTTTAGAAATTTTTGAAATGTCGGTATGCATACTCTTAACATTTCTATTTACTTACTTGAAGTATCTATAAATGCTATGTGTCATGAAATATTTATTTATTGTGGCAGTTCGTTTTAAACATCACGACCTATATTTCCTGAAAAGTCGCGACCTACAAAACGTCTTCACATCATATTTCTTTCAAATAAAAATTTGCTCTCATTAAACTCGGCTCAAATTCACATTTTTAAATGTAGGCATATTGACATTTAAAAAATTTCTAAAAATGGGAGACCTTAGATCTAGACAACCTTAATAAATATGCTTTGGAAAAAAATAGAGTGAATATGTTGAACCTTTATCTAGTGAATAACCGTAAAAGATATCTTGTATAGATTTCAAAATAAAAATTGTTAAAAAACACCACTGATCTTTTTTTTGAAAGACATAGACTCGTTTCCCAAAAGTCGCCGAGATTTTTTTTTTAATTGAGAACATTCATTAAAATTGATGGAATGGCCGTAAAAGTTTTTTGATTGCAGCGAAATTAACCCGAAAAAATGAAAAAAAAAACAATTTTTCCATTTTGTCATGCGATTTTGAACCTAATGCCGTGGGAAATGACCGTGACTGCGAAAAAAATGCTCATGATGCTGTGACACATTGTCAATTTTATTCAGTGGGTATATCTATAGAATGGGAATCAAATTTATCGTTTTCGTATATCTCTGAGTAAACACTCTCTAAATCCCCTTTACCCATAAATTTTATCTTTAAATTTCCTCGTCAGTTAGTCTGAGGGTGCAAATTGCTCCAAGCCGCGCACATATGGTGGCAATGTTTATTAAGCATCATTTAGGATAATAGATTTTATGAATGGATACTGGATAGTTGAATGGGGAGTTCGCCCGAATGAATAACAACAGGAAATGTAAACCTATATTACTACATACATACATAGACTTACACAGCATCATGTACCTACTATAAATTCTTTAAATTTAAATTTTAATATCATCAATGATTGAACCAAGACTTTGAATTGTATTCATTCATTTGATTTTTTACACAATATTTCTATTCAGGGTTAAACCTAACCATTGTTTTTGGATAAATAATTATACGTTACGTTACGAAGGCAACCACCCGCAATAAATAAATAACCTAATATTTACATATTTAGTAGACATTAAGCAAACTTTATTTAGTTTTTTTTTTTTACAGATTTTGTTGTAAAGAGTTGAGGTGAATCGATGTGAATATGTCCAGTTCATTAACTGTGGATTTGTATGAAGAATAACAAATATTAGATTGTGACATGTCTGTGATATGGCTTCTCTATTTTAGTTAGCTAAGGAGCTTACCCACAAAAGTTCGTAAAATTCACGGAAAGTGTAGAGAATATTATTGATGTATTACTACTTTTGTAATTATTTATTAATTATTAATTGGAGACTCCCGCAATTCGAAATAATGACTAGAGTCCATATTTACTTGCCCCTGGAAATTATTTGCAAGCATTAAAGTAAAAGGAATCGTAGAACGTGTATGACAAATTGCACGAATGTGACAGAGGTTAGGAGTGTGCGTAAGGATAGGGCTGTCTGGCTACCCTGCAAAGGACACGGCGTGAGGGTATAGATAGAAAAAATAAAACAGAGTTCTTGGTTACAACGAAGGATCGATGGATTTCAACTAATCAAGCTTGCTAAAATGGCATTTGATTCCGAGGGCTTTTAAAATAAGTACGTAATTTAAAGCTTTTTATTTCTAATAGCTACACAGAAAGTCGCTTAAAATCTCCCCTAAATTTTCCTGTGACAATGTGTAGCCATAATGTTCGCTGCGTACAAATGTGTCGGACAAGAAGATAAAAGATCATAGCGTCATACGAACTGAATGCACAATGCGTTACATTAAACTATATAGCATAACCATTTTCACCACGTGTATTAGTACCCTCGTAAAGTCACACGTGTCGCTATGAGTCATCCAGTGTTACTACTAAACCACTCGTGGGTAGGTCTGTTTATATCTGGAGTGAAAATTTTATAGATGCGCACACAACCGTTCCAGGGCAAGCGTTATAGATGGAGTGCCGAGGAAGTAGAAGCTATTTTTGGAGATATATCGACGAGGAAATGCTGGCGTGGCGGGAGAGATCAAGATATTTTAAAATCTAATAAATTTTAATTATAATAGTAAAATATTTAAATGCGTACACATGTTCTGGCAATCAGTTTTACAAACGTACGAGTATCTATACTATTCCACAATTTTGTGGGCAAGTATACACTCTGCTTCTGACGATTCTTTTTTCTCTGTTGTGAAGGATATTGGTTATTGCTTGTTCATCCAATGTTTTGCTGATCTCCGGATAATTAACCCAATTGTTAAATCATGTTTTTGCAGTACAACTTAATCTACAGTTGTTTACTCAATGCTGGTCACTGTTTTATGGATAATATAGATATTATTGAACGCAAGAATGTGAACCCAATTCCATTATATATAGAAACTAGAGTTACCCGTGCTTTGCAACGGAAAATTTGACAAAGCAACCCGGCATACTTTATGGGCTTGAGCTGGACAAAATGTGACTTAAGATCTGAATATATTTTCCAACGCCCTTTTATACGATACCACACTAGACCCCACACAACCCTTGGATCCCCTCATCATCATGGCATGACTTAGGAAAAACTTTTTCTCCAAAATCCGGCAACGTTAGAACACAGAGTATATTATCGCAAATGCTGTTCTAAATTTTCACAGCAATCCGTTGGAAAATGCAGGAGTTATGCGAACACTTACAAAAATCAAACTTTACTTTATATATATGGATAAAATAAATTATTAAGCGTTTCAACACTATGGCAACACGACATAATATAATAAACATAACAATACTAAATAAAATTATCTATATCTATATACAATCATAGGTGAGTTGTTGGAAAGGCAGTTTAGTTCGGCCTTCCAGCTCGATCACCTTGCTAGGTCGGCAGGTATTGCATCTCTCTCACACAACCGTGTTGATAAATATGAGGAAAACAGAGAGCAAGCACAATAATACGACCGTCCTCCGCGAATGCAATCGTTGTGTATATATCTAATATCAACAAATTCAACATTCCTCAAGTTGTTCTCTGTTCTAATGAGCACTAGAGAACTTGCTTTCCGGATAAATCTCTACAATTTACAATGAATTTACGAAAGCAACGTAAGCTACGTTTCACGACTTGAAGCAATTACGAAATGTACATTTTTCTGTTCACGATTCGTACTTTTTACAACAGAGATCAACAAACTAAAACTCTGATACGCTCAAAGGCAATATTTTTAACCCAATATTTATTTTTGGCTGAATCTGGGTTTATCGAAATAAACCCAAATACATCTTTGTACACTTCACAGAAAGGTTAAAAGCTTGTGCTTGTGAAATGGAGTAAGTCGGGGATTGAACCCGTGCCCACTGGATTAACAGTCGAGCGCGTTACCAACCAGGCTACCGACCACCTCATATAGACAGTAGAATCTTGCTCATCACATTTCGAAGACCACAAAGTCGATTCAGAGGAAAAATCGTATCCTAAATGACACAATACAAACGGATATAATGTTAATTTTATTAGGATGACTACACATAAATTGGAAATGACGGCATCAAAAGCGGATACAAATAATGCCCAGGTGTTGACGATAAATCGAATGGCCACAAAATCTCAATAACAAAACATATTTGAGAGAATTTGAATAGTCTTCGTAATCGATAATGTTTTGGTAGTGTTGTGTGAGGTAAAATTAAATAGTTTGTCAATCATACCTACATTACATCCTACTATTAAAAAAGATAATGAAATAAATAATGGGTGTTATCCAAATAGAGTAACGGACCATTAATATTGTAGGTGAGTTTGTAGTCATTGGACGCTGTGTCGGAACGAGAAACACACCCGCCGAAAATATTCCGTCGTGAAGTTTTTAACGAATGAATCATCCGAGAGTGTAGTAATAATAATATGGATGCTTTGACCCTGTTGTACGGCTAAAAATTCACAAACGAATTTATAAAAATATCCGCCTTTATCCGGGGTGACACCATTTCAGTTTCGTCTCGAGTAATTTGGGCTATACAAATAAGCTTCTTTATGAATCAGAAAAGCTTTTTGTATACTATCTCTAATGGTTGAATGATACTTGGCAGACAACACATCATAAAACTTTATTATTCGATAATTGATTTCATGTTCATCCTTCAAATATTTAGAGCAACAGACATTCTAGTCTAAACATCAAACCAAAATTTACTTTATGATGAAAATAATGCTGGGAGAACGGACAGGATGTTTAATGTAATCTCGTGTATTTAATGTCCCTTGAGGTATCGAACCAAAAATTCGTTACATTAATTCAGGAAAATGGTCAAAGAAATTGTCATTATCAAACGAGTTTTGTAGGTGTCCGGTAGAGGACATTCAGGTTTTGATTCTGTGTTATAAAAAAAATCTAGAAATATTTTATTAAGCTGGGGAATTCCGTCGTCGAGGATAAGTTCCGTGTTGTGTGTTTGCCGAGCACCAGGGAGGTAGGGACGGGCGCCCGATAGTTTATAATAATAGTCTACTGCGGTGACTCAGTGACCTCTCTGGTATTATTAAATGTATGTATGCTATTTTCCGCAGGTTGGCTAAGCGCCCGGTAAACAAATTTCTTATACAAAAATGGTAGCACACGACTATGTCGGGCAAAGACCTTTTGTATGAGTGTCACACGTCACATCACACAAGAACATCTAAATTTCTCTCGTTTATTTTGGAAAAATTACACCTACAACAATTCAGTGATGACAGTGCATGAAATATTATTACTCAGAATTGATGTTTATTTACCGTGTAACCCATGTGAGCTGTGCTCTTTATAGTAGAGGAGATAATACTGCACAAATATTGATAAACGCATTTAAGGTGATTGGTTGGGAAAAGGTTTTAATTGGTTCTGAAGTGTGGGTCGATCGTAGCCAACCAGATAGATCGATCGATTAAGCTAGTATGAACGAGATGGAACAGGATAACCAGGGACAGATGCCCAGCAATGGATGAAAATAGCCTAACTCTAAGGCTCTAGTAAATGCGAGTGGTCAAATTGTTTGTGAAATTATTTATTGTTTTCTAAACGTCTAGAAAAGGTCACATATGTAGTTAACGCCAAAAAGTAAGTGAAATCATTGCTAACTTACCGATAAATTCGAAAGCTTCATCGAAATACTGTTTGAGGTTTTGTTGTCCTGAATCGCTGGCAGGTATTCTTTTATGCGTGATGCCGGCAGCTGGAGGTAATCCCGGTAATGTGCAGGTGACGTTGAGGACGCAGGTGGCTCCTAGTTCTCGTAATCTGGCAGGATCTGCGGCGTCTTTGCCATTACCAAGGTACAGGAACGGTAGGACTCTGGAGGCGGGGTGATTGTCAATATCTGAGGGCAAAAAATCAAAACTAAATACGGTGCATTACACTGTGAATCACTCTTCAATTATTTCCACAAAATTGAAGGTATCCAAATTGGGAACTCCCGGACAAATGAGATAATGACTAGGTACCTTTGTAATAGTATTATTGTACCTACAATACATTGAGTTCAAATGGACATCAGACACAATGACTATACACCGCAGATTTCTTCGAATCGGCGACCGCATAGGGAAAATATTCCATGTGCTTCCGATTCATAATACTATCGTATTTAATTCACACATATTTCATTCTAGATGTTTGTGCTTATTAGGCAATATAGTGACGAAATGGGTAATATTTGTTTGTTTACAACTATTATTCACATATGAATCAGTTGCTTTCAAAGAAAATTGATGATAAATTAGTTGAGCGTCAATATTTAAATAGGCCTTAAACTTAAATAGATCTTTGCAATGATTGCACGGTACAGTATTTTTTACGTAATATTTTTTCAAAGTATCGTAGTGATGCGATTCAATACTTGCGAAACTGCACACGACATATCATAATCTTAATGTAGTTCACACTATATACCTTCAATGGTAGATGGTTCTGAGTCATACTACATTGTTGTACTCGTATTATAGAGTGAGGTACACGAAACTGTATTGTTTTACAATCTTTTGTGTGCTGCAGACAAGTCATTACTAATGAATGTGCAATATAGATCTATCTGTCTGTTTAGTTTGCTTTATAACACTTGAGTCGTTATCTTAAAATAACTGTGCTAATGTGAATGCTAATTAGTATATTGTATGCAATCATTCTGAAATGAAATGTTTCAGTATCTTATGATGTTACGCAAATTCGTAAAACTTTATAATTCAACGAAACCATGAAAATGTACCTACTACCTATACCAGTTTTCGCCAAGACTAGGTTCTAAAAGAATGTGTGGAAAACCAGGGCCGTCTTTAACCTACTGGAGGCCCTGGGCACTTTACTCTGGTGGGGCCCCTATGCAGAGCCGGATTACAAAAACTGTTGACCTTCGGCAAGAAAAAAATTCACGGGGGGGAGGGGGGTGTAAAAAAAGCTACTCAGTGGCGGATCCAGGATTCAATTTTGGGGGGAGCTGTAGGTTGTCACATGCAAATATGACATTATGGTATTAAAAATGTGAATAGCGCCGCAAGCGACTTTTTTTCAGACCGAGTGAAAAAGATCATGATACTAATAACTATCGTTTGATTTATTTTCTTATAAAAAAGCGTATTAAAAATAGCGCCGCAGGCGAATTTTTTTAGAAAACGTGTGAAATAATGAACCCGCTTATCTTTCTATAGCAGACCTAGGCCAACAAATTGGATGAAGGGGCATTTGAAATTATAAATGAGCGACGGGCCGCAAGTAAAATACAATTTTAGATTATTGACAGGGTTGGAATAATGCGCCGCAGGCGATTAATTTTTTTAATGGTCTAAATGATATGAAACACATAGCAGAAAATTAAGAAAAAAAAATCACGATCTAGGCAGGAACTATAAGGGGCCCCCGTGGATCGTAATGAGGAAGACAGGTATTGTTTGTTGGGGCCCCTGTTCATTAGAATACAAAAAAATCTGAGAAGTATTATAATTTATAGTCAGTAATTATTGTTAGATATTCGGAAAGTAATGCAATATACTAGCTTGGGGGCCCCTTGGATCGCGGGGCCCTGGGCAAGTGCCCACCGTGGCTAATGGGAGAGACGGCCCTGTGGAAAACCACTAAGAGACACCATTAGGAATGAGATTATCTTAGAAATGAGGGACTGTAAAACTGGGGTAGAGACTAGAACGAAAATTCACGAGGTTAGATGGTTTGGGCATCTCAGAGAATGAAAAAGGACATCAGAATGACCAAAAAATACGGATGAGTTTTCATCAAAAGAAATCGAAAGGCATGTAACTATCACAAATCGCATGAATGTATCGACACGAAAGCGAGAAGTGTGTGTAAGGATAGGGCCGTCTAACGTTCTCTCTTCTCTGCTTACCCTGCAAGGGTTGCGTCGTGAAAGGGGTGGATAAATAGATATATAGAACTGGGGCTGGGTATATGATTACGAGGATGAATTATTCTAGCTTAAAAAATTAAAGATTAGCGAAAGCTACTTACCTGCAGGTTCTATGGGGCTGCCTAAAATTTGTTGTCCTTCTATACTGGGTGATACTGGGGTGGATGGTGAGGGTGGCGTCGCTCCAGGGAGCAGTGCATCTTCGCACAGGTCCCTGTGTCTTCTGTGAAATTCTTTGTGTCCACCTGTTGAAAAGGAAACATAAAATTGTGAGAAAAACTGAGGAATATTTTTAAAATATAATATGAAACAAGACATACAAAGGGATAAAGTTTGAAGACTAGACTAATTTACTGAGAAATCCCTTAAATTTCTTATCAATCTAAAGAAACTAATCAATCTCGTTCTTGATGAGAATACAAATTTTCGTACATGACCCATAAGTATTCTTACCCTTTAACTAAAGAAGAACAAAAGTTGGTTGGCATAACTCAAGTTTTACTTCAAAGGATTTGTCCTAGTTCGAGGTTTACATCTAAGTATATAAATTTTAACGTGTTTTCACATCAGACAGAACAGAGGATTAAAGTATAAACTGCGTAATTTTAAAATAAAATATTGATAACACAAATTATAGCAAAATCATTAAACATATCATTGACCCATTTCTACATTAGAAATAACAAACGTAATTAATTAATTCAACAATAAATAATAAAACGATTGGTAAGCTCGTTCTACTTTCTTTTCAATAATCCAACCGATTGTTTAATAAGCGTGCCTAATGCAATTGTGCAACGAATTTATTGAAGCTAATACTACCCATCACTGATGTATGAAAAATGATTAATTAAAAAGGATAGGTTGATACATTTTGTACCATAAAAAAATTGCTTTTTATTGTTTTCTATCGTCCGTGGGCCCATTCGGGCACCGGGACTCGTCAATTTGTACAATTATAGCATATTATCAAACAAAAACAATAATCATTATCAGAGCAATGCCAATCAGAGTGTAAAGGGCTCTGATTGACTTTTGTCATTAGTAAATAAAAATCAATTATTCAACATATCGGCAAAGGACTAGAAAAAGTGTAGTAATTACTAATTGGTACTATGCAAAATCTCTTGGTCTTTAAACAATTTGCAATATTGTTTAATCTGGGATCAGAGCTGGGCGGTACTCGAGTACAAGTACTCATACATTGTACTTTGAGTACTTTTTGTGTACTCAGTACTCAGTCACGAGTACATTTATTTATATGTACTTGTACTTGTATTCGGCGCATTTTAGACCAAAAAAAATACTCGAATACTTTTCCAAGTACTCGAGTACATTTCAAGTACTCGAGTACATTTCAAGTACTCGAGTACATTTCAAGTACTCGAGTACATTTCAAGAACTCGAGTACATTACATACTCAAATCAGCTTTAATGTTTTTAATCATTTGACTTACTCTTTTGTACTTTGTTATTTTATGTTTTATCCTACATGTGACCTTGAAATATTGTACTGTGGTTAGTATTGCTCCAGAACAGACTGTCGCCTAGTATGGCAATAAAATCCATTGCTTACTTTTGTTTTTGTTGTAGTTATTACTGTTTTTTTTTATAATAAATAAATGGGCTGTAAAGGTAGAATGCCTCCATGCTGGTACACCCCGGGCAACGCATTCCTTAATGCGGCTAAAGTTCTACCACGATAGCAAGCGACCAAAGTACAAGTGAAAAGTGAAAATTGCAATGAATAAGTCTAATCTGAAGCGAACCGTTACAAGATCTTGCTCAAACAGCCCTTGTCAGGGCTACTCGACGAAGGACATTGGCAACAATGTCCGGATCCTACAACTAAACATCGAGGGTATTAGCAAGGCTAAGACTGAATATCTCCAAAGACTGACAACTGAGAACAACACTGACGTAATATTGCTGCAGGAAATGCATACTGCAAATGAGGAACAACTCCTGTCCAGGGGAAGGCTGCAGGGATACACCCTGGCCGCTGCACTGCACCATCGTCAATATGGCTGCGCTACTTACATCCGCGAAAACATCCGAAACTGGGCAGTGGTGCACACCTCAGACGTAGATGACATATCAATCATAGCTGTTAGGATCAATGAACTCACTGTGGTAAACGTCTACAAACCTCCAAGCCGCTCTTGGCCAGAGAATATGTTCCCGAACATTGTGTCCCATCCTACTGTGCTCATGGGAGATTTTAACTGTCACCACACGGACTGGGGGTACCAGAGCGAAAACCTGGAGGGGGAGAAGCTTGTGGAGTGGATGGATGTGACCAATCTGCAGCTCATATTTGATGCTAAGGAGAGGGGCACCTTCCGCTCTGCCAGGTGGAACCGCGACTATAATCCAGATCTGTGCCTTGTCACCAGGGACGGCTCGGGTAGATCCCAACCTATTTCTCGTACCGTGGCCGGGGACTTTCCCCATAGTCAACACAGGCCTGTGATGGCTACGATTGGACACACACTCACAGTCATACACTCCATACCAAAACCCCGATGGAACTTCCAGAAGGCGGACTGGGCAACTTATAAGACCATCTTAGACAACGAAATTGAGACCCTAGATCCACTCCCTACCAACTATAAAAAAATTGTGGACCTTATACTCGCCACAGCGAAGAAAACAATCCCCAGAGGCTTTCGAAAAGCGTATGTGCCGGGCTGGAATGAAGAGTGCGAGAGACTCTATAATGAATTTCTGAACACTTAAAATCAAAACGTAGCGGACCAACTGCTAGAATCTCTCGACACAGCCCGAAAAGATCGCTGGTCTACACTGATGGAGAGCTTAGACTTCAAGCACTCAAGTCGAAAGGCTTGGGCTCTCCTTCGGAAGCTGGGTCAGAGCCCCTCCCAAAATCGCCCAGCCCGTGCATCTGCGAACCTTATAGCAAAATTTGTACAATGGTCGTGTGCATACGAAAGAAGAAGAAGAATGAAAAAATGTAATGAAATTTGGTGTTTCATTGGTCAGTGATGTACTCGGTACTCTGTACTTGTATAAGTACTCGAGTACTTATTACTGAGTACTTGTACTTGTACTCGAGTACATTTTGTGTACAGTACTTGTACTCAGTACTCGAGTACTTTTTGCCTGTACTCGGAACAGCTCTGTCTGGGATTACAAATTATTCCTATGATTAATCAAATTATGCGTGGAATCCGTCACTCAAGAAGTTGTGTAGGTGATTCTATTTAATCAACAATGCTCATACCAATTACTCATATTATGTTTATCTGTTCGATAATTTTATCGATAAATATCGACAGATTACTTAGTAGGTACTATATATATACACACCAACGTATATTTTCTCAGATAATTATTACTTTTTTACATATACAATCCATATTGATTCCCTGTAATTGCCTATGTAATAAGTTCATGAGTACTCAATTTTACTTTATTGAACCCACGAAATCGAAGAGCATTTGTAGATATTCCCGGAAAGATGATCGAATAGATTTTTTATCTTCATTTTGAGTAAGATTCCAATAACTGACGTTAATTATTAAACAATTCATGATTGAACTTAGTTTTTCTAGTATGTGACTAATAATTTTACTCATTTTGGTATGTATTAGGTCGGTACTTAAATTAATAATTAAGCATCTGATGAGTGATGACATATAACTTTATACGTCTTACAATACATGCCAATTTTAAGGACATACGGTTATACCATCATGTTCAATATTTTTCGGACGCAGAATGAAAGCTTTTGAAATTTGCATTGAGATAATAAGATTGTAGCAATTCTCAAATGATAAGTGGCCAATTGGAACGTTTTATATATTGTTCCAACTCGATTCCTATAACGCTATAAGAATTAGAATCGATTTTCAAAATGCGATGCTCAGAACCAGTGTTGCTCATTTCAGGGGTTAGCTATACAGTAATAATAATAAGCTCGCCCTAGTGGACATTAGGTACATACTGTTATTAATATTATAAATGAGTGTCATCTTGTCATATCATATTAGGTCTAATTCTTTTATCAATAATTTCCTAGTTAATCCAATTTAAAACACACTTAATTCTAGTTCCAAAAATCAACCAAAACTTACAGAATTGGACATATAAAGAAATTTCTATTTTAGTTTAACTTTACATGTAGCATTGGCATGATTAATGTATGGATTTCTTAATTCAAGAATGACGTGATACAAAAGTATGACATCAAAAAGTTCAAACATTTTTATTCATACACATACACATACCTACACAAGATATAATACCGAATACAGTTAAATATGACGATACCTGATACTATATATAGTATACCGCCATACCATTACACGCCAACAACAGGTAGAATGAAAGCACGAGTCATGCATCTCTCTTTCATGAGACCCGCTGTCTCCCCTGTCTGCATCATACGAACATGAACGAGAGTGAAAGAGAATATTGAGTTCACGTTAAACTGTCTTGAAAGCCTTTTACTCGTGTCGTAGTATTAATAATATCACGATTATGTAGTTCGCAGACGAAAGAAGACCTCGAGAGTTCTCTACGAGGTCGTCCAACATACTTCACTCTATTATACGTAGAGATATTGTGTTACCGAGTTGTATGACTCATACTAGAGTAAGAATATACTCGTAATTACCTACGTACAACATAACCGCAGCCTACCTAACTTACGTATAGAGTTCCCTCTATAAACGTAATACTGTTTGTTATTGACGGCTGTGGGCTTAATTTAATATGAAAATGGTTACAAATAGGTAGTAACTACGTAACATTTACAACACACGTCAATATTATTTGCCCCATTTCTCTTTAAGGAAGTGAATATACTTACTATAAACAAAAGATACTCACTAACAAATTGACACTGACGCTTATCACCAGGAAGCAAAATACGTTCTAAAACACAAGAACATCAATGATTTGAAATTAAATTTCTCCCGTACAAGAGAGCGTTCTAAAAACAAAACAAAATTGCTGACTTCTCATTTCTCTTAAACAATATGTAGGTTTAGGAATACGTTCTAAAAACAAAAGAAGCTGTAATTTCAATTTGAAAAGAACCAATGGAACAACATTTTAAATATTTTCTACGTTCTTTATTTAAATTTTTATATCTAAAAACAGTAATATGAAAGTCAAATAGTTTGCATGGTATTTTAGACCGTCACAAACAAACAATGTCTTGCCCTTTTAAAATGCTTATATAGGTTAATTTAGCTGTGTATTCAACCTTTTTTTGAAATGTCATAGGTCACGTCTAAAAGCTACGCAATTTGTAAACAACTACGTCAAACAAAATAACGAGTGTCAAGCTAAAAAATCTGAACAAATATATTTAACAATACGACAGAAAACAGTTGTCATTTAGCGATTGAAACGAATTAAAATAGTGTTAACTCTATATCGAGTAACACTTGTCCTTTAAAGGACAAAGAAAACATACCCTTTTGGCGACATCCACTCTCTTAAGAATGGCCACACCATTAGGGGGTTAAGTACATGGTTGGCGCAGTTGGTTGATGCGGCAGTCTCTCAAGCTAAGGTGCCAGGTTCAAACCCCGGCGCTGGCGATGTGTTCCACACTTTGCGATACAGGCTTTTAACCAAGTGCAAGGTGCGCATGAAAAAAAATGTTAACATTGCTCGCATAGCCGTATAACAAGAGGTAATATTTTTTATTATTGCTCATGCAGGTTCTATTTATTATTATTATTTTTTATTACATCTCAAGGCCGATTAATTAATTACTGATCTCCGAGAAGTATAGAAACGTTATTATTGCTATATCAATTAACGCTGCAATTAATAAGAGAAATTAATCAATAAAAACCTAATGAATATACGGTGACTCATTCGTTTCCAATACATTTTACAATTTAATTCGCATATGTTTATACCCACTATCCATGATGATAGTAAAATAAGTAACCATAGAAGATGCAGTATGTGTATAAAACAGACACAACAATCTCTTTGCACAAACGTTTATGTAACATTCACAATGTGAAATTTCTCACAAGCGTTGGATGGAACACCTGATTTTTACAGAACACTCGAAAAAATGACATGTACTGTGTACTGACATTTTGTGTACACTCTTCGGCACAAAGGCCGAACGCTGTAGTGCCGAAGAGTGTAATATTTTACCTAAATAAATAAATAAATAGATTAAGGAGTGGGAATCCACATTTTTATAAACGGGTAAATAATTTAGAGGGTTGATTTGGATTGGTTTCAGTATTCCAATTGGAGAATTTTCATTTAAGAAAAACGGGAAAATTTCAACTAATTGTCTAATGAGATTCCAGTGACCAGCTTAAGCAGTTTTTTCGGTAGTTTGTATATAGATTTTAGTTTACAATTTTATTTGTTTTTTTACATCAGCTTTTAATTTAATATTTTTTTAAAAAATCAACCCTTCCCAAATGCGAATAAGTATTCAATAGATACATGAAAATGAGACCTAGGTATTGCTAAATACTGAAGAATAAAAAAAATATAACGAATTGAATTGTTATCACTTTCAAGTCAACGTGCAATAGTACTGGAAGTGCTCATTATAATATATAGAAATACCTAATTAACTAGCTTGGCATTACTAGTACGTAATTAGCATAAATACAATAATTAGATAGGTAGGTTTTCCTTGGATCAAAGTGTATGTTATTATTCATTCATAGATCAAGAAAAAATGTGTACAAGTCATAATTACTATTAGTACTACGCTACCTGCTCATCATATTACTGTGACGTTTCCGTACATTTAAATAACTGAAGTATGAAAATTTGAGTTTAAAGGGAGAAACTTTGATTCAAAACCTTAGGTACTAATTAAAAGTAAATACAGTTTGTCAAGAAAGGTATTATGGCTTTTGATGAAGGCACTACTTGTAACTTTTTTCCAACTAGTAGAATTTCAGTAGAAATGACATTGTTTTCAGCACAAAAAGGTACATCTCGAGATCATCTCCTTCTTGGCACACTGTAAGTTTTTCTGTAGTGTAATGTATACTTACTATAATAAGAATAAATAATGAAATAAGTAAGAGTTATCGTAATTATTGGATTATTTGACTTTTAACTCAATAGAAATGTATATATTGACTATAAAATCAGTGAAATCCATCAATTAAATTTTTGATGAAATATATATTTACACTTCAAGGTATATAGTAAGTACTGAAAACCTACCGATCAAGTGACGATTTATAAAAAAAAGTGATACATTTCGACTAATAAGAAAAAAACCTTTAACTAAACATTTGATTTGATTCTGATTAAAAATATGTAAATATATTTTTAATTGACCTACGGGTTATAATTTATAATTACAAAGCAATGAACCAGGAAGTGTTAATTTCGCAATAATAATTGTTAATACATATTACTACTACTGAATCTACTAATTAGCGAGACCAAATAATACGAAAATTGAATGAATTATTGCGTTCAACTAACAAACTATACAAAAGTTTTTTCTATATCCTTACACACACTCCTAGCTTCCGTCACACTCACGCCATCAGTCATATACGCTCTTCGATTCCTTTTACTCAAAACGCGTCCATCCATCATCGATATGTATTTTTGTATAAGTTCGTTAGTGGTGGGCATTCTTTGTACCAGTGTACCCAAAGTTAAAGAAGACAACTCGATTTAAACTTGTTTCTAAAAGCATTCATCAGACGGTTTGCAAAAGTCGTATTTTCACTTTTTACACGTCTGCGACGACTGTAGACCATCATGAATAAATTAAAAGTGTGCGAGAATCATAATATCCCAGTTACGTTTAAACAACAGAAGAAATGCGGTACTATATTAATTAAAGTGCATCGAGTTTTAATTTGGACGATCATAAACAGGTGCTTTTTTTTATAACTGCAAAACTCCTTAACTCACGTTGAAGGGATTAAAAATTAAACTATACCTACAACCGTCTGATGTGAAATTAAGTGGAACACTTTTATCGAACATCTCGAGAGTTTGTACGCATCTGAAAAACGTATTGATGAAAATGATAAACCACTTTTTATCAATAAGTGTGTTGAATATGTGTGCGTTTGAGAGATCGATTCTTAATATTGAGCAATGTATGTAAGTTATCTTTGATACCGGTTAGACGAGTCGGTTTCCTCTGTACCGAAGGAATGAATGTACTTTAACTTGTCGTGTAGTAATGCTATGGAGGCATTCTGTTATTGTTATTAGTGGTAGTTAAGGCTGCCACCTCTCCGGGTTTGACCCGGAGTCTACGAGTTTGAATGGTGTTCTCAGGGCTCCGGGTTACCATCGTATATCTCTAGGTCAGACTAGGTGGTGAGACAGTGTGGCTTAACTATCACCGGGCAGACCACTGCCGACTTATATATAACGAAAATCCGTTAATCATTAAAAGTTAAACTGTTTAATCAAAAAAATCGCCTGCGGTGCTACCTTTTTGATGCATTTATATACTATTATTTCTTTTTACGGAAAATAAATTTGTCTACACCACGACCTTCTTTGCTCAATCTCATAAAAAATTTCCGACTGCGGCGGCACTGCATGTTTTTCTTCCACACTTGTAGTACTTGCAATAAAAAATACGTTTTATTGAATGAAAAAATACAATTTTCCGAAATCTCGGGGCCTACCCTCTTTGAAAGGTGGCAGCCCTAGTGGTAGTGTCTTCTATAGTTAGTAATAATAAATTCACAAGAATGAAGAACGTACACAACATAGCTTCATGCAGATAGCATGAATGTATTCGTTGCTTTAGGTATTCGAGCTCTTTCTTAATCACGAAGCATTTCACCACAGACAGACGATAGGTCTTACCTGGAGTTATACACATACACTCGTACATACTATATTATACAGGAACAATATCAACTACTCTTGGAACCAGAATGTCTCTTGTGGTATCGCATGCTTTTGCAGTGAATTCCCTCGAGAATAAAATTACCTACATTAAATTATGAGCCATTATAGATAAACGATGAAATGAACAGAGAACGGAATTGCAATATTTTTAGAATCTTGAGTTCCACTTAGCATAATACTTATAAATAATGGGGATACTAGGTAAATTAGGTTTTTGGTTGGAAATCAAATAATGAATTTTTACGACATAATTTTAAATTTCGCGAAAATTCGTATAATTCAGATTTTTAACGTAAGAACTCGTCCCATTATTTTGAGTTCCAAAAAATGTTATATGAAAATAGATATTATAACTCAGCTATTTGATAATAGAATAGAACAAAATTACCTAATTCAAATTTCAAATGTAAAGAACTCATCACACGCGAACACAAAAACATTAATAAAGTTCTTTTCAATTTACGTTTTGACAAGTTCGTAATAGAAAAGAAACTAAATGTGATTTGTACAGAAACAGAAGTAAACATTTTTATCAATCAATTGATTTAAAACGTTATTTTAAAAAAACACATTTTAAACCAAATACAATATCTTTAATCAATGCGTGCATATTTCAGTATTGGTGTACAATTTCGTTATCAATTGTATCGAAAAATAGTGTCGTGGTTAAAAAGAATTACGAATCGTAAGAAAAATGTAACATCTCATTTTGTTAACGTGTCTCTTATCAATTAAAGTACACTCATATATGTATTATGTTATGAAATAAAAACATGATTTCTAAGGCACCAGACCACATCTTCACCGCATGAATTCTGTTCAGTGATGAAATAATATTTTGCTGATAACATGACTGTGACTGTGGTTTGAAACAGGAATGGTAGGTATATAAATTAGATATGAATGGATGGTATTTTCGAGAACTTTTTATTCTAAACTAAAGGATCTAGACTTGTAAAAATAACTATTAAATTAAAAATCGTTCATACTATAGAAGCCACAAAATAAACCTGTGGGCAGGAGACCTCTGGGCAGACCAAGACAGAGATTGATGGACAATGTAAGATACATCTGAACGTACTAAGTGTTGGCGAAGACTGGGAGTCAATTGCTGCAGACAGGAAGGCTTGGAGATCCATTGTTCTGGAGGCCAAAACTCTACCGGAGTAGTATGGCCATCGGAAGCAAAAAGGAAGTATATACTATATAGACCTTCCATGCTTTAAAAATATCTGCTTAACTTAAATGTCTTTTTCCACAGATGGATTTTCACGAGTTTTACTGCTGGCGTGAATATTAAATAAAAATTGGATGATTTTCATTTTTACGTAAAGAAATGCTAATCGATAATCGATAGGATTTCTCAGAAAATCTATTTAAACATTGAACAAAATTACATCCTTGAGATTATCGGTATCTTCAGAATTTCAGATATAAGTAGATTATGATTAGTGATGGGCTAAATAAGGTTTCCCTAGAACTGTCATGACAGTCAAATTATTCGCGATAAAATATTGAATCGATATAAAATTTACTATTAAAAATACGCAATATGTTATCAATCTTGTTGATAATCTCAAAGTCAGTTGACAATAATATCTCAATGCAGATTAAAATTAATATATAATTAATTGTGACATAAAGATGCTTTATAATTGTCTACGGTACTATGATCGTTAAGGGCATGGCACCAGGAATGACGTCACAGTCTTTTCCCACGGCATTAAGGTTCAAAATTGCGTGACAATCGCATGATAAAATGGTAAAAATAGCGTTTTTTTCCATTTTTTGGGGTTACTTTTGCGTCTATCGAAAAACTTTTACGGTTATTCCCTAGATTTTAACGCATATTATCAGTACAAAAAAAAATTTTTACTCCGCGACTTTCAGGAAACGAGTTTCCGTCTTTCGGAAAAAAGGTCAGAGGTATTTTTAAATATTTTTTTTGCGAAATCTATACAAGATAAAAAAAATCTATTACGGTTATTCCCTAGATAAAGATTCAATGCATCTACCCTATTTTGTTCCAAAGCATATTTAGTAACAGTTGTCGAGATAGAAGGTCTCCCGTTTTTACAAATTTTTGAAATGTCGGTATGCACACTCTTAATAATAATTACTATTTTATTAAATGGAGACGTATGATTCATTCTAATTGTATGTCAGTTCTTATAGAGAAACTAGAAATCAATCAGTTGCTTTGTAAACCGCTTTATACATATCTTCTCGTACATAACAGTTTCCTCAGAACTAGGCATACTATTATGAGTAAGTATTGCTAAATATACTCGTATTTTATTGTAACAACATAACATGATCAAAGATATTTTCTTATTTAGATAGATGTCTCTCGATTGATAACACTGCCCGTAGGCGTGTATTAATAACTGCTTTCTTATGAAAGCCGAATCATTTTGTCCTGAAAAGCAATTTTCTTCAGTGGATAACATGGAAAAATATTATAGCAACAAACCTATTCATACAACGCTCTATTTGAAAATGATTCAATGGAGCCGCATGCATTTCATTTAAGAACATGGTATTTCAGATGGCATGGGATGGGGCGAGAGAGAAAAATGTTAGATGCTCACCTAGAATCCTGAAGTAGAAACCTTGGGACAACAAAAAAGGCGTGCCACAAAAACAGTGGACATAGGACAAAATTGCCCAGCTTGCGGGTCTTAGATGGCAGCAGATAATCGAAGATAGAAGATATTGGAAAATTTCAGAAGATGCGTATGTATGAAAGTGGCTACCAGTAAACGAGTAAATATTCTAAATATATTTTCAAGTCTTCATCTTGCTTGGTGAACGGCGGTCATTCAGCGATTGTATAATAAGAAATTTCAGTACAGCGTACAAAGTGTTTCGCGTATGTCTGTCTGTACAATAATAACTCGCAATTCGATTAATTAATTGTACAATCGACTCAATTGGTTTTGATTGAGTGCGTACTGCGTATATCTTTGCGCTTCATGTTGGAATGTTTAGACAAGTTCTTCGTCTGATAAAATTAAACAAGAATCCATAATTTCTCATTACGTATCAAACCGTGCGGGGATACCCGGTTCTCGGGTTGTATAGAATTGACTCCCAATTCTTTCTTGATATTTTTTCGATCGACCTGTAAGTCAGATAGTAAATGTTGAAGGTTTTCACGGTGTGCGATTGACATTTGTTTCTTGGTTTTTCTGGTGAACCGTGTGTAGATAAACTTGATCGACGTTTCGACACTCCCACTGGTGCACAAAGAGGAAGACACCAGTAGGAGTGTCGAAACGTCGATCAAGTTTATCTACACACGGTTCACCCGAAAAACCAAGTAACACTGTAAGTCAGATGTTCGTAAAACTCCTACAAGACATTTTTTGTCATCTTTTTCAGTATTTTCAGAGCAACAATCAAATAGATATTTTTAGACGATAAAATATCACCTAATTGACCAATTCAATGACAATTTTTTTCTCAATTTCGGGCTAAGAAACTGTTGTAGAGTATGTTAGGAAAGTATTGCCATTTAAATAAATACGCATATACTGAGACTTTGATATATATTTAAATACTGTAGTAAATTAATTATAGACATACTATATTGTTAGGTGAATTCCTTGAATGCGGCCAACCATGGACGTAATTGTTGTGTAGATGCAACGCAATATAAGTGAGTTTCTTTGAAGGGAGGCCAATATCCTTATTATCATCATTAGATGTTACACTTCTATTTATTTTTACACGTCATGAGTCATGATAGTGGCAACACATAACATAACCAAAACAATGGAAGGTTGTTCTAAATTCAAATCAAAACACCCCATTCATTATGAGAATATTCCGAGACAAAACAACCAAATAACGTCAAGATTTTGGTAAAGAGATCTAGGGTTAACCAGATAGTTATTCGACCCTTTCATAAGAGTTTTTCTCATTATAGCTCATGGATATGAAAGTTCTAAAAAATTAAAAAAAAGTTTGCAAGTGCGTGATATATTTTAAAGAATTTCCGATAAACCATAGTAATATTTTTGCATGTTTAATTTATATTTCTGAAACATTTGCAATAACCGATGTAGTAGGTATGTATGTATTATGTGTAAACAAAGTATACTTATTGGCATAAGTCACTCGTTGACGGGTGGATTGCCGTTTTTAAAAAAAAAAAAAAAAAAAAGTATACTTATTAGACAACTTTTTCAGTTATTATAAATCAATAAATACATAAGGTTTAGGAATATATTTTACGAGAAATTATATACTTAGTACATATGTTATGTTTCATATCAATAATTTACTCATAATGAAGGAAGCTTGTTATGAAAATGTATCAATTTATTTCAATCTTTCGCACATTTTTAAGATGAATACGTAACAATTATATTGTTAATAATTTTTACATTACATTTAAGTACACTTAACATCGAGTCCATAACAATTAATAAGTAGTCCATAAGTTATGGACCATAACAAGGAATTGGTTATATCCTATGATAAATTTATGAACACAAACAATGAATGCCCCAGAACAGGCTTTCGCCTAGTGTGGGCAATAAAATCCAATACTTGTTTCTTACTTCTATTTTTTTACTTTGTTATATTGTGTGGATATTAAATAAATGAAATGAAAAAAAAAATGAATACCTATACTTATTTTATACAAGTGTCCAATAACTGTTTGGTTTACTCTATGTCCGGTATTTGCAGTGTAAAGGTAATGTCAGTAATATGTAAAGAATTTATTACTACGACAATACTATATTGTACCTACGCAACAAATGCGAATATTTTTGTTATAAATTATAACAAAAAATTCCACACGGCAATGTGTATTGAGTAGTGACTAGTGAGTCATCTGCATCATATAGTTTGTATTATTATTATAATACTAGCCTAACCTTCACAGCTGCTTGCGAGTAGGTAGTATTACTATATATTATAGTGCTACTTTTTTGTCTATACTATGCTTACAAATTAAATACACATCATATTCGGATTGACTGTAAGATATTACTCTTGTCCGCCCTTTAGTACCTTCACTTTACTATTTACTTGTTTTGTAACTATGATCATTTCCTGGCCATAATAAAGATTTATTTATTTGTAATGCACATTTTGTAGATCAATATTTGGAATAGATGAACCATCAATCAGAAAATATTAGCGAATCCTTCAGTTCTTTAAAATACAAAATACTATAGGAAATACAAACGTATGTAGGTAAGCATTTTGTTGTTAGCTTGCAGAGCAAACGTTTTAAAAAAATAGTAATGAAAATATTGAATCTTAGGTTACTTTTTGATATCTCCTCGTAGATTTTTCGTAGAATGTCTTTTTGAATTCAAAATAATGATGTTCTAAATTTCAATTGTGTGAAAATAGAACACTATTCGAATTTGAACTAACATTATACTTACCTAACTTATTTCGAAAAAAGAACTAATTCAAATATGTATAAAATGTAAAGAACCGATCACACGTAGGTAAACACAAAATGTTAACAAAAGTTTAGTTCTTCAGGTCAATCAAAGTAAACAAGTTTAGGTTCAACTGTTATCTTCATGATTCATTCATTCATACATCAATTCACTCCTTTTAGGTAATATTATGGAAATCAACATACCAACAGTCTGCAGAGGCATAAATCTCAGAACCAGACATGGTGACTGTCTCCTCATTCTCATACTAAGGGTGCTGCCGGT
Source organism: Ceraclea dissimilis (assembly GCA_963576895.1). Classification (NCBI taxonomy): domain Eukaryota; kingdom Metazoa; phylum Arthropoda; class Insecta; order Trichoptera; family Leptoceridae; genus Ceraclea; species Ceraclea dissimilis. The sequence goes on along the minus strand of OY756366.1, from coordinate 14,707,443 downwards.
TTCTGAACCCACAGATCTTGCCGTCCTGGCTCCTTTTATCGACGGAATCTTTACGGCTTATCACGACACTTCACCAAACAAAAAATTATATTCAAATTCAAATCACAACGTTCCAATTAAGAACGTCGCCACATAAAAAAAAAGTCTTCAAAATTAAAACAAATTACAAAACTTTAAAACACTTTGACACCTTAATATTTAATACTAATGCATGCTTTTCATCACACAAAAGCAAGAACACTTTTTATTTTCAAAAAACGAACAATAACAATGTTGCAAGTTGAGAAAAATGTATTTTGTTGACAAATATTATTGTTGCTTCTTGTAAACAAATTGGCGCTCTGTTCGGTTACACTAATAATGGCAATATTTTGTACGAATGCGCGGGATTAGTTTAATATAATAACGTATGTATTTGATTATAAGCAAATGATTAATATACACAGTACACTTTTCACAGCACACTGCGCACGTCTCGCCATACGGAAGGTTTGTAAATAACTGAAACTGAATTGTGTTGTGTTGTGTTGGTTTAGTTTACTATACACAGACGCAACGTCGCTTGTCAGTTTTGTAATCAATAGGGTGACCGCACTCCAACTTGTGATGATTCATTGTTTAGATAACAGCTTTCATACTCGACTCGTGTAGTATACTAATCTAATCTAATTAACTAATGACATTTGACAGTGACTATTGAAATGTGTCATATCTAATTAGTGAGAAATGATGTGAATCTAGTGAAATGCTCACTTTAGAATCTCATATGAAGAATTATGGATTCCCACACATTGGGATAATCACTGACGAATGTACAGGCGTCAATTTTTTTTTCAAATGAATCTGGGTTTATCGAAATAAACTTCACATAAAGCTTGAAAAGCATGTGCCGTGAAATGGAGTAGGTCGGCATCGGGGATCGAACCCGCTCCCACTGGATTAACAGTCGAGCGCGTTATCAACCAGGCTACCGACCACCTCATTTTTTTATATTCTTCAAGTGAACATTACATACAATAGGCCCAATTTCGTAACTTTTCGAACTAAGAAGTGCATACTCTTTAACTATGAAATAATTGAAAAAAAGAATGTCTTATTTTAGTTAGATTAAGATACACAATAGTAGGTATTTATAATATTAGTAAATAATGTTGACTAGGACGAACATATCGCTATAACAGCTAACCTCTGAAATGAGCAACACAGTGCATATGTAGCTCATTTCAAATATACGTACCTACGCTTACATTTATCTATCATTCACTTTGATTCTCCTTTGTTCATATATATAGTACCTATTTCGGGTTGATTGCAAGACATTGCTTTTGTAATAAGTTCGCCCTTTTGCATATTACTCTGTCTAATGAGATTCATTTGTTATTTATATTTGGTCTGTGGCTAATAATCTATCTATCTATCTATACTCTCATGCCACATCCCTTGCAGGGTAGGCAGAAAGGACAGAGCGCCAGACAGCCCTATCCTTGCATACACTCCTAGCCTTCGTCACATTCATGCAGTTTGTCATACACGCTCTCCGATTCCTTTTACTCAAAACGCGTCAACCATTGAGGATCTGGTCGATATGATCGGACCTAATAAACATATATTTATTTATTTATTATTTTACACTATATTTAGGGATAGAATGTGGTTTTACTGAATAACTGTTTATGTATATTCGTATGGTCACCCTATACCGATTGCTTCTTCCATTGGCTGGCGCTTGCACACAGTTTACCTCTGTAGAGTGAGTGAGATGGAGATAGGAGATATAGATTCCGTGGATGAGTCATCGTTGCGCAAAAAAGAGATAAACACAATACTCTATATACGATAATACGTTGGTGTATGTGAAATAGAAAATATGTTCCACACGTGCGTGAAGGATGGAAAGTTTTTGATGTCAATTCATGTGTAGAACAATGATTACCTACTTGTTATTGTAATGAGGGGAACATGTGAAATGGAAAATTACATTTTCATTAAAATAACGTGAACAGTAATTAGTTATTATGACTAAGTTTTATCTATGAATAAAAAGCATCTCTCGTAACTGGAAAGTTTCTTGCACCCACTACCAAATCTCATCAATACGACAAAATTACTGATACTAAATAAGAAATGAAACATTTGGTTTTGTATAAGTTATAAGTTATTAAAAATAAATATCTGAAGATTTTTAATAATTCTTAATGGAAATAAACCAAGTTTACATCGCTCACAAAAATTAAGGATGGATTCCTATAAAAAAAAGTATACTTATTATGTATCTGCTAGAGTCAAAAGTCAACTAAAAAGTCGTATGTTTAGAAAATCATTCAGTATTATAGATGTAAGCGCTTAGAATTTAGGTTATTTTCACTTAAAAATGCTCTTGAGGTGGACTTGATCCACAAAGCAGCGCTAATTATAATTGATAATTGAAGGAAAATCCCGCGGGCTAAAGGCCCTCCACATCCCCGGGTTGCTCAGGCGCAGTTATAGCGACCTCTTTACCCTCACTTCTTGGCAAAATGATAATATAGAGGATCTAGGATGGTAGTGTAATAAGTAATAAGGATCATTAAAATTGTCCCTTGTCAGATGGGAACTATTGTTGAGATGCCTTGCAATCGCCAGATGCAGCAGCCTTTATCAGTATCACAAGCAGGACAACGCTACCCTTGTTTCGTCTAGTCAGTATGGGAGTATGAAGGAGACGGCTATAAAATATCTTGTTTAATGTAAGTATGTATTGTAATTCCACATTCCCATCTGCTCTCCCGTCCTTGGTACAATGGTACCTACTCGGTACACACACTACTACATATGCACATATTGTACAATATACATACACACATACTATTATTAAATTAAGTTCATTGAGAAATGCAACAGTTTGTACCCGTAGAGAGTAGAATGTATGAAAGAGTTCCCTTCATTAGAACTATTAGGGTGCCTTCCCACGACAAGTGAATCCGGATTCGTACGCGAATCTGGATTAATCCCTTCCGGATGGATGATTTCGTGCACGGGGTATGGGGAAATAGTTCCTTATTTTTATAATAATATAATAATTCATTGTATTAATATTTTTAACTTTTTAACTTTAACGTTGTAAATTTTGAAAATATCTTGAGTCCGTTGAAGCAATAAATAAATAAATATATAATATAATAAATAGATAATAATAATTATCTCTGTCATACTGTTGAATATATACTAATTCTGTTTTTGTGTTTAAAAATTAGATTGATCAGGTACGAGAATAAATTATTGTCTTTACACCAATATTAATTGTAATTTAGTAAAAAAAAAATAAAAGAAAGAATTGCCTGCGGCATTAATTAAACTTGTTTGTGGGTGATATTTTTTAAAGTTTGTCACACGGAGTTTTTGTATCTTGTATCACGCGTTATTTTTCAACACCGGTTTTTCTCAAATTAGCTGCTAATCTCTCTCAGTCCCGTTATGGGCCCGCTACACGCTCGCGAGTCGCCACGACCTTTTGGTGTTCATGAGTAAAAAGGCGTCAAGGGTCGGTTACGTACATGTCAAGACAAACGATCCATCCGCACCCCTTTTTACTCATGAACACCAAAAGGTCGCGGTGACTCGCGAGCGTGTAGCGGGCGCATTATGTGTCGGGGTGTACATTATATTTATTTTGTACGGGAAAAAATGTCTGCCATAACTGGAAATTAGAGAACCCATTAAATAATTTATTTATTTATTTTTAATATTATTAATGTCGATATTATCAGAATAAAAGAATACCGGCCCAGTAACAGTGCAAAAATTGTGCTGTTTCAGGTCCGTGGTATTAGAAAAATATAATGATTGGTACCTTAAACTTTTTTTCATTTTAAATAAAATTATAATTTCTTTATCATTCGTGTGTTATTTAGACTAATAGATTAGGTACATAATTTTTTAAGGGAGACATTTGAAAGATTGGCATCATACTGATAAAATGCACCACATCGACTTATAATTCGATGTAACAAAATTCCAGAAAAATTAATTCAATAAATAATAAGAAAATATAATGTTCCCCACTCTATGGCAACTGGGGAATCTAAATTTATACTTTATTTATTTTGATTTTTATTTTTCGAATCATGCGGGTGTCTGCATCTCTTTCACTCTCGTTGTATATTGTAACAGTACGAAACCCATAAGCATATTGCTCAAAATAAATAAACCCCACAAAAGCCGTACAAAAGCCACACAGGATTTTTTTTAGGGATAAAAGCACAAATCTAATTGAATTTTGTAAATAAAATTAATTGTATCGATTAGTATTCGAGTAAATTATATTAGGAACTAGAATAGATTAAAAAATACGAATAAATAAGCGGATCTAAAATGGGATAGACAATGATTTCAACATTTTATAAATAATTCATCTACTGAAATCCAACTAAAAAGTTTAAGCTTTTATTATTTGAGGATTTTTTATTGGTTTTTAATCATCTGTAGACCATATTTAAGGCACTTGGAATCGTCAGGTTTACAAACACAAAATCAAATGCAATAAATCAATAAACACAACAAAAAAGAATGAAAGCAATAAACACATAGACAATACAAAACTATAACACATTTGTGGTACAATTTAATGCAGGTCTGGATGTAAATTGTCCAGAACTACATTAAGTACGTCATATTTCTGAAGGGTTTTTGTGTTTTTTGGGGTTCATACTACATCATCGTAAATACTCCTATGGGTTTTTCTTCGGAAACCGTTGTGTATACACGCGCTGAAACATGTAAGTAGGGTTGTCAACATTTTTTCAGCTGATTATTCCATCTGCATCAATAAGTAATTTTAAAAAGTTATCGGAAGCCTGGTTGCTAAAGCGCTCGATCCTGGATGCCGACATACCCCACTTCACGACACAAGCTTTTAAGCTTGTTATGAAGTGTACAAATATGTATCAGGGTGTAATTCGATAATTTTATGAAAATAAAAGAAAACATACACATTATCTTATTGTTCTTGATATCAGTTCTTAACTCTTTTTTTGTTGCTTCCTTCATTATCCCCTCCTTTCTTCCTCTTCTTCTTCCTCTTCCCATGCTTCCTCCTTCCCTACCATAAATGTTTTATAGATATAAGATATATATTTTTAACTATGTAATGTAATCTATTTGTTTTGCGTGTGTGCTAATTGTGAACGGATGTAATTGGTCTTGTGTATTGATATTTTTGTATTAATGTACCTGCCAATGTTTGTTTTTGTGACTGTATCTGTTCCATGTGCAATAAATAAATAAATATCTACTTATCTATTTAAATAAAAACTGTCATTTTATGAACTGCTTGAATTTTATAATATTTTTATTTGCTAGAAAAGTGTGGTTTTCTCAATTTTCAAATTAATGTAAATTACACACTCATTCGTCAGTCGAAAACTGCAGGCAATTATATAATTCTTAAACTGCGTTTAAATTTTACAAGTGAAGCGGATTTGGTTGATATTTTCTTAGTTGTTGCCAAAAAAAATATATAGTATTTTGCGATCCATATATTTCTTGCAACTCACTTTCAATATTATTATTATACTCTAGTACGGTTGACAACCCTCGTTGTTAGTGAATAATGAATATATATCCGAAAATATATCGAATAATAATTATTTTTATTGTAAAATTGTTACAAAAATATACAAATTACCCGACTAGCAAAAATTACAACACGTTATTTTCAGTTAATGTAGGTAGCTACATGTTATCAATTTAGTATCATATTCTTGTATTATGTATTTTTGTACCTATGAATAACTTTTGAATCAGTATTAATTTACAGTAAGTAATGTTAAGAGTATGCATACCGACATTTCAAAAATTTCTAAAAACGGGAGACCTTCTATCTCGACAACCGTTATTAATTATGCTTTGGAACAAAATAGGGTAGATGCATTGAACCTTTATATAACCGTATATAACCGTAAAAGATTTTTTATATCTTGTATAGATTTCTCAAAAAAAATGGAAAACACCTCTGATCTTTTTTCCGAAAGACGGAAACTCGTTTCCTGAAAGTCGTTGAGTAAAAATTTTTTTTGTACTGATAATATGCATTAAAACCTAGGGAATAACCGTAAAAGTTTTTTGATAGACGCAAAATTAACCTCAAAAAATTAAAAAAACGCTATTTTTACCATTTTATCATGCGATTGTCACGCGATTTTGAACCTTAATGCCGTGGGAAAAGACTGTGACGTCATTCCTGGTGCCAATTATATAGGTAATACCTACCGATTCGGTATAATACTTTAAGTAAAAGTTAATGTCGCCGCCACACGCTTGCGAGCGTCTACGAGTTTTTTGCGTTCATGAGGAAAAAGGCGTCAACGGTCTGTTACGTAAACGAGCCAAGACAAACGTTCCATCCACACGCCTTTTTACTCATATACACAAAAAACTTGTGGGCGGCGACAAATGGAATATATATATGTATTACGTTTAATAGTTATACTATAGAAAATGAAGTAACGTAATAAGCTAATAGGTACCTACATAAATATATACATAATTATATTTTTTAATAAAACGTTTTTTATTTTGTGAGAATCAACACACTCACACACACACACACACACACACACACACACACACACACACACACACCCTCACACACACACACACACACACACACTCACACACACACACACACACACACACACACACACACACACACACACACACACACACACACACACACACACACACACACACACCCTCACACACACACACACACACACACACCCTCACACACACACACACACACACACACACACACACACACACACCCTCACACACACACACACACACACACACACACACACACACACACACACACACACACACACACCCTCACACACACACACACACACACCCTCACACACACACACACACACACACACACACACACACACACACACACACACACACACATATAATTATATTACACATTTTGTAATTATCAAACTATAAATTAACATTGAAATAATTGAAAAAAAAGTTTAATTTTAATTAAAATACATTTTAAAATAGAAAAGAAGAAATAAAATGAAAAAAACTGTCTGTTTGGGATGTTTCCTAAAGAAATATCTACGTATATGTATATTGGATTCAACACTTGTATTGCAAGTTATCCAAACGCTATGGATTAGACGGATTCATCTGGATTCATCAAGGCGTGTCCGCGGATTCACAGGCAACCTATTTCCCACGATCCGTGCACGTCTGCGATATCACGTACCGCCATACAAATCGCTATGAAAAAGTCTGTAGATTCACGGACTCACTCCTTCCCACGGCATGCGAATCTACGGACGAAGCAGGATTCACCTTCCGTGGGATATAGCCATTAGATGGTAGGTACTCTGACATCCTGTTGTTAAACTAGGTAGGTACAATAATTCTAATCCAAGGTAGGTAGGTACCAGGCGCGAAGCTTCCTAACTAAGAACACGATTCCCATCGATTTGCCTTTTGGAAAAAATGATAGGTATAATAGGGTCTAATCTGACGTAATCCAATAAGAAATGTTAGTAGGGCTGCCACCTCTCCGGGTTTGACCCGGAGTCTACGGGTTTGAATGGTGTTCTCCGGGCTCCGGGTTAGCATAGTATATCTCCGGGTCAGACTGGGTGGTGAGACGGAGTGGCTTAACTATCACCGGGAAGCCCCCTGCCGACTTATATATTATGAAAATCCGTTAAGTCTCATTAAAAATTAAACAGTTTCATAAAAAAATTCGCCTGCGGCGCTACCTTTTTGATTCGTTCAGTATTATTATTACTTTTTATGGAAAATAAACTTGTTTACACCACGACTTTATTTGCTCAATCTCACAAAATTTTTCCGCCTGCGGCGCTATTTACAAGTTTTTCTTCCACATTTGTACTACAATAAAAAAAATAGGTTTTTTTGGATAAAAAATATTTTTTTTTTCCAAATCTCCGGGTCTGCCCTCTTTGAGAGGTGGCAGCCCTAAATGTTAGCCCCGGCTTCCCTTCTACAGAAATCTACCCTCTGCCACTGGTAGGTATACGTTCTAGTAACAAAACTGTGAATTTCTGTAGCGGGGAACATGGGCTTCGTCAGGAGGGGGCAGCTGCCCCACCCTAGAGGTTGGAATAAATACATAATATATACTTTTTCATACTAAATGATAAAACCTCACAAAAAATCACATTATCCCCACACGTTTTCCCATCGTATCAAAAAAACTAAAATAAGTATGAAATTCCATTAAATTTCAATTGTTTCACAACTTTTTTTCCTGCGGCGTCTTTTTTAGTGTCTTATCTTATTCATAAGAAAATAAACCAAACTACTTATGTAGGTAAGGTACATAACAACCTTCTGCACTCTATCTCTAAAAAAAATTCGCCTGCGACGCTATTTATGCATTTTATGATAAGTGTATCAAAGTTTTGAATTTTGGATGCAGCCTGCCTACGAAGCTGGCGACGCCCATAGCTGGAGATATTATTTTTTTTATTGTGTTTCAGATTAGACATTATTTTATCATCCTAAATCAAAAGGTAACTCTAAAAATGAGGCGATTATGATATAATTAATTTTCACAACACTTTATTTGTGATTGCGATATATTGCCACAATTTTCCAAATGTGAAAAAGTGATGAACTATATGAATCGTTACCGAATTATAGGAAAAACTCTTGACATCACTCATGCAATAGGTACACCTATATAATGTGGCTAGCAGGAAAATCTACGAATAAAATAAAAACTATGTTGAACCATGTTAATACTGTGGGTACCTACCTACATAATTTTTTTTTGGTGGTATCTACCTACCTATGTGTATACCTAAAGGGTTCTGGAATATCCGATGTTTGTTAAAATAAATGATACTACCAGATACTACTAATTAAAAATTATGAATCAATCTGATGATATTGACAATGACTGTGCGTGTATTATCTGTCATCGTATATGATTCGTATGCGATGATTATTGAAACGACTATTAGTCAAGTTTAGTATATAACCTATCCAGATGACAAGTTTTTTTTTTATCGAAATAAACCCAAATATATATTTGTACACTTCACATAAAGCTTGAAAAGCTTGTGTTTTGAAGTGGAGTAAGTCGGCATCGGGGACTGAACCCGCGCCCGCCGGATGATGTTCAGATGTCTTCGGTTGTGATTGAGATTTAGTACCTACATCGATGATGTAAGGTAAAGTTATTATTTTCGTTCTTTATCGTACCCCGTGGGAACAAAAATGTAAAAATGGCAGTGGGCGGGACACGTGGTAAGACAGGACAGTGTCAGATGGACACCTAAAATCCTGAAGTAGAGACCCTGGGAGAACAAAAGAGGCGTAGGAAGACCACTGAAAAGGTGGACAGATGACACTGTCCAGCTTACGGGTCGTAGATGGCAGCAGATAGCCCAAGATAGAAAACAGTGGAAGAGTTTATAAGAGGCCTATGTCCAGCAGCGGAACGCAAGTGGCTAGCAGTAAGTAAGTAAGTGGGAACAAAAAGGAGGTTGTTCAAAGATAAAATATCATTTTAATTGGTACAGGTAGGTAGGTACTAGGTATACCTATAAGTTAATTAGTTATGTCTTGTTTGACCCCAAAGTCTGACGTCAAAGTTTATCCTAAGGGGATAACCTAAACTCTGAACATAATAAACCATTGAACAACACGTCGATATGGTGAATGGTGATGTCATCCGTATGAGAAAATCACACTTTTTATATATACACCTAAGGCAAATGAGTATCTTTGAGAGCAGACGTTTAGAACCTGTATTTTATAAAAAAAACTTATTTAAAATTCAAGTTTCCTCATCACGTGAGCATGACTTTGCAGGGTAGGCAAAGAGGATCCAGCACCGCCGTTTATATGACTTTTGAGTCGTCGAAATTTCTTATTGCATGTGGTGACTGCTTGAGCGCTATTGGTGTCTACCGATGATTTGAACTGCGCAGTTTTTTTCTCATGCCTTATACGATACCACCCATATGTCCCCACACAACCCTTGGATCCCCTCAAACGTTTTACACATTTTTTTATCTCTGTAGATAGCTGATCTAATGTGGTACAGAATCGGTAAACATCTAGTTTACACAACTGGTGAAAGTTTAAGAGATCCAGCTAGTCTGGAAATGAGTTAATATTCATTTAATTGAGACAATGTATCCAGATAGGACGATTTTTGAGTCCAAGAATTACGAGTACCTAAAATGTTTGCAAAAATGTTCCAATCCACTGACATTGATGTGAGCTTGTAAGAAGGAACATTGAACTGAATAAACTATATAAATGTATGTATTGTATAATATATCTTAGTGTTTACATTTTTTTATTGATAGGAAATCCATGACGCATTTTAAAGGATATTTATTAGATTACTAATCAATGGTGTTAATGTATTTTATATCAACTATATGTACAACAACCTCCACTGAGTGACGCGACTTCTCAAATGCTTGATTCATTTCCAATTACTTATGTACGGTCTTTGGAAAACATGGACCATAAACACATTAAAATATTGAAAATAAGTTTTAAACGTGTCAGACGCTCAGTGTCAAATTTGTAGGGCTTCTTAAGGAAATTTACATCACCTTGTTCCTTGCATCCTCCCTAGCATCTAGGTGGCATCTAGCACTACGGTTCTTTCTACGCTGTGTCGAACCAGTTTAATTATTTCTAAATACCTACCGGCTATAAAATTGAAATAAAATTATGTTGTAAGTACCTTGGTAAATTAATGTTTCGTTTTACAAAATTTTAATAATGGATACTTTTTTTCGGCACACGTCATAACTGACGGAATTAGAATATACGTAGTCTTTGGATTAGCATGCATATTGATATAGTATCAAAAATTTCTAAAAACGGGAGATTTTATATCTCGACAACCGTCACTAAATATGCTTTGGAAAAAAATAGGGCAAATACATTGATCCTTTATCCAGGGAACGATGTACACAAAATTTTTTATATCTCTTATAGATATCTCAAAAAAATGTTAAAAACATCTCTGATCTTTTTACCGAAAGACAGCAACTCGTTTCTCAAAAGTCGCTTAGGATTTTTTTGTACTGATAATAGGTCTGATTCTGTAAGTATTTTAACTTAGATAAGGTCGTTCCAAAATTTTAAATTTAAGTCATTTTTAGTTTGATACCCTATTCTCTATCGTTGGCCCAACTTAATTCTTAACAATTTTTAAAATAAGTTAACCAGAAACAATTTTAGTTGAATATTATTGTCTACTGTACATCGGGCATGCGCTTTGTTATGTATCCATTAGTTACAATATTATTGTTATTTTGACTTGACAGATGGTATTGTCAATATTACAAAATAAAACATTTAATCGGAAGCAACTCTTCAAAAAATTCCCAGCAATTTCGAGGAATTCAAATAGGATCATTGTAAAATTTCCGCGGAGGGATAGATATTAGATAATCACGGGTAAAAAAACGCTTTACTCGACTGTACGTGAACCTGAGATTTTACGAGAAGATGCGGAGTCGTGGAGTGATGTGGAAAACGGCTATACCCGTAGCTAGGCAGTTGGTAGAAAGAGGGTGATGAGAAGAATATCGACTTGGACTAATAAATAAAATTATATAAACAGCTGATGGTCAATCAGTTGCATCTTCTTCACGTGTTAAAAAGTTTTATTAATGCTTTGGGTCAGACCACTTGCACAATAGTCGTATTCGCAGACGAAAGAAGAAGAAGTCTTATCAGAATCATTTACATGTTGAATTTTCTATTTAGAACATAACACGTTTGTTGTATTAATTGTATTGTGGGTAATATTTACATAATAATACTTATTATATTTTAATTTGTTTTTGCTTTATTTTCTTATGAATAAATGAATACCTTTGTAGGTTTTTCTTTAAATCACTTTATTTTATTTACAATTGAAACCTATCTATGTATCTACCAATACACTCACGCCGCATCTTTTGCGGGGTAGGCAGAAAGAACAGAATGCCAGACCGCCTTGTTCTTACACACACACTTCTTACTCCCGAAACATTCATACAATTTGTCATGCACACCCTTCAACTTCTGCTTTTACTCAAAATGCATCCTTCCTTGAGAACATGATCGGTCTTGAGTGGCCTCACTTCCTCGGGTCTCTTCTTTTATTGACTTTTTGGCCATCTTGTCTTCATTCATTCTATCCACATTCCCTAATTTCTTAACTTTCACTACCCCAGTTTTACGAGTACATTCACTCAGTTCTCTAAGCACACATTCATCTCAACGACCTCAATTCCACTGCGTTCAACCCTGTTTCGTCCTTCTTCAGCCATGTCCACATCTCACTAGCATAATTAGGGTTGGAACTTTTGCTTTTGTAGACACTAACAATTAGTCTGAGCGCATTTTCAATGCCATGAGGCTATTAAAAAATGTGATTGGAAGACGGGTGTAGTGACTACAATGATTGGACTATGATGGACCAATGATTGCGTATGTTGAAAGAATGAATGATAACAGGAGGACTTAAAATAAAAAAAGGACTTAAAATAAAAGGTATGGATGATAGAAGAGGGGTGAGGAAAAGGTGCCGTCCGAGACTGACCTGGACCGATCATGTCGACCACATCCTCAAAGACGGACACGTTTTAAATAAAAGAGATCGTAGAGCGTGTATGACTAATTGCGTGGATGTGACGGAAGCAAGAAGTGTGTGTAAGGAAAGGGCAGTTTGGCGCTCTGTCCTCTCTAACAACCCCGCAGGGGACGCGGCTTAGATATACAGTTGGAATAGCTACTTTTTACGTTACGAGGATGAAATGAACTTCTTCCACGAAGGTCTTGGCGTAGGCAGCTGTAGAATATTTATTTTGCTACAATTTTTTGGTTTTCAACTTCCACATAACGTAACACATAAGTACTTAGCATAATTTTATGTGAAACGTATAAAATTCGGTATTAAAACACACGTATCAGAAGGTAGAATTAATAAGCCGCATGCAACATAGGTGCGGCTAAAATAAGTTAAAAATTAACTTAAATAAGCACATTTTGACAGAAAACTATTCCAAAATTAAGTTACAGAATACGATATGAGCTTAGGTTGAACTAGTGGCCGTACTATTTCAAATAAGAGAACACTTTAAGACGTAAAAAACTTAAATCAAAGTTACAGAATAGCAAATGAACTTATCTAAGTTAGTGCGTTCTAATTTTAGTTTAGCTCGTGTTTAAAAGATAGAGAATCAGACCTATTATGCATTCAAAATTCAAATCTAGGGAATAATTTTCGACCTTTTCGTATTATAAGTTATGATATTGTTGGCCGAGTCCTTCAACATTCAACATTGTATGCAATATGCAGGCAACTACAATAGTCCAAGAGCCCGCTGCTTAATTTATGACGTATCTGTTTTTTGATCGAAATGTGATATAAATGATAGCTTACCAATAGGGTATTACATCGCACTAGGGTTGCCTATCAAAATCTTGCCGCAACCCCCCCTGCCCCCCCCGAAAAGGTCCCTCTTCGCGGTTTTTCGTATTTTATAGGAATATGGTAAGAGATAGGAGAAAGTAGTCAATGACAAAAATAATCCTTACTAAATTCTCTACAAAAAATGTTAATTCAATTTCTTCGTAGAACTAGCAGTTTACCCGCAATGGCCGGTCCAAAACCGAAATTAATTTAAAAAACTAAAAAAATGAATTTAAACTTAATTGGTTGAAAATTGATAAGAGCTACAGGAAAATAGTCAAAGAACGAATTAATTACCATAGTCTTAGCTACAAAACGAGCTATAACTTATTTTCATACATCTAATAATTTAGGAGTTATCGCAATAAAACTCAGTGACGAAAATTCTTAAAATTTTGTTTTTCATAAATTAACCAGCGATATAGCGCCGCAGGCCAAATATTTTTTTCCATAAAATGTTAGTGATAATGGGTGGAAGAAAGTTACAGAAAAAAAATAAAAAAAAAATATTTTTTTTCAAAAAATATCCTGATTTTTGACTGGCCATTACGGGTAAACTACTAGTCCTACGAAAAAATTGACTTAAATTTTTTTGTAGAGAATTTAGCAAGGATTATTTTTGTCATTAACTACTTTCTTCTATCTCTTACAATATTCCTACAAAATGCGAAAAACCGCGAAGAGGGACCTTTTCGGGGGGAGCAGGGGGGGTTGCGGCAAGATTTTGATAGGCAACCCTAGTGCGATGTAATACCCTATTGGTAAGCTATCATTTGTACCACATTTCGATCAAAAAACAGATACGTCATAAATTAAGCAGCGGGCTCTCGGACTACAACAGTATAGGCATCATTGTTTAGTAAATCATTCATATTATAATATACAACAACACAAGACAGTACAGGTAATTACTAATTAGTCACAATCACAATGTAGTAATTGTGTGATATTTAATAATCATTATTATATTATAAAGAATGATAAATATTGTCAATATTATTATGACAAGGCATGACACCTAACCACACCACACCATACCACGGTTAATATGAATTTAATGCAACTCTAGGTACCTTCCATACTTAATTATTATTACTCAGGTAGATAAATATTGTTGATATATTACGTGGTCCGGTATAAGGGCGGGTATTCTCTAAAGTTACAGCACCGGAATCCATTTCAAAACATCACTTGTATCTAGAGCTGCCACCTTCCAAAGAGGGTAGGCCCGGAGATTTCGGAAAAATGTGTTTTTTTTTATTGTAGTAGAAGTGTGGAAGACAAAATCGCAAATAGCGCCGCAGTCGGAAATTTTTTGTGAGATTGAACAAAGGAGGTCGTGGTGTGACTGTGTGAGCAGATTTATTTTCTATAAGAAGAAATAATAATGCTAAATCCATCAAAAAGTTATCGCCGCAGTCGAATTTTTGAATGAAATAGTTTACTTTTTAATGAGATTTAACGGATTTTCATAATTGGTATACATATACATGTAGGGAGGAGACTGCCCGGTGATAGTTAATCCACTGTCTGACCACCCAGTCTGACCCGGAGATATACCACTCAAACCCGTAGACTCCGAGTCAAACCCGTAGAGGTGGCAGTAGCCCTACTTATAATCAACTGTATATAATATGGAAAATAATTTGATTGGGTACTTCAATATAATCAAAGCTTGTATCATATGGAGACGGCATAGTAGAAATAATTGTTACCGCGTGTATTACTTTCAAATGATATTTGCTGTCTATGCAACTTTTACTGTCCTCTTATGTAAAAATATGAAAAACAGCAAACGTTAATAAAATTACCACATATAGTTTCATAGGGCAGATTTACAACTGCAAAAAATATAAAAAAAATGGTTTAAGCGATTATTTTTTTAAACGTCACAATGTCATGAGGACGCATCATCATAGATAATAATATGCATTATTCATCATAATTGTACCTAAGTATAATTAACTTGCATGTGCACATTGTATTTACCTACATAGTAGGTAGTAGGTAATATGCATGACTAATTTATTAGCCTTAATAAGGTTTATTTTCTGACACAGCCCCAAGGACTTTCTACGGAATAAATCTAGGATTTCATATTCGTGAGTGTTACGGCGATATTTAAATGATTAGTAATAAACTGCGCTATACAATCATACAGTGATTCACTAATAGGTCATTTATGGAGGGGAAACTGATGCAGAATAAATTATTAAACTATGATACAATATTTTAATATTAAGAGTATGCATATCGACATTTCAAAAATTTCTAAAAACGGGAGACCTTATATCTCGACAACCGTTACTAAATATGCTATGGAACAAAATAGGGTAGATGCATTGAACATCTATCTAGGGAATAACTGTACAACATTTTCTATATCTTGTATAGTTTTCTCAAAAAAAAAGTGTAAAACACCTCTGATCTTTTTTCCGAAAAACGGAAATTCGTTTCCCGAAAGTCGAGGAATAAATTTTGTTGTACTGATTTTTTGTACTGAAGAGTAAATTTTTTTTAATAGACGCAAAATTAACCCCAAAAAATAGAAAAAACGCTATTTTTACCATTGTATCATGCGATTGCTCACACGATTTTGAACCTTAATGCCGTGGGAAATGACTGTGATGTCATTCTTGGTACCAAGCCCTTAATCATATTATTACACTATACTCGTACATTGAGTTTAGCAAAGATCTGACGCACGTTACAAATAAGGGTGAATCTAGTACTGCAAGGATATTGAATGAAAAAGGGAAAATACCAATTAGTTAACAAACTATCAATTAATTCCTGTTACTCAGTATTGTAATAGAAATATTATCTAGTAATACTTTTACCTCATGAAAGATGTCAAGTTCAATTACTCATTTAGTTCCTTGTACAGCTCATCACTGTGGAGGAAAATTATTCGACAAAGGCAGACCTGATGCACTTACTAATATCAAAATGACATTTCATAAATTAACTTTGCGATACAGGCTTTTAGCCTAGTGCGAGGTGTGCAGATAAGTATTTGGGCTTATTTGATGCTAGGCCAGATCCTTTTTATTATAAAAAAATGCAGTTTAGCACTCTGTCACCTCTCTCTACTCCGCAAGGAAAGCGGCGTGAGAGGGAGCTAAATAACCAGGCACATAGGTAAGTATAGATTCAACATTTTTTTAATAAAACACCCTTTCTCTGCTAATTTTTCCTTTAGTCGATCACGATTCGCAAAAATAACCTGTCCATAATCAATACAAAGAATCAATTGAAACACACCTTGATGAATCGAATCCCATATTTGATTAATGAAGTAACCAGTCCAATGAATAGGTTTAGTTATAATAACATGTCCGCAAAAAATCTCTTATGTGTAGTAGACTCATAATATTACCTAACGGGGTTCTCCTATTTGGCATTTCTCGTTGAGAAATCATCGAATTAAAAAAAACGATGACGCTATTCCATCGAGGCTTTTGAGAGGTCATTATCCGTCCAAAGCTGCTGGATCTTGTAGGTAATCATGCTGGGTCTATTCATACCTCGCATCATGACATGACTCATGCGATTCAGGTATCCAAATTTATTATACCCAACGCTTGTTTATACCTAAATCTCTAAGATGAATTTATTGGATGTACATGCAATAAAACCCTTATCAAAAATAATTATACATATACAAAAACAAAAATAGGTGTACACTCGTTCGAATTTTTTCATAGTCTCCCAAAATACTAATACCTAATCCCGATCATTTGAAAGATTTTTTTATAGATTAAGATAATGTGCATTTATCCATTAGCCGTGGGGTAATCACTGATTAGAGACAGGTGTGCATTAGATAACTTCAAAGTATAGAATATATAGATACACAACGCATGCAAAGATGTAGGTATATATAATTAGTATAATTACTTATTAAAAAAAGTCTTTCTTTATTCAGTTATTCCGTAGTAAAATAATTACCTAATTGAACGATTCCATCTCCACAGCAGCCAAAGGTATCATCAGCTGATACGTGGGATCACAGAACACTTATCATGGGATGTTCTGAGAAGCAGTAGTGATTCACAAGGATTTACTGTTCATAATACCAAAGTTACGTTAGTTCTTGTACTACATACATACAAGTCTCACTGTCCTTCTCAGAATTACGTTATTTTTTCATTCTAAATATTTTCCTCGAAAGGGTTTGGTTGTGAAACGTGACCGAACAAAAACCCATAAGAATATTGCTCAACATGAATAAATCCCAAAACAAGACAAAAGCCCTTTAGAAATATGCTCAAGGGACAAAAGCTCATATCTTATTGGATTTTGAAAATACAATTAATTGTATCTATTAGCATACAATTTCTTTCAGTGTGTTAGAAACTAGGATAGATTAGAAAATAATAATAATTCTTTATTCAACTCATCAATAAAGTAGATATTATTACATAACTAAAAACAAAATAACAAATATAATTAAAATCACCCCTCAAAATTGAGCAATGCTCGTGCTTTGAGGGAGTGAAATAAACAAACAAATAGCGGATCTAAAATGAAACGGACAATAAAATAGTCCATGTTTTATAAATAATTCGTCTACTGGAATCCAATGGACTTCTATCCCTTGAGCATATATTTCTTAAGAGCTTTTGTCTTTTCTGGGATTTATTCATGCTGAGCAATATTCTTATGGGTTGTTTTCCGGGAACCGTTGTGAAAGAAAGAAACACATAACGGTTTTCTTAATGAAGTGTTAAAAGTCCCAGTGACCGATGCATTACTGTGATGTGATGAACTGATGAAGGAAGCTTTTGTTCTTATTTTCTTTGTTTTCAGATGAATTTAGGATCATTATTGAAATCTGGCAAAGTATATTACAGTGACTAACCCTGAAGGAATCTTCCGAACTATTTAGTACAGACATTTTTTGAATTGTGATTTCATTTACTAAGTATTTTAGGATGTGTAATCATATGAATGTATCATTTATCTCAGAATAATACATAAGTTAATACTCACTTAATTAGTTACCTTAAACCTTATTAAATATGCTTTGGAAAAAAATGCAAGATACATTGAACTTCTATCTAGTTAATGACCGAAAAATATTTTTTACATCTTCTGCAGATTTCTCAAAAAAAAGTGAAAAACACCTCTGATATTTTTTCCGAATAAAGACAGAAATCGTTTCCTGAAAGTCGCAAGAATTTTTTTTGTATTTATTTGTAAAAGCTTTTTGAATAAAGCGAAATTAACCCCAAAAGTTAAACAAACGCTATTTTTAACAATTTTTGATGCGATTGTTCATGCTATTTTGAACTTTAATAACTCGGAAAATGACCGAGACGTTACAATTGGGATTTTAACAAATGCTTCAAAATCTAGTAAATTACCGAAAAAGTTTTTTGAATGGAGCGAAATTAACCCTAAAACGTTATAATCGGGATCCGAGCCTTGAAATACACCATGTTTAATTTGTATTGCACCCTAATCATCAAAATCGCCAATTCGGCTCAGTTCTCAAGTCAAAAGCTCGTCACCCAATTCACCTGAGAATACTAAAAAAATCATAAATAACCTACGCAATCATCTGATGGTGATGCTGAATCAAATGACACATAGAATTCTCTTTAAAATATTCGGATGTTGTATGATATTGAAACATTTTTTCCTTTTATAGACAGTTAACTAGGACGACGAAATGCGGTTACAATATGATATTACTAGTACTAGTACTTCCTAGAATTCCAGTTTCCAAATCAGTGATTTAACTCCACTTCCGATTCGTATAACGCACTTCACGCTTTCCCACGCATATTTGATTACTGTGTACGAGTATATTTTTAAACCAAACTAATAACGTCCATCAACACTCTAAGGGCTTCCTGTGTTCACCATTGTGACATCACAACTGATATACGTCTATGCCACTGAAAACTAAAAGTACCACGTCATAACACTGTTTGTCCTCGTTTTACGATAAGAAAATCGAGTTGGATTTGTTGGAAAAATGTTGGACCGAATATATTTTCATCGAGGAAAAAATAAGGGAATGTGAAATGAGTAGAAAGGATAAAAGAAATATACATGAGTAGTATTTGAAAAAGAAGAGTATTGGTTTTGAATAAGGAAAAATGAAAACACTAAATATTTTATAGTGAAATCCACAAAATTTGACTTTTTAGTTCGCGACTAGAGTCGAGGGTTTGCTCCCTCATCTTCAGGCGATTTTGAATAAAATAAGCAGGAATACAGAGATAGTGGGAATTTATAAGAATTGAAACATTTTTTTCAATTCATATAAATGTTAAATATGTTAAAATGGACTTCCAGCATGTACCGACGGTCGAAAACATCTAGGTTTTGAATAACTTTATTACGTCAAGTGCAGGTGTGAAAAAATAGTTTAAGTAATTCTGCACAATATTTTTCTTGTTGGAATCGAAAGTTATTTAATATGAGTTATCTAACTAGAAGCAAGTTGGAGTTAGGCAATGAAAAAAAAAACATTTTGTACGCAACAGTTTCCTGAAAACGACAATCAGAAACTCTTCAGTCGAACAGGCGGGAAAGACTGTAATTTTTATGGTTCGTTTTAGGTTATTCTGAGTCAAAGGATAGTACAATATAATATGCTACTACGTATGTAGTACGAATCGATAGTAGTATCTGGTATATATGAATACGCCTCTGGATTAAAACATAGAGAATGGTTAAGTCAATGACATTTCCTCTTTGTCATATAATATTTAGTAGATAAATTAGGTACCTACGCACATTGTTATTATCTTATTATGTTGCCATATTTTACAATTAAATTATATTATTAATTTAGTAAAATACAAATGATAATACGCGATCGTCATGGTGGTCTTTAATTAATACTGCAACTACGATATATTGAAAAACCAAGCTTTCAAAATACTACGAGAGAGGAGAAGGTTGAGATTTTCATCCAGTTACCAACCTAAAAACATTAGGATGTACCATTTGGAATCACATTAGTCTTATCTCTCAAGAGATACGAGAGGAATCCATACATTCACACAATTCAAAATTATGTGAACCCCATTCTGCGCTGCGGTTATGCAGGATTATGTGCACCCAAGAGGGTGCACATAATCCTGCATAACCTCCGAGTACTCTTACAATTTTCAAAGCGTTAATGGATTCCCATAAAAAGACATTTGGATAAGTACTATAGTAAATGTATAGATAAAAGATTACTTCTTCGGATCCACGTCCATTAAGCTTAAAAGTATGGTAGACTAAGACACATTTTGAGTGTACTTTTCATTTTAATTTGAGTAGGTAAGAAGTAGGCTAGTTTTACAATAGTGTCCACATCCAATAGCTATACCCGTGATTAATCATATAATGTCCTGATATCTGAATGGTGAACCAGTGAACGATATGCCATGTGTTCAAGTATAATCAATAGTCGCGATAATACATCATTGTACTGTTTAATGTTTAACCGTGTCCGTGATTCATTTCGTAAGAACTTGACGTGATATTCTCATCCCTGATATACGAGTATTAGTATGTAAATATTTGATCCTCTTACTCATCTCCCAGCCGTTGAGGCACCTACCTAACCTAATCTCCAACCGACTTTTGTAAGATGTATGTAAATAATATACTACAGATTGAACAGGGTTTAAATTTATTGATGTAATTGAAGAAATCTGGGTAGGTATTATAATAAGGATAATTTTTGTCATTGACCACTTTCACATATTCCTAAAAAAACCGTAAAACAGCGTAGGGAGATGTATTCGGGAAAGATGAAAAAAGACAAATGAGTGACTGGAAGACTGGTGTTTGTGACGAGATTGAAAGTGAATAAACTAAGATGGTTTGGGCGTGTTGAGAGAATGAAGGATGACAGGATGACAAAAAAGATATACCTACTATTTGAGATAGCGAAGATAAGTGAGAAAACGCAGCCCCCCGAGACTGACCTGGTCCCATAATGTTGACATCCTCAAGGATGGACGCGTTTTGTGTAAAAGGAATCGGAGAGCGTGTATCCTCTCTGCCTACCCTATGGCGTGAGAGTGTAGAAAGATAGAGAGATAGAGAAAATGAAGAATAAGATTTTTGCTTGGAAACCCTACGTGTAAACTTTCTTTAAAATCACATTGCGATTAAAAAACAGATAGGTCACTTTTAGGGGTCAGATCCTTGGCTATATGAAAGTAATTAACAAAAGTAAACAGTGCCAAAAACGGCTTTAAAAATGCCGATATCAATGAGCGACTAATTGTGCATCTGTACGACGTACGTATACATAGTATTTTCACACCAATTCAAAACATATTCTGATGATTTTCTTTGTCGAGTTACGAGTACAATAACTCGCTTATGAGTGCGTATCCTTATAGATACATTTTTACTATTCAACCTACTTATCATATTTTCACAAGAAATTTGTAAAAATAAATATGATACAGATATTTATGAACTTTGGTAGAGTTATTTATCACTTGACGAAAAAACGCGCGCAATTTTTCACGAAGGGCAAGCCAAATCGTCTGTCGTTTAATCGTCCATACAAATAATCTGTCTGTACGTTGTCTGTTGATTATTGTATTGTGTCCAACAACGATTCAAATACCCGAAGAATTACGCACATCCGAATATAGATGTCGTTACCAAACTACCCAATAGATCGTACGATACAATAATGAGTTGCCTTTCCAGGGAAAACTGCGGTCATACTTTGTCTCATTTGTATGAGAAAATCCCCACACACATGAGATTTTTCTTTGTAACTTTGAACCTATTAGAATTCGGCGGAAATTCGCTGAAGTTCACATAACATAACATAGATGACGCGTATTTATTATAGATGTCCTAATGGTTCAAAAATCTATATACCGGATGTATCCTTATGACCAATCGTTGTTTATAATAAACTTCTTTTTAATTGTGTCATTATTATTACATTTATTTCCTGTTGCATACAAGTTCAGGAAATTACGATGGGAAAATGCCACAAACAAACAGTAAATTGTAAATATTATGTTTTTCCTGCGGTGTATAAAATATATAGAGGTCACCTGATTAGGTATCCTGTTAGGCCACCCAGAGGATGCGACATATAGACCATCAGGTGGTCGGCGACGTGCGCTGTAGCAGCTACCAAGAGTATACCAAGAACTGAAAGAGGCTGACTGGTAACAGAGATGAATGGAGGGATAGAAAGAGTGCTTGGTTCCAACCTTGTGCGTGCACTTTTACATACGAGTATAATCGAATACGTACTTATTTTACTTCAAGGGTCCGGACCTCAGATCACATCAGATCTTGCCACTCCAATCACCAATGTACAGTGACAGATATCGCTTTGTCATTTGCCATTTTTAAGTCCTCCATATACCTACTATGCTATAACAATTTTACTTTTTTTGGGATTAACACTAAAAATAAACCTAATGTCAGTTGGAAAAATAATTTTCATAGTTACAGTTCGTAATTTCATAAATCAATAAAACATACAGTCCATTATTTCTTTCACATATTTTAAGCATAACAACATGATTGTCCATACAATGTAATTGAATATTTTCAGGATGTATTCCCATGAAATACCTACATTTGTCCCCCTCCTCAATATGCGCCACACTATGTATAGAAAATATATATAACAAACTATAAATTCAAATATACACGTCACAGTCCTCACGTGAATATGTCTAATGTTGTGAAAATTCTCGTAATAACAAGGAAAATATATTTTAATTCTCTCACATACATACGAGTAGGTATATACATATACACATAGGATCACCACAACAAACGATCTCATATAGAAGCAACATTTTCTCTTAGGCAGATTACCTTGCATTTCCACGTCAATATACGAGTATTGTAAGAGTCATTGATTCTGAGAAAATAAGTATAGTAAAGGCGACCTAAATGAGTACTACGAACTACGACTATGTTTGATATTGCCTTAAAGCGTTTTTCAGACAGGGATGTTGGGAAATGTGAATTTAATTACAAAGGAATTTATTCAGTATTTTTAAACTTAATAATACTATCGGCTACAGGTATAATACCAAAACCGCTAGTAAATAAATTTTATAGAATTTTTACTGGAATTTTTGTACATAAATATGGCAAAAATGGTAATTATTAATACTTGCAATATTGTAAGACGATTTCTAAATACTGATATTTCAGGCAAAATGCTTGTATTTTTTACCCCACGCTGCGAGGCTAATCCTGAGATATCTCTGGATAGGTGAATTTTCCCAGTGTTAGGCTGATGAGTTTATATGTCGATATGTATAGACTCTTCTGGCTGGTGATACTGAGAAGTGTGTTGGCCAATCTTGCCTCAAATTTTATTTCTAAATTCGCATTCATTTCTTAATTCGCAGTCCTAAAATTATAACTGTGAAAAACTATATATTACCTGCTAGAAGTGTATAAAATGTGCAGATATGAAAAATATCTACTAAAATCTACTTACATAGTTTTGTTCGCAGTTCAATATGAAAACAAGAGTTCTACGTCTGCCTACCAATATTAAAATACGGGAAACAATCTAATAGAAGAATCCTAACAACCTTCATCGCCCTAAAGTGAAGTTAATTGCGTTGAAAACGCGATGATTTTTCCGGGAGAAATTAGTGCAACAATTTATTGCAAAAGTATATTACCTAATAATTTAGACCTGCATACCTACAGATTTGATCATGTGTCATATTACGAAATCGTTTTTAAACAACGTAATCGATTGTGACACATTGATTCGCAGTAAAAACTAAGAGTATTTTATATGGACAGGACTACATATTAAATTATTACAGCATATTAAATCACCCATATCAATCCAATATTCACTTCGGAGTCTGATGGATATGGATTCATACGTTCACTATTTCCCTAACTCATCATCACTGGTTTTATTGAAAATCAGATTGAAATCTATTAGGTATAAATAGTACAAAACTACACCGATTTCCTTGAAATATCCATTATATGCTTGAAGGTATTATCCAAATATGGTGGTGTTTATTTATGTAAATTATAACACTAGGGTTTTTTAATGGAAACAATCAGATATGTATATGAATAATACAGATGACACATCAGTATCAGACACATATCTTTGCAATCTCCCAACGTTTATGTGAGTAACGGAAAAGGATAAAAAATGGATGGATGAAATAGCAAAAACTTAGAGTACGCATACTGAAATTCCAAAAAATTCTAAAAACGGGAGACCTTAGATCTCGACAACTGTTTGCTAAATATGCTTTGGTAAAAGTAGAATGAACCTTTATCTAGGGAATAACCGTATTAGTTTTTTTTATATATTGTATAGATTTCTCAAAAAAAAATTTAAAAACACCTCTGATATTTTTTCCGAAAGACTGAAACTCGTTTCCCGAAAGTCACGGAGAAAATGTTTTTTTATACTGATAATATGCATTAAAATCTAGGGAATAACCGTAAAAGTTTTTTGATTGAAGCGAAATCAACCCCAAAAAATTGAAAAAATGCGACGTCAGTGTTGGGTCGCGGTGACCAATCATATCATCGGTGACCAAATACAGAAACATCAAAGTTAACAATTTAATTACTTTTGACAAATAATTACTGTTAGTCATACGTTTATTACAGTTTTCTTAGTACGAAATGAGACTGAAGATTATTACTTTGAGATCAAAGGGCCATCGGTGCAACATACTTCCATGTTTCATTATTTGTTTGTGTGTACAATCTTGTGTAAAGTGGATGGAAATACTATGGGAGACCGTCTCAGACATTTAGTCTACGCTATACATGAATATCATACCTAAGTACTAAACATCTGTAGGCAGAGAAACAGACGATGTTAGAGGTGTCATGCATTTGAAATTTAATGGTTTATTTTCATACAACACGAAATTAATTGCTTTCCCAACTAGCAAAATTCGGTGCCCTACTGGTTTCTGAAAGAAATAAGTGATCGCATGTTTTCCAATTTGCAAAAAAATAAAGCGACAATATTTCACTAAAATCCAATTACTATCTAGGAGTATCTACATGGTTGGCGCAGTTGGTTGAGGCGGCAGTCTCTCAGTCTCTCAGTGCCAGATTCAAACCCCGGCGCTGGCGATGTATTCCACACTTTGCGATAAGTACAGACTTTTAGCCTAGTACAAGGTGTGCAGGAAAGTGTTTGGGTTTGTGTATGCAAGCCCAGATTCTTAAAATAAAAAAACTTTGGATTATTTGAATCTTTGCCAATTATTTTTTCTTCACCACATATGGAGTCTTATGGCTACCATGTGCTTTTGGTTTAATTAGGTATCTAAACCTCTATAATAATTTATTATTAATCTACACGTAATTACCTCTGCCTTGTAGTAAAAGTTTTGCCTAGAAGTGCGGGTAAAGAAGTCGCTATTAATGCCCCTGAGCTACCCGGGGATGTGGAGGGCCTTAAGCCCGCGGGATTTTTCTTCAATGCCTTGTAGTAACTGATATCTCCATATTATGTTTTATAATAAGAGCTATTTATATTTTCAACATTATCTTTCGCCTTATCAGCAAGCACATTTTTTAGTTGTCAATATAACGTTTTTGCATAAGTTTTCTACCATGCAGCACAGAAAATGAGATTATTATAATTACCTAACAATCACGCAATGAAATTCGCGTAAAAATTAATTGTTTTTAGTTCAACGAACATAAAATGATCTACGCAGATACTTAAAAAGATAGATACTTAAAGATACTTAAAAAGATTTTGTAGAAATGCTTCCGCGATCTGTTCCCGGAAATTTCTCCTTTACATTTTCACTGAATATAATAATTATATATTATTATTCTGTGTTTTCTCAGAATGCTATAAGTGCACCGTACCTAATGGATCATATTCCACATCGGGGATGGACCGATGGAGCATTCCTGAAGAATGAATCTCAGCTAATTATTACTCACACTTCCAAAGTAACACACAACAGAGAATTATCACATCCATTAGATAGATGTCGTCAGGCGATAGTGCTCTGGTACGAGACAAAAGAAAATGTTTTCCTTTCCTAGAAACAGAAAAGTGATATACCTACCTAATACTATGAATCCTTGGGGAGTACAAAATACGCTAGGCACTCGGCTTGTCAACTTATTTATTGGTGATGCATAGGTTTTTACCTCACCATCGTTGGTATCGATTTTTCGGGTGATAGGTGGGCGTTTTCGAGCTGTTTTTCTTTCAACCTTCTAACTGGAGTCATTTTCAGGACTAAACGTATTATGTTAATACATAAGTAGTAATGTACATAGATATTAAAAAAAAAGATATTGGCATGGAAGTCCACATACCTCCTAAGTATACATTTATATATTTTTTTATACAATGGCAAGCAAAGCGATCATGTCGCGAATTGCATATAACTATCGCTGAGATTCGAGCCCAAACATTTCTTTTATTTAGAAATTGTTTTGAATGATACTTTATGCTTATGTTATGTTATGGTTATGAGTCTTTTGAACTGGGCGCATATAAGGTATTTTGCTAATCTTATCATATCTACTACAAATTGCACTATTTCTAATAATTTATTTACAACACATTTTTTAAAGTTATTTGGTGCGAGTCCACAAACACAATAAAACCTTATTATGAAGTGTTCAAAGTTATATTTGAGTTTAGTAAATAACTGAAGGAATAATAGTGGAATTTCATTGACAAACAAGGTAGTACAATAAAGAGACAACATTTTCAAAGCCTAAAAATATGTACCTACTAGAATAATTTGTAAATAAATAATGACAATAATAATCAAATGATTTATGTTTAGATCTACAAGAACATCGTTTGATCTTTTGAATGTCACGGCTAGATGACTTACAGGTCATAGTGTGAATTGTGAATCGTAAAGGATCGTGTGAACTTTTCGATTTTCCTGGTATCAAACTCTAATCTGATGACTAAATTTGAATAAACTAAGATTTTACCTATACCTACTAGATATATTGTATAACCTATGCTTATACATACTCGATTATTCATATTATACAGGTATAATAAAAAAATATACATTGAACAGGTTTTTGGCGTTACTGGTATAACTTAACTACGACCTTGCGAATTTGCAATAATCACAAATTAAGTTTATGATTTTGGTATTTCGTTTTATGACATTTTTTATAACATTCTTTACGTATGAATCGCGCGGCTTCTATTAATTTTAAGATATTAAATAGATAATCTATGCAAATGCAATTTAATTTTTTTTTATGTGAATCTGACGCATCATCAGGTTGGAAGTCTGGGTTCGATTCCCGACGGCGGCGAATGTGTAGACTAAGATTTTTTTAATATCCGGATTTATCGAAATAAACCCAAATACACCTTCGTAAACTTCACAGTAAGCTTGAAAAGCTTGTGTCGTGAAGTGGAGTAAGTCGGCAAAGGGGATCGAACCAGGGCCCACTGGATTAACAATTGAGCCCGTTGCCAACCAGGCTACCGAACACCCCGATTGGTGAATGTAATAAACCCGCCGATGCGCGACGATCAGTCATACTAAGCTTGATGGAAGTCTATATTGTCTATCCTTCGCTGCACTTGCATGTGTTGAGATTTAACTACTTGTTATTCAAATAAGACATGTAAGTAGAAAATCCTATCTTCTCACAAAAAATAAATTCTGAAATTCAAAGTATTAACTTGGTAAAGGTTCACTGAACTATCAAATTTAAATCATCACTCCATAATCTAATCGTCATGCGTCATGTCAACTATATCAGGTAGGTACTCTGATCTCATTGCTATAAAAATAATATGGGAAGAACATAGTGAACATTCGCATGATGTAAAGCAAACATACTTAATAATTTCCTATAAGAGTCTTGATAGGTGATTGATTCAGCATAAGATAAAGACCCAACAAAAGTACACATCGCCATATATTGTAGTCTTTTATCCAGTGAGTCTAAGTCCTTCCTACAGATAACAATACTAGTAAAACTGCTTTCCGAAGTAAAAACCGCGTATATATAAGCAAAATAAGTCATCGTAACTAACCCACCAAGAACGGCCAGAATCAAAATTTGTAAAAAGATATGAGTCGTACTCGTGAAGCACTTCCGCTAACGAAACACGACGGCATGCGATGACTGGATCCTCGCTCGATCGCTCGGTGTCTCCCGAGGGTTGACCTAGACAAAATCTGACTTAAGATCTGGATTCATTTTCTAACGCCCTTTCAAACGATACCACACATGACCCCACACGACCCTTGGATCCCTTTGAAACCCATTACATCTTTTTTGTCTCTAGAGTAGGCTGATCCAAAGTGGTACAGAATTGTATTGTCATCGACTTTACGTATGTTTGCAAAGTTTCAAGTCTCTAAATAGTTAAGAAGTGGTCGAAAAATCCATTGTAAAATTTGCGCACAAATCAAAAAACAAATAAACTCCCAGCGAATCTTGTAAGTATAATAAAAAGTTAAAACTGAAAAAATCGCGCAAAACCTCATCTAAAACTTCTGTATCTTCGAGAGTCTGAACCTGTATACCTACTACCATCATACGCAAGAACCACGTAAAAAAATCTAAATACCTGAAGTTGTCTTATACACAGTTCTTACTTAGGACGACAGTACAATATTTAGGTAGGTACCTACTACCTAGTATAAGAAGTGAAGGCGGTCCATGAAATGATTCATTTTCTTCTCATGACCTCTGGCATGTTTGGTTTAATGACTGACCTTAACAATACTTAACAATATTATTTATATACTGTACCTATTGTTTATCTTCCTTTATCATACATAATATGAGTAAAACTTATATCCATTCATTATACTTACTCATATACTGCCATATCTTTGAGAATTATGCATATAGCAAAGTGTAAACATAAGATGCATCATTCATATTGTTGTGTCATACGCAGTTTTTGAAGGTTTGCGATATTTGGTTTTTGCTTATTTATATTTTACTCCTTATACTTTGCTCTTTCATTTTCCATTCAAAATGATTTAACAAAATATTACACAGTTAAAATTAGAAAATTATTAGAGTCTTCCAATTTGGAGGTGCCTGGTTCGAGTGTCGGTACAGACGACATATTCTGCACTTCAGGACACAAGGTTTTAGCTTACTGTGAAGTGTGCAGGAAAGTATTTGGGTTTGTGTGCACAAGCCTAGATCCTTTTTTAAACATTAAGAATAACTAGGGTGATCTCTTCCAGGAAACCCCTAAAATAGTTAAATACATTCAAGTACTAGTATTAAATACATTGAAGGTCCCTCCGCACACCCGAATAACACAGGCACCCCCCAGTAACACCGTCCGGAATGACACCTTCAATATCCCTGCTAAAAGGAGGATAACAAATACACAAAATAACATATACAAAATTACACTTGGCCTATTATTATATACTGAATATTTTTGGCCTATTTATGACCATCAGTTTTCTCAACAAACAACCCTATAGGCCTTAGTCTGTCTGTCTGGGATTATATATAATCGTATATGACAGAGAACATTGAGAACTTTCGTGTGAATATTGTGTGGGTAAATCTACGTAAATAAAACAGTAGACCGGTGAAGTTACATTAAAAAAGGGGGTATAGCTTAGATAATTGTCGGAAAGCTGGAAACTGTTTTAATCCCTTCATTAACATGCAAAGAAGGTTTCTTGAAGTTTGCACCAATTTTCCGCTTGTGCTAAGTACAGGGTGACCCATAAACCGAAAAAATAATGTACTTTTTTCAGTTTTTCAGTAATATCTTCTAAACGATGCTTTCTAGGAAAATGGTGTCTTTTTATAAATTAAAGTACATAATATTCTGCGTCGTTTGAGCATAAATACTTCCTTGTACCTTAAAAATTATTGTGATACGGACACCGCCAAGTACATATTAATTTTCTTAACAAATTGAAATATTCGTATTTTTCACTTTTGTTGGTGAATAACTCCCCAACTCAGGTATTTACGGTAATATTTCACTAAAAATATTTAATTATGGGTCAATTGTCTCTAACTTGTGATTAAAAGTTTAGACCTTCAACACATAGTTTATGATGCACAGGTGTTTAAAGAGAGACGAGTGAAATAAAGAAATTTATTAAATGATAAATTTAGATATGTAAAAGGTAAGCTATTTTAAATTTTACTATTCAATTTTATTAATGTATAGTTTTGTTAAGTAAAATCCAAATTTTCAATACTGTTACGCCACTGACTAATATTTTATATCGAAAAGAGTATTTTTTTTACGTTCATTAATTTTATTAAAATATCTCCTAAATGGTTAGTGTTAGGAAAAAAATATGTATATCGAAAATTATCTTAAATAATTTCTCTATATTATAATTGCAAAATAATTTCTTTGACTTAAATACTAAGTGAGGTAGAATTGATTAAAAATTGTATATAAAAAATAAATTCATACATGTCGTCACTTTTTGTTAAATTACTCCTAAACCAAGCGGTGCAGTATAAATTCATTAAATTAAATTTAAAACTAAATAAATTTTCTATAAAATGAGTATAATAAAATTAATTTGTGATTTATAATAAAAAAGTACTAGATGATCAAAGTTGATTTTGTGTAGAGGCACGTTGCTATGCAGGAACATTTTGTATGGGAAGCGTGGAATTATTTTACAAAATATTGATATTGATCACCTAGTATTTTTTTTATTATAACTCCCAACTTAATTTTATTACACTTATATTATAGGAAATTCATTTCGCTTTTAATGCAATTTAATGGATTTACGCTACTCCGCTTGTTTTAGAAGTAATTTAACAAAAAGTGACGGCATGTATGAACATATTTTTTATATACCATTTTTAATCAATTCTACCTCACTTAGTATTTATATGAGATAAATTATTTTTCAAGTATTATATAGAGAGATTATTCTAGATAAATTGTGAGATAAATATTTTTTCCTAACACTAACCGATTAGGAGATATTTTAATAAAACCAATGAATGCAGAAAAAATACTCTTTTCGATATAAAATATTAGGCAGTGGCGTAACAGTATTAAAAATCAGATTTTACTTAAAAAAACTATACATTAATAAAATTGAATAGTAAAATTTAAAATAGCTTACCTTTTACATATCTAAATTTATCATTTAATAAATTTCTTTATTTCACTCGTCTCTCTTTAAACACCTGTGCATCATAAACTATGTGTTGAAGGTCTAAACTTTTAATCACAAGTTAGAGACAATTGACCCATAATTAAATATTTTTAGTGAAATATTACCGTAAATACCTGAGTTGGGGAGTTATTCAACAACAAAAGTGAAAAATACGAATATTTCAATTTGTTCCGAAAATTAATATGTACTTGGCGGTGTCCGTATCACAATAATTTTTAAGGTACAAGGAAGTATTTATGCTCAAACGACGCAGAATATTATGTACTTTAATTTATAAAAAGACACCATTTTCCTAGAAAGCATCGTTTAGAAGATATTACTGAAAAACTGAAAAAAGTACATTATTTTTTCGGTTTATGGGTCACCCTGTACTTAGCACAAGCGGAAAATTGGTGCAAACTTCAAGAAACCTTCTTTGCATGTTAATGAAGGGATTAAAACAGTTTCCAGCTTTCCGACAATTATCTACGCTACAAAGCTAAATTTCCTGGGCTACAGTGCATCCTTGATCGCTATGACCATCGTTGACCATATCCCACATAATATTTAGAAGCCAAATAAAAACATTAACAAGTACATCCGTCTTCCATATAAGAGATTGATTATGATATTTTTCTATTAGAATGACCACTAGGCATATATATTTGAGGTTGCGCATAGGCTATAGAGTTCTATGAGAATAGAATTCTGCATATGAGAGTGACATCACTACACTTTTTATTGTGAGAAATATCTGATGTTATATTGTTGACGTAATGTTTATAATCTAAGTACAGGAGATCTACAAAATATACATATTAAAAAAACATTCGATGTCGTTCAACGGGTTCGATCCTCGATGCCGACCTACTCCACTTCACAACACAAGCTTTTCAAGCTTACTGTGAAGTATACAAAGGTGTATTTGAGTTTATTTCGATAAACCCAGATTCATTTTCTATAAAAAAAAATTATAAGGTTTAATGTTAACAAAATTATGCATTATCATCTATTCTACCTACACATAAATACTATATAGCTGGACAGAACTCACTAGACGAAAGCCTATTCCGTAGTCTGGACTCCGTAGTGTCCGCAATATTTCACATTGTATATTTTAGAGTAACCTACGATGCTGAAAATATTACAGAGCGGCGCTAGAGAAATCATTTTAAAGGCAAGATGGCTTTGAGAGCTGGAAAAAGAATAACTACTCCGATAATCCTTTTAAACCACCTTCGCAAGTTTGAAAAACAATGTTGCCAATTTATTCTAACAATCCAAAATTGGCCAATTTTTAAAAACAACAGTTAGGAAGTATAATTTGAAAGTAACGAAAAAATGTAACCATATCTTATTATTACATATAGAAACATTATCTTATTACATCAAGAAACACTAAATCAAGTTTGCTCCGTGACACGTGTTGACTTGTATTGAATAATTGACGAAATGCTGGTCGGAACCTTTTGCACTCCGATCAGCATTGATCTTGGATCATATTTTCTGTCTATTGATTTACAATCCTATATATTTATATACTAATGTGCTATTGTTTAATTGTAATTCTTATTTACATAACATGTTCAAATGACGATTCTAGGTGTCCGGATGGGCCTACGGATGATAAGCAACAATCAACAATAAACGTCTGAAAGACAACGGACATCAATAAGTAGTTGAAGAGAGAAAATACTGGTAAATTCCCGTTTCAAGTGTCGAAAAATCGGTAAACTACGAGTACCTGTACGTAACTACGTATATCGAAGTTGGAATGTATATTTTTGGTACTGTTATAAATAATGATATCATTACTAACTTTATAGTAACTTGTAAAAATAACATAGAGTATCAATGTGTGATTTAATGCATTACTAATAAGAATATTATTTGCAAATGATTTCATATTTCTCCAAAGTAAAACTTCTTTTTAAGTAGGTGGGCCATTGTAATGCGTGTGTCCAACACCACAAACCAATGTACGGTGAACTTCGCGTGGGTAGGTACATCATTGAACTTATTTGCAGAACTAACTGATCTACGCAATTAGTATAATAAGGATCTTAACAAGGACCTTGATGCGACACTGCAGAATGCGGAAGCTTGTGTTTAAGATCGGATTATCAGACGAAAGTTTGAAAATTTTGTAAAGAGGATAACGAAACACCTATCCACAAAGATATGTTTCCCTATCCACATTCTCTGTAATTGAGATGCACTCGTTCGCAAAATAAATGACACCCTTGGAGGGCGATTAAAATCAAGTTCCATCAAAAGACAAAATTTATAATGTGTATTAAAAAAGTTTTTTTTTTCTTTCTATTCTTCAAGGATTTAAGGGACAAAATACCAAATGTTTGTATTAGAGAGAGAACCAAAGTAACCTATGTAGCAGAAAGGGTCGATAGTCTTAAATGGAGTTGGGCTGGACATGTTGCTAGATGCCAAGATTTACGGAGGACCAAAAGGATTATGGAATAGTGACTAAGAATAATCCGACCCTAGATAAAGTGGTCTGATGAGATAGAGATATATCAGTTGGATGCAGTGTGCCCAGAAGAGGGAGTGGTGGAAGACCAAAGGGGAGGCCTATGTCCAATAATGTATATATCCTAGAAGCTGAGGAAGAGGAAGAATGTATTAGAATTTCATATCCTGATTATTTGGTAGATGTTGTGGAGTATAAAATTAATATGTATGAACATTATGTCGTCATAATAATGATGTTAACATTCATGAAGGATATGGGAATATTTTCTCGGAATGCCGGAATATGTTAATTACATTAAAAAAATACTGCGCTGTGAATCAAACATTGGTCAATCAATAAAATATCTATGTATTATGATGAATCGACAATGTAAGGATCAATATCGTACCGAATTAAAACTATTCGATATGTAGGTATATTTGTACTATTACTCATTAGGTATATCCGGTTTTCTGTTTAATACCAGGCAGCAAAGGCTCATACACTGGACTGCGTTTAGGTTGATATAGAATCCTGGTTTTGACACACCAAGTTGGGTATTCTAGCGAACATTTTTGAAATGTTTCTTATTGATACCTATTTAGCTTATCAATACGGTCAACTGAAAATTTAATTAAAATGAAATATATGTATGTTGAGGTACCTGATATATGAACACCCGCACACATGTCGCTGGTTAACCCACATTGGTAAAAATTCCGTGTTGGATTTGGATAAACATGACAATTCAATTTTTTTATCTGTCTATTTTCTTGCACACCTCACAGTAAACTAATTGCTTATATCATACAGCAGAATGCTGCATCAACGCCGAGATTCGAACCATTTTTTTATATAGTAAATGAATCTGGGTTTATCGAAATAAGCCCAAATACACCTTTGTACACTTCACAGAAAGCTTGAAAAGCTTGTGTCGTGAAGTGGGGTAGGTCGGCATCGGGGATCGAACCCGCGCCCACTGGATTAACAGTCGAACACGTTACAAACCTGGCTATCGACCACCCTGACAGCCAACATGTACCTATTTATTTCCCTAAAGTGGCACTAGAACCACTTGTAATAACTCATTTATTATCTCAATATTAGGTACTAATTATTTTTAGGGTTAACTGGCGATGAACTCGCCCCAGTGAACAAATGTTATAGTATCTCCATATTACTTTAATGGTAACGCATATTTCTTTATTATGTTCACTCAAAGTGGAGATAAATAAATAAATAAATACTTTAATACAAGTATACCTTAGTGCGGAGCTATCTTCAAATATCCTTCCTCATTCGCTCCTGACGCGCATAACCAGTAGTTTCACGTGGTAAAAAAAATCGATACGAAATGATATGATGTAAAATTACATTCAAAAGTTTACGTGGAGTTTAAATTCTCTTGAATTATGATGTCATCCATGGTAGTGTCATAGTGTCATCCGTTCCCATATACACCATACAGAACAACCTATAATACTATACACAGGTCATCCTTCATACAATGTATGGGTGGAATACCTACCTAGCATATGATAAACAACACCTGTATCGGACATTGATCCTATGTTTTATAATAGTCATATAGTCATCAGGAGAGACTGTAAAATATCGGTGTTATTTTTCGGGAAAACAAGGTGTTATTTTTCGGGAAAAGTGGTGTCATTTGTCACATTTTTGGCGAAGTGTCATTATTTTTTATAAGATTTATTTATTTATTAACTTAGAAATGTTTTTCTGGTAAAATTGACGGGCCTTCACTGGTTTGCTTTCTGTTTTTGTTTAATTGTTGATATGTGCTGTTATAACTGTTTGTGCCCATGTGATTAAATAAATAAATAAATCTATATTTTCAATTGTAAATTTAATCTGTCAACTTATTGTAATTAAACATGTTCTAATAAATAAATAATAATAATAAGTCATACGTTTCCACCATTACAGTAGACAATTTTACAGCTTTTAACACAATACTACTAAAATAATCAATACAAAAATCAACAAAAATCCTTAAAACAATAAAATAGTGCAAAAAACACAAAACGCCGTTTTGCAAGATTGATTTCAGTGGGCTTTTTCTTAATCTCAAAGCCTTTCATGTCAATGTTTTGATTACGATTTTTTTAAAATATAACGTAGAAATCTTTCGATAAAAATATGCAAAAAAATCCGCGTTATTCTTGAAGATGCAATTTTTTTCATCTGGGCTTCTGGACATATATTTTCAAGAACTCATGAAACACAAAAAAAAAACAATTCACACGAAACGTTACGATGATTAAATAGCGCCGTTTTTTAATGACTCACAAACCAGAATACAAAATCGTATCTACGTTATTTATCTCATTCACTTAGGAGGCATTCTTTCTATATGACCATATTGTTTAACTCGCAGTATGTATAATATGTTACTGATAAAAACGCGTCATACAACATATCGTGGTACGATTATGTGTTCCTGGATACATTTAAATGTATTAAACATGAGTGTACCACACATGCATGGGCATCGCTAGGGGGGGGTAGCTGCCCCCTCTCCCTTAAGATTGGAATAGATATATAATTTTACATACTAAATTATGGTGTCCGGTAAGTTCGTCTAAAATCAATTGGCCTAAAATCAATTCGTCTAAAATCAATTCGTCTAATTATCAATTCGTCTAAAATCGACGAATTCATATTGATTTTGCCGAATTGATTTTAGACTAATTTATAATTAGACGAATTGATTTTAGACGAATTGATTTTAGACCAATTGATTTTAGACGAACTTACCGTAAACCCTAAATAATAAAACTCACAAGAAATCACATTATAACCACATACTTTCTCATCATACTATAAATTTTCTAAAATTTGTATAAAAATCCATTAAAATGGAATTGTTTCAGGAAAAAGTTTGCCTGCGGCGCTAACCACCTTTCCCTACTTTTGTGTTACTATTCATAATAATAAAATGGAAGCAAATGGAAAAGGCCTATATCCAGCATTGGAGAGATGGCTGAAGGAAGAATAAGAAGAAGATTCTTAATAAGTACATAAGTAGCACATAAGACCTTCTTACATGTACAAAAAAAATTATACGCTTTTTTATACTATATTTAATTTCTCAATTTTTGTTACCCCCTCTAGTTCCGAGGCTGGCGAAGCCCATGCACACATGTGTGTTGATAATAAATATAGGTACCTATCAATAGTGAATATGTAATGACTATGATATGAGTATATGACTGTATTGACTAGATAAATAGGTAGGTACCTCCAGTATCTGCCTTCCAGTCATTCAGTGATGTCCTTGGAGGACGACAGGTGATTCTCAGCAAGGATGATTCAGTGGATGATGCTTCTGTAGTTAGATATATATAGTACCCGCTAACAGGTGTTTCAAAAGCGTTACACATTTTTTAATCTTACTCAACGCACGGTTAAGTAAGTAAGAAAATATAAACACATAACTATGTAATATCTGCTATCTTTCTATTTTTTACGAGATTATAAATAACACAAAAAACACGTATTTGGAATATGTATGGTGTGTATTCGTATTAAAAATTGGAAATATTAGGAATATAGGAATCTCTAGATTTTAACGCGAGCTCACGCTTTTTTTTGTCAGAACAAGTGAGCTTTTAATATCAAGTACGATAGTAATGTTTTTTTAAGACCAATTTTTTATACACTTACCTGCTTTGTTCACTTTAAGTATAAATAAATAAATAAAGATTTAGT
Organism: Ceraclea dissimilis; assembly: GCA_963576895.1. Lineage (NCBI taxonomy): Eukaryota > Metazoa > Arthropoda > Insecta > Trichoptera > Leptoceridae > Ceraclea > Ceraclea dissimilis. The sequence goes on along the minus strand of OY756366.1, from coordinate 14,669,669 downwards.
AGGTACGTACGAGATATGAATATGTAACTGTAACAGCGAAGTTGGAAGAAACTAAAGTTGGTGAGAGTCTTCTTTCAAGGGACATTAAAAGGACAATAAAATCAGTTTTGGAGGATTCTGTACAGTAGAGGCTCACGTTCTATCTCGAACATTCTCCTTCATATTAAAAAAAAAAGAATTGCGCAATCTGAATGACATAAAAGGTGAAGGTCCTGAAACATCCAGGGGTGGATGTAGGTTTACCCTTAATGAGCTTAAGCACTCAGTTCAGAAAAGAATTTTGAAAACACCTTGCAGAAATATGTTAATGAAACGGCGTATTATAAGTAAGTCGTGATTCTGTGGTATGTGTTGGTTGTTGGTAGCATGAGAAATATTGAATATTGTAATATAATGTGGTGATTATAGGACGTTCAATTCAGATCACGTATTAATCAGCCATTATTTGTCAATCATTCATTGCTTCTTAGCTTAGCTATTTGTTAGCTCCTCGAAGTACGCATTAAGTCTGTATACAGTGGATATAAAAATATCCGCATACGTAGATAAGAATTGATAAATCGTTGTATCAATTGTTATCAATACGCAATTGTTATCTCCGTTTCTCCCCGGATTTTTATAAGGAGTCTCAGATAGAATGCACTCCTGAATTTATGCTACCTAACTATAAAATCACAAAAATCTCATTATTATACCACTTTTTTTATATACATATATATGCCTATCATAAACTTACTAAAACTATGCTGTTAAAACCAGTTAAAACGATTGATTCATAAAAAAATCTGCGGTGCTAATTATTTAGATACTTGCATACTTTCATTTTATGGGTATTTTGATTTCACAAAAAATAAACTATAATTCGCCTGCGGCTCTATTTTCAGTTTTCTTTTATGTCATCAATATCAAAAATTTATTTCTCCCGATTTTATATAGAAGCTGGCCACAACCCTGATTAGGTTAACAATTATTGGCGAATCCATTTCCAATTAGGCACTTTATAAGTACCTACAGCTACCTAATCAATTTGTAAACAGAAGCTATGAATGGAGTTATGCGTGTCATCTTTATGTCATACTTTATTGTATCGCACGGGGAATACCTAAGTGGACATATGCTTACTACGTAAAGACACCTATTATAATTTATACACAGGTAATTAAATATATCACGAGGTAATCAAAACAATGAAAAGGGCCTTTTTATGAAATTGTCTGCATCTAAAAATTTCACCGGCGATTTCTGTTTGATCTAGAAATGATAGTATTTTAATTTACGGATTAAAATTTTCTCTTTGTTAGCCAACGCCATCTATCGAACATACCACAAAGCTTTGGTCGCGAATGTTTCGATCTTTCGGCTGCAGGTGGCGCTAATGTAGGAAAATTTTCACGGTGTGATTTTCCGAATCATTCGCGTAATTTTCTTTTCAAAACAAATAGGAAAAGCTGCAGATTCTATCTGTTGAAATGATTGGAAGATACCTATCTAACAAATATTTTGCGCTTTACAAATAAGTCTAACTTATCTTCAGTTTTGTGCAAATAGATTTGTTAACCAAATTATACGATTGATCGATTTAATTAAGATTAATTAGTGTTTTTTTTTTAAGACGCATCAGTTTATTGCATTCTCTCGTGTGCAACTATTTTTAGATCGTGTTCGTATTATGATAATTCGCTGAGAGAAAATGAGTCAGACTACTAAAATAATCTTTTCTCTCTAACTAAATACAGCAGCTACCAGCTAGGCGTATACAGTTCTACACATCTTTATTTCACGTTGTGCTAAGCGCGGGAATGGCACTTCGTAACTCATCAACTCACGTAAATTACGCTTTATCAACGAAAGTCATATGAACTTTCGTACTTTGTAAACACGATCTCACTCCAAAAACGTACCTACTCACTTCAAATTCACGTGCCTTTGCCCGATAGGTATAATTCCTGTAAGTAGTTTTGTTGAAGATGCCCGACGTCAAGTTCATGTTCCATCTTCTTCTTCTTCCTCCTCAGGCGTCCTTCCACTGCTGGATATAGGCCTGTTCTAACGTTTTCCAATTTTTTCTACTTTGAGCTTTGCTCAGCCAGTTTCTCCCTGCGACTGGGACTACATCATCTACCCATCTTTTTTGGGGTCGTCCTACTAGTCTTTTGTTTTCCCATGGTCGTCATGTTAGGATTCGGGTGCCCATCTCTCATTTCCCTGCCTCTCATTTTAACTTAGCGATGTACGGTGTGCTTTGTCGGTAACCTTTAAGGCTCGGCGCCTGATTTCTTCGTTTGTATGTTCCATACAGTTTTAAATAGTCATCCAAGTGTGACTAATAAGAAATGCCTTTTATAAAACTAGGTGAGGTGAGAATGAAAAGAAAGTCACTCGAGTTAAATGATAGAAAGTACCATTCCAGAACACTTATAAATTTCTGGGGACTTCCCAGTCGACATTACAATTGTAGGAGAAATCAACTCTTCTTGTGATGTTTTGATAGGTGAAAAAAATATTTTTTGCGTCGTACCTATATTTGATAATATAATTTCACAACGTTGCGGTTTATCGCCATTTTTTATCTCGTAGGTAGGTACTATAATCATGTCATTTTGTGTCCCAATAATCCGATTAAAAAATATTTACAATAAATTATTATTACACGCAAGTAGATTTTCAAATTATGTTATCAAATTAATTTGATCGGTGTCTGATAATTGCAAGTTAAATTTTGAAACTATAAGAGTGCGGGTATAGGTAGTAAAATAATAAATTAAAAAAATAAATTGAAGACACGCTATAAATTCTCAGTATGAAACACTTTTATAAGACACCAAACACGGCGCTATGCGGTGACTGGATCCTCTCGATCGCTCGGTGTCTTCCGATGGCTTGAGCTGGACAAAATATGCCTTTAGATCTGAATTTATTATCCACACATGACTCCAAAAATCCTTAGATCCCCTTAAGGGCCTCAAACGCTTTTTTTGTCTTTTGACTTTTGAGAAGGCCGATCCAATGTGGTACTGAATTGTAAAGTCAACTAGTTTACACAATTGGTGAAATGAGCTCTAGCTAGTTTCGAAATGAATTAAAATTAAAGGCTTTCGCAGCGCGATGAATCCATTTATATGTTGTTCGTTCTTCGGGTTTCCTTACTGCGTGTAGAGTGGTTGAATAACCGAGCTTCACCCTGAAGATGGCATTAGTATCACAGCTTCACCCTGAAGATGGCAGCAGTATCGCTGCCGAAAGCTCGGTTATTCAACCACTCTACACGCAATAGGGAAACCAAAAAGAACGAACAACATAGAAATGAATTAAAATTAGATTACAAGATTTGGAGACAAACATCGCCAAGTTAGGTTAAATAAAAGCGTGCAATAAAGTATTCGGTCTCATTTCGAACGAATATAATTCGGCATTCGGCAGCTTTTCTGTCAAATTATTGGGTTACAATTTTTCGCTTATTTGCTTTTGTAGGGACTAAATACAAATGTTTTATAAACAAAATAATAGTCAGCAAACATATAGAAACAAAACACAATTGCAATATATTGCACATAAATCATAAATTACTATAACTTTATATTTCATTAGGTATTATTTATTTCGATTACGTCATCTTGAGATTAATTATATTTATTATTATAGTATTGAAATCAATTGTATTTACAAATCTGAATAAACATTTTGTAGACACAGATGGCGCTTTACAACAAATGATGATTGATGAAAAAATTCATAGTTGATTGCATTATAGAGTTATTGAATTATTTTACCTACAATATTAGCAATGTTATCAGAGTTTTGCGTTTACACTCATTTGGGATGGCTGATGGTAGAAATTGCCACTAGGCAATAAGCCCGCCCTTGAATAAAATATTCAAAACCCAAATCACGGTTAAGCTCTCCACACACGATCGGAAGTTCAGTTAACTGAATCGACCGTTTGCAAAAAAGCTCCGACCGAAACCTCTATGAATTTAGTGTTACCCTGTTTTTGAATTCAGAAAGAGGTTTTGGTCCGAGCTTTTTTGCAAACGGTCGATTCAGTCAACTGAACTTCCGAACGTGTGTGCAGAGCCTTACAGATCAATTCAAATTCGATATGAATCTGAATACACCAACTCAATAGAAACCCGACCATTGATAATATCATTCGTGTATTTTCCTTTCTTCATAAGATTTCCCTTCTGTACTAAACTCAATGAAAGAGTTAGTAGTAGTACGTATAGGTACTTTCAATTGATATTACAACTGTTAAAGGTAAGTATTTGAAATTAGGTCAATGATATTATTTTGATAGGTCATCGTTCATAAGTTCCTATTGTTGGAAATTGTGTTACGTAGTGAAATTATTAATACTTAACACTTACTTCTACCGCCGCTCAATGAGTCATTCTCCCTATACTTTCACAACCAAACACAACAGGCAATCATTTATATTCATATAATATTAGGTATTAAATTGGATTCGTCAGCTGTTCCATTTCTCACGGAACTTCATACAATAATACATTGTGAAACAAAATACAGCATAAGCAATATCGCAGCCTTATAGGTGGTATAATATTATGTATATCGAACCGTTCAGCAAGATAAATATTTTCAATGCCCTCAGTCTACTGAGGTAAACGAACTTTATTACGTGTCTGCAAGATTCAAAATTTATCCCTGTTACTCAGTGTATACAATTTTACATGAAAAAAAGGTGGATACAGCAATCAATGAATGAACCAGACGTATAACGTCTAAATTCTTACAGATCTATTCGAGTACGCGAAATATTGTATCCAAGTATTTTGGTCCCCGCAATGTTAGGAGAAAGGTTGCAGCGAACTCGGAAAAGCAAAAAGACATATCCGAGACATCGAGACATCCTCTGTCTGGTCACAAATGTGTCTGTGTAATGCCAAATAGGTAATTTTCAAATTCGTTTTTTTTTTATCGGGTAAGTATAAAAATACAAAAAATAAATAAAGACAAACACTATCATTAAAACTTAATATTACATAAAAACTACTCCCCAAAATTAAGCATCGAATATTTTATTGGCCAATAATTGAGGGAAATCTTTTGACGTAGTGTTACAAATATTGATGATTGGATGTGACACAATCCAAATATTTTCAAAACTGTAAAAGCGGAACCGGACACAAAAAGAGAAAATCATTAATCAACTCCAGTATGCTTGATTATTCAGCATTCTGTAATCATGCTTTGTGTGTGACGTCATTTTAATTATTGGTAATAATAACTATTTATTGTGAAATTATATATATACGAGTAGATCCAACATAATATGTAGTGACGTTGTTTTATATTTCTTTATTATGGTATCGAAGTTATGACATTCCTTTATTTACACGAGATTCCTGGGACAAACCAGAATGATCTGCTCTTTAGAGACTTTGAATTCTACGAATTTAACTAACATCTTGCACAGAATCTAGAACGCGAACGATTTACGATAAGGAGTTGTACAGTTTCAGTAATACAATATATTACAGTATAAGATAAAATAAATCACTTACCAAGCAATAAAGCTGGCTCTCTATCATCATCAATTAGACTAGAAATGACTAGAAATAGTGGGTGGCAGGCTGGGAGTTTATTGATATCCTCAAAACACTCGTCATACACCACCACATCCTTATAAAACTTCTCCTTCAGCAGCAGTTTCCCTTCTTTACTCGTAGCCAAGTCACATAATCTCGCTTTACCTTGTTCGAGTCTTTTTCTATTAAACCTATCTGAACAATTAACATTTATAGCTCCTTTGATATGATTCACATTGTAAGCCAAAAACGGACGACAATCGATTATAAGAAATGGAGTTGCAGCTCTTTCTAGTTTTCTCCTTAATGCGTCAGCATCCAGAGCACAAACTTTATTAATAACATCCGTAGAAGATATCTTTTCGCCTTTCATATTTTCTTTCTTTATAATTTTCTCCTTTAATTTACTGTCCGGAATACAATTATCATTGGAGTCTTTGGTTATTCTTTGGTCGTTGACAGGCATTTTGAGATCTCTGTACGAGTACTTGGATTCCGATATTGTCAGTTGCGATCCAGATCTAGAAAGCTTATGATCGATTGAGTTTGTTGATAGATGGTTGATGGCATTCTGATAACGATTATACTTGGCTGGGAATGAGTTGAATGGTGATGGTGTCGGTGTGAGAGGGCCGAGTTTGAGTGACTCGAGGGGCGCCAGATTTGTTCCAGGGGAGCTGAAGCTGCGTGACAGCCTCAACTGAAGTCCACCTCGTTCCTTGCGCACCGCAGGCACCGCGCCACTGCTTGCTGCGCCCCCTGAAAAAGAAATAAAAAGTCATTAATAATTCTTGATTCAAATATTTTATACGAAGGTAAAAAAGTGTGTATATATGTATATAGTATGGCATTGCAGAGACTAGAGTATGCTTTAGTACATATTCCATTGTGCCACTAAACCTTGCGATTTGGCGTACTTTTCAAATTATATGCTTTTACAGGGACTAGTTTTGTCACTTGCCGTCTAAACTCTAAAGTGATGACTGAAGAGTGTTTACATTCAAAAAATGACCTGGTGCAAACTCAGATGATAATAATATATTATCCCATTTATTTATTTATTTGGTCACATGGGCACAAACAAATATAACAGCACATATTAACAATTCAACAAAAACAGAAAGCAAATCAGTGAAGGCCCGAATGACTATCCTATCTCGTACACCTTACAGAAAATATGTAAATTCATTATTAAAAACATGATTTCTGTTAAAAAAAAATCTCACCTTTAAATCTCTGAGAAACTAAACACAAGCAGCTCATTGTGAATATTTTAAAAATAAACTAATTTCAGTAAACTTTACTATAAAAAACGCACAACTGCTAAACATATATAAAGTAACAAAAACAGTAACACACAAATAAGTTAACGTCTTATTTCGTTCAAACTAATAAAGTAATAACACAAAACAGAAAAAGGTAATGGGAAATTTTATCTATTCGCACTTTGTGTTACTAATTAGAAATAACACACAAAAAAGCGTTTAATAATCTAAACACCTTAAAGTCTTCGCAACATTGTTTCTTATTATAGCTACATTAAGTTTTTATCTCTGTGTTTCGTTATATCAGTTTATTTTGATAGTAGTGACTAGATAATATTTCAGCGATAATTTTAATATTAATAAATGACTTTTATATTCTACGAGAGATAAAAAAAACGTAGCATACTCCATATTTCGTGATGTGCAATACGGATTTCTTATTTTTCATTTTCAATATCTATAACGTTCAAAATCGCATGAATGAAATTACAGACTTGTACTGGTTGCTCGGAGATGAAATTTGACAAATACGTTGTTTTCACGTTTTTTTATGACAATTTCTCTTTATTTAAAAAAGTTTTATTATAATGCATTTATATGGTCTTATAGCTGGCAAAGATCGCAGCATCAGCTTGCCCTAGTGAACAAATGTTGTGATAAATATTTGAAATGTTTACATATCTCTGTATCTTGTTCACCGAAAGTGTAAATAAATAAATTAATTAATTAACACCACGAGAAAAAATGTCTTACCGACTTTTCCGAAGTGAGTTATTTTCTTTAAATTATTTTTTCTACTTGTTTTTCAGGGTATAATTTTTTTAAGGTAATTCACAAGAGGTAGGTTGAATGTATCTACCTTATTTTTTGGAAATACTTTTGGGGAACGAGAGACAGAGACATGTAAACATTTCAAACATAAATCAAGTCATTTGTTCACTAGGGCGAGCTTATCGCAGTGCTGCGATCTCTGCCAGCTAACCCCATGTTTAGATTCAAAAGATACAAATCACAACAGTTATTATTTTATCCATGCCATCAATTGGAGATATGATTTTTTACAAATAGCCTCCTAGAGTTAATAACCGCGATTAAGTTTTAGTACTTGGGTACCTACGTATAAAAGAGAGATTAGGTAAAGTGACAATAATGAAGTGAGTAACAGGTTGATAAGCAAACTTGTCGCGTTACGTCATGATATGTACTTACATTATATTAATATTAGGTATCATGGGCGTCATCAGGGGGGGGGTTGCAGCTGCCCCCCCCCCTAGAGATTGAAATAGATATTTATATATTTTCATACTAAATTATAAAGCCTCCCAAAAAAACACATTAATACGACACATTTTCTCATCATGTCATAAATTTTCTAAAATTAGTATGAAAATCCATCATTTTCATAAAAAAAATTGGCTGCGGCGCTATTTTTTACTACTTTTTTATACATATTATTGTGCAAAGTATTATATACATTTTCAAATAAACAAAACACATCACGACCTTCTTCACTATGTCTCACAAGAAAAAAATCGCCTGCTGCGCTATTTACGCGTTTTTTGTACTTTATCATTTAAAAAAATAATGTTGCCCCCCCCCCCCCCCCCCCTAGCTCCGAGGCTGGCGACGCCCATGTTAGGTATATATGTTAGTATTTATTTTCTAGAACATATCGACGAAAAATCTGGACAGTTTTGACATTTATCCCTACGTATATAATTAGGTTTTCATCATGATGTTAAAAATCCTATCTATTCACGCTTATCTACTTCCTGTATCTATTTATTTTTTAACTTTTTATCATACAATTAGGAATGCAAGAGTTATATTAGGTATGTATTTACATCACTTGATAAGGTGAAATGAAAGACTAAATATTTAGATTAAAATCCACAAAATGACTTTAGATTGCTTACGCGACTAGTGTGGTGCTAGGATTTGCACCCTCACCATCAGGTGATTGTGAATAAAGTAAACAGGAATACAGAAACAGTGAGTATTCATATGTTTAGTTCAACTTGAAAAGAAAAACTATGCTTTTAGTTAAAAATCTTTACTGCTCGTAGGTATTTAATGTGAAGAATGAAATTTCATCATTTTCTGCGACAATACTACGCTTTAACTCTTGGAACCCCTGTGACCCTCCCGCAATTAAGGAACACAATTTAAGAACCGCCGCTCTAGTACACAGTGTTAGTATGACTTGCCTGATTGTGTGTTTACATTATATTCTATCCCCTCACGCCGCATCCCTTGCGGGGTAGCCTGAGAGAGAAGAACGCCAAACTTTTCTATCCTTATTCTGCATCTTTCACATGAAATAATGTACGAGTAGATTGCTATAACTATATGCTTTTTATAGTACTGAAAAATTTACAGAATTCATGTAAAAAATCATAAATAATGGGCAATGAACTCATTTAAGTAACACTCGTATGCAGTGCTGCCAAAATCAAGGAACACAAAAAATGTAAATGTAAACTCATAAATAATATTAATTAGTAGATGAATAATAATTTGGCTCCATCTTGTAAATATTACTTTTGCTATAATTACCTCCTAGACTAGAACCATCGAGATTTTTTATCATAATGATTCGGGAGAGACGCTGGTTTCTTTACAGTGTTATGTTTCTATACAGGGTTATGGGTAAACCAGAGCAGCCTCAGACCCAAAAACATTTCCATTTCCTAACGTTAAAAATCGTATGTGTTTGTCTTGATTCGTGTAGGTAACCGACCGTTCACGCCTTTTTAGTTTTTACTCATGAACACCCGCTCGGCTCGCTGTCTGACAAGCGTGCAGTTGAGGCATTACGATTTTTTGGGGACAGTTTCGCTTTGTTCAAAAAAGTTTTATAACAATGCAGTAAATTTTAATGCATACTATCATCACGAGAAAGAATTTGTCAAGAAGTGACTTATTTTTTGAAAAAAAAAATAGTTTTTGTAAAACTTTTTTTTTTCAGATATGAAGAACCTGTTATGATAATGCACAAAAGAAAGGTTCAATGTATTCACCCTATTTTTCAGAAAAGTATATTTAGTAGCAAATAGCAATGTCATCGAGATACTCTGAAAAATGCCCATTTGGCGACACCTTAGTTATAGATGAAAACAAAGATTTTACGTAGAAGAAGCACAATAGAACGACTTATAAAATAGTATACTTAATATAAATTTAGTATATTATTTGTAATTCACCTTCATCTTTCACAAAAGATTGTTAAATATGATATTTATTGATACTTTAATGTTGTGTGAAAAATATATTTGTTTTGTTCCCAATAAAAAACATACTCTGGAAATAGCAACCAAACTGTTTTACTGTTCCTTAAAATCTCCACAAATAGAATCAATGAAGGACGCGGTGATGAAAAATAAAATGTAAGGAAACTTTATTTAGGACAATGTCGTTTCATTGAGTTGTAGACTCGTGGTACCGAAATCTCTCGTATATCAATTCTGAGATGGAATCGCAATTTCAATTTGAATGTTTTTATAATTTCAATATAATAATAAATTTTGTATATCGACTCGTACCTAGCACACAATAAAAGCAATTCTTCTTATAACATTTCGAGATTCCTCTCCAATATTAGATAAACCTACTCGTACCAATTCACTTTATGAATCTTGAAATAATTAAAAATGAATGGTCTTCTTCGATTTGGAAACGCTAGTTTAAAATATGTAGTAGGTAATGGTATTTTTTTTTACAAAACAAGATTTTATGACTTCACATCCTGGAACTGTTTTCGTGGTCTTTCAAACGATATCAAACGAGGCACTTGGATTCCTTTATTCCAATGGCGCCTCCCACCAAGAATGGACATAGTCAAAATTTGTAAAAATATGTGAGTTCTATTCGTGAAGCACTTTCGTCGGATACCATCAAACACGGCGGGATGCGGTGACTGGATCCTCTGGATCGCTCGGTGTCTTCCAAGGCTTGAGCTAGACAAGACCTTACTTGAGATCTGGATTTCTTTTCCAACGACCTTTCATACGATACCACACATGACCCCACTCGACTCGTGGATTTCCCTGAAACGCTTTACATATTTTTTGTCGTCTCTGGAGAAAGTTGATCCATTTTCGCACACAATCATATCGTCACTGAGTTCACGTACGTTTGCAAAGCTTCAGGTCTCTAAGCAGTCAGGAAGCTGTCGAAAAATCGATTACAAGATTTACGCAGAGTAAAAAATAAACAACGGAGTGAAGTTATATAAAATCTTGTAAAAATGAATACGACTTTTTCAATATGACTACAATAATTAAAAAATGTACCACAAAAACCCCAGCCAAATTACTTGAGAGGCAAAATATACCTAATTATTGTATGTGTTGTCGATTTTTTTTATATAATACCTAATTATTTAAAATATTTCTGCAAATAACTGTGACTACTGCACCTTGCGAAACGCAGATATGTAATGTGAATATAAGAAAGAACAACGCGATGACAGATGACAACTTTATATTCGTACTATGTAGGTAAATACTGAAAATAGGTAAATAGGTGTAAAACTGATGAGATGTCAAAACGGTAACCTAGATGCATTTATATTTAGGTATCATTCTATTTTCTGCCTGACGATTAAAGAACACAAATTTTGTATTTACTGATTTCTTTTTTTGGCAGACAACCTGCCGTCGAGTGATCTACGAGATGTGTATCGTTCACTTACTTATACAATACATTGTATTGTATGAAAAGGTGTTGGAAAATAAATTCATATATCGAAAGTCAGATTTTGTCCAGCTCAAGCCATCGGGAGACTCCGAGCGATCAAAAGGATGCAGTCACCGCGTAAGGCCTTTTTGGTGTCTCATGAAAGTGTTTCACGAGTAGAACTCACGTGTAGCAAATAACATAACATTACGGAGGTGGTCCATACTGTAGCCGGGTTAGTAACACCAGATAACGCCCTCGACTGTTATCAGGTGGGCGCGAGTTCGATCCCCGATGCCGACGTACTCCACTTCGGGACACAAGCTTTTTAACCTCACTGTGAAGTGTTCAAAGATGTATTTGCGTTTTCTCGTACACATACGCAGTATAGTACATAATTGCCAACCCCACTAGGTACTAGTGACCTGTATCGGGGTTTGAAAAAAAATACTAAAGCGTCTCATCAAAAATAAAATTGAATGTAAGTACTTGCTCCTCAGAAATATAGTTACGTATTTATACACTGCCCTCAAAAACACAATAAAATACTAAGAACTATCAGTAAAATTGTGGATGTTGCATATTAGGTGATGTACTCGTACATATCTAATTCTAGTTCAGTCATCATTGTAATCAATTATTATCGCACACTAACCTTCTCAATGATTACTCAGCAGTCAGAACACAACAATTACTCGCCAATAATTAATTGTGCTAAGGAACAGAACAATTATAATACTAATATACCCACTATACATTATACATACAAGAAGTCTTTCTAGTTCATCACACATTAAGAATGTTACTCAATGCATAGCATCTGTAATTTGTATCGGATTAGAAACTGCATAGGGAAATTCACCTACAACAGATATTATGTAGTTAGAGATAGATTGATTATCTTGGCGGTGATCTCGAATGCGATGACTCACACTAAACAAAATTAGATTTCAGTTTGTTCTCAATATACTCGTACGTGTACAGAAAGTACTCTACTCATGTATGCAATGCAAGTATTCTTATAAGTATGTAGGTAGATTTCCTACAAACGCTCGTTACTGGATCAAGTCCGCAAAGTAAATGAACTTTGAGCTTTTAAAAACTTTATTTTTTAGAGGAAAATTTAGTTTTTTTTCGACATAGGTATTTCATCCAGTGTGATACTGTATCTGTATATGATAGACATATGCCTTTAAAAGGCTTCTTCGTTCGACAACCACAGCCAGCTAGCTCAATAGGGCTAATAAGTCCTGCTTTTATCAGAGAGCTTTTAGTTTTTACTCTGGGAGCAGTCCACTACCACATTCAGGAGCAAGTTGAAGACGTCGCTCTTAGAATCCAGTATCTCGCGCCTTTAAGCTGGATGATCCATTAAACGGCGCCTCAAAAATCATCCAACATTATCATCGTGCTGGGTCTTAACCCGGAAACCTACAACGACTAGCAGGAGCGTAGGAAGATCACCACTACGATGGAGAGACGACCTAGTCAAGTACGTTGGTGTCAATTAACTGGATCCAGAGAGCCCAAGATAGAGCGGTGTGGAAGCAGATGGAGGAGGCCTTCGTCCAGGAGTGGACAGGAGAAAGGAATCGTACAATAATAATTATGCAAAATACTTTCAAATTTAAAATAACAATGACACGATACAGAAATACCTCGAGGACAACTCAGTATGTAGATATGACACGGATCTTGTGGAATTTTGTTGTGTCCACAAAGAACGCATTAAGTGCCTAATTATTTGGGTAATGAGCCCCCAAGTTATGTTTAATATTTATTACAAGTAAAGCATGCATCACCAGGCAGCTGCTGTAGACGATAAGATTTATGCTGCGATTATTTTCAGTACAATGATTTATACGTATCATGTCACAAAATGTCGACTTGATGTCTTCTCGTTGCTAAATGTTTTCTGATAGACATGAAAATTTCGCGTTGCTGTACGGCGAAATTCGCGTTATCATTTGCCGAATTTATCGTCAAAATTTTAGGACCGAAAATAGACTAAGATGGTAGGGACACGTTATGAGAGTGACACAGGATAACAAGATAAAAAGGACAATGGGCATAGAAGTAGGACTCAGAAGACCAGGCAGACCCCTGACTACATGGATGTCCACAATCGCAAGAGACCTAAAGGAGGCGAGGCTTCGTGCGGAGGATGCGGAGAACAGAAGGACTTGGAGGGTGAGGACTAGGATAGCCGACCCCAAGTAAATGGGACAAAGACGAGGGCGAAAAAGAAGAAGAGATTTTATGAACAGTAGTTACTAAATACATTACTGCACACCTTGCACTAGGCTTGCACGCACACCTTTACAAATAGTACTATTCTTTTTCCAGCTTTTTATAAAATAAACAGCTTCTTTTATTAAACTTGCATGTAAAATAGCATAAATATTTGAAAACTGATAAAAAAAATCACTAAACCGTGAATTTGATCATACAAACTAAACTAAAAAAACATAAAGAAGGTAAATTTAAATACCTACATTCAATAGTATGTTCATTGTTCATTTATACCCGCATCAACTAAGATTCATCATTTTTATTCGCGTCAAAAACACGAAACCTACGAATAATCCATTTTATAACGATCGCGAAATTTTCAGTTCCTTTGTCTACAATATATCTTCAGCCAAAAACTGATATAGAATAAATAGTAGTAGATACATTTTGCATTAGTCAATACTAGAAACTATACGTATATGAAATGTATAGTAAGTATTGTTCGAATGTCGATTCATCGGAGAGGAATGACATATGCCTATACATCTCAACATTCCCAACCCAATAATAAGTATAGTGTAGTTCACATTTCACATTGCAGACAGATAGGTCCCTGATGCGCGATAGTGAATCATTAAAGGTAGGGCGTGTCGCTGAAAGGGTATTTCTTAGATCAAATATCACCTTAATAAATATGCTTGGTAAAAAAATGAGGTAGGTACATTGAACCTTTCTCTAGTGCATGACCGTAACAAGTCTTTCATTTATATTCTAGGTAAAAAAGTCTAAACTTTTCATTTATATTCAAGGTAAAAAAATGGGTAGATTATGTATAGTCCCAGTCGTAGGATAAAACTGGTTGAGCACAGCTCGGTGTAGAAGAAATTGGAAAACGTTAGAAGAGGTCTATATCCAGTAGTGGAGGGACAGCTGAGCAAGATATAAGAAGATATCCTAGGTATAGGATTACTACAAAAATGTGAAATACCTATAAAAATGGAAAGAAAATAACTCCATTTGCGAAAGTGACGCAGAAAGAATTCTTTCTCGTAGTTATAACATGCATTAAAATGTACTGAAAACTTTCTCGATCAAGCGAGAGATCAATGCGAAATTATCTTAAAAATCTGTTTCTAAAATTTGATCTTGCACGCGATTTTTAACGTTAAAGAATCGGGAAATGATTTCGGGATACTCGCCCCTTTAACGTATCGTTATTTTATCTACGTAACTTCAGAAGTTCTTCTCTCAGCCAAGTGCGTGTATGAATATATCAAGATCATTCTCATAGATGACATAAGAAATCGGCGATTAATTATAAATGATGACAATATAATTCATTGTTCAGTTGATACAATAATGTGCATTGTGCATGTGCAATATGCAATATGCAATGATATGGACTATCAGGAAGTTTTGTATGTAGGTACGATGAAATACCGTATGTATCTAGCAGTGGCGAAGGATGGATTTCTGTAGAAGGGAAGCCGGGACAAATATTTTTTATTGCATTATATTCAGATTTTACTGAAATCATATTCTTAGGACCCATTGCCCCTGCTACCTAGTCCTCCTCCACTCCATCTCCATACAGTATATTTACATAAAAACAGTATATTATTTACTGAGGTTGTCGAGATGTGTTCCCTTTTGGCGACACCCTACTACCTTAATTTCATATTCTTTCCATAGAAAATATACCTACCAATGATTTTTTTATAGCGTTTTAGTATAAGTATTCAGTATATTAAATTTAGTATATATGGATTGGACACATCTGTATAAGTGGATTGTCTCATCGTCTGCATTTCGGCAACGTCAACGTAGATTCAAGTATATAAATCATTCGGACGGATGATAAATAGCAGACAAATTGCAAATGCACCGATGATCGCGATGACTTATAGCATTATTAATTACTACAATTAAGAGTATGCATACTGACATTTCAAAAAATTCTAAAAACGGAAGACCTTATATCTCGAAAACCGTTACTAAATATGCTTTGAAAAAATGGAGTAGATACATTGAACCTTTATCTAGGGAATAACCGTAAAAGTTTTTTGATAGACGCAAAATTAACCCCAAAATTGACAAATGACATTTATTTAAATCAGTCACATGTTTTTTTATGGCAGGATATGTGGGCCTTATTATGATACCATGTTGTTATATTTTGTTGAAGACTAAATGTCGAATTTACACAATCACTATTCTAATTTCATCTCCGTAATACACAACTTAAAAAAAAGATTAGGTGGACCTTATTAATTTGGTCGACCTACCTTACGTTGAATGTTAATTCTTTTTGCAATAGAGATAAATGTTATTTTTATTATTTTATAGCCTATGGATTCATACCTACATATTTATCTATCCTATTATTTTTTTAATATACCTATAGGTATCTATAACATAAAAACGTAACCAAATAAAATACCAAATACCACTAAAATACCAAAAAAAAATCTCAATAGAGGTCCGTGTACATTATATACACATTTCATCTCAACTCAACTACCAGCCTTCATAGCACAGCGGTAGAGTGCCGGCTTGTCAGGTTGGAGGTCTGGGTTCGATTCCCGGCCGCGGCTGAACTTGAATTGGTGGATGTTACCAGAGGTGGGCACCGTTAATCAAAAAGTTAACTTCGTTAATCGATAATCCGTTAACTAAAAAGTTAACTTCGTTAATCGCTAAAGCGTTACATTTTGAAAAATGTAACGGAAGTTAACGTTAATCCGTTAAAGCGTTAATGTAAAAAATCGCTGTTAAATGGCATGTAATAGAACTACATAAGTACAACCACTATCATATTTACACTATTGCGATGTATCCCAACAATGTGAAATTTCTTTTCCAACTCCCAACCCACATACGATACCAACATAACCCTATACAACCCTTGGATTATCTAATGCCAGCGCCGCCAGTGGATGATGTCCATGCAAACAATCAAATATTAACGGACTTAATTAACGGAAGTAAAATGTAACGGAAGTTAAATAATCCGTTAACATTTTTTGGAGGTGAGAAAAGCGTTAAATCGTTAACCAAAATGTTAACTTCGTTAATTAACGATTAACGGATTAACGCTTTTCTGCCCAGCTCTGGATGTTACTTAAGTGTAAAGTGATCACATTAAGCCAGCCGACGATCAGTCATAAGCCTGACGGAAGGTCCATCCTTTGCTGTGTATAACTACTTGTTATATTCGAATACAATATGTAGAAAATTTCGAAGTTCTTACAAAACATTAATTGTGATTAATTAAATAAAATATTATATTATAGTCATGTGTACTTATTATTAGATGCTGTATGTTATAAAATATAGGCATCGTACATGTTTGGAGGACTTAAGTAATTTCTAACACCTTCACAATCTATTACCGAGTTCTAACCTAACACTCAAGATTGGAAGAATGGAAGGTCCATCCTTTGCTGTGTATCTGTTGAGATAACTACATGTTATAAAAACGTAACATATAACGTGCTCCACGCAAGTAAGCAAGAGTCCGTATCAGTGTGTGAATTCTTACTGTGTCAACCTGATGTTGATTGTATGAAGATGTTATTGTTGATAGTGTATGATAGCACGAGAGAGGCATCGTACATTAGGTATAATAAGGTATAATTATTATGTACACATCTATGTAGGTAGGTACTTTACAATGTTGTGAAGTGGAATGATGTCATGTTTTATCTGTGCTTAAATTAGAAACAACAAAACTAAACAGATTTATCAGCTGTTAGGGAATTGTTTAATGAAACAACTGTTAGGTAATTGTAATTACAGTACAATAATATTCACTAAGTAAACTACTTTAGTTGTTATGTAACTATTGTAAACATTGTAAACATGCAGGTATAGCAAAGATTTGATTAAGGTACTTTTTAAACTTGTAAAATAAAATAAATACTATATCGTAAGGTGTTTCTTTTTTTATCTACGCGTAAAATAATAATCATTCTTGCTAATTTCATTCAATTTAGGCTCAATAATCATCTAAAGATACATAAAAATTAAAACTAAATACATAATTTAACACATAAAAAAACACCATGGTTAGGGAGTTAAATGATCAAATTTCTGAAGTGAAAATATAGGTAAGTAAGGTAAGTTGGAAACAATTGATTTTTAAATGTCAGAACTTTATTTTTTGTGAAATATCAGATTTTCATTGGACAACAAATATTATAATCTCGACAGATCGTGACCCAAGAATAACAAGGCTCGAACTTTACTAACAAGACAAACGTTGAGAAAAATGAGATCTAAATTTCAAATGTTCGTATATTTTAAAGTTTTACATTATTTAGTTAGTTCTAGTAAAACGAAATCCATGTTGCAAACACATTCTGCCGTTAGTTAAATAGTTTATGTATGAAATATATTAAAATTACACACTCTTCAAATATTGATAACATTGTTTACATTACGTGACCTACCCAAAAATGTCTTGTTGATATCCACGGCTGTGCTGATTCTGGCAACACTCAATCCAAAACAGTGATAATGTTCAATAACTCCATACTGATGTTGTTATTCACTTTCGATGATGACAGTATCATTATTTATTAAATAAGTACTATTATCATCTGATGATGACATCTTTAACCTCACAATAACTACTGATGCTGTTAAACATTATTAACACTATTATTATTTCATTCATTTTGATTAAGACCATCAAATAAAACGGTCATTTTTTTATACTAGCAACACATTCCTAATCCAAATTCAAAATTCTGTTCTTCTTTTGGAACAGTTTCTATTTTTAAATTAATGATGTTATTTTATTTTATTTTCAAATATGGAACGTTATTCTCTTGTTTGGTATAATTCATGTTGATAGGCTGACTGATTGGATATAATCGGGAATTAACTTATGATATTATTTTGTAATATGCATTTTGTTTACTTAATATTTTGGAAATTTTCCAAATTTATGCTTATTTCACAAACATACTGACGCACTTCACATAACGCTGAGAAGAAAATTTTCGTATTTATTTTAGAATCTCTTTGAAATAGAAACCAAATGTCATTCAAAAACCGTAATCAAAATAGATTTTTGTGTAGATAAAAATAAAAATCTTCTTACTACTATTGATCTTTTTAAACTATGTTTAATATTTATATATTTTACAATTTATTTCCACAATTTTCACACAATTTTGATTCACATCACTACATAATAATCAAAGGAACACGAGTGGTTTGAAAAAAGAACGCATTATTTTGTTTGTTTTTTTAAATTTTGTCGAATAAAAGAACGTCGTAATAGATGTTGTTCGATTTATGATTTCTTCGTTTGAGGTTAAAAATCTCCCCGCCTAAAATAATAATGACGGTAAACGTCCGATGACGTAAGGCAAACTGTGTACAGCAACACTACTGTCGTCATATTCGTTTATAAACGAATAAATATGCGATAAAAATACACTGGTTGCTAATACGTTCTCGGGCAAACATTCTCGTGCTCATCCAGCGACCACCTCACAACACTACAAACTCTTCTTACTAAAACTTCAACTCCTATACACGAAATCCACTCAACACACGGCGAAGCGTGCAAGTCAAATCAGTATTGTTATTGGAAAATTCTTAAGTACCTAAGTACCTACCGATACAATTTTCATTAGGTATTAGAGTATGTATATAAATCACCAAACAGCATTTTTGCTAAATAATAAAAATAATGCATAGATGGCGTTATTTTGGCGGGTTTTCTGTGAAATGCACCTGACACTTATTATTTAAATTTGAATTTTAAAAAACGCTACAATATTTTTCCTCGATTCACAGAATTTATCCATGTTCATATTGCCGATAAGTTTTTAATTTAAATGGATAAATCAAATTAAATTAAATTGGTTGATTAATAAAAAAAATGTTAATAACAAATTCATAAATGTGAATTAATAGATAATTAATGTTATGTGGAATTATATTAATAATAAACAAAACAGGAACAGAACCTCCGAAATCTTTTGTTATTTTCAATTACGGTCGTGGAAAATCGATATGTACGAGAAATATTAATTTTATCATTTTTGTACCTAATATAAATTCAAGCATAAATTTAGATCATGGAAGATTTTTTATAAAAGTAAAAAAAAATCATTTTATTAATTTCACAGTAAGTAATTGTATTATTTTAATAACAAAAGATTTTCCTTTTCATTAAATCACATTTACGCTAAAAAAAATAATTATTCATGTTGGTAACACTTTTCAAATATTCGAAATTTCAAATCGTTCTAATTCGAAGCATTACCAAAACAAATAAACGAGTAATTTTCACTGTTTTGACGTCTGTACGATAGTATGAATTGTGTATCGAGAGTTTGAAAGAAAAACACACCCCGCAGTGTTTGTTGGCGGTGTATGAGTTGTGTACTGAAACACCTGTCCAAGTATTAGGTACACATAATAAAAATAACATCAATACGTATGTATAT
This sequence comes from Ceraclea dissimilis, assembly GCA_963576895.1. Classification (NCBI taxonomy): domain Eukaryota; kingdom Metazoa; phylum Arthropoda; class Insecta; order Trichoptera; family Leptoceridae; genus Ceraclea; species Ceraclea dissimilis. The sequence continues at coordinate 14,649,479 of OY756366.1, read as the reverse complement.
TATAATTTATATGTACGACTATAAAATAATACCATTGGGAACATATACGTCAATACACGGGGTTATTGGTTCTTGTATCCGTCATATAGATTTTCGTTCCGCTTACGTTTCGTTTCGCAAGCGCTTTTGATTTGATTTGATAAACTTATCGTACAAGAAGTTACCCTAATCAAGTCATGCAGCTTGTGAAAACTTGCAACGAGCGAAATGAAAGTTCGCAGTAAGCTTATGATGTCGATGATATAGTGGATAACTTATCGGCGCCGTACTCCATTTTAAGAGCGCGGGAAACTGATCTTGAAACTCGTAGTTTTCAGTTTGCTCCTGAAGCTGGTGATGGGCTGGTCTTTTCGGAGTTCGTCCGACAGTCTTTTCCAGGTAATAGATCCCGCGACAGAGAAAGCTCTCTCGAAGAAACAGTATTTGTTTGCTATGTTCCGTTCTCGGAGTTTGTTGATGGCTGTGGCCGGTATACTAAAACATTTGTTCACCAGGGCGAGCTTATCGCAATGCTGAGATATCTGCCCTCTAACCCCAAACATCACAGAACTCTTAAAATAAGAAGTATTTGTAAGAAAGAATTGTAATCTGCTTGGATAAGGACACTGAGGGAACGTAATTTAGGGGTGAGGTTTGCCGGGGGGCTCCCTTAAGGCTAACCCTGGGCCCACCTCTTAATAATATTTTGCTAGAAGTGCGGGTAAAGAGGTCGCTATTAATGCGCCTGAGCTACCCGGGGATGTGGAGGGCCTTAAGCCCGCGGGATTTTCCTTCAATAACTCTTAAAGAACTCGAATGAATATCTAAAAATAGTAGGGAGATAACTCTATAACGGCTTTCCAAAAACACTTTTAACTCTTAAGGCCCACACGTCGTGTGTCACACGTCCGGATGTTAAGTTAACTGAATCGACCGTTTGCATAAAAGCTCCGACCAAAACATCTTTCTGAATTCAAAATCAGGGTAACACTGAATTTAGAGAGAGGTTTTGAAAGGAGCTTTTTTGCAAACGGTCGATTCAGTTAACTGAACTTCCGGACGTGTGTAAAGAGACATAGATATATTTCTTCAGCAAACACCATTGACTTTATATAATCAAATCTATTATTTTTTAATACTATTTCTAGCTTTGACCTATTTGTCCTAGCATGCTATGTAGATTGTAGAGTCTACACTCTACAACGATATTATATAGCAGCATTAGCTATTCTCTTTCCCTCGACGTAATACTATTATCAAACGATGAGTCACCGAGGGTGCAATGGTTGCCTATACGACAGGCGCTCAATACTCTCTCTTACCCATAAAGCAATCTATTTATATACCAACACAACAACACCAATATTGCATGATCAAAACAACAAAGTTCTACGTGGAGGTGGAATATATTATTATGTACCATTGCTTATGGCCTATAATAAATTTCTTATATAACGTATTAAATTGTATTTAATTTGCCCTTAGGTTACGAAAATCTAATCTACCTAATCCTTTTTCATTCTACGAGTACTTACTTTCTGTATTATATTATATAAACTGGTGTCATGTATTATTGTACCATGCGAGCAGTTGCAAAATATTACAATTATTATCATTGGAGATTTATTGGTCAGCAGGATATATGGTCAAAAAAATTTGGAACATTGGAGGTTCCACCAATAATTCCGGAATTCAGCAGTCAGTGTATTACTATCAGAAGTAAGTAAATGTTATATGGGTAGGTATGATTAACCTTTTGCCGGTCAATTTATAAAATTACTTAACACATCGTCGACGACTGTCCTCTGAGAGCATTTCCTGGACCATATACAGATATCCACAATGCCACACCCAATGCCCTTGTATGGCTTGGAAGCCTGGATGTTGCTCTGTATGGTACATGTCTCCTGTATGTAACAGATAGCATAATTCTCTTATCTACGAAATAATAATAATAAAATTAAATATAATATACAAGAGATGAAATATCATCCCATTTAGTTCATTCACATGGCAACATTTAAAACAATTTTGGAACTAGAAAAGAAGAGCTCTTTTGGTACCTACTTAGAAAAAAGACAATTCCAAGATCGAAGCCTGCGATAGTAGAGTACAAGCCTACATCCTCGGATTCCATCTTCGCCATTATCGGTGACGTCACCTTGTATCGGTGACAAACATCTTGTCTTGGTGACAAACACTTGAACTACGGAATATTTTTTCCCATACATTTTCTCCCACTATTGGTGACGTCATCATCGTCAAATGTCAGTTGGCCCCAGCCTCCGTGAACAATATGGCGACGGCCTCGCCAAGATTCAGACCATAAATCTTTTACCTAAGTACTAATGATTTCATATACTTACATATCGCTAAGGGTTCCTTAAATTCTCCACATTTCTCTGATGATGGATTTGGGATTGTCTTCTTGATGATCACATTATTGTTGTCAGCATCTTCACTATCGTCCATACAATCATCTAGATCACTACTTTTACGTTTTTCTCCAATCCTTATCATAATGGATATTATAAGTTAATTTTATCTTATAACTTTAGATTCACTTGACTCAATATTGGATTCTCCTAGTATAATTTATCTATTATTGTTTTAGTAAACATATTTCAGCAAATAAAACAATAACTATAAATAAATGACTTAGGTATTCACAGTTCAACGTAAACAATAAATTACAAGGAAATTCATGCCTTATCAACACATCTTCATGCAAAATATGTTAAAGGAATTTTAAAAGTTATCTTCTGTCGATGTTTGTTTTATTAATTTTTTTTGTACTTGGGAACGCTTCTCGTTGAAAAAAGATCATAAAAACATTTTTTTTAACGAAACAATTGCAAGTGAATGAATTTTCCCAATAATTTATGATAATAATGTGAGATCTAGAGATTCCTTCTTGCCAATGGTCATGGCTGCGTATATAAATAATAATAATAATAATAAATTTTATTTCATTAAGTGTGCACATTTGATATAAGTATTTCACCAGCTAAATATAATTAAGTTCATTTTGAATATGAGTGGTGCCTCACTAGACATTCGTCTGTACTGAGGCTACCTACTATTACACTGTTAAAATTGTGATACTGTTATTGTCTTTCTAATTTATGAATCCTCATCATAACAGCGCCGCAGGGTATTTTTTTAATAGTAATGTGTTAATATTTTTTTTTTCATAGGGATACAGTTGCAAATATTTCCCATTAGACAAATGTAATGCTCCAACCAACCGAATCAACTATGATTCTACTACATAGAAAATTGTCTCTTAACATAAACTTAAAATTAATTAGGGTAGAAACCCAACATTTATTTTTCATTACACATAAAAACTGCATATTTTAATAAACCAAAAAAATGTAAACAATACTGTCCCATAAATTGGAACAACTACCTATGTATCAACTTCCACATTACACGAATGAACTATCAATACTAAACTGCATCTAGGTAACTAGTTGTACAGAACATACGAGTACAATATGGGTAATAATCGTTTTTTTAACGGAAAATAATCCTGATGCGTTGTGGTGAAGTCTTTACAGAATGAATACTGAAGTTACAGAGAAGTTCAGAAGCATGCTACCCTCATTGCTGCTGCTTAGCTTTCCGTGTAACGTGAAAATAATCAATATAGTATGTGGAGTTTTCACGGATGAATTTACTCTGTTCTCAAATGTTTCATTTCTCTAACGGTGTATTAAAAAAGTTGCAATTAGATTTTTTTATATAGAATAAATATTACGACACACAAAAAGGTTCGTTTATTCTAACACGCTGAAAGCATGTAATGGTAAAGCATGTAATGGTAAAGCATGTAATGGTAAAGCATGTAATGGTAAAGCATGTAATGGTAAAGCATGTAATGGTAAAGAGTAATTAAGAGCAAGAGAATTTAAAGTGTTCTGTTTTATTAATTCACCTATACAGATCAAAAATACAAGAAACTAAATAGGATTTAATAAATTCCGTAGGTATTATAAGTTTCATCCCCCACGCCTCTGATGTCACTGATGTTAACGTTGTGGGAAAAGCCATTAGAGTAGGTATTTGGAGGCCTCTTAATTCTTTTAAAAGGCAATCCACCTGACAACGAGTAATTTCTCAGGTGGGAGATATTGTCATGATGATGAATTCAGCATTTTTTTGGTAAGTATTATTTTTATTTTTTTATTTTTATTTTATTCATTAAACAAACAGACAGTAATACAAAAAATCTTAAATCTTCAAAAATAGTAACTAGTTAAGTATACCAATAGATGTTTGTTATCAATCTTACTACAATGGCAATTATCCTCTATGTGTTAATACTAATGACAGAAAGCGAATTCACACACGAAAGAAAAAGAAAAAGAAAGATAATACAACAATATAGTATCAGTTACATTACACATGCTCAGGAATAGGAAAAGGAAAAAGGAAAGAGGAAAAGGAAAGTTTGTAAGAATATTTGCACTTTTCAACCGGCCACTTGCCCACACATACTTCTCAGAACCAGACCTTTGAACTTACCTTGTGTGTGTTGATGTACGTCAATTTTATTAAAGAAAGCATTGTAATTACCACAGGCACGTCGGATGTATGAATTTTGTACATAATTGGTGCTGCACTGAGGTAACCTGAATGTTAGGGTTGATCTCGTCCTTCTTGTGGGACATTATTAAATATCTGCTATCCTTGCCGCGATAAAATTCCTCTATGCCAATCTAATTCTCATGCCCCATCCACACGCTTGCCAAGCGCCGCATGAGTAAAAAGACATGAATGGTCGATTACTTACACGAGCCAACGCTCCATCGCAACATGCCGTTTTACTAATGAACACCCGCTTGGCAAGCGTCTGGCGTGGGCATAAGAATCAGCCTGAAATTTAGTTGGTCCTATATAAAATGGGTAGTTGCCTCCATGCACAGACCCCAGTTGAAGGTTGTCAGACTGCAATACCTATTCGCATATACATAAACCTCTACGGTCGCCATTTACAAGCAGTCCTGTTACGTATTCTCTACTACGTGCATACATCGTATGCCGGCGTTGGAGTCATAGCTATACTATACAGTATATACACCATGTCCTGTGCCTAATAATAAAGTTCACGTCATTGTTACGTAACATTAAAATAGACCACGATTATACCTACCTTAGATAATAATAGCATTTCTCCACAAATTTGACATTTAGGTAACTCTAAAAAATCAATGTTATTTTTTAAGCGGTTATAGTAATAGGACAGGAATGATATTTCGTAGCTCAGTTTACTCAAATTACGTTATATAAACGTCAGTACCTACCTAATGTGAACTTTCATCCTTTGTAAACTCGATTTTGCTCCATACGCACTCACATGAAATTCTAGTGCATTTGAATATCCCTTCATTCTTCACCTTCAGATAATGAGAGAGTGATTTTGATAGCACCTATATAAGAATTATAAAACTTGAGATGGAGCTCCAACCAAGAGTCTAAACGATAATAGAACGTTGCTTTATATGAAAGATATTATAAAAGCATTATCGGTTACTGAATGAACTATTTTCATTCATTCTGTAAAGACGCTGTCGCTGGCTGAGTAATATTTCATTTCAGGAAATTGATTTCTCTTCAGGAGTTGTACTATATATTATTTAACTCAGCGCCTGAGTCGCCAGTTTACAGTCACTTAAACCTCACCTTCACTCGAAATTAGCACAATGGTGAGGAGCAGTATTTTTCAACCTACAGAATATATGATATTGAAAGAAGATGTTTTCGCGGCATTCTTAGGTATGTTGTATGTACTTATAGTTATAAACATATAGACCGTTAATAAGAAAGAGTTGGTCTGCAGAAAACCAGTGTTAATATAGACATTGAGACCTCCCTCTGTTCTTATAAAGAACGTTCAAGGGTGAAGCAGTAGGAATGCCTACTGATAGTAATTTGGTTCAAATCCGCAAACAGTTAAGGGCCTACATGAACTGAGCAAAAATCGTTCTATTTTCGCTTCACCTTTTTCAAATTTTGTATGAGAATGTTAGCGCGAAATAAGAATAACGTAAGCGACAAAGTGAATTATACCTTTTAAATAGAAACCTGGGAAGAAATTTAAAAATCTAAAACAGACGATTTGTTAAGATTATAATTACCAGTATTGGGCTAAATTATACTTTTATATCTGAAAAACTGAACGGAAAATACTCAGATCCCGTAAATTTCAGGGGTACTTTCGGAGTATTTTTTTATTAAAGGAATTTCCAAATTCTGTAATTCTAAAACAGTCAATCTGTAGTCCATAATTTCATTTATCGGGGTCTTCAGTTTCAAGACGATTCTCTCAGTATTGGCTGAGAACAATTCAGGGCGCCGAAGCCGGATGACAGCATATAGGACCTTAAGATCAAAAAATTATCAAAACAGTATTGTTACTAAGTACAGATAGCTTTTTGGCTACCTGATGTAATGAATTTTGGATTACCTACGTAGGTATTGCTTAAATATACCTAATTCCTATTGTATTTTTTTATTATCTAGCACGTATTTCGATAAGATCATCAACGAATCAGACACAAAAGTATCAAGACATGATAAGGATATTAAAAAGTACACGTCAGAGATGTTTCAATCATAAATAAATAATAGCGTTTAATATCAATCAACCCAGATCGGCTTATTGGCCCTTTTTGGCCATTTGTCAGCGAATATTCTACAAGCTTTGTGCAAAATTCGAGTCACTAACAAATGGCCGAAAAGGGACCAATAGGCATATCTGGAATACGATTCTGAGTAACGTAATTAAAAAAAAACTAGTGTTTCCTTATAGTAGAGACCTACTTAATAATATTGTATTCTGTGTCGCTATAAACCTTGGGTATAGTTTTGACTTTCTCTGCTGACACCATATGTATAGCAAGGTCGCCCCTCCATCGTAGCGGTGATCTTCCTACACTCCTGCTAGTTGTTCTCGGTTTCCAGGTTAAGACCCTCTTCGACCATGTCTTGTCTTTTGAATCTCTGGCCATGTGTGATATGACGTGCCCAGTGCCCACCGCATCCTCTTTCATATATAGAGCAAAAGTTAACTTAATTATTGGTAGAATTAGGAGTTTAAAAAAAATCTGACTTTTGAGTACATGGCTGGCCCAGTTGGTTGGGGTGGCAGTCTCTCGAGCGAGTGGTGCCAGGTTCAAACCCCGGCGCTGGCGATGTATTTCACACTTTGCGATAGAGGCTTTCAGCCTAGTGCAAGGTGTGCAGGAAAGTATTTGGGTTTGTGTATGCAAGCCCAGATCCTTAAAAAAAAACTGTATATTGAAAACACCTGCCTTGTTACGTACATTAAAGATAAATAAATAATTAAACACTATTAGATATTAAATTTATAACATTTTAATTTTCAATTCGCAATCAGTCATCTGATTTTATAATATTCAGACCTAAAAGTATTTTTTTTAAATTACTGTCCCTCCATACCTTTGTGTTCATTTGAAAGACGATGAGGTCGTCTCTAAAAATGTGGTGGTTTTGTGTTTTAGTTCTGACTGTTCATACTTGTAAGTTAAATACAATTTACTGTTTATTGCAATGTCTAGTATTTGTTTCAATGTTTCCATAAAGGATCTCTAGATGATCCATACTTTCCAAAGCAGATAGCATTTTTCTTCATATTATTTCAACATCCTATCGAACACTGAGCAATGTACCACAATACTGATGCAGGCTTATTGAAAAGGTCACATCATGTCTTATCAGTATTATTTAGTTGTGACCTTGTGTGATTCGCATTATTTTAATCGGAATTTGGAAAAGCTTGTGTGTTTTGAAGATCGCAGTTTTGCGATTAGAAAAATTGCGTTTATATTTTAAGTAAATACAGATGAGCTTTACGAGTAACGATGCAAAGTTTAGAGAGAAAGAAAGACAAAAATTTTACATTTAAAAATTACGGAAACTAGGATTACATATTTTATGATACTATGTGAAAAGCACAATGCAATTTTATTTCGCTATAAAAATCGTTTAATTATGCTGTGTTGTAAGGGCTCTGATAGATCGCGACTTAAAGTGGGTATTAAGAATTAATATAAATCGATTGCAAGTGATTTAAAATCGCTTCTTTATCTTTGAGAGTTCAATGACTATTATTTTTAACGGTGTGGTGTTTCAGACTAGGTAATTAATTAGTATAGATTGATGTCATGATTTATTATAGGTACGTGGTAGGTACTACGCACTGCACAAAACCGCAGTGCTTCAGTGAACTTTGTTACTGCTATCTTAAGAGTATGCATACCGACATTTCAAAAATGTCTACAAACGGGAGACCTTCTATCTCGACAACCGTTACGAAATTTGCTCTGGAACAAAATAGGGTAGATGCATTGAACCTTTATCTAGGGAATAACCGTAAAAGATTTTTTTATATCTTGTATAGATTTCTCAAAAAAAATAATTAAAAACACCTCTGACCTTTTTTCCGAAAGACGGAAACTCGTTTACCGAAAGTCGCGGAGTATTTTTTTTTCTTGTACTGATTATATGCATTAAAATCTAAGGAATAACCGTAAAAGTTTTTTGATAGACGCAAAATTAACCCCAAAAAATGGAAAAAACGCTATTTTTACCATTTTATCATGCGATTGTCACGCGATTTTGAACCTTAATGCCGTGGGAAAAGACTGTGACGTCATTCCTGGTGCCATGCCCTTAATATTTATCGACTATGTAGGTAGGTATTTATACTATTTAGATTAAAACTATCCACACCATATCACAAAAAATACAAAGCATATAACAAAAGAAAATACCTACGTCCATTTATACATCCATACTTGCTATTGCCTATTTAACCCAAATACTTTCCTGCACCTTTGAACCATGATAGGCATTATAACAATTTGAACTTCTATCATTTCAGGTTACTCGACACAGCTGGATAGTGACAGTAAGTTTACAGCTTCAATTCTCAATCAAACAAAAACATAATTATTTCTTTATAATCATAATACCTAAAAATAAAAATGCATAAATCGGAAATTATTAATACCTACATGTATGATGATTTCTAAAAAGTAAAAACTGATATTTATTACATGATATCTGGATAGGTGACTGTTTCCCAGTGTATTAGGCTGATGAATTTAAAATATATCAATCATGAATGATAATATTATTATATGTAGGATTCTGGCACAATGCTTGTATTTTAGGCCCCGCGCATCTGAGCCTAATCCTGTGATATCCGTGATATCTGGATAGGTGAATTTTTCCCAGTATTAGGCTGATGAGTTTATATGTGAATCGTGAATGATAATATGTAGACTCTTCTGGCTGATAATACTGAGAAGTGTGTTGGCAAAGTCATGCCTCCGCGTAAAAAAATAAGCATGTTGACAAGTCCTGCCTCAGGGTAAAAAAAGCCTTTGTTTCTGATTCACCGCGACAGAAAATGTTGCTAAAACATCAGTCTCATTATCTCTCAAGTTAAACAACCCTTACGTTTTCAACCCATTAGTGGTTACTGATTGTAAACGCTAAGCCTTCCACAGACGAACACGTATGCTCTTGCCTGATGATGGCGGCCCAAGTGTCGCCGAAAACTTTCAACAAAAATCTAATCATCGACGTAACCGCAAGTAATTCCATATCATAACATGCATCATGTTCTTTCCTTTCCAGAGCAATATGAAGTTCTTGATAATGCAACACTAACCACAACGAGAAACGCAAATACATCATTCCAGATAAAATTGGACCCACTTGGTACGATCCAAGAGTGTTTTCTGGAATCGCCGGATAATGAAGTCTTTCAGATTCTACCGGCACATCAAAACAACGTAACGATACCTAATTTCAGCAGCATTTTCAGTGCTTGTGGAGTTCGCATAACTGATATGCAAACAGAATTACAAGGAGACTGGATTTTAAGAACATCGTTTAGATCATTCTTGGAGAGTATTTTTCGGCATTATCAGCAAACCTGGAAAGTTGCAATTGAAGGTAAGTGTAAGTCCTACCTAAGTCTACAACAATCCATCCAAAAAACTGTAGTATTTAAGTAACCCATAGTGTCAATAATAATCGACGTCAGTTGTGAGTAGGGTAATACTGGGGTTCCCCGTAGACCTTTCATTTAGGCTCCTGCGCGATGGCTCACTGCGCATTTCTATCAGGCTACTTATTTGTTTTCTGTTCAGAAGTTATGAATTATGGCCATAGAGGAGCACTTAGGTGTTTAGCGATTTTGAAATCATCATATTATATTCATATTATCTAGCAGTAGATCTTCTTCGATGGCTCTACGGCCCATATCGTACCTTAAGGCCTCCATGAGACTTCTCCTCTAACCCCTCCAGTCCCCTGCTGCTACCTTCCTAACCTCGTCTTCCCACCGTAGCCTTGGCTTCCCGACATTCCTTCTTCCACCTGGGTGCCCTTCCAGGATTCTTTATGGAACCCGTGATGGTGCTATGATCTAGTGCTATCATATAAAACAAAGCGATTATAATATCGTCTGTAATTTTAATTTCCAGAGCCTGCAGACGTCATCCCAAGTGACAGCATTTCTTCTTACGTCGGAGAAGATATTTACATTGAGATGAAACTGCCCATTCCTGTGACTTCTTGTTCAGTCAAATATCCAGAAAACGAAACTGGAATCAATGACGGGACTGTTATTGTGAATCCAAATTGTTCATTCGTCTTGAAAGAAGTTTCCAGAAAACACAACGGTGTTTGGGAATTTAGAGCGATTGGAGAATACACCTTGCTATCGAAAGTTTTTATAAATGTCCAAGGTAATAATTTAATAAACAAGTTTATTGAGACTAAATTACAGCCTATCAAAAATGAGAAGATCTCAGATTGATTGAGAACTACAATTTTGTTTGCTAGCAACAAAGATAATTCCATTTAAACTATGCAAATGTTACCAATATGCTTGCTAAAAAACTACAAGTCGCGACCTTATAAAAAACCATATCTTTCTTGATAGGCTGTTATATAAGTACAGGACAATGAAATACACATTTGTATCTGACTACATGTCCAATACTTTAAAAAAAATGTCGGTACCTATATTGTATTTATTATCAAAATTGTGTAAGACTAGCATCAATACACATATGGCACTAAATAGAATCAAGAAACCTACGAGTACCTACGTTGATAAAATATCATAATTATTACCAGAGCTAGGCAGAAAAGCGTTAATCCGTTAATCGTTAATTAACGAAGTTAACATTTTGGTTAACGATTAAACGTTTTTCTCACCTCCAAAAATTGTTAACGGATTATTTAACTTCCGTTAATTAAGTCCGTTAATATTTGATTGTTTGCATAGACATCATCCAGTGGCGGCGCTGGCATCAGATAATCCAAGGGTTGTATGGGGTATCGTATGTGGGTTGGGAGTTGGAAAATAAATTTCACTTTGTTGGGATACATACAAATATGATAGTAGTTGTACTTGTGTAGTTCTATTTCATGCCATTTAACCGCAATTTTTTACATTAACGCTTTAACGGATTAACGTTAACTTCCGTTACATTTTTCAAAATGTAACACTTTAACGATTAACGAAGTTAACTTTTTAGTTAACGGATTATCGATTAACGAAGTTAACTTTTTGATTAACGGTGCCCACCTCTGATTATATATATAAAAAATAAAAGTATCAGTTGACAAATTACACGGAAGTGAGCTTGCATACAATCAGGTGCAAAATGAATAAATATAAATTGCATTTTTCCTTATTTCTTATAGAGTCCTCTGGCGGTAACTTACTTTTCATCTGTAATTACAGTTTTCTAGTAATAATTTGTGCAGATTTTTAATATATTAATATACATTATTATTAGTTATTTATTTATTTATTTATTCAATCACATGGGCACAAACAGTTATAACAGCACATATCAACAATTAAACAAAAACAGAAAGCAAACCAGTGAAGGCCCGTCAATTTTACCAGAAAAACATTTCTATGTTAAAACAAATTAAACTTAAAAAACTGTGACAAAAATGCAACAACAATCCGAATAAAATAACAAAATTTAAATAAAAAAATAAAATAACAAGTTATTACAAGTTGCAGTGAAATAATTTCAATAATCAACTTATATTTCAGATTATCCCGAAGTAAATACTGACATACAATTGTTGCATAATTTCCCAACAACAATAATGATGGGACCCGAAGAAGCCGTCTTCTGTAAAGCTGTAAATCCTCTGAACAAAGAATATTCATACAACGGACCATGCTCCATTGATATTGCGAGGGTGTCATACAGCCACGCTGGGAGATGGAGAGTGTATGTTGGATTTGAAAACGCTATTGAAACACTCAAATATATTTATCGTGTTACAGTTATGGATAGTTCTGGTAAGAGATTTTTTTACATATAAATACATACACACATACATATCCAGGTCCGCTCCCTATGTGGTGCATGTGGTCGTCACCCAGTTTTTCCAGGCTTTTCCGTCCTGGGCCAACTCCGTTGCCTGCTCCCATTTCATTCCAGCCTGGCGAAGCTCTGATGTGTACAGCCTCTGGATGGTCATTGCAGGCCTGCCCAGACGTCTGTTGCCTACAGGGCGATATTGAAGACAGCTGTTGTTATTGCTATCAGCGGGCATACGCAGAATGTTAATAATGTTAACCACACAGTTAATATTTTTTTATTTATACATTTCAAACAGTTACAATTTCATACAACCACATACAAATTAGTGTTTCTCCCCTAATGTGATTAATACTCTTGTTCTGGGGGGATCACAACAACAATGAAACAAGTAATAATATCTTACAATGAATTGTATCGAATTCCAACACTTATAACACAATAACGTATGACAAAGACAAAACCATGAACGCAAGATAATAAAGCACAATAAAAAGTGACCGTGGTGTCGACCATGCGAGGACTACTGGCCAAAACAAAATTCATCAATGCCAAAAAAATTATTTAAGTAATAATTTTATTCATATTAATTTTTGGTGCCTTTTGAAATGGTTAAGAGCTGAACAAAAAGACAACAAATCCACCAAATAAAAACATTTGTCTAAAAGTTTAACACACCTTTCGTTTATAAAAATAATTCTCTTTGCTTTTCAGATGCGCCTCATCCAGATTATATAATTGATAGTGTTGAATTAAGCAGTGATAAAAAGCTCCTGAATATTAAATGCACCTTAATGACTGAAATGAGAAGCTGTAGGATGGTCAGGAATGATGGAAAGATATTCGTGATGGCCCAGGGAATAGGGAATGGACGATATTCATACTATGGAAATGGCATTTAGTGAGTATCAGACAATCTTATATTGTGTCACTAAAAGTAAGATTACTCAGCTAGTACTAAAGGTATCATCTTAAGACTAAAACATGGATAAATGAGAATATGTTTTAGTGACTCCAGTGGTTAAAAATATGATTTTTGCTGATTTAAAAAAAAAAAAGATAATTCTAAAGTTACATTTGAAGTTTATTGAAATTTGAGACTATTCCCATAATTTGTTAGTTATAAAGCTGTAATTCTGTAAAATAATGTTCAAGGTATGATGCATTGACTTTTTTCTTTAACTTTTCTAAAACTTTTTTTTTTAATTATATTTGCTGCCCTATCGCTCCCATACAAAATTTGAAAATGTTAAAGCGATAATAGAACAATTTTTACTCAGAGCAAAAATCACCCTTTGCGAAGTGTTGTAACGCTATTGCCATATTTAAAAAAATGTATATTAAAATTCAATAATTTTACAGCAGTGACAAGGATGGTAATTCGATCTCTGAATGTGGAATTCGAGTAGAGAGTCCAAGCGAAGAGGATTTAAAGAAATGGCAATGCATCATCGTAACTTCCAACAATACGGAAATCGGAAAGATCACCGATGTTTACTCTTATAGCGAAGGTAACTATTTTATTTGTATTTAATATGTACTTAATTATTTATTTATTTAGTGGCACTTAAACAGATGACGGATACACATACAGTAAAAACAATACCATGTATATTGTATATATTTAATTCATCCATCATATAAACCATTCGTATTCATATATGATCAATGGTTCACACACAACACATACACACACCATACAATGAACAAACAAACAGTGTCATACAAATGCCTGTACAGGAGTCAAAGAAAGCAATTGGATAGGGAAGATGTGGAAAGGAAAGGGATGGGATTTAGGTATAGATTTTGGCGTCCCCAGTAGCCGACACACGCCTTTTCTATTTACAAAGCATTTTATTGTTTTAGTAGTCAACAACGATACTTCCATGACCCCACCAGCAGAAACCTCTGTAAGAACTCATCGAGGTAACACATTGGAACTCTTATGCAACTACCATCAGAAGATAGACTATTGCTGGCTCTTGTCTCCGAGTAAAACAGTTTACAGCACCACTGAAGGTAACATCAAACTATATTTTATGTAATCTGAAAGTCACAACTCATATCTGTATCATGGACTAGATTGAAATTAATCTGTACAATAGATAAATTTAAGAAAATCATGTGAACTGTAGCGTTCACTTACCTCTCAATATGTATCAGCTGACCTGGACTCTGGTAAGTGATGCTCGCCTGGTGGTCTGCAGAGAAGTGGTTCTGCTCTGGTATGCCTGGAGCGTCCTGGCCTCACTACTACATTATATGGTGCAATAGTAGGAGGAGCCAGTCCTATGCCACCGCCTCCAGTACTATGGATGTAGACTATACTGTAGCCCAGAGTAGGTACTTACATGATGTGGTGCAATGCCTATCTAGAGCCTATATTATGTATGTACCATACTTAACTTCTAATACACTACATGAACTTATCCGAATTATTGCAAATCTATGATCTTCACTTTTATTAGCTTCTTCTGTCACTTTTTTGTAACTTTTCATTTTCTTTTTAAACTTTATTCAATGTCCCAGCACCTTGAAATTTTGAACACATATCTGTTTTAGGTGACAGTTTAAAATTGCAGTATTGTTTTATCATAAACATGTTAAATTGGTAAATTTTAATTACATTTCGTTTCATCCGTCTTGTCACACTTTTTGTATAGAATTACTATGTAGCCAGTGGCCAAGTTATATGAAACAAGGAGTAATACATATATTGGAAAATATAAGTGTGGTTCATACAAAGTTTTTTACCATTAGGTTCTTAATTTCATGTAGACTTGAATGACATCTCTTGATAAACTCACAATATTGTGGTGCAAGCTAGATATCAGAATTGTTAAGATTCGTTCAGAATAAAGTATGATTTGTTCTTACATAAAGCATCCGTTTTGTATCAGATTTCAAGAACTTGGAATATGAGAATATAGGAGATACAGCACTGGGTTCATGTGGAATAAGAATATTCAATGCAAGAGATGAACATAGAGGAGTATGGACGTGTAACGCCGGTGTAGCAAATGGAATGGACGAACAGCGCCGTATAAATGTCTTAGTATATGGTAAGTACCATTTTAAAATGAATAATTACAGAGGAAATTATCATTATTCACATAAACACAAGTATAATGTACGAATATGTTAATTAAAGACCTTATAAGTTTGCAAATTTAATGGGCCATAGTAACAAAAACTTGTGAAAAATTGCATCGGGAAAAGCAAGATTAATTCACAGCTAATACTAAAGATATCATCCTAAGACTTAAAACATGGATAAATGTAAGATATGTTTTAGTGACTCTAGTGGGAATCAATTTGCCTTTTTGTAAATTTTCTAAGTAAAAAATAATCCTCTGAAATTTACTGAAACTTGAAATTAAATGCTGTAATTTGGTTGATAAAATGTTGGTATTTTTTAGATTCATTGGTCGTCCCATTCAACAAGAATTACGATGGCTCTCAGAAGCCAACTATCGGATGTAAAACGTACGATGATTCTCCTGTAGAATACTGCCGATTCATAAGACCCGATGGAGCTGGTGAGTATTATGAGGAATTTACTGTCATTAAATTTTCAACAGATGGCAGTATGCAACTTATAATTATTTTTCAGGTATTAATCCAAGTAAAGTGACTGAGAATTATTTGGGAAGCGCAACAGATTTAAACAGAGGCATTTGTTATTTGACATTGAGAAATCCAAAAACTTCTGATATAGGAGTATGGAGATGTATAGCCAAGCCCTATGACAGTCACGAACATTCCGATACAATCAATGTTCACTTCGCTTGGTATGGGTATAATAATAGTAAGTATTTTTTTTAATTATAATAATAAGACTTTAAATACATGCGATTTAATTTTGATTATCGATTAGAAAATAAAGTTAGGAGACTACTATATGCTGCGATTACTAAGAATTTTACATAGCTCTGATGCAACTAGGTATTTAGGAAAGGAGGATTCAAACAAAAAAAAACAAAAAAATATGACAAGCTTTTATAATCGATGTAACCTTGAGCTGCACAAAATCTGCCTTTGGGTCTGAATTTCTTTTCCATCGCCCTTTCATACTAATCACACTTGACCCTACTTGGATCCTTTCAAACGCTTTGCATCTTTTTTGTCCCTGGTGAAAAAGCTGATCCCATGTGGTACAAAATTGTATTGTAGTCTAGTTTACACACTTTGTGAATGTTTCAGCGCTCTATCTAAACTGGAAATGAGCTAAAATTCTTTTGCACGATTAAGAACAACAATATATAAAGCAAAGTTATAACAAAATTGCTTTTTCTTCTTTCAGATACAACGGCAGGAGTAATTTTATCTCTCGTGTTCTACATTACGATTACAGTGGGACTTACGTGTGTCATCATAAGTCTCATTGCAAGAACAAACATCGCGAAGAAATGTGTGCGTAGAGTGAGAAATTCCATCAGGAAGAATAGATCACCAAGTACCTTACCAAATAATTTATAATCATATGACTTTAATGTTGTTTTATACTCAGTGAATTATTTCATAGTTTTCATATAAAAATTAAATTGAATTTCTTATAGTAGGTTAGGTACTTATACAAAGAATTTCACATCAGATTATGTATTCGCACAGGGCCAGGTGAAAGGTCCAAAAAATTATAATATTTTTATAACTATTGGGCGGTCCAAAAAGAAATTGTGATTATTTAATTGTTTAATAAATGCCCATATTTTTCAGAGTAATACTATTTCTAAATTATTATTTTTTATACTGAAGCGGATGTAAAAAAACTGGTTTATAAAAATTTATCAAGTAGATGAATACTTATATTACCTACCTATTTTGTGTTCTATAAGCATGTTTTATTTATTACTTTTATTATATTTTTATAATAAATTAGTAATAGGTATGAATAAATATATTATAGATAAGTGTATATTGTGTAATGTATAAATTAATCATTCTAATAAATTATTAATTACATTAATGTATGTACTTACTTATTTTTTGATGATCCTTTAAGAGTCCAAAATACTTAGAGCTCACAATTTTTTTTTCACAAAAAAATTACTTTAAATTTTTATTTGTTTTTTTATCTAAAATATCAAATTTCAAATCATATGCACCCTATTCTTGCTTGACGTAATACACCATAGAAAAATATCAAGGTCGTTAAAAAAACATAGACAAAAAAATGTAGTGAACCGACATAACTATAAAAATAGTAAATTTTTTAGACCTTTTCGTCCCATTCCCACTTAAGATTTTCCTTACGATTTATGTGAGTGAGGATCACAGTGAGGATGAGACAAAAAAGAACTAGGTACCTTCAATTTTTGTATACTAAAACCGTGACTTTGAAAGCCTTTTTTCTGGTGCAAGTAACAGTGTAATCACACGCAAGTCCGTAGACGAAGTTACAGTAGTATTAGTGAGCGTACAATGGAGAGACCCGCATACAGACGCATCCATTGATGAAAACAAAGCCCCAAGTACGCTAGGCAGGTATAATCACAGGGTAGTCCAAAAAAACGTCCTAATATTAAGATCCCACTTTTGCAGGACGATGAGATATACATTGATGATAATGAGTAGCATATTTCCAAACACATTTTTTTCTTAATACTAGCTGTAACCCGTCATAAATGAAGTAGGTACTTTTCGATATCATCGTAAATAAAAAAATATAGACTATTAGGATAAAAATTTGTGGCTTAGTCATGCTTGTATTTAACTACTTGCTAATTACAATGCGTCATGATCCATTCGCAACGGCTTATGCTGCGTGCTACGCACACGCGGCTATACCTCTATGTTCACGACAGACGTTGTGGCTATCGTCCTCAAATGTCACCTATATAATAAAAACATATTTCTTATTAAACATTAGTCATTGTTTAACACTGTGCCGTTACTCTGTTCTCTTGACTGCTACTACTCGGAACCGATAGGATCTAGCTGCTTTTTGGATTTCCGCGTGTTATTAATAATAATATTATTTTATAATGAGTGCTAAATTAGTAAAGTTGGGAAGAGGTGTACCATTGCGAAGTCAGGGAAAACAATTAATTTATCATGTTTACGTGTACCTTAAAGAACAATATAAAATATTATGTCCCTTTGGTATCTACCTACTATGGTCCTTTGCAATAATAATAAAACAATAACTGTATCTTGTTTATTACCCCCTGGTATTCAATAAACGTAATAGATACATTTATGTAGAGGTCCCCAAAAATACTTCAGGTATAAACGCTATTATCATGCCTTGGTAGTGTTGAAAAATAAATATTTTTAAGAATGTTTTCGTTCACTCTACAGCACTGGAATGTTTTTAGTTAATCCGTTGATGCACTAAATATTCCGAGGTATATTTTTTAAACTTATGTGTCATATTGGTAAAGAATTTAGACCTGTAAAATATTAATATCTAAGCAATGTGAGTAAGTTCAATTAAATTAATGAATCGTTTTTACAGTTAGGTAGTTATACCTATGTGATTATCTTGCTATCAAAAAGAATATTTTAAATTTATTATTTTATGTTTCTATTATTGTTCAATGCTCTTTTCTTTACTTATTACGGCTTTGCACCCGATTTACGGGTGATGCTGCGTTCAATGCTCACTTAAGCGAATTAAATAAGAGTCATTTTATAGATGAGAGTTTATGAAATTACTCTGATCTCTCTGCTTACCCCGCCAGGAATGCAACGCTGGCCTGTAAATAGATGTTACAAAGAAAATATAAGATCACATTACATATTTAAGGATGAAAAAAAAATGAATTAAATATCAATGCAACTTTTTGACCATCCTATACGTACGTTTAACTAACATTACAAAAAAGGCTTTCAAAGACACGGCTGGACTATACTAGGTAAATGACCCATTTCGAAATTTTACGGATAGTCTAGTATAATATTGCGGTATTACCGTAGTTTATTGCAGTAGTTTTAGTTGCCTCTATTTTTAACGCTTAGAATTTCTAGCATAAGAAGCAGCTGTTTTTTTCATGTTTCACGCAAATTTTTCATGTTTTGTTGACAATTTTTTCATAACAGCGAATGTCAAATTCGAACGAGAGAAAGGGAGAGACTGCGACTGACGTGAAGTTCGTGCAATTAATTAAAGGTTGAGTCACGTCAAATCCGTTTGTCAAATTCTTTTTATTGAAGTTTTACTAAATAAAAGTGAATCCAATATGTTTAGTTGGTTATCAAGAGAGAATCCCAAGTCGGAAAGTATCGACAATGTGGTGGAAGGCCTTAAAAAAATATACAAATCCAAACTTTTACCTTTGGAGACACATTACCAGTTCCACGACTTCCATTCACCACAGTTGGAAGATCCCGATTTCGATGCTAAACCTATGATTCTCCTCGTAGGACAATACTCTACGGGAAAAACTACATTTATTAAATACTTACTAGAGCGCGACTTCCCTGGGATAAGGATTGGCCCCGAGCCTACGACTGACAGATTCATAGCTGTCATGTATGATGAGAAAGAAGGCATTATTCCTGGCAATGCTTTAGTGGTAGATCCCAAGAAACAATTCAGACCTTTGAGTAAGTTTGGTAATGCATTTTTGAATAGATTCCAATGTTCCACATTAAACTCTCCAGTTCTACAAGGTATCTCCATCATAGACACTCCGGGCATATTGTCTGGAGAGAAACAGAGAGTGGATCGAGGTTATGACTTCACTGGAGTATTAGAATGGTTCGCTGAGAGAGTGGACAGAATTATATTGTTGTTTGATGCGCACAAGTTGGATATATCAGACGAATTCAGAAGATCTATCGAAGCATTGAGAGGACACGACGATAAAATCAGAATAGTTCTTAATAAATCTGATATGGTGGATCACCAACAGTTGATGAGAGTGTACGGTGCTCTGATGTGGTCTCTGGGTAAAGTACTTCAAACTCCGGAAGTGGCCCGTGTGTACATAGGCTCCTTCTGGGACCAGCCCTTCAGATATGATGGCAACCGAAGATTATTTGAAGATGAGGAACATGATCTGTTTAAAGACATGCAGAGTCTACCCAGGAACGCTGCACTGAGGAAACTTAATGATCTGATCAAAAGAGCGAGACTAGCCAAGGTCCACGCTTACATTATCTCAGAACTAAAGAATGATATGCCCTCTGTATTTGGTAAGGATAGCAAAAAGAAAGAATTAATCAAAAACTTAGGGCAAATATACGATAAAATTCAACGGGAACATAAAATATCTCCCGGAGATTTCCCCGAGATTAAAAAGATGCAGGAATCTCTAGCCGTCCAGGACTTCTCCAAATTCAACTCTCTGAGGATGAGACTCCTCGAGGTGGTGGACAAGATGTTGGCTGATGATATTGCGCACCTCATGGATATGATTCCGCAAGAAGAGACGCACCAGTCCGCTGAACCTAACATCAAAGGTAAGTCAAAACAACATTTAATAAACCATCTAGCATTACTTCATGTCTGGGGTAGAATCTCATTGTAGTACCAACATTGGTACAACCAGTTTTCTCTCTTGTAACTACATTACACCCATCATTGCATTATTTCTGTACCTAAATGAAAAGACACCAAGAAAATTTGTCTATGGAGTAATATCGTCGGTAATATGCCAATACGTGCCAAGTGATAAAATCAATCTTGTAGTTATCTCAACAGATATACAGGATGGAATTTCCATCAGGCTTTCAACTAATCTACGGCTGGTATAATGTGTTTACACTTAAGTAACATTAACCAATTCCAGTCCATCCGTTTGCCACAGCCGGGAATCTAACCCAGACCTCAAGCCTGATTGACCAATCTTGTTTTCTGGAAAATATGATAAAAACCCCAAAATATACCGACTTTTCCGAAAACCAAGTCATTTAGGCATGCCGACAGGTTTGTTCGGGACATGAGGCGTAAAACCGGTGACAATCTTGGTAAACCGGGATGTCTGGCAACCCGACATTGTACAATCACATTTCGTCATCTCATGTAAACTTGACTTTCATCACATGACTTGTTTTACCATATCACCAACGATATACTCTTACAATATTTACATTAGTATTAATTGCTCTTACGATAAGCTGTAAGGAGCTACATAGGTTAATTATCAGTCAAGTCGAATGACACTCTTGCGATGGGTTAATTTCAAAGATACAGATTGAATTTAGTGCATGGTGTTAGACTCAAAGTGTGTGGCATGTTTAGTTCTAATAATGTTTTATACTAATTAGTTATAGTACTTCTATAAAAGCATGTTGAAGTAAAGATGTTGTGTTTCCTTGTATCTAGGTACAGCCAATGGCAATAATGCAGGAATTGTTTTAGGTAAGACACAATACTTCAATAATTATTCATCTAGGTCTGTGGTACAATATGTAATGTAATGTGTAGATGGTAGCTTGTACTGTGTAACGTTATTTGGATATGCAGTGGCGTAACTAGGCGGGGGCGGGGGGGGCGGTCCGCCCCGGGCGGCGCATTTCAGAGGGCGGCAAAATGGCACAACATATAAAAAAAACATCTTGTTAAAACACACAAATTAAAAAAAATCTCTGAATGTTCTAAAATTTGTATAAAAATCTATTAAATCACAATAATTTTCATGAAAAAATTTGCCTGCGGCGCTAATTAATCCTGTTCGCGTCTTAGGTAGGTACATATTATTTATAGATTCTCAAATAACTTAGATTTTCGATATCTTATGCCTAAAATTTCGTTACTTCTTGCATGGTCGCTTCCCTTATACAATACCTGTAACCATATGTGTTAACAACTACAGAAACATAACCAAGTTCATCATTTCACCCATTTGTCCAAAAAATTAAGCCTGCGGCGCTCTTTTTTATATTTTTTATATCTTTTTTTGTGATATGTACCTATTTTTTTATACTTTTATTTAAAGAAAGTAAACAAAACTACAACATGACCTTCATTTTCATTTAGTTTTATGAAAAATTATGGCGTATTCATAAATGGCGCTATTTACGTGCTTTATTGTGCCACATCTATATTAAAATTTTAGTTGCTCTCGCCTAGCTTCAAAACTCAAGACACCAATGGGTAGGTATGTACTTGTATAGGTACTTTAGGGGTTGGGTGGGGCGGCATTTTCAGAGTCCGCCCCGGGCGGCACTAATGCTAGTTACGCCACTGTGGATATGGGAAACTAAATAAATCTTGTTGTATTAAAGTATTGTATAATGTGGACCGTAGAAGCTTATTAATCTGAATAATAAACCTAGATAGCTGTATCTTTAAGTTATATGGTACTAATCAGTGGTGGTTCTGAGTTCGTTAAATTTCACTCAGTGATTCGCTCGATTGTTTATGGTTCTATTGTTCTCCGTTCTATCATCGGTGCGAGTCGACCAGTTGTGTGATTCAACCTTTTCTATGTGCACAGTTGACACGCTCATGTTTATGTGAGTGTGTTTAAAAATGTTATGAATGTGACGAAAGCGAGAGATCTATGTAAGGATAGAATATATGGTGTTCTTCTGTAATGATGGCATAATCCAGGGTAATCACAAATAGACATTGATGGTATGAAAATACATATTTTATTGTTTTATTTAGAATAGTACTTGTGTTATTGTGCAGTTTATGTTTGTCTAATTTATACTAAACGATGCTGCCTTGCTAATATTTAATATTATGGAATATGTATTTTTTACGCTTTAATAACAAAAATATTTTACAGCAATAGTTCTATTGTATGTATGTAGTGTGCATTGGATTTATTTCTAACAACGTCTGTTACAAATAACCGCAATATTGATGTAAAATAGAGAATTACATAGGCTACTGACAAAACTTCACAGAATGCAATGTTCACAATCTAAAGATATATAACTCTGATAACACAATCAATGTGAGATTTTTTTGTGGTGGTAAAATACTCTTTCGCCACACCCTTCCTGTTACAGTGACATCACAGCGTCAGGAAAGATGTGGGAAATAGTAGCCCAGATTCTGATCTGAATGGCAAATCCTCACGACTTCTCCATGTTTCCATGAGGGATATGAGAGAGCACATTTGTAGTATTTTAGTACATATTTGTAGATATTGATTGTTCATTAATGTTTATTGTTTGTTCCTGTTGATAAGCTGTACGTAGTTTAATATGTAATATATTGTAATAACTATTACAGCGTTAACTTTTATCTGACCTAAAACACATTCTACAGAATGTTGTCATGTTCTAATTTCCATATTACTCACTGTCTATGAATATTTGTATTATTGAAAGTACTACACTATACTTACATAATATTACGTTATTGATAATGATTCACTGACTTGTCAAATTGTTTGTAGTGTCAAATTGTGGACTAATGTATTTTGCCGTACGTTAAACTATGTCTGCAACTGAAGATACAAGAAAAAGTATGAAACGTAACCAATTTTTATGTGATAATTTATAATCATTATGATAACATTTTGCTATCTATCTTATCATGCCGTATCCATTGGGGGGGTAGGCAGAGAGGACAGAATGCCGCACACTTCTACCCTGACCACATCTCTCGCTTCCATCATATTCGTACCATTTGTCATAGATGCTCAGAGATTTCTCCCATGTAACATGTTTAGGAGAGCACTTGTATGACAAATTGCATGAATGTGACGGAAGCTAGGGATGTGTGTAAAAATAGGGCTGCGTGGTGCTCTGTCCTCTGCCTATCCTACAAGGAACATGGCATGAGGGTATAGATAGATAGATAGAGAGAATTTTAGTTTAAGTTTATATTAAATTTTGATAGGAATCTCAATATCTAATAATTATCTAATAATAATTGAGTTATCATATTGATTGATCCACTCACCCAGTTTGTTTATCTATGAAACCTCTTGAATACACGTCAGCGCCGCTAAAAATCAAAAGTGTCTTATGTGTAGAGTCTATATCTACTAGTTATCTATTTAATTATTGAGTATTGCACTTTGTTCCTATTGGACTGATGATAATAATTCGTAAAGGTAAATGAGATAGTGGTTGACAACACAATTCTAATTACAGTTTTTCATCCACTTTTTAACTTTCCTTACTTTACTTTTCGTATGGCATTTCGGCGTTGTTATTTGCCCGTTTAGACTGCTTTGACATAAGTATACTTCAAAGCTACGGCTCCAGTGCTGCCAGCCAGACCACCGTTTCTGGTCTTGCTTCGTGGATATCCTGGAGGCTACCCAGAGCAAGAAGTTACAGCACCCGTGTTTTGTTCTTGCTCTGTTCTGTGGTAGATCAAACCCTGCTA
The DNA here is from genome assembly GCA_963576895.1 of Ceraclea dissimilis. Classification (NCBI taxonomy): domain Eukaryota; kingdom Metazoa; phylum Arthropoda; class Insecta; order Trichoptera; family Leptoceridae; genus Ceraclea; species Ceraclea dissimilis. Next base: position 14,624,861 of record OY756366.1, on the reverse strand, counting down.
CCTACTCAAGATATGGGATCTGTTATAAGGTCTTTATTCGTTGTTTCTTATGCAGCTCATCTTTTAGCTTTAAAATGTCATAATATTTTTCATATTATAGACTCACTAACTCTGCGTTTATACAATGCTAGAGTCACACATTGGGGTTAGCTGATCGAAGCGTTTTGAAAAGCATGCAACCACTTGTTGGGAACATATTGTATTATAAATATATTATTTTCTTCTCCTCCTTTTTCATCAGCCTTGCTCTCTCCACTGCTGGATATAATGGTGATAATAATGGATGAGCCTCTTCCAAATGTTTCCACACACGCAGGTAGCAAACCACTCTCGAGTGCCAAGGCCTTGTTACCTGCATGTGTTTTCTTGAGGATTATTACGATCATGCTCGTGGACGACAACAAAGACTTTTGTTGACTGTAATATCAAATTCCAATTGTTTTTTTTTCATTATCATCCTTAGGCCCTAATTTCGGGCACTTGGACTCGTCAAATTTACATAGTTATAACAATCAAAAGGAATTTTTAACAATAAACAGTGACAATGTGCAAGAGAAGTAGAATCAATGCAAACAGAGTGTAAAGGGCTCAGTTTGCATTTCGTCATTAAGATAATAACACCGATAACAATACTTACTCTTTGCTGGATGATGATTTAGAAAGTGTCGGAGTAATGTTCCCTTTTTGCTGAATATCTTGAACGCTACATCAATACATAACCTTGAGTAAATAATAGTGCACATACAGATATAAGTGTAGCTACATACTATAATATACTACAACATATTGTGTTGGACAAGTTAATATAAATTAACATGCCAACATTTCCATATAATGTTACATATTCTTACATACCTTTGCATGTAATATATTTATTAACTTGCTACTGGGCACCCACTCTTCTTAGGTACATACATACATCTGAATATTAGATACACACTTCACAGTAAGCTAAAAGCTTGTGTCATGAAATGCAGAATACATCGTCAACACCAAGATTCGTAACCAGTACCTCCAGATTGAAAGTCTGCACTCTAAACAACTTGCGTAGTTTCTAATTTTTTTATTATTTTAAAAAATTAATCTGGGTTTGTCGAAACAAACCCAAATACACATTTGTACACTTCACATTAAGCTTGAAAAGCTTGCGTCGTGAAGTGGAGTAAGTCGGCATCGGGGATCGAAACTGCACCCACTGGATTAACGGTCGAGCCCGTTACCAACCAGGCTACCGACCACCTCACGTTATACAAAAGCCAATTTTTTTTTCTTAAACAAAATTATTGATAGGAATAAATATAAAAAAGATGAATAGATATATTTTTCTTTTAGTAATTTAATTCATCTTCTATTGATTTTAATACATAAAACACATGTACCACCTTTCGTGCCCGATGGCCCTGTGCCCGGATTCTATGTTTGATTCAACCACTCTCTATAGAGCATGTAATTTTTAATAGGCCAAGTCCTAACCAGGATTCTGCTCTATCACCGCTCAAAATATGTAGTCTGGGTATTCTTCCGTGTGATTCCTGGATTTAGTGCCTAAAAACATTATGGTTATTGGGTTCTACATGTATTCACTGTATTATCAATTATATTTGCATACAGTAGAATTCGTTTTGGAAATACTACATAAATAATTGTTAACTGTATGAATAAACATGTGATGATTATTTAACGGATGAGTACACATCATATTGTAATGTCGTACCACTGTGCTATGCTAGCATTACTCATTCATTCGCGAGTTCACTGCTTAAAGTTGAATGAGGTGACACTCCTTCTCTACTCTCCTACCCTGCAAGTAGTGTTATGTTGTAGTTGTCGGATTTTAAAATGTGCACAAAGTTGTGTCATCAAATTGTGTTGGTAGATGTGTTTTAACGATGGTTGTTTTCCCCTGCAGTGTCTGATAAGATTGAGTAGTCATTATCAGTTAAACTGCATGAAGTTAGTATTCCAATCTAAAGTCACCCGTGAAGAGTGTTGTGTCTCTCTCCTCCAATAAATCATATTTTGTACGTGTAGTGTCTGTGTGTGTGAGTGTGTGTGCTTTATATATTCAATATGTTTAGTTGGTTGACCAAAGAGGCTTCCAAGCCGGATAACATCGATAATGTGTTAGAATCACTCAAGAAAATATACAAATCTAAGTTGTTACCATTGGAGAATCATTACAATTTCCACGACTTCCATTCGCCAAAGTTGGAAGATCCCGACTTCGATGCCAAGCCCATGATTCTTCTCGTGGGACAGTATTCCACTGGCAAAACCACTTTCATCAAATATCTTCTAGAAAGTGATTTCCCCGGCATTAGAATTGGTCCAGAGCCAACGACTGATAGATTCATAGCTGTTATGTACGATGAAAAAGATGGCATTATACCTGGTAATGCTCTGGTTGTTGATCCAACTAAACAGTTTAAGCCTTTAAGCAAATTTGGAAACGCTTTCCTAAATCGATTCCAATGTTCCACTCTGAATTCTCCAGTCTTAAAAGGAATGACTATTGTCGATACTCCTGGTATCTTGTCAGGCGAGAAACAAAGACTCGATAGAGGTTATGACTTCACTGGTGTGTTAGAATGGTTCGCCGAAAGAGTCGATAGAATTATTCTTCTATTTGACGCACACAAATTAGATATATCCGATGAATTCAGAAGGTCTATAGAAGCTCTCAAGGGTCACGAAGATAAAATTAGAATCGTTTTAAACAAAGCAGATATGGTGGACCACCAGCAACTAATGAGAGTCTATGGAGCTCTCATGTGGTCCCTGGGGAAAGTCTTACACACACCGGAGGTAGCCAGAGTATACGTTGGCTCATTCTGGGACCAATCTCTACGTTATGATGTTAATAGAAAACTTTTCGAAGATGAGGAAAGAGATTTGTTCAAAGACTTGCAATGTTTACCAAGGAATGCAATTCTTCGTAAGTTAAACGACCTCATCAAGAGGGCGAGACTGGCTAAGGTGCACGCTTATATAATATCGGAGTTGCGTAAAGATATGCCCGGAGTGTTCGGCAAGGAGAGCAAGAAAAAGGAACTGATTAAAAACTTGGGACAAATATTTGATAGAATCCAGAAGCAGTATCAAATATCTCCGGGTGATTTTCCCGATATTAAAAAAATGCAGGAGGTTCTTATGCATCAGAACTTTAGCAAATTTAATTCTTTGAATATAAAACTTTTGGAAGCTGTCGATGGCGTACTCTCCAATCAGATCGCTCATCTCATGGAGAGGCTACCTAGGGAAGATATGCAAATGGAGGAACCAACACTTAAAGGTATCGTTTACGCTAAACTTTAACAAATGTCCTAAAAATAATATTCTTTGATTTGGAATATACTCTCATATTGTCATAGTGTACGAGTGTGTTATTTCTGCCTCTGTGAGAAAGTTCCTGACCTTTGTCAATATTATAATTATGTTACGTTATTCAGGTGAGTTTCAAGAATTTATCTCTATATAATAAAACAGGCACTATTGAGATGCCATTTTCATCATATGGCAACATTTATGCAAAAAAACTTATTATAATATATGTTTTAGAAAGTAAACACATAATTTTACACACATATTATAATTATTTCTTGAAATTACAATCACTTTTTTTATATACTATTCGTATTGATGTATGTTATTCCAAAGATATAAATATGTAGAAATAATTCATTGTATTTTATTGCATTGAATATCAAAATATTAATACAAAATAAACACATTCGAAGGATTGTACATCCATGATCTACAAATATTTGTGGTCGTCCAAATTTCGTTGCACACTGACTAGGTTTTGCTATTCCCACAGCATTCCTAACTCATTTATCACACCATCATAGGAATGATGTACAAACAAGACTAAAATAGGGAAATAGGATATGCATGTCATGATCTTAAGTATTCTTGCATTTTAATACACAATCAGAAATCGTACAGAACTGTTTTAAAAATAGGGTATACTTATCGCAAGGCTGCAATTTCTTCCAGTTAACCCATATGTCGTCTGTCCTCTGTTATTGCTTGTAAAACATCTTCCATTAGTCTCATTTTATTGATTTGATTCTAGTATTACATTAATGACATTCGTTACGCATTGCTAGCCACCATTGTGTTTTATCGATCGTATAATTATCATTTAATCTAGTTCTCTTGTACGGTTTTTAAATGACAGATATAAAAATGAAGTAAACGATCACAGACTTAGAGATATTACGGTCAGTTATATTTTTATTAATCATCTCTCTTGAGGTGTGAGGAAACTCAACCGTTCAAGACTGGCCTGGACCGGTCACCCATCCGGTCACCAGGGGTGGAACTTTCTAAAGCTTTCTCACCCGATGCACGCAGATAAAATGCAAACTAAAAACGCCCTTATGTAAGGGCGTTTGCCCGCTGTAAGGGTCATTTTCCATAAACATTTTATCTGCGTGTTTTGGGTGAGAAAGCTGACAAAGTACCATCCCAGTCCCCAAAGCTGGATGCGATTTGAGTATAGAAATTGGAGGATGTGCATGACGAATAAATGGATGTGACAGAAGCAAGGAGAAAGTGTAAGGATTGGTCCGGTATTATGTTCTCTCTGCCTACCCCACGAGGGGAGAGATAGAGTAGTTACCCAATACCCATCTCTCTAATTACATAATTCCTCATTACTTACCTTTTATCTCTCACCTTTGTGTTGTGGTTGATTATATTAATGTATATTTTGGCTATATTCGTACATTAGTATATTTATAGCTCCTATCTCCCAATACCTACCTCACATTGGTACACTTATCATGTGGTATGGTGATTTGACTTTGTTCAGTACATTATTGACGCATTATATGGGATTGTAGCATGTGTCATACTTTGTCATATGGTTTTATTATTAAGGACTTATATGCACTGAGCAAAAATCTTTCTATTTTTGCTTCAACTTTTTCAAATTTTGTGTGAGAATGTGAGAGCTCAATAAGAATAATGTAAGCGACAAAGTGAATTATACTTTTTTAAAAGAAACCTGCAAAGAAATTTAAAAATCTAAAAGAGCCGATTTGTTAAGATTATAATTACCAGTATTTTGGCTAAATTATACATCTGAAAAACTGAACGGAAAATCTTCAGATCCCGTAAATTTTAGGGGTACTTTAGGAATATTTTTTTATTCAAGGATATTCCATATCCTGTAATTCTAAAACAGCCGATCTGTAGTCCATACTTTCATATATCACTGTCATCAGTTTCAAGACGATTCCCTCAGTATTGGATAAGTAAAATTCAGGGCGCCGAAGCCCAATGACAGCATACAGGGCCTTAATATATCTATGGTTTTGTGTGACCATTATTGTATTAAGTTTGATATGAAACAATTATTTGACAGCTCATCGCAGTTATCTGATGATAATGTATAGGTAACCTACTAACTTAATCATATTTCATACAAATATTTTTTTATCATTTTCTGTATAGTAGTAACATTGAACAACAACTACTACTTAGCCCTTTAATGTTCCTCAAGAGAACACAAAGAGTTAACTAGGCTACACCATTCAGAGCGGTGTGTATCAACTTTGCCGGTGTTTTTTAAAGTTGCAATTTATTTTTGAGAAACATGAGATTTTTTACATATCGTAGTCGGATAACAAGCAGTAGTTATCTCAGCAAAGGATAGAGTTTCCATTAGGCTTAAGACTCATCGTGGACTGGCTTATGGCACATACATGTGTCGTGCATACCCACACACCTTTCACTGGTTACTTCATATCGTGGTTGATGCCAAAGTCTTCGCATGGATAACTTCATCAGCTAACGCATTATTGATTTGTTTATAAAATACAGAAATATGTTAAAATTTCAAGCAATAAGATACCTACCAGAACATTTGTTTACTAGGGAGAGCTTTTGGTGATGTTGCGATCACATCCAGCTAACCCCGAGTATTCTGTGCTTCACAAAACTGTGGGTACTGTAAAATGTACACGTATTAAAAAAAAAAGAAACTTGTACCTTTTTGTATTGACAATCCGATAAGTAATTTTATTGGCTGTAATCTGGTAGATGTCCATCTTATATTGTGCACCAGTTGAGAATAATTACGAAAAATTGCGGTCATACAGAAAATCCAGAATGTACCTACAAAATAGATTACATTTTTCAGATGAAAAATTTGTTCCTCTCTTATCGCATGTGCGGTTTGATCCTCTCTCCCAACCCTGCAAAAGATGTAGTGCAGTAAGATTAATACAATAATAACAGATTGTTGCGTTAATTTAAAAGCGAAAGAGTTTCAGTTATTATTTCAGTAGCTAATCACTTAGACTCTTTTCACCGCAACTAAACAAACAACAGTGTTAATCTAATTAGACTTAAAATATTAATTACTGTCAGTCATGCTAAATACTGGACTGTATACAGGCTTTCCCTGATTGTTGTTGTGTTGGAATTAGAAATTGTCTGCTAAAAATTAACACAGTGTGACTCATTTTTTTTGTCAAGTGTTTGTAAATATCTTGTGTGTGGCTTTCTAATGACAATTAATTAATACTTTCGTATGCTTTTACATACAACCACCATGCAAGTATTCTTCTATTGTAATTTTTATTATAAATGAGGTTTTTGAATTATTATTTTTTGAATCATACACTAATCTAACGATTTGGATGGATGTGCTAGAAGAAATATCAGATTGCCATAAGCTCACCCTAGTGAACTTGTGAGTTGTTACTGTGGGCACTAATTCTGTTCATATTATTTACTTACTTACTTACTGCTATCCACTTGCGTTCCACTGCTGGACATAGGCCTCTTCTAAACTCTTCCACTGTCTTCTATCTTGTGCTATCTGCTGCCATCTGAGACCCGTAAGCTGGACAATGTCATCTGTCCACCTTATCTGTGGTCTTCCTACACCTCTTTTGTTCTCCCAGGGCCTCCATTCAGGATTTCAGGTGTCCATCTGACACTGTGCTGTCTTGCTACATGTCCCGCCCACTGCCATTTAGAGAATAAAAATAAATAAAACCAAACGCATGCAAAATATCGTAAATTGATCTTTAGAAGTATAAAATTGCTAGAGTCTCTTTTCGCTAATATTATTTTTGAATGTCCGTGCGATCTGGGTAATTAAAAATATAAAAAACATTTCAAAGTTTAGCGTTCCGGTTCACCACCCACTCTGAGACAGTTTTGTGTGGACATACTTGTGCCTCCTTTCCTGAGGCAATAATACATCTATGCACCTATCGCTGGTCTCCCCGCATTGCGAGATAATACGGACAGACGTATGTCCGTGGAAGACCTGTACAATGTATAGAAATATAGCATATTTTCTTGTGTCGTGTTGGTGTCACATCTGAGTAGTAATCATATGTGTTATTGTGTATTAGTTATTAGGTCAAAAACATCCAACATGTCTGTTGCACTGCATTCATATTGTTATATTGACAATACAATAATTCATTTCATTATTGCCAATCACTCCCAACACCACTTCATATTACTTATTTTACCACTGCTCTTATTATTCCTCTCATAATGTCCCCATCATATAAAACTCCTTTGTCCATTGACTAAATTACTTACTTACTGCAAATCACTCGAGTTCCAATGCGGGACATAGGCCTTCTCCATCCCTTTCCATGCCAAACGATCTTGGGCCACTTGCATCCATGTTGCACCAGCATGCTTCATGATGTCATCTCTCCATCGGAGCTACGGTCGTCTGGGGTTTTTTGTGGTAGTCCTAGGACGCCAGCCCAGGAGGCGTTTTGTTCATCTGTTGTCTGAGCTTCGGGTGACATGACCAGCCCACCGCCATTTTATTGTGACGACTCTTACAATAATGTCCAACACTCCTGTTCTGGTTCTGATCACTTCGTTCCTTACTCTGTCTCTAAGACTAATCCCCAGCAATATTATTTATTATTTTTATTCATCCGTAGGCCTTATTTAAGGCACTTGGAATCGCCAGGTTTACATATTGAAGAAATTCACAAAATTAAATGCAATCAATCAGCAAACAGTTACAATAAAAAGGAATAGAAATCAAATAATACACGGCGACATAACAAATTTATAAAACAGGTGTGGTTCAACTGTCCAAAACTTATTTTATCATATTTTGTGTCTTGGACTATCTGTTGCCATCTACAACCAGTAAGCTGGACAAAGTCATCCATCTGTCTGCCTTTTTTGTGGCCTTCCTACACCTCTTTTCTTGTTCCAAGGCCCCCACTTCAAGGTTCTAGGCGACCATCTAACACTGTCCTGTCTAGCCGCATACCCCGCCCATTGCCATTTTAGTTTTGCTGTTCTTTTTGGCATGTCAGTAACCTTTGTTGACATTATATTGGTAGTAAAATCTAATATATGAGTATAATAAATAAAACACATATGTACTTTAATATAGTACATGTATTGCAATAATTTATACTATACTATACCCTCACGCCACCTCCCTTGCGGGGTAGGCAGAGAGAACGGATCACCAAACTTTCCTATCCTTACACACACACTTCGGGCTTCCGTCACATTCATGCAATTCCTCACACACATTCTACGATTACTTTTACTCAAAACACGTTCGGTCCTTGAAAATATGGTCATCACGGTCCAGCTATGTGGTTCTTGGACGGCCGCGTTTCCTTACACCTCTTCTTTCACCCATGTAAATTTACCTTGTTATCCTTTCATCGTTCATTCTCTCTACATGTCCCAACCATCTCAACTTGTTCACTTTCATTTTAGTCGCAACATCCTTTTAACATTCACTCAACTCTCTAATCACTTCGTCTCAATAATTTCTTAGATTATTATTTGTATTATTATATGCCTACATAGCGTAGTATGCAGTACACATAATACATTCAATATTCATTCATTTTTATCTGCTGCATTGTGTTGACTCTGAATTCATATATTATTATGTATTGACTTAATATCATAAAGTAACAATGACCTTAACATTCCCAAGTCCTGTATTACTGTAGTACTTAACTTAGTACACATTGTGTGAGATTATGATGTTGCTATGAATAATAATACCATAGTTCACCGCATCCATCATACATTTTATTAAAATGCGAAAAATTCATCAGGAAAAGGAAGATTTCTCAGGTATTACTAAAGATATCATCCTAACATGGTTAAATTATAATATGTTTTAGCAACTCTAGTGGATAGAACTTTTAATTTTATTAATTTTCTTAATATTCCAAAACTACCTCATAAATTTACTGAAACTTGGGGTTATTCCTGTAGTTTGTTATAATGCTTTAATTTGGTTGATAAAATGTTTAAGGTAAGACGCAGTGACCCTAGCGGATACTTTTTGATGTTCGGTCTCCTTTTTATACAACACCCCAGGGTCGACTTGGTGAGAGGATAGAAAAGAATAATTGACTTGCACAATTCGAATATCTGTACCCATTATATGAGTTCCTTTAGCATCAAGCTGTAACCCAGATTTATTGAATGTGTAAATGCATACAGTCCATAATATTATGTTTATTGCACCATGAATCATAATTATATCATTTCTTATCTGTACGACTCACTAATATCAATTTGGTGTTAAGATTGTATCTATGATTCGATATTTCTTATTTATTGATAGCTAGGTGCCGTATTTTATTATATAGTTTATTACATCGTAATCATCCTAGTTGCATTCCATACTCCACCTTGTCGCCAACAAGTGCTAATCGTAAGAGGTTTTGACAAGAGCACACTTATGCATTCCTTTATAAGTCACTTTCATAAGTGTGTTTTCAGATTGATATAAAATGTCTTTTATAGGTAAAACGCATCTACTGTCAAATTGCAAGTTTTGAACTAAAAGAAACACAGTTTTGATATAGTAAATGTATTTAAATATCGAAGGATTGGTGAAACTAAGACCCTATTGTGTATCAGCTGCCATAGCCTCACCCTACGTCTTTATATTCTGAATATGTCCAGTTTTTCTTCAATTGAAACACATTTTCAATATCGCATCAATGTTATTTGTCATTTTATCTGGGTTGCTCCACCTTACTGCCTTACGTAATATCAATCATATCTGGATAGTGACATGTTAAATATGAATTATATATATAATTCTTATCTCACGCCGTAAATTACATCAGGGCACTACTTAACCATCAAATGAAGTATAAATATTATATCTTATCAGAGCATTTAATCAATATATCATCATTCATTTATATGTTGGTTTTACAAGTATAAAATATAGTATGATTTTCTTCTAAGAAGCTTATTAACGACATAACATTGACTCATGATCTTCGAGATTAATTACTGCCTTGAGAAATTATATTGAAAGATGTGTGTGTTTTAGAAATGTACTACAAACTCTGACAATATGTATTTTAATTAGACTTCCTTTCTCAGAAATGGTTCATTCATTTTTTATTGTTAGGTCAGGGGACCGTTTATCCCCTGCGTTACTGCGATCAGAGTAGGTCTATTGTGACATCCTAGATGTTACATCTCGTCCTCAAGACCGACGTGTCTCATGTAGCTCTCGATCTGTCTTGGTGCGAGTAGTCTTGCCTTCTCGGAGTTCAGTAGGGGCCCTCCAAAAAAGTGACTTCCTTTATGAGCGAGTCATCACATACTCTGGTTATTCAATTGAGTTTTGACTATCAAACCTCTTATTACATACAAAACAAGTTTAATTACATACTTCAAATATGTCTATTTAATCAGAATATTACGTTTTACAATGCCAGTACATATTTTGAATAAATGTCTTTTTCTACATTTTTTCATCACTTGATGGCTAATATTTGATTCCAGTAAAGTATTAGAAACACATTTCAATAAATTGTTGAGAACTGTTTGAATAATGTATTATTATTGAGCAGGCAGGCAGCTACCGTAGTGTGTGCTTCTAAGTGCAATGTCTGAACTGAATTGGTTGTTCCTTGAAACTGTTCCAAGCATCCACAATCCCATTCAGGTCAGGAAGTGCTTCCTGGGACTCAAGAAAAAGGATGTCCTGTTCAGTTTGAAGGGCGCCCTGTTGCTTCCATTTCTGGATACAGGCTTCCTTCGCTCATGTCTTAATTATCTCTCATTTAATGCTAGCCAAAGTCTTAAATTTTTAGTATTAAATTATTTTATGTTACTACTAGATATACAGTTTTAATAGGAAACGTAGATACTAGTTAGTAGTACAATATAGTAATTTGTTTAATACGTAGGTATGAGTGTGTGTAGTTGTATTTATGTAATCATCCAATATTGTGTAGAAGATTAGTCTATTATATTTAATTTATAATTTGGTGAACATTACCGTCTAAATTACTGAGTTCATTGTAGATTAGACAAAATTAGGTTTGTTTCTATATCATCTCATTATAATATGAACACTGAATACCCAACCATCCATACAACATAGTATGTATTTCTCATACTACGGGGTAACCAGCATCTGGTGAATGCTACCTAAATACATTCATTCCTATTCCTAAATACAGCACTCAGAATGGGTGAATCTGTATGAGATTTTATCATGTGAGACACTACAAAATATATCTATCTCTCATCCCATTGCTACGTATCCCTTGCAGGGTAGGCAAAATGAACAGGGCGCCACACCATTCTATTCTTACCTATGTCCATCTCTTGCTTTTTGTTTGTTATAAATACTCTGTGATTTCTCCCACTTAATACGTGTCCATCCTTGAGTATCTGGTGAATTCGTTCACTTTAGATGAGTCTTGTGCAAACTATATATTTTCTTTGTCATTTAGTATTAATACTCATTGAATTAAAAAATAAATAGTGGAGATGTGTCCTTTTTTAACCCACGTAGCTCCCATAATCAAAAAATTTCACTTCATATTTCATTTAAAATTAATGTATTTTCTTACATTTTCTCAGGTGGTGCCTTTGAGGGTGTGGAGGACCAAGTGTCACCCTTTGGTTATAAGAGAGGAGAAGGAGTTGACGCGGGACACGGAGAGACTGAATGGATAGTCAACAAGGAGAAACCTAAATACGACGACATATTCTATGCCTTGGGACCCGTGGACGGAAAAATATCTGGCGGTGGTGAGTGGCTTTTTTTCTATTTTCTATTCCCTTCTTCTCCCACAGCCTCTCAGATCCATTGTTGGATATAGGCGGCCACTTTGGTCCTCTACAATTCCCTGATCTGGCACACTGCAGCCATCTCACTCCAGCACATTTATTTACATCATCAGGCCATCTTGCCTGGGGTCCGCCGACACTTCTTCAACTTGTTCTTGGTCACGTTTCGGTCCATCGTGAATCCTGGCATCTGACAACATTAAATTGGAAATAAATGCTTGGCTCCATTGTTCATAAGGCTCCATACTCCTCTGTGTTAGGCGACACAATAACAAGCTTTTGCAGTACCATTTCATATTATTTTATCTAAATCCAGTGTTTCTTTTTCAGCTGCCAAATCGGAAATGGTCAAATCGAAACTTCCACAATCAGTACTTAGTAAAATATGGAAATTATCGGATATCGACAAAGACGGCTTCCTAGATGCGGAAGAATTTGCACTAGCTATGCATCTCATCAGTATCAAGATTGACGGACACGACTTACCCACGGAACTCCCCAATCACTTGATTCCTCCGTCAAAAAAACAATAAACCTACATTGTCATAATTATTAGAAAATTGTATTCGGTGCATTATGGATATTTCATGCAATGGAAATTAAGTATCTTGAACAATCATTGCCGCATAGAAAATAATTATTCGCAAAATGAAACATTCTCTGATGTCAATGTTGGCTATTCTGGTAATACACACATCTGATTCAGAATTTAATATTTTAAACATAGTATTACAGTCTGTTTAGAACGCATTGGTCTCAGATTAATTTGGAACTGAAATTTTGTCCGCTGGCAACAATGATGTTTCTATTGAAATACCACATGTGTTGCCACTATGGTTGTCAAAAAGCTGCACCCTCGTTAAAAACCAACGCGTTCTTGACAGACTGTACATCCGTCTTATTTTTTTTTTTTTGCTTAATAATTTTGCAATTTGTTAAGTTTGAATATTTTAAGTACATATTATTATTTTAGAGAAATACCTAATATTATTTTCTGTATTTTATTTTATTACAATATTTTATGTATCATCATTCATTCATATCTTATTTTTCTAAGTTACGTTTCATTTGTAGAGAATTTACCTATTGAAAATTTATTATATTTTGTGTTATTTATTAATACACTTTTTACTGTATATTTTGTTCTCCATATTTCCACTGTTTTTTATATCGCCTACTGTATTTATCACTATTTAATTAATGTAATGTAATTGATCATATTCCATACAGCGTCTGGTAAAAAACTAAACTGTTCTGTGGAAGCAAACATATGAAGTAAAATTTAAAAACTCTGTTGTTTTATTTTACTGTTCTATTGTTTATTCTACTGTTTATCACTGTATCTGAATTTGAGTAAGATTTACTTAAAAGTTTTTTTTTAGCAATATGTGTATTAAAAATGCCTTTATTGTTAAGAACTACTGCTGTACTGACTACTTCAATGTTTCTCATGGTAACATAGGGACTTCATTAGACATAGGTATATTTAGAGGGATATGATCACCACATAAAAATAAAATTTCATTCGTTCAGGAGGCCTCAGTCATGGGCATATATAGTTTTTTCCATATCATTCCAAACCAATCTTTTCGATGTTTGTGCGGAATATGGATTACGTTATTTTAATTAATATTTTCCATGCAGTACTATTATTTAATTGCTTTTTTTTTATTATAAACGATACATTCTCATTATTATGTGTAGTCATATGTAGAACATATTATATTGTATAGCTGAACTACATTTTTTCTATTGTATTGTATATGAAACTGTACTATCCTTTGTGTAATTTATTTTCTTAATTAATCGCTTTAAGTACGAAGACAAATGACTAATTACAAAATGTTTTATGTTAGCAGTATATTACACGAAGTTGCATCCCTTACGGGGTAGGACATAGTTTATTATACATAGTAACAGTAGTAAATAAATATTATTGTACGCATACGTTGCCTTGTATATTTGATAAGTTTAGCTTTTACATAATTTTATACGACATACTATTAATGTATTCAATAAAAATATTGAAATTTTCTTGTCTGTACATACATAGTCGAGTGTTCATCGTTATAAAGAATATAGAGTGATCTCTTGATATTCCGGGAGATACCGTACCAGAGCACACATTTAAACGGCAGAAATCCACAATGAAATTACGGAGCCACCTGCTCGTCGGATTACTGGCAGGACCGGAGTAATAAAGTACCGGATTACTGAGAGACCACTGTATAAACAAGTAATTATATGTATTGAGTTATATGTCACTAACTTCTTATTTTTTTTAATACTTTATCAGTTAGGAGAGTGAATAATTGCAAAACAAATTTCACTTGACTCGAGCTGACTGTTTTTAATAAACCTATTTTAATACAAATATTTTAGGTGAACTAAATTCTTTCATGTTAATCGAGTCATTCAGGGTTTATGGAGCAGTCACTCTCTTTATTGTTACACTTATTTATAAATAATATATGCTTTTTTTTATTATTTTTGCTCTTTCCTTACCGAGGCCCACATAATATTATCATGGAGGCCCAGTCTAAGTGACATTTGGCGATGATGACGTCACCAAAGATTGAAAGAAATGTGTGGGAAAAATATTCCGTAACTCAAGTGTTTGTCACCGAGACAAGGTGATGTCACCATAAGAGTGGGGTTACCATGGTGATGTTATTTGAATGGCAGGGCTTAGATAATGTATCGACGGCTTCGCCTTTACTAACATGCTTTGTTTTCTGTATTTACTTTTGCATTTATTTTTTAATTTATCTCTTATTATTAAGTTGGATGCTTGTTTTATTGCTCGTATTACATGATGAGTCTAACTGTGATGTACGCATCTAGATACATTGTATTATAGATGTGTTCATTATCACACAACAATGAGTAGATGAGCTGCAGACCGGTGAATGGACGTATTGTCATATTTGCATGGTCAACCGTATCATAATACTAATATGGATTACTTCCACAGATATACACAGATATAGATAGGCGAACATAATTATATGTTGTGTATTCAGTACGCCCATTCTATTTACAACTGAAATCATCTCCAAACTACTAGCATCCCATGTGATTAAATGTAGGTGAATTTAACAATAAGCCACGGTCACTACTATTATGTCACACATTATAAATTACATAATGATATACACACAGACATTCTGTCAACGACGCTATTTTATTAATGTTGCTATTCTATTAATCGTTTTGTAAACTATTATTTTGTTTATAAAATTTTGTAACTAACACGATTTATTTCAATTCGAATCTAAAATGTTATACCAACGTTTTCACCAACTTTCGGCAAAGAATAATGAACGATATACATTCTGTCAAGAAAGAGATGGTCTCAAATTAATATAGAATTACTACGATTTCGTTTACTGGCAACAATAACATTTATATTGAATTTTTTTTTTATATAAATGAATCTGGGTTTATCGAAATAAACCGAAATACATCTTTGTACACTTTACAGAAGTGGAGTAGGTCGGCATCGGGAATCGAACCTGCGCCCACTGGATTAACAGTTGAGTGCGTAATCAACCAGGCTACCGACCACCTCATAATTCTACAAGCATTGCCACTATGGTTGCCAAAAAGCTACACGTAGTTCCCTCATTGAAAACCATCTCATTCTTGATGTACGTTACGAGTTTCCTATTCTGTATTTTGACACGGTATTTCCTGAAACTAACAAAATTTGAATCCCAGCAAATATTTCCATGGTGGATGGAAATAGACAGTGAATTTGTAAACGATATCATAAATTTGTCTCACAATGTTACCATATAATTAAATTAGTAGAATAGTATGAATAATTTTGTATGTTTCATCTTTGACTGATGATGTATAGGCTGTATTTGTACTTGGATATTTTATTAATGTTTTATAATACTAGTATTGCAAACGACAGAGTATTTTGAATCACATTGATATTACATAATGTATAGTGGTCTTTGATATTTTTATATTACCTACAATATCTACTACATCTTACAGTTTGTTCTTACAGATGTCAAGAAATAAGTTCAAATAAATGCATCTGGCAACACTTGTCAGAAAAGGTGTTTTTGAAAAGAGAATGCTCCTTCAGTATGGAAAAAAAACCTAGTCCCGGCGCAAACGAAATGCTACTCAAATGATGGGTAAAAATGAGTAGTTAAATTCTGCGTAGAGGCATCATCAAAATCAATGGCTAAATTGAGTAGTGAAACTTTCACTATGGCTTTCACGGCCGGCGTCAATAGAATAGTCTCGATCATCCGGGCTGTATGGCCGTGGTCCAGTGGGATGCGTTCAACGCATCCCACTGGACCACGGCCATACAGCCCGGATGATCGAGACTATTCAATGGCTAAATGTTAAATATCTATAATATGCCAACCATCTGAAATTACAGGTTTCAACATCTTTGTTTTGATAATTTATTCTAGTTATAGCAAATTTAACACGCGTACTAAAAATTCTTTACAACAATATGTATTGTAATAAATTTTTGCTTACGGTTTTGTACTTTTTTCTAAAGACACTTTTTATATATTATGTTAGTGTAGCAAGTATGGAATATTAGAAAATTAACTGTGTAAATTAAATGTATTTTCCCGACTCTGTAACTAAATTAAATTCTCCATGACAAATAATTTATGGTGCTCAAATTTTTTTGTATTCAGATTTAATTGCAATTAATTATTTCAAGTATAATCTATTAAAATAAATTTGTTTATCTTTTAATTTAGGTGAATTTAACGTGCAAAGTTTTTGTTAAAACATATTAATTTTGAGATGTTATCAAATACAAAGCTGTTTAGTATCTTTGAAAAAAATGTATTTGAGACCTTGTTTCCTATTTTATTCTGCACTAGCTTTATTTATATGCAACATTCGCATCTGCTTTGGCACAAGATGTAACAAAGATAGAAATATAACATCCATTTCATATCTGAATGAAGTCAAAAGACTAGTTGGACAAGACATTTCAATGAGAAAAGTATATCAGAAAATTGTTCTAAATTTGAGTTATTATATTTTGTCTATGCTTTTATATCGTATGAGACTGACGTGTTTTACGCAGGCCTTCACTGAATGGCATAAGAA
Organism: Ceraclea dissimilis; assembly: GCA_963576895.1. Classification (NCBI taxonomy): domain Eukaryota; kingdom Metazoa; phylum Arthropoda; class Insecta; order Trichoptera; family Leptoceridae; genus Ceraclea; species Ceraclea dissimilis. The sequence goes on along the minus strand of OY756366.1, from coordinate 14,607,671 downwards.
AATGTGTGGGTGAAAATATTCCACATTCCAAATATTTTTGGGAAACTACAGGGAAAATGTAAATCTAACTTCAAGACTACTTTGAATTTATACTAACTTGTGACCACGACAGGTGTAACGTCACATTATCGGTTGGTTGCCATGGTGTTATTATTGCCTTGTTGTAACTTCACGTCGGTCTTGTATCGTAAATAAAAGTTTTCGTCACTCACTGTCACAAAATTAAGAAGCTGTTGTCTGAATTCTTAATTGTTGAAGGCTATGATTTCTCCACTCCAATACATACCCATCCACCCTTTAAATATTTTGTCTGTATAATTCTGTTGAATAATTGATTCTAGCACCTGACTTACTATTGATTTATCTATTTGATATAAGACGATTGTTAAAATTATTATATTCTTATATGTGGAAAAAGTCTTTTATTAAAATTATTTATTAAAAGCATCATGTGTTTATTCTTAATCCACTAATCTCTCCTTAAAGTAAATCCTCTTTTCCTGACCATGTGTTAACTGAATGATGTTCATGATCGTATCGATTTTGATAGATTACACAAAAATATAGCCTAGTACAAATAGCTCAACAAAGCAATTCCATTGTTTAACTACAATGTGGAACACCGATAATCAAATTGCTGATGTATCAAGTACAGTTTAATTATTACACAATGCATCCGATCAGCTTACATACGATTCTAAGTTAATGGAGAAGAGACTCCAATATACTGTTACATACAATGGAGATGTACGTATCATACTTCTAGATCAGGATGTATCACTTGACTCTATGATTATAATATGATATGATCTAGTTTACCATCGCTGCTCTATGCTATGCACAGTATGATAATGTTATAGCTTAGGAAATGCATAACTAAGATGTTACAGGATGGTGTGTTATTATTTCCTATTCGCTTCTATTATTAGCTCCAGATTATCTTGTGATTGTGTCGTGTTCCTTAATAACCACTAGAGGACACTGTTATTATTGTCGCAGCTGATATGTCTTTTTGTTTGCTCTCATTATCTCTAATAGTGTGTCATCTAGATCAATCTGGATTGTCATAATTGTCAATAGGGATTGAAGAAGAAATAAAATATGGATAGGAGATATACCTAAATTATTTTTAGTATTGGAACTTTTTCTGCATTGCGCAGATGGAAATACATTGCAGATTTTTCCTCAACTGAAGCGAGAGGTACCTACATTCATAATAATGGGATGGATGTTCTGACGCTTACGAGTCAGCTTTGACTGGCTTAAATGATTACTTTGTGCCCATGGCAATGTTCACCTATTCCATCGCATCCTGCTGTCAATTATTGTCTATTTTTTTTGGAAGTTGTATATTACGAGTACAGATGAAATTATTTCACAATGAACCAATTTTCCGATACTACCGCCATCTGCTGAGGAGTGGATGCAACGTTTAGCAACCTACTATTTGCGATATCTGTAAAATATGGATACTTCAAGAATTCATGTCAAGTTGTTAATTTGACCAATCATCATGGGGCAAGTTAGAAAGCGTTTTTTCGTTCCTTGTCGACTATGCCCAAGAAACCATTTCGGTCGCAATTTGGTCGCCGTTCGCACACGTTCGCACACTACTGTGTGCACACTGCACACTAATCGGAAATTCGGTCGCTGTTCGGACACAGTTCCGGAACCGCAACCAAAAGTGGGGAACATTTGTGACTAAATCTGGTCGCATTCGGTCACATTTTGGTTACAAATGCGACCAAATCCGGTCGCATTCGGTCGCATTTGTAACCAAAATGTGACCACTTGAATGGCCCGCCGGTGCTGGCGCGTACGTATTTGCGGTTTCCCGCAAAAATAAATATATATAGTTATAATTTTAACATGGATGCGCAACAAAATTCTTAACACCAAAATACTTTACAGCCATGATATAATATTAATGAAAATAAAAACGGACGGGTATAGCTAAATAATGTCCGAATTTCATTGCGAAACAAAATTTATCGTGAAATCTAGTGAAGTAGGTGGCTTATTTTTAATGCGCCTTTTTAATTATTAATTTTAACAACAAATAATAAATTAATGTGATAGTCATATTTATTTATATTAAATTCTATACCTTAACCTTAATTTTGACCTATTACGCTATAATCCAAACAAATTTCATCCTGTAAAACGATTAAACATGCATTTTAATGAACATAATTATTATAATTTCGTAGAATATTTCGTAGAACATAATTATTATAATTAGAAGTATGTTTGGAGTTGGATCTCTTTGTGGCGAACACATTCTTCGCACACAAGGAGATCCACCAGTACACTTGGCAAAGAGAGAGAGTTGATCGTATTGAAAGGTCGATGATTGACTTTGTATGTGTGGACTCTGAGCTCCGGAAGGCGACAAAGGACACCCGGGCATTTCGGGGCGCCGGACTGTGGACGGATCACTTCCTTGTGATAACAAGGATTGATCTTTTCTCCGGTTGGCGCTCGAGGGCTCGGAAGTTGGAGCCTGTCCGGAGAATCAGGGTCGAAAAACTGAAAGAGACGAATGTTAGGGATGAATATGAAAGACTGACTCACGAAAGGCTAGAAGTACATGATGATGAGGAACGCTCGACGAGTGAACTATGGAATGTTATGAAGGAGGTGCTAGTAAAGAGTGCAAGAGAAGTATGTGGAGAAGCGTTGGTTGGAAGGAAAAAAGGTGATGCGTGGTGGGATGATGAGGTGAAGGATGCTGTAGTGAGGAAAAAGAAAGCGTGGAATGATGTGCTTGGTGCGAAACCAGATGATGGAGGTGAGAAAGAAAGAAAGAAGAATATATATAAAGCGTGTAGGAAAGAAGTGAAAGAAATGGTTTGCCTGAAAAAGAGAAAACTTGAGGAAGAGGAATGTATGAAATTATCGAGGAACGCCGAGGAGAATTTGAAAATATTCTGGAAGGAAGTAAAAAGAAAGAGATCTGGAAGTGAGAAAAACAGTATGAATTGCATCAAAGATAAGAATGGTGATTTAGTGATGAATGGAGAAGAAGTTGTTGAAAGATGGAAAGAATACTTCGAAGAATTGTATGAAAGTGGTACTAGTACAAACCAGACGAATGTAGCAGATAGTATGAATGTAAATATTGCTGAGGACGAGGAAATACGTATGAATGAAGTTGTGCTTGCATTGAAAAAAGCAAAGAATGGTAAAGCTGCGGGACATGACTGTGTGGCCATAGAGTTCATCAAGCAAGGTGGCCCGAAGATTCTCGAGTGGTGCCTGAGGCTCTTCAACTTGTGCTGGGAGAGTGGCTGCACTCCTGAGGATTGGAGGAGGGCAGTCATCTGCCCTTTGAACAAGGGGAAAGGCTCAAGGTTGGAATGCGGCAGTTATCGGGCTATCAGTTTGCTGAGCTCTGTGGGCAAACTGTATGGAAAGGTATTGATTGAAAGAGTAAGAAAAGTGACTGAAAGTAAAGTATGGGATGTGCAGGGTGCTTTCATGAGTGGCAGGGGGTGCACCGATCAGATCTTCTCCCTACGGATGGTCGTGGAGAAGCTTCTGGCTAAACACCAGAGGCTCTTCTGCGCGTTCGTGGATCTGGAGAAGGCATACGATCGTGTGGACCGAGAAAGACTGTGGCGTGTACTGTCGGAATATGGGGTGAGCGACCGACTGATTGGCGCAATCGCGTCTCTATATACGGAGAGCTCTGCTTGTGTCAGGGTGAATGCTGCGTTGTCGCAGTGGTTCACTCTCACAAAAGGGGTTAAACAGGGTTGCGTCATGTCGCCTTGGTTGTTCAACCTGTTCTTCGACTACTGCATGCGTCCTCTGAATGAGCTGAATGTTGGTGTGGACCTAAATGGAGTGAAAGTATGTGCGTTAATGTTTGCAGATGATTTAGTGTTGATGGCTGATGATGAATGTGAGTTACAACGGATAGTATCCTGTGTGTACGAAAGCTGCGATATGAATGGTATGAAAATGAATGTAAATAAAACGAAAGTATTAGTGTTCGAAAGAGAGGAAATAAGGACAAATTGTGTGATAAAGGTTGGTAATGACTGTCTGGAGCAAGTGGATGAGTATGTATATCTGGGAAGTTTGTTTACTAGAGATGGACGCTGTGATGGAGACATTGAAAGAAGGAAGCTGGCCGGTACTAGGACGAATGGTGCGCTCGGTCCGATTGTTAGTAGTAGCAATGTGTCTATGAAAGCAAAAGTGCTAGTGCACAATGCTGTCTTGGTGCCGACCCTGATGTATGCTAGTGAGACGTGGACGTGGATGAAGAAGGATGAACCAGGGTTGAATGCAGTAGAAATGAGGTCATTAAGAAGAATGTGCGGGAAAACGCTGAGAGATAAGATAAGGAATGAGGTTATTAGGGAAATGAGTGACTGCAAGACTGGTGTAGTGACAAGAATGAAAGTAAACAAACTAAGATGGTTTGGGCATGTTGAGAGAATGAATGATGACAGGATGACAAAAAAGATATATCTGAATGAGCGAAGAGGGGTGAGAAAGCGCGGCCGTCCGAGACTGACCTGGTCCGATCATGTCGACCAGATCCTCAAGGATGGACGCGTTTTGAGTAAAAGGAATCGGAGAGCGTGTATGACTAATTGCATGAATGTGACGGAAGCTAGGAGTGTGTGTAAGGATAGGGCTGTCTGGCGCTCTGTCCTCTCTGCCTACCCTGCAAGGGATGTGGCGTGAGGGTATAGATAGATAGATAGAATATGGAGTAGTCGCAAATGTGACCACTTGTGACCACTTGTAACCAGTTGTGACCGCTTTGTGACCGAATGTAACCAAAAGCGGTCACAATGCTTTTCATTTGCTAGCCGCCATAGTTCTTGATCTACTATTCTCAAACAGTTTCCTCTCCTCGTGTCAGAACGTCTTCAGTCTTTGTACAGAATGCCGTATACGCTCGTCGCAACAAAGGAGAATTCGGCAGTTGTGATTTCTGCTGTGCCTAGTGGTTGGGTGAAGGAGGGTCTTTTGTATTGGCCCAAATTTATACGAAAAACTATATTGTTAATAATACTTAGGCAAAGAGTGGCAATGTACTAGTATGCTATAGGTTTAAAATTTCACTATGGGGAAAGTACTTCAATTTATATAGTTTCGCTTACATGAGCAACTAAATTGCTTCATTCTGGGTAAAATTTTAGTCGAGAATGCGAATTGCTATGTAAGACTAAATCATTTATCCATACGATTTGAACGAGTTCCCGCAATTATTGCTCGAAAAATAGCTCGTGTAAGAGCACGTTTATTACTAAAAAGAAATCTTTCTATTTTATATATTACCTTTGACAAAACTCCTTGCAGGTGTATCGCATATAAAGCAACGAATTTTAATATGGATTATTCTGTTTTGAATTATTATTCCATCATTAAGTAACTTTTTTAGCTCGTCTACGAATGGTTTTAAAAAGTCGTTTACAGGTGGTTTCGTGTTTCCATAATATATTGCTATAACAAAAGGGGTAGTATTTGCAAATTTATCAATTTTGCACAAGATAGGCCAGAATTCATTTTTGGCGCTTTTAGCTATAGGTAACCCATCAATATTAAATGATAGAGATAATGTGCTCGACGGCAACTCGACAGAACATTGAGATATAATCTCTGTTAAGCAATTTTCTATGCCATTATACCAATATTGGCCAGTTCCCATTCCAATGATATTATTAATTCTTGGCGTTTGCAACAGACTTCTACTGTCTTTTGGTAAAAATTTCATATCTGGAAATGAATCTCTTAAAATATGCAGCAACCCATTCAATGAATTATGACGTATCTGATTTATAAGTGCCCATTTTTTAATCTGATCTTTAAAGTCTAAGCAGTGATTCAGATTGGCACTGCTTGCTTCATCATCGCTATTAATTTCTTCTAATTGTTCAACAGTATCCAACTTTTCAGTGGATTTTTCTTCAGACAGAGCATCCTCAGCAACATTATTATTTGACGATTGAGTACAATTGTCTTTCTTGACATTATGGATGCTACTGGAATTGATATCATGCGAGGTTGCGGACGAACTCGGCAAGTCAACTGCAATGTATAAAACAATTTAGCTTATTTGATATTAAAAACTAACAGATTCACCGAAATGAATTACTTTTCCTATCTCTATAAATGCCCGTAATATTCCTATTATGAGTAAATATTCGATTAACACTAACTATCGTGAATGAACATACATAATATAATCATTTATACTACACAATATACGTAAATGGAATCAAAAATCAATATTTTTTAGTACACCGATATCTGCCTTCATCCCAACTTCCCCTTTTCTCCTTCCTCATTCTAAATCTTAGATAAAATAACTTAAATAAATTAATAACTATAAACAATAGTCGGCGCTTACCTGGTTTTAAGTTTTTTGCATTCTTGATGTTTTGAAGATTCATCAAATTGTTTACTTTTCTATAAACTAAAGTCTCAGACCATGTTCATAGGCAGTCCTTACTATATTTCCAGGTTGGGGAATGCTACGATTCCTCAGACTGTAATGAACTCCAAAGTTATCCCCTATTCAAAAACAGCTTAAAATCTCGGTGTGATCATGGATCAAACTCTTTCCTGGCAGCAACACGTCAATTCTATCAGGAAGAAATTTTTCTTCACACTGCATACCCTAAAAATACTCCAGAAATTTCTTCCTATTAAAGTGAAAACCCTATTGGTCCAATCATTGTTGCTGCCTCTCATAGATTACGCCGATACTGTCTTTATAGACCTAAACCTAGACTTAGTTAGCAAACTTGAAAGGCTGCAAAACGTAGGTATTCGCTTCATTTTTAATCTGCGCCGGTCCGATCACATAACAGCTTTCCGAAACAGTCTGAAGTGGTTAACTATACGCCAAAGACGTGAACTTCATACGCTATCTCATGTGCACAATTCTCTCTATTCAACGACTTCTCCCTATTATCTTAAAGAAAATTTCGAATATTTAGCGAGTCACGGACTTCCATTGAGGTCCAACAGCGAGCGTCTTCTTGCAATACCTATCCATAGATCAGCCTTTCTTACTCACTCCTTCATGGTGGATGGTGCTCGTTGTTGGAATAGTCTTCCCTCTACCATTCGCACTGCGGAGTCAGTGCACTCCTTTAAGAGAGCGGTGAGAAATCGCATGTTGGCGTCGAATGCGGCATCTGAATCCGAATCGTAAGACTAATTGTAGTTTCAACTGTATATGTTTTTATGTATATATGCATTCTGTATCTCGTTTATTATTTTTTTTATTCAGTTTTTATTTGTTTTTTATCTCACATATGTATGTATGTATATATTTTTTTAATCAATTTATTTTTTCTGTTTTTTCCTATATTTTTGTTCAACTCCTTTTTTTTTTTCTGTTTTGTCCTGGGGTTAACTGGAAGAAATCGCAGTTCTGCGATAAGTTCGCCCTAGTAAACAACGTTTTATAATCTGTACTATGTCCATTTTGTATATTTATATGTGTTTGTTGTTTACTTTAAGTTTAAATAAATAAAAATAAATAAAAAAAATAAAAAGTAGATGAATGGCGAAATTTTGATTTTCTATTCATTTTTCTTCTCTTCGCTTCGATTCTATTCGCTTCAACACTACAAACACGACTGAACAAGAAACAGATTGAGAACTACTTATAGCGTGGACTAATATATTTTGAACAATTTGAACCAACTTTGTTCGGACACATTCACCACACAGTGTGCACACTTCGCGACCAAATCTGGTCGCAAAGCGTACACAATGTGTGCGCTTTGTGACCAAGTTCTGTTCGGACACATTCACCACACAGTGTGCACACTCCGCGACCAAATCTGGTCGCAAAGCGTACACAATGTGTGCGCTTTGTGACCAAGTTATGTTCGGACACATTCACCACACAGTGTGTACACTCTGAGACCAAATCTGGTCGCAAAGCGTACACAATGTGTGCGCTTTGTGACCAAGTTCTGTTCGGACACATTCACCACACAGTGTGCACACTCCGCGACCAAATCTGGTCGCAAAGCGTACACAATGTGTGCGCTTTGTGACCAAGTTATGTTCGGACACATTCACCACACAGTGTGTACACTCCGTGACCAAATCTGGTCGCAAAGCGTACACAATGTGTGTGTTTTGTGACCGGGTTTTTGTGTGCACACTGTGTCGACACGGCAACCACTTGTGACCACTTGTGACCGAATTGCAAATTTCGCGACCGAATTTGGTTTCTTGGGTGTAGTGAATATACCTGCTTTGGGAGCTCTCATTCGATTATCTGAGTTCCAGTACTCATCTCAACATGAGGAAGCTACCAGATTTTGTTTATAATTTGATTGTCGAATCAAGGGGTCCTGTAAAAACAAGGTGCCAACGAAGGGTATAACATTTTAAATTATCGGTGGAAAAAAAACTCATATAAAATGATAAAAATATATTTACAATTTAATTATCAAAATTTTATAAAAAAAGGAATTTAAAATAATTATCTTATTATGGCAACACCAATTTAAAGAGTATTTTCTATTTAAACAATACATACATAGATTAATAAAATATTTAACTAATTACTTAAGTACATATGAGATTTATATTAATTAACATCACTTAATAAAAGAACATACCCTGTTATAGTGGAATGAAATTATCTGAGAAGTGACTAATACTTGAGTTTCATCTAATATTGAATACTAGTCCCAATAAAGGATTCTGTATTTCGGGCGTTGTCGAATTTTCTGTACCTCTGACAAAAAAGGCTGTGTACTGACTTTCAATTAATTGTTTATGATTATGTAAACCTTTTTTGTGGAAATAGTCCCACATTGTAGAAATATGTTCTATTTCTTACACATAAAAAGTACAATTTCATAATTTATTTTTAAAAAATTACAAGCTTAAAACTATTTTTGAAAAGCTGTATTTCATAGTAAAATCATGAAATATAAATGACAGCTTTATAAAAATTGTTTTAAACTTGTAATTTTTTAAAGATAAATTATGAAATTGTTCTTTTTATGTGTAGCAAATAGAACATATTTCAAAAACGTATGACCGTTTCCATGAAAAAGGTTTATTTAATCATAAACAATTAAATCAAAGTCAGTGCGCAGCCTTTTTTGTCAGAGGTACAGAAAATTGGACAATGTCCGTTTTACTAAATATAATGGAATGTTCAAGTCAATTTCACTATACAATTAAAAATGAAGCATCAAAATTAATAAAACGATAAAATTCTGAATTGTCAAAATAAAGTTCACAAAACCGTGAGTCATTGTTTTAGAGTGTCCCGTACAAACCGGGTAATCAAAAAATATAAAAGACAGACAAAGACTGCAAAGTTCAACAATGAGTTATCACACAATCTGGTTTTCTGTAAAGTGTAATGAGGTAGTAGTGTGGCATACTCGTGCTTGAGTTATGCATTTTTCAATAATGTACCTAACGCACACCTGTCGCTTGTTACCTTACAAATAATGACGATTAGAGTTCATAATACAAATAGGATTTGATTTGAGATATACCTAAATTATTTTTAGGTATTGTACCGGATTTTATCTGCATTACACAGACAGAAATACATTACAGTTTTTTCCTCAACAGAGCCGAGACGCATCTTCATTCACATAATGTAGCGTTATGTGAACTCCCTTGGGGGGGATGCAGGATGGGTGTTACAGGTGGGAATTACACAATTGACAGCAGGATGTGGTGTAATGGGTGAACGTTGCCAAACATGAACAAAGTGATCACCTATCCTGCTTCCTCCCCAAGGGAGTTCACATAACACTACATTACGTGAATGAAAATGCCTCTCGTCTCTGTTGAGGAAAAAACTGTAATACAAGTAGGACTTGTCGGAAAGAATGTTATGCCGAAGGTATGATCGTATTGTAAAAAATATGTTGGAAGACAAAATCTTTTAGAATATTAAATATAGTTTGCATTGTGATTAAGAATGCCAGAATATTGTAGAAATTGTATGGCGAGTACTGATTCAACATTCGATGACATACAATGTCGTTATAAAGACGTGTTAGCAATGCACTCTGCTTCCCAGTCATCCGGCACAACATCTTGAGTTATCCTGACAAATTCATTCAACGTACAAGGATCTTTACAGTTTGGAATATTCATTAAGTGCGGTTCACTATCCGTACTGTTGTAGTACACCAACTGAAACAAATCAAACAATAATGATTATTATACAGGGTGTCCCAGGAAGTGCGACCAAGCGGAAGTCCAGAGATAGAGCACCTCTGGGGGTACCTAAATACCCCAATATATGTTCCGCGATTTTTTGTGGTTTTCGAGTTATCAATTTTTTTCGTATTTTTTCGCCAAACCCCGACTTGCAAGACGTTATTGATCACAGAGCCACTAATTATTGAGGTACATACTTGATTTTTTTTTTCTGAAATAGGTGAATAATATACCTTGTAGGTATAAAAAGAATTATGGGTCTATCTGTTACTATCACGCCATAAAAAAATTACGAATCTCAAAATTAGTCACAATTCAAAATATTAAAAAATGTTTGAGGTCGTTTTAAAAAAAATAATCATAGATAAAAAAATTTTTCTAATTACTTTCAAAAACTTGCAAATTTAATAAACTATCTACCCTGTAAATTTCATTGAGCAATCTTTACGGGATCATACCTAAAAATTGTTTCAATGCAAAAAAAGCGGTAACTCACGAAACGAAATTTGATAATTCTCTATACAAAATGTATGAGGAGAAAATTACACAAAAAATTTCATAAATTTATACCTACTATTTTCATATTCGAAAATTGTTTCAATGCAAAAAAAGCGGTAACTCACGAAACGAAATTTGATAATTCTCTATACAAAATGTATGAGGAGAAAATTACACAAAAAATTTCATAAATTTATACCTACTATTTTCATATTCGCATTAGATTTCGACTACAAGTTAAAAAAAATCGGATATGGAAATAGTAGGTATAAATTTATGATTTTTTTTGGGAAATTTTCTCCCCTAACATTTCGTTTCGTGAGTTACCGCTTTTTTTGCATTGAAACAATTTTTAGGTATGATCCCGTAGAGATTGCTCAATGAAATTTACATGGTAGATAGTTTATTAAATTTGAAAGTTTTTGAAAGTAATTAGAAAATTTTTTTTTTCTATGATTATTTTTTTTAAATCGACCTCAAACATTTTTTAATATTTTGAATTGTGACTAATTTTGAGGTTCGTAATTTTTTTATGGCGTGATAGTAACAGATAGACCCATAATTATTTTTATACCTACTAGGTATATTATTCACCTATTTCAGAAAAAAAAATCAAGTATGTACCTCAATAATTAGTGGCTCTGTGATCAATAACGTCTTGCAAGTCGGGGTTTGGCGAAAAAATACGAAAAAAATTGATAACCCGAAAACCACAAAAAATCGCGGAACATATATTGGGGTATTTAGGTACCCCCAGGGGTGCTCTATCTCTGGACTTCCGCTTGGTCGCACTTCCTGGGACACCCTGTATAACGGATATCAAAATCTATTGTTAAAATTAAAAGTAGCAATGTGTCTACGAAGTGAAAGGTAATGGTACTGACTCTCGTGCATGCTAGTGAAACATGGACAAGGCCGAAGGAGGATGAATCTGTAGAAATGAGGTCACTGAGGAGAATATGCGATAAAACTTTGGTAGATCGTAGGTAATTACACAATGAGGAATCTTGTGGCTTGACCATGCGGATCAGATTCTTAGGAATGGATGTGTTATAATAAAAAAAAATAGTAGAGTTGTGTATGACAAATTGCATGACTGTGATGGAAGCAAGCAGTGTGTGTAAGGGTAGGTAATCTGTTCTTTCTGCCCACCTCGCAAGGGACGCAGCGTGAAGAGCAGAATAGAATAATTACAGAAATGAGTTATAGTAAGACTCGTGTTGTTGCGGGAATGAAGGGAAACTAAGATGGTTTGGATGTGTTGAAAGGATGATTGATGATGGATGACTAAAGGAGTGTATTTGGGTATTAGAAAGTAGGGCCATCCTGGGGTAACTTAGATTGATTATATCAACCAGATATTCAGGGATGGACATGTACATGACAAATTCCATGAACGTGACAGAAGCAAGGAGTGTGTGTAAGGATGGGACATTGTGGAGTTTTTCTTACCTTGACTTCAGAGTCCAGAGAATCAGGAATTGCACGTAATTCCACCACAAGACTAGCACCATATTCAGGAATGATACATTCATCAAATCCTAGAGTCTTTAGTAAAGCTGTCAATGTTAAATCGTGTCCGGAATACACAAACATCTTTCTATCTGGTCTCAATGTATTCGCTACTTTGTTTTTCATATTCTTAATCATTTGTGATAATATTACACCTGGAAATATAATAAGCCACGTCTAAATACAAAACAGATTGTCGATAGGATAAATTTTACTAAATATGTATTCTGATTACCTCCTCGTAATCTTTTAACCATCGTGTCGTATGAATAAACTCTGAAACTGTCGCATGTTGCTTGTCGTATAGGCTCGGGGAAGTAATTCTGCACCCAATCTGGAAATTTGAATCCGTATTCCTTTTCAATCAGCCACGTGCTATAAATAAATTCCAAGTCCAGTACTGTTTCTACAGTGTCATTGGTGTAGATTGTCAAATTTGAGAACATGTCCTTATATTTAGAATTTATTTTATCAGAATGCATCAGTGCGTTGTATTTTTCGTCCACTGCTTTACACGGTCTCTTCAATGCAATCATCTAAAACAAATAACAGTAAAAATATATTATATTATTCCGTAACACGTTGTGTAATTTCGATTAGTGAAAAACGGATAAACGCTGTACAATTCCATATACATAGAACGTCTTGAAAACATTCTCTGACTTGCATACATTTGAAAGGAATTTAGCGAAACGATAACAGAATAAATCGTCTACGATAAAACAGACGATTACGGAAAAATTTCATGCTTATCGATTCAGAGGTATGTCATCTATGTGGCAAATAGTACAGTAATGTAAATGTTTCTTATTTTCAACTGATTCAACTGATAGCCCAGGAAATTTAGCTTTGTAGCGTAGGTAATTGTCGGAAAGCTGGAAACTGTTTTAATCCCTTCATTAACATCCAAAGAAGGTTTCTTGAAGTTTGCACCAATTTTCCGCTTGTGCTAAGTACAGGGTGACCCATAAACCGAAAAAATAATGTATTAATTTTGTTGTTGATCCTGGATGACTGATCACATACTGAACTTGATGGACGAGAGACGAAAACATAAACATAATGTGACACAATATAAAATCTTACAAAGAACAATTAGAAGTGAAATCAGAAAAGCCAAAGAAGAATGGATGAAGTCCCAGTGTGAAGAACTAGAGTTGTACAATCGTAATCATGATGCATTCAAACTACACAAAAAACTGAAGGAAATGACGGGCACTACCAGGAAAGTTACTCCATCATGTTTAGTTGACGACTTCAATAAATTAATATTGGACGAAAAAGATATTTTACAAACATGGGAGAAGTATATTTTTGATACATTCAAAGACAATAGACCTGGCATTAACATTCCTACTGAACATTTACACGGACCATCGATATTAAAATCAGAAATTCTACATGCAATAAAGACTTCAGATAATAGAAAAGCATGCGGGCCAGACGATATTCCAGTTGAAGTGTTGAAGCTCATTAGTGAGGATAATATTGACTACTTGTTGAGGTTATTTAACGCAATATATGACACAGGGAATATACCCCAAGACTGGCTGAAATCTACCTTTGTGACACTGCCTAAAAAACAACACCCTAAGAAATGCAGTGATTATAGATTGATAAGCCTAATGAGTCATGTCCTCAAATTATTCCTTAAAATAATACATGCCAGAATCCGCAACAAGTGCGAGCAGGATTTGGATGACACTCAGTTTGGCTTCAGAAACGCGTTTGGCACGCGTGAGGCATTGTTGGCTGTCAACGTATTACTGCAAAAATGCCGAGATCAAAGAAAGGAAGTCTTTGCCTGTTTTATTGACTATGAAAAGGCATTTGATAGAGTGAAGCATGCTGACCTAATGAAAATGCTGGCTGATTGTAACATTGACACCAAGGACCAAAATTTTATTAAAAACTTATATTGGTTCCAAACAGCCGAAATAAGACAGGGGAATGTAAAATCTAGTGCAATCACTATCCAACGTGGAGTACGGCAAGGGTGCATTTTGTCCCCACTATTGTTTAATCTTTATTCCAATTATGTCTTTAAAAGAGCCCTAAGTAACACCGAGAAGGGTCTAAAGATCAATGGAGTTGTGATCAATAATATACGATATGCAGACGATACTGTGTTACTCACTGACCGTATCGAGGACCTCCAAGATCTGTTAAACCTCGTTAATGATGCTGGTGAACAACTGGGCCTGACAATAAATGTCAGTAAAACAAAATGGATGACTTTTGGACGACTAGATCATAGTGGATCAGTGATACAATTAAAAGGCCGAAATGTCGAAAAGGTGGTAAAGTTTAGATACCTCGGCAGTATCCTCACAGAGACTCTTGACCCGGATGTGGAGATTAAGTGCAGAATTGAAGCAGCAAGAACTGCATTCAATAAAATGAAGCCCCTCTTCTGCAATGACAATCTCAATTTAAAACTGAGGCAGAGAATGTTAAAGTGTTATGTGTGGTCGGTCTTGCTGTATGGATGCGAGACATGGACATTGAAAGTTAATACAATGAACAGGTTAGAAGCTTTTGAAATGTGGCTTCACCGGAGAATGCTCAAGATTCCATGGACTGACATGATCACCAACACGGAGGTTCTCAGGCGAGCCAGAGCAGACAGAGAACTGCTCTCAATAATTAAAGTTAGGAAAATTTCATATCTGGGCCACGTGCTAAGAGGGGAGAAGTACCATTTGCTCCAGTTAATACTGAAGGGTAAGATAGAGGGGCGCCGAGGAGCTGGTAGGAGACAGACGTCCTGGCTGCGAAATGTAAGGGAATGGACCGGAATTAGAAGTGTGGAGGAGCTATTCCGGGCAGCCCAGGATAGAGATGTATTCGCTAGAGTGATCGCCAACGTCGGGGAGACCTGATACGGCACGAGCAGAAGAAGTAAAATATTACCGTAAATACCTGAGTTGGGGAGTTATTCAACAACAAAAGTGAAAAATACGAATATTTCAATTTGTTCCGAAAATTAATATGTACTTGACAGTGTCTGTATCACAATAATTTTTGAGGTACAAAGAAGTATTTATACTCAAACGACGCAGAATATTATGTACTTTAATATATAGAAAGACACGATTTTCGTAGAAAGCATAGTTTAGAAGTTATTACTGAAAAACTGAAAAAAGTACATTATTTTTTCGGTTTATGGGTCACCCTGTACTTAGCACAAGCGGAAAATTGGTGCAAACTTCAAGAAACCTTATTTGCATGTTAATGAAGGGAATCAAATAGTTTCCAGCTTTCCGACAATCTACGCTATACCCCCTTTTTTAATGTTAAAACACCGGTCTATGAACTGACATATTCATTTATTCAAATCAAAACAGTTGCAATCGCACATACAACATATATACAAAACAAACTATAAATTGTACGCATGTTGAGGCATTTGTGGTGATGGATTTAAATCGAAACTTACATTATCTTGAAGTCTTGGGATGCAGTGAACGGGAATTGGTTGCCACATTAAATTATTGTTCCAAATCTGATCTCTTTTGGGCGGATAAAGTCCCGCCAAGAAGACATATGCACTGGACAGAGTCCTCGGTATATCACTGCTTATCACGTGAATATCATCGTATGAATATATGTCGGGAAGGTAGCCCGAATATTTCTTACGAAACTTCTTCCCTAAATTGTACACTTGTGTCTTGCCTGTCTGAAAAATTGTTAAGAAATAAATTATTCCCAGTGTATCAATCAATCTGAACTCAAATAATCTCGTAGGCTTTCGCAGCGTGATGAATCTATATCTTTGTTGTTGGTTCTTCGGGATTCCTTACTGCTCCCCGAGCTTTCAGGGTGAAGATGGCAGTGGTATCGCTGCCGAAAGTTCGGTTATTCAACCACTCTACACGCAGTAAGGAAACCCGAAGAACTAACAATGAAGCTATGGAATCTGAACTCATATTGTATATATTCTGATTACACATCCAAGATTACATCAAATAAATATTTAATACAATAAATAGTAATATGTTACATACATTTGTAAGATGCCCCAAACCTCCAGGCCAAGTGTAGTTTTTGTGAGGATCTGAATTATACAACTTGGTTGGGTTCCTTGCTCCGTGTCTGAATAACTAAAAGAAAACAAGCGAATTAACATCATTTTTAAGAACTCCGCTTCAACTACCTTTATTTGAAGGCAATACACAAACATGAGTCATTTATTGTTTGTTTAAACAGCCTTGTCACTGGATATCTCCGATTTTGGCTACAGTATGGATAACTTGTCGGCTAGATTAAAAAGAATCCAGTAAACATAGTTTTGTCTGAAATTGTGGAAAATTTACCAGACCTTTGTGACCAGAGTCTCCATATGAACAAAATTTTTGCTGATTGGACTTATATTTTTGTGGTCGTATCAATAGTCTTTATCAAAATTTTATTTACGTGAAAACATGGTCACCCTGAACAAAATGTCACGATTGTGACAGCTGTTTAGGGACAATTACTAAGGATGCATTTTAATTAATTATAGAAAATATGATTACTCTGGATACTCACAATATGAACGAGGGTCAGATTTTTCACATAAACGTTTTCAGTGTCTTGAGATTCTCCGGAAAAGATATGATATCCCAGTATACAAACTCCTATGGCGACCCCCAGGGTGGACACAGCGACCGCGAAATTATTCATATTTAGTACTTCTTTACCTATGTTTCAACGCAAATATTTAACTAGCTAAAAACTTGAATAAACAGAGAGGTCACTTATGGAATATCAACTAGTATTACGACGGAAAGATGAAGGTTGATTGGTATTTTTCTATCAAAAACAAGTCAGACACTCGCGAGACAACGGCAATT
Organism: Ceraclea dissimilis; assembly: GCA_963576895.1. Classification (NCBI taxonomy): domain Eukaryota; kingdom Metazoa; phylum Arthropoda; class Insecta; order Trichoptera; family Leptoceridae; genus Ceraclea; species Ceraclea dissimilis. The sequence goes on along the minus strand of OY756366.1, from coordinate 14,590,638 downwards.
GGCAATGAACAAATGCGAAATGATGAACTGATGACGAACACTTATTTTGAAATTCTTAATCCTACAGGTAATTACATCCGTAATGAACCTATTTACTATTTGGTAATTAAATAAAAGGGATGATGATGTCCGATCCTAACGTAAACAACAAAACATGTAGATGCGAAATGACAGATAATCATGATTAATGTCAATATTGTCAATAATTCTGTCTTCTTTTAACTCCTAGGAAAATGCTTTACGAGAAAGAGACAAACAAAACTTTCACGCAAATTATGTCCAGAGATATGAGTAGAATAGATATGACAAATTTAGCAAATAAATGCTGACAAAATACGCGAAAGATACGAACAAAGTTGCAACGATTAGGTATTTAAAATTATGGTGTGTGACCATGGGCGTCGCCAGCCTCGGAGCTAGGAGGGGCAACAAAAATTTTAAATTCAATTCAAATTTTAAAAAAAAAGGTTGAAAAGCGCCGCAGTCGAAATTTTTTTTGAGACATAGTGAAGAAGGTCTTGATGTGGCTTGGTTTATTTGAAAATGTGTCAATTTTTTTGCACAATAATATTTATGAAAAATCTCTTTTATAAAAAAGTAATAAAAAATAGCACAGCAGGCAATTTTTTTTATGAAATAACTGTATTTTGATGGATTTTTATGAAAATTTATGATATGATGAGAAAACGTGTGGTAATAATGTGATTTTTGTGAGGTTTTATCATTTAGTATGAAAATATATATACCTATTCCAATCTCTAGGGGGGGCAGCTGCCCACCCTCGACGACGCCCATGGGTGTGTCCCAGCAGCTTTTTTTTAAACAGTTGGACATAATGGACAATTGGACATAAGGTCAAGAAGAAGAAGAAATGAATAAGTAATCATATTGTTACGTGTGTTGCATTATTACATGTAGGTATTATACTGCAGCTTTCGGCATCTTCGGGTACACTAGAAATTGCGGGAGGCTGGCAGCAACTTCGGGTACACTAAAAATTGCGGCCCGCTGGCGGCAACTTCGGATACACTAAATAAAATGGGACCTGACGTATTTATAGTTATGAATCCATACTTCACCTATCTCTGGTAATTTCATTTTTATCTATGGTTTGGCTATCAGTGTTTCCTAAACTTCATAATTTTATTTTCAATTTTCGCGCATCCATTGGGCGCAATCACAAAACACTATAGGTACTCTTCTAAGGAGAGCCCACAGAATAATAATATATGGAGAGCCCAAGAGAGCATAAAATAAATAATATGTAGGTGGGTTCCTTCATTACTGAAAAACATAATTGGAAACAATATTTTATTGTAAAACAGCAATATAAAATAGTGCATTTATAAATAAAAGGGCTATAGTTAATTATAGATATAATATATAGGTATAACTATACAAATTAAAATATTTAATAACAAATATGACATTGATACACATGGCTGCATTTGTTAACAAACATTTAAATAAGAATCTACTAAAACTGTACACCATTATATAAAAGTACAAAATAATTCCTTTCCGATAATCTCTTCAAAAAAATGTCTGACACTGGAGGACTATGAAAATTTGCTCGTATTTAGTTCACTAAGATAATAATACTACAATGAAATAACCAATTAAACTTAACATGGATTAATTTTCAATTCAAAAAAATACTGATATTTTTTTGGCTAAATACTTCGGCCTACCAAATACTTACAAAATCTCACAAATATTCATAAAAGGATTGTGTTCACTAAATCACACTGTGATAGTGTCATGCAAATGAAAATAGTCATTTTGTTTTGAAGGGATTGAAATCCTTGAGGCCGACCAGATTACACGACACGTCCCACAGTTTCCTGGCAGTCTCTTCGTTGTGAGCATTTTTGCTTGCTTGTTTAACTTGGCAGTCGCTGAAAATAAATAACGATGTATACAACATTGAAAAGTGTAATGAGAGAATGAAACATATGTTACAATTTTAGTTTTTTTGGGGAGAACACAGGAGAGCTTCCTTACTTGTTAATTTAATGGATGTATTCACAAGTGCTCCACTTTTTTGAATTTCACAATTTTTGTTTCGTGAAAAACATCGGATTTTCTACATCTCGTAATTGAAATAACAAGCAGTTATCTCAACAGATATACAGCAAAGGATGGACTTTCCATCAAGCTTATGACTGATAGTCGGCTGGTTTAATGTGGTCACTATACACTCAAGTAACATTTACAAATTCCAGTCCATCCATCTGCCGCGGCCGGGAATCGAACTCAGACCTCCAGCCTAAAACACAGGTATTCTATGCGCTGTGTCTTGAAGGCTGATGATCAAAGCGAGAAGAAATGCTATGTATTTTGTACTACCCGGAACTGCTGAGATAACAACTGATTAAGTTGCTATTAGGTGACGTTTAAGAATGAATGGCATAATTGAGTATTCTGATTCAGCATTTCATCAATTACCTGTAATATAATCCAGTTTCATTGGCACACTTCTCATCAACAGAACAATATATGTTCGTCTGTGCTCCAGATTCTGCCGTCTTGAAGAAAACTCTAAACGGAGTCAACATTGTAGTCAGACCAGAGAAGTAGACATTGTCGAGGTGTCTCCCGAGTTCTGTAACAACAACTCCCGGATGGAGGGAATACACGTTGATACCCTCAATATTATTCTCTTTCAGTTTCTTTGCCAATTCACTGGTAAACAACACATTGGCTAGCTTACTCTGGTTGTAGGCATTCATTGCACTGTAGGGACGCTTTTCGAAATTCAAATCATCGAAATCAATAGCGCCACCTGTAATAAATCATAAGAGTTCAAGTTTAATTTAAGATATTGCAAAATATATATAATCTTCTTTTACATGAGATAACGACAAGTGTTGTGCTATCAAAATAACACACTGGTGTTCATTATAAAGATAAGAATAATATGTTTAGTAATGATTACGAAGTAACTTATATAATTATTTAAATAGTTTACTTACGCTCATGAGCCTTAGATGAGACATTAACAATTCTCGCTGGTTTAGACTCGATTATTCTTGGAAGCAGCAACGATGTTAAAAGAAAGTGTCCTAAATGGTTTGTACCAAATTGCGTTTCAAATCCATCCTCTGTCTTTCCTTGCGGACACATCATGACTCCAGCATTGTTAACTAATAGATGTATCTTAGATTCACTCTTTAGAATATTATCTGCGCACTCTCTCACTGAAGCCAAAGATCCCAGATCTAGTTTAGTGACGACTATTGATCCAACACCTTCCTGTCCTTCGCAACTCTTCAATATATCCTCTTTCGCTGCTTCCGCTCTCTTCAAATCGCGACACGCCATTACAATATGGGCCCCTGAGTCAAATAAAATCAGAATATAATTGCTAGAACAATGCAGAAATTTTTGAAATTATAATTGAAAATGAAATATTTACCTCGCTTATAAAAGTCGAGCACAGTTTCTTTTCCTATCCCAGTATTGCATCCCGTAACGATGGCAGTCTTTCCCGTTAGTTGAGTTTTGCTGTAACATCTTCCACTAAACAGAGGCATTGTATGATTCCTACAAATAAAATAACTTGTATAAATATGGCCCTTCAATTTATAACTATGTAATTTTTTTTAATAAAAGTATTGTGAATCTTTGTATACGTGAAGTTACAATCATTTGTCTAAAATTCAATGTGTGTTACTTTGTTAAATTAAAGTGGAACTTTCAAAATGCCTTTTAAGCAAGTAGTAAAATAATTATTTGTGACTCAATATGTCCAAAGGGCATTTATAAAAAGGTAGACTAACAAGAAGTGTTTGATTCTCACAAAAAGGAGAGTTGATAATATTATAATCTCGATATTAATTTACAATATTGATTGATATAAAATTCAAATAATCATCACGTACCTGTGAAAAATATGGGCCCAAATGAAAAATAAATAATAACTTTGATTATTGTTTTAATTAAACTCTCATTCCTTCTCTCGAAAGCTGTTGATAAGTAATTAATCAACTATTTGTTTTTCCACGACTTTTCCGCCCGAAACATTCAGCTGACAGAACGAAACATGACAGTTCTCTGACAAGACAATAGACAACAAAGAATCATAGACAAGTTAACACGAAAATTGTTCGAAACAGATTGTTAAAATTCCCATGTCGTAACAACAAATTATTATTCGAAGCACAGTTGTTCGAATTACAAATACCTACTTTACATACTTATTAATAAATCATTTATTTTTCTTCTATGAACTCTGTAGGTAATGGTGCCTCTACAATGAGTAGGTACCTACCTACAGCAGTGTAGCTGTGTGGATTATGTTATTTGGTTGTTTTATTAATGTTATTATTGTTTAGTTGATACCTACTGTGTAGGTTATGATTTAATGTTATATTATAATATTTCGATACTCCTCCCCCTTAACACAAGTTTAAGTCTATATACTCAAATGTAAATTTAATCTGTCTACTTATTGTTTTTACACATGTTTTAAGTAAATAAAAAAAAAAAAAAAAATTTCAATATTCTTCTTGAATTTATTGACCTACGTAGGTAGGCGTTTGTGTCGACAGACTTTTGCCAAATACCATGTAGGTACGTATTTACTTTTTACTTACCTATATCTGAATCACAGAACACATATACTCTCTAACGAGAGAAGAATGCCAACTTCATAGAAAATATATGCAAACACGAAAATGACAGATCTCATCTAGCTTTCTCTCTCATTCATTTCTTGCCCACATAAACAATGGCGCCTTGATAAATCGATTATTGGGTTTTATATGGATCAATACGCATTAGCGATTAAAAATAGTTGTACTCTAATACAAAAGCGGGACATATCCATATCATATATCCCATTTTTACACTACAATACAACTATTTAATCATTAATGCGCACTAACCCTTTGGAAATAAGTATAATAACCAAAGAATTAAAATGCAGCAGTAGGTAGTATGACATTGGCATTTATTGTAAGTAAATAATACACACATATTGTATAAACATTACGTAGAGACAAGTAAAAAAGATGTTCAAAAGAACCATTAACAAAAATAATACGAAATAATGAGTCTATCAGAGCGTTTCACCAACTTTTTGATTAAGGAATTTCAGTAAGTAACGATTGCAGTCGCGTGTCAACATTTCTCGTACAAAATTTGTCACAGATGGCTTTTCCGAACCTAAAGTTTGTGAAATCCAGAATATTTCTCACAAAACTATAACACAAAACAAGTTACACGAGTCTCTGGTCTCGACAATAATTGAATATAGAACAAGTCTCCATCATAGAATTAGTCTCCATTTCTCACACACAAACGAGTACGTATATTTCTCCCAAACACAGGATCCCGAAATGACGAATCATACATGTCTCGCAAAAACACAAAAAAGAAGTTTATATTTTACACAAACCTAGTTCAAAACAATGTAATAATAACGATAACGAAACAAATTTTGGAAAGGCGACGCGACAGAAACACTAAAAAATATGGCCGCGTGTTGTTTACAAACGGCATTGGTGTTGTATTGCCAGCTTGCAAAATGTAAAAGACTTGTATAATATTTCTCGAAATCTGGTTTCTTAAAAAGAAATAAATATTAATTCACTAATAAAAATATTGCATGATAACATAATAATACATTTATGTTCTTAATATTCACTGTAATGTTAAGATTTCGGAATTATTTTCATAATCAGTAATTCTATTTTTTGCGTCTGTCATACAAATCCCATAAGATCGTGAAAGAGTGAAGAGATGCGATATATATCCCTTACGCATTCCCCGCTGAGCTGCCCAGGCAATACCATGATTATCATTGAAAAGTCCAGCGATGTATTACCAACTACACAATATGCTTGTTGGCAAGTACTAAAACCAGAGTTGACTCAGCCTGAATAATTGAATAATTAATTGATGTAGGTCATTTTTGTGACTGGATCAATATAATATGGCCACCACTAGCGGATCCAGGGGAGGGGCTAGGGGGCTGAAGCTCTCCCCAAAACCATGAGTGACAGTACTTTATATACAACAAATCTAGGGGTTTCAGCCCCTTAACTCCCCCCAAAAACGTTGAGTGACAGTACTTTTTACCATGTGACGACATTCAGCCCCCCCCCCCCCAAAATTGAATCCTGGATCTGCCACTGATGGCCACTTTATTATTTAGCGCAGTGGCGTAGCGGGGGTTTCTGCCGCCCGGGGCGGAAATCAAATCCGCCGCCACCCTTATTTAGGCATATAAATCCAAAATTCCCGAAAATTTACAGGAATTATAAAGAACTTCTAGGCGTTAGAGAACTAACATTTTGATATTGAAATGGCCAAAAAAGAGATAAATAGCGCCGCAGGCGAAGTTTTTTCAAGTGAGACGACTAAATTTAGATATTGATATGGTACAAAAAGAGAAAAATAGCGCCGCAGGCGAAATTTTTCCCAGTTTTTAATGAAGCAAATGTGATTTAATGGATTTCTGAAATTTTCCCCAAAAAATGCCGCCCCCTACAAAGTGCCGCCCGGGGCGAACCGCCCCCCCCCACGCTACGCTACTGATTTAGCGAGAAAACATAGTTTATTGTAAAATGATTGTTGCTTAACGATAAGGCTGCCAAGAAAACGATACGTTTCTTGCAAGACTTAATCTAAAAAAATTGCTAATCCGGCGATTTAGTATCGGAAATTTGCGAATACCAAAAAAATACCACACACTAAATCACGGATTCCCAACCAGCGGGGCTAATTAGTGACTAAATAATCTTAATCACACAAATATTTAAAAAATATGATTTTTTTAAGAGTGTTAGAAATAGAAAGTTTTCAAAACCGGAATTTTTGAGCGTCCCGAAAGGTTCGTTCGGGATACTGGGATACGAGGCATAAAACCGGTAACAATCCCAGTAAACCTGGCAATCCTATTTATCGAGTCAATTTGGAAATTGAATAAGGTAGCTGTATTGAATTGTAGATATTATGAATAATAGATAATACGATTTTAGCTTTAAACAATGCAATATAGTCGTACTAATTAGGTAATAGTCATTATTATAAAATCTAGTACCTATTTAGTATTATTATGTGCCTCATACTGATCTTAGGATAACTTCATATGTTTCAATTAAGGTGTAGGTACATAAAGGTAATAAAAATAAACAAGAAACGGTTATTTCAAAATTTGTTATTTTTTTTAACAATATGAAAAATGGATCATTTTATTTGTACATGGATTATCGATAAATCTCAATAAACTGCTCATCATTAACATTTATGCAAATTTTGTACAGAATACGAATATTAATTGAATGGATCATAAGTGGAGTCGAGACCAACTTGTTTCCAAGACATTTCCCACAGTTTTGTTGCATCCTCTGCATTTCTAGCATTTCTGCTCGGAATTTTCGGAGCGCAATCACTAGAAATAAAAATATAAAAACATAACTAGATAATATAATATCATTCCATGAGGCAGTTAATCTCAATTTATAATACAGATGCCATACCAAAGTGTCTACCTGAAGCGAGCACTTGAGAACTTTACTTTTTTATTACAAATGAGACACCAAATTGTTGAAATAATTTGCTAAAGCAGGTGGGCAGGTTCTATCATTTTATTTGAGTAGGTATTATTTGTTTACGCCTAATTCCAGTAGTATCGAAATAATTATATTAGGTAGTTGAGAACATTATTGATTATTTCTTTATACCTATCTACTAGACAAACTACCGACGAGAGGTAGATATTTTCAAGGTAAAGGTACATTAGTAGGTATTTAATTCAATTATTACCTGTAATACAGTCCAGTTTCATCAGCACATTGTTCATCCACAGCACAATATATTGTAGTCTGAGCTCCCTGTAAAGGAGTTTTGATAAATAATTTGGGAAGCTTGTAAAATAATCTAGCTCCTGGGAAGAAAGCTGTATCAAGATGTCTCCCAAGTTCCGTGTCTATCACTCCGGGATGCAATGAGTAAACGTTTACTCCTTCGACATTTCTTTCCTGAAAATAAAGAGGCCATTCAGTAACTAATAACTAATGAGAATAAATGCGCATTGCGCATAGTGTGTGACCAAAGTTGTACAAAATAAATACTTGAATATGACAAACCTTTAATTTGTTGGCCAATTCTTTGCTAAATAATACATTGGCTAATTTGCTTTGGGTGTAGGCTGTTACTGGTTTGTAACTTCTCTTCTCGAAGTTCAGATCTTCAAAGTCCATTGCACCGTCTGAAAATAGGTTCAAGAAATGAATTCGCCTCATAAAAAGACAATGATTATACTATTTTCATTTTAAAATATGTATGAAAAAATATCAAGGATAAGGGACAATACAGTGGGTTACCTACATTCATGTGCTTTTGATGAAACATTAACAATCCTTGCTGGCTTGGACTGTATAATCCTCGGAAGAAGTAACAATGTGAAGAGGTAGTGTGCCATATGGTTAGTTCCGAGTTGTGTTTCAAATCCATCTTCCGTTTTTCCTTGTGGACACATCATCACACCAGCATTATTAATCAACAAATGAATCTTCGTCTCTGTCTCCAAAATGTGTTGCGCACAGTTCCTGACTGATGTCAATGAATTTAAATCCAATTTGGTTGTCACGATGGATCCTAAACCTTCTTTATTTTTGCATTCTTCAATTATGTCCGTCTTTGCTGCTTCTGCTTTAGTTAAGTCTCTGCAAGCCATCACGATGTGAGCTCCTAAAAACATAAACAGTACCTAGTTTATACTGGATTCTAATAAGATCCCAAGATGTCTTGGAGACAACAAGATATAAAATCTATCAGCAACTCTCACCTCTTTTATAAAAATCTTTGACAGTTTCCTTTCCTATCCCAGTGTTGCATCCTGTGATGATTGCTGTCTTCCCTTCCAACCTTGCCTGACTCCGACACTTGCCACTAAACATCTGGAATTAGAAAAACAGAAAGATGATTTAAAATTATACGAATACTAAATTTATTTTTTGTTTCGCTTACCTCGGAATCTCTAACAAATTTGCACAATGAGGAAAATCGAGATTTCCAACATTATTTTTAAACGTTTAGATTTTTTGTCTTAATATAAAAACTCAATACCTACAGTTGTACCAAACGTAATCGAGATATTCATAATTGTAAGCTAGAAAATTGTGTTATGTACCTAGACCAGATAATATATAGTAGATGTGCCCAATTTATTATCTTTCTACTCATTCTAATATGCGTAACTGGGTAAATTCTAAGCAAAGAATTCATAATACGGATTCTGCCAGGTCCCCGTTGGGCATGGAAGCGAGCGATAGCGAGCGAATACCTTCCCATTGGTGTTCGAAGTTTTATCGCGACCGTGGAAACGAAACCTAACTTATAGGTAGAGCGTAAATGATTTTACAAATCTGTATGCAAGAAGATGAACATTAGGTGAAAACAAAAACGTTTTAATTGTCATGACAAAATTAATAATGAAAACGAAAGCACTTCTTCACTAGAATATTAATGAAAAACATAGGACTGTAATGTATTCATGTACCTACACCTATTTTATTAATAACTAATAAGTACCTAAATACAGAGGAGGCCTTTACATCGGGCGAGTCAAGCAGTCGCCCAGGGCCCCAACAAATACAAAAGAAAGATACCTACCCCGAAAAAATATTATTTAGCCCATTCGTGTCGTAAAAGTTGATCATTCTGTGAAACGTATGAACAATTATTATTAATCCTAAAAGAATTTCCTCCATGTTTTTGGTTTTTTATGAAAACAATGATTGAGAAAAATCTAGATTTGATCACCCTTCCTTTCAATCTCCGTATCATTTTAGGCATCATTTTAGAAGAACGCGCACAGGTCTCCCAAATGCGAGTCGAATAAAAATTACAACCGTCAGAATGTTCCAAGGTATTCTAATTCGGGTAGGTACCCTATTAATTGTAGAGGGCCCCGCAAAATCGATTGGCCCATACTCCGCGCGAGTTCCAGACCTAGGGCCGCCTCTGAATAGTTAAATTAGGTGCAGAGAAAATTAGTTTCTATAAACAATCTGTATTATGCATGATGCATACCAACATGATACCTAACGTAATACTTATGATGGTACCCAATTAGTGATTAATAAATATCTACTTTTATGCTCTCACCAAATTAACAAATTCGTTCTCATAAATAAGTAATTTGGTCTGAGCTTATGGACATCGTCAGGGGGGCAGCTGTTCCCCCTTAGAGATAGGAATAGGTATATATATTTTGTCATACTAAATGATAAAACTTCACAAAAAATCACATTATTATTACCACACATTTTCTCATCGTGTCATAAATTTTCTAAAATTTGTATAAAAATCTATCAAAATACAAATGTTTCATAAAAAAAAATGCCTTTTTTTATGAAACATTTTTCAAACATACCTACTATTGTGCAAATTATCACACAATACATTTTCAAATACGCGAAACCACAGCACGACCTTCTTACAAAAAAAAATCGTCTCCGGCCCTATTTACGCGTTTTTCATGCTGTATCGTTATTTTTAATTTTTGTTGCCCCCCCATTACCTCCGAGGCTGGCGACGCCCATGTCAGCTTATGAAAAATTGTGAACGAATTAAATCAGCATATCATGAAATTGTCACAAAAATGTAATAGCAAATCCAATCAATTAACTCTTAATCTATATATTTACACTTAGGTAGTTAGGTACCTATAAAAACGAGTTATTGATTGTGAGGTAAATTATTTTTGGGTACGACGACATAGTTAATCTTTATTATTTCTCTCTATTTCGTTGTTATCATGTCACGGCCTACATAACTATGGAAGCACACCAAGTCAAGACAGACTTTATTTGCCGAATTATTATACCTCTGTATATTTTTGTCCGATCATTGCACTTTCACCTGAATTTTGTTTGAGAATAATAGATATACACTACACATGATACTAGAAGATACATGCGTAACTAGAAATGATATTTATAACAGTTATTTTTTAAACTCGTTTTTTAAGAAGAACGCCTGTCAAACATAGGCTTTAAAAACTATTACGTATATTTTTATGTTGATGATAGGTATGTTAAAACTCAAAACATCTGATTTCTGAGAGGAAAACATTCATAGGGAACTTGCACTAGTGAGGAATATAGACGAAAATACATTAATTCGGTAGAATAAAGGTTAAATATCAATTCTACGTTGATTAAAACCCTAAAATATTTTTTTTCAATTTTTAATTCGATAAATAAAATCACGACTTCTCAGCATCCCCTTAAACGCCACGCCATTGGTCAATCTGTCTGTGACGTCACGTAGTCCATGTTTGTTTTGACGGGATACCAAAATGTATGAGGTTTCTTGGCCGCGTAGTGTTTGAATTTGTTTTCTTACTGTTTTCGAAGTATATTATAGCCTAATTTAATATAAAGTATTTCAGAGGAAGTCAGTCGAATATTTTGTAGTGCCAGAGTGAACAAAGACAACTAATACGACGCCCAATAAAGCTTTTTATTGATACCGGCAGATCCCGCTAAGGCTAAGTGGAAAAAATGGCATTGTGACACGAAACTAATCTAGAAACAAACCTTTATCGAATTTAACTTTTAGGTCATGTTTGTGAGGTTAATTTTAATGAAAGTACCTACCTAACTACATATTCATGGGCGTCGCCAGGTTCGAAGATAGGTGGGAGGAACAAAAAAGTTAATATAAAAAAAGTAAAAGGACTGAATAGGGTCATGTTGTAGTTTGGTATGGAAAGAAATCGATTTTTTGTCAAAAAAAAAACATTAAAAATAGATCCGCTAGTGGTTGGTTGGTAGACATTGACAATGGCAATAAACCCGCCATTTGAAAAATACATATTTTTTCGATAAATATTTATTTATTAATTAATTTCAATATTTACATAACATAATATATTAACGATATCATTACGTCGTTACCGGTTATAGGTTACTACGCGTGTTCGAGAGAGGAGCATCCCATATGAATAAAATAAAAACTGAAATTCAAAAACATCCTAAATATTATTTATATATACATTTAGCAGATGGAACGCTAAAAACCGACCTGAAACTATCACTAACTTGAAAAAATTAACATAAACATACCGAACTCTACGTTAACCCAAACACATATAGACCTCGTGACGTCATCAATACGGCTAAGGAACCTGTATACAGGTTCCCTAAATACGGCGTCGTACGGCGTCTTTGAAAGTAGCGTTTTCGCGGGAATTCAAAACTTCAAATTTCAAAGTGCTGTAAAATAGCCATTAGGCGACGTATCGAAAAAATAAAAATTGGTATGTGTTTCTAATGACTTTTTTTATGATTCTGGATAATAAAAAAAAAGTGTGCAAGTTCCCTATTGTGCGAGTAGATTTCTTTACACACACCACAAATACATTGTTTTCTCAATAAACTGATAGAGTAAATAGATAAGTACCTACCTACCTATCATCATAATACCAGTCTCCTAAAAATATAGGGAATGAAAATGGTCAGTTTTCAGACTTTTACTTTTTCTTCAGAAGACACTAACTTCTCTCCGACGTGCTCGGGAGATTGGAGAATTAAATATAGTTTTAGGGTACCTACCTATTTATATTTAAATTAAATAAATTACAGATAGACACCTACCTACTTATTCATTTTTATTATAGTTATCCTGTCCACACTAAAGGGATACCTACATTATAGATGTTCATTGTTCGTCGCATACATAATAATTTATTCATTTTTCTATATGGATGCTGTGTAGTAGTCATAATTCATAATACCTTGCACCTGACGAACAATTATTATGCTATTATTTATAACTCTACTCTGCGTATTATTTTATTATTTATTAATTTGCGGCCATTTCAAGGGCGTGAGAACTTCTGATTGTTAACAAAATGGATCTTCATCTTGCTTCTGGTATCTAATTGGAATATAATTGTTAGTATATTATATAAGTACCTATATACACAATATATTATTACATCTATGTAACTATTTATATGTACGATCACGCGACAATATTTTTATACCTAACATAATAAATTGAAAACACCTATAGGTAGATTAATTAGAGATGTATGTATAATTTAGTATTTGTCAGTGGCGTATTTAGGGGGGGGGGCGAGGGGGCCCGGCCCCCCCCGACATGTTGAAGAATTCATTAAAAAAGGTTATTTTAAAACATGAAAGTTACTCAAGTTCATCATTTCACCAATTATTCAGAAAAATCTCGCCTGCAGCGCTATTCTTCTTTGTATTTTCTACATACAATATTAATACCAACCTAAAACCCGACCTTTTTTACTTAAAATCACGAAAAAATTTTGCCTGCGGCGCTATTATAATTTTTATACTGTAGGTCTATCTTCAAATTTTTGTTGCCTCCACTCCCCCAAAGTCAAATATTAGATCGCCCCCCCCGAAATGAAATCCTATATACGCCACTGGTATTTGTACCAATTCAATTTAATGATCGTATTTTTACACACTTCACAACTTGGTATCGTCATTATAATTAAGTAATTGTAATGTACCTAATTAACCACTTAACCAGTCATTTGTATACTAAGACTTACATTAGGAATGTATTAATTAGAGACCGACCGAAGGTTCGGTTTCGGTTTCGGTTTCGGCCAGTTTCGGCCAAAATTGCCGGTTTCGGCCCTAGTTTCGGTTTCGGCCAAAAAACGGCCGAATCTTCGGCCAAACCGAAACTAGCATCCGTATTATGTCGGGCATTGTCGGGAATCTTCGGAACAGATTCACACAGTGTGTCATGTATTGTACACTAGAGTCCTTTTTAATTTCACAAAAGTGAAGTAGATTTATATGACTACTAACTTGCATTTTCAAAAAAAAATCCCTGCGGCGCTACTTCTTAGTGATTTTTTGTTAAAGTACTCATAATTATTATTGTAGTCTATATTATTCCGTTACTTAACCTCCCGAAAAAAAATTGCATTTTTTATGACCCTTCCTAGTTTTAACGATGCCCATGTATACATAACTGAGAAGGCTGATGCATGGGCGTCATCCCCCTCCTATAATTGGAATAGGTAAACATTTTTTCATACTAAATGATAAACCCTCACAAAAAATCACATTATTACCACACGTTTTCTCATCATATCATAAATGTTCGTGAATATTCATCAAAATACAATTATTTTTTTAAAAAAAACTTGCCTGCGGCGCTATACTTTGTTACTTTTTTATAAAAGATATTTCTCATCCATATTGTAGTGTAAAGTATTATACACATTTTCAAATAAACCAAACCTCATCACGACCTTCTTCATTATGTATCACGAAAAAATTTCGCCTGCGGCGCTGTTTAGGTACGCTTATTTCACGCTATGTCCAATTTTTCAATTTTTTTCCCCCCCCCGTAGCTCCGAGGCTGGCGACGCCCATGAGCTGATGTGCTCGTACATAAGTTGTAGTTGGTACCTTTCTTTTGTGCTTAGATTGAGTTCCAAAAATGAAGTGATTTCCTAATAAATCTCTTAGGAAAACACTAAATATCAGGGTACCTACCTATAATGATTTTTTTAAAAATTATAACTGAAATTCCTAAGTTTCGGTTTCGGTTTCGGTTTCGGCCGAAACTAGAAGGGGAGCCGAATATTCGGTTACGGTTTCGGTTTCGGCTAAAAATCCAGTTTCGGTCGGACACTAGTATTAATCATTGAAATACCTTAATTTAGTTAGCAGTGGTGGTTGTTTATGTGCGTACGTATAATTAATGATGTGCAAAATTATCGAGATTTTGTTATAATATGCATGTAGGTATAGCCACCAACAACCTCTTAGGCAGGTAGGTACCTACATTATTACACTCATTTTCTATTTCAGATACGTATAAGGTGCGTTGGGGTAAGTCCGAATGGTTTTTTGGTGAGATGGCACATGGTAATTTGGATCATTCATCACATGCAGTCCACCAGGTTTAGCACATATTTTTTTAAATATTGGTAAACATAAGGCTTCATTCTTCGTTACAGTATATTTTTTATCATCAGAATCGTAACCGTTAATTAATAAAAACCAGTTATATTTATGATTAAAATAAAACCTCACATGGGGTAAGAGCGGAAAATACTGGGGTAAGACCGGAGTTCATGCTAAAATCACTATTAGACACTTTAGGGCACTGAGATTTTGGGACAATAATGGTATGTTGTCCTAATGACTAAATACATTAATTATTTCTTAATGGGAAACTATTTACTCCCGAATTTAAGAAATATATGATTTATGAATTCCGGTCTTACCCCAAACGGCCTTGAACTACCTTGACATTCCCAAACTGTTTGCAATAATATTTTATTCACATGAGTAAAAAAAAAGTAAAATTATGTCATTAAAATCGAAGCTTTAGGTATTTTAATATTTACTATTGTAACAATATTAGCTACGACATATAGGTGTCCTTTAATGGGTGTACTTATATAATTACTTTCGTCATTGACCATTTTTTCCTATCTCTTACCATATTCCTAAAAAATGCGGAAAACCACGAATCGGGGGGGTTGCAGCAAGATTTTGATAGGCAACCCTAGTGCGATGTATTACCCTATTGGTAAGCTATCATTTATACCACATTTCGATCAAAAAACAGATACATACGTCATAATTTAAGCAGCGGGCTCTCGGACTATATATGCATGTATTTGGTACAGAGCAGAGCATAACAATTTTCGAAGAAATAAACCTTTGTTAATATTAGTTTGAAAATAGTATTTCAAAAGTAGGAAGTTATCTCAACAGATGGTCACATTAAAAAATAGCGGTTTTATTTTTTGATGTAGAAAAGATAGCAATAGTTTGAAAAGCTATGGAATTTAGTATGGAGTTCCAAAATGGGGAAAGAACGGATAATTTGAATTCCGATCTTTCCCCTAGCATTTCTGAAGGGGAAAGATCGAAAAAACACGTACAGCTTAAACTACGACAGATAACGGGTTGTCATTCTACATACATTGACCTTACAGCTATAAAATACATGAATATCAATAATATAAAGACATAACTTACCTGGGAACGATAATATAGCCGACCGGGAAAGACCGGAAATCTCGAATTTTCGCGGAAAAATTTGACGTTTACAAAATCACTCACTACACATCTTCTCAGCTCAAGAGACAAATCGGACTGAGCTGAGGCGGGGCGTAACAGAATAAAGTTTCAAATGCAAATGGTCAGTATAAACAATGTTGCCAGAGTTCATCACAAATTCAATTTTTCGGTCTTTCCCCATTTCCGATCTTACCCTAACGCACCTTACCAACTTACCAACTTGCACCTACACATGATTTTTTTTGTGAGACATAATGAAGAAGGTCGTGATCACAGAACACATGGTCGTGATGTACGTGGTTTGTTTATTTGAAAATGTATATACATATAATACTTTTTATATAAAAGTAATGAAAAAAAAGCGCCGCAGGCAATGATATAATAACTAAAGCATTGTTATTTTTTATAAGCAGATTAGGTATATTTTGTTTTTATGTGCTCAGGTATTTAATTGCAGTCTTAAAAATACAGATAAATAGGACTAATAAATAAATACCGACTAATTTATTTTACGTTTCAGAAATACAATTTTTGTACTAACTTTTGTATAAAAGATCTTGAATTCCGGTATAAACTAAACACAGCCGGTGTATATATTTTTCAGCCACCACCCGAATGTTTAATTTTTGAATTTGGAACGATCGATATAAAGCGCGCGATAAGTAACTAGGTAGGTATACTTCTGTATTATCAATTTCAATTCAATGGTGCCAACGATTTCTCCACACGACCACGCGACGCAACAGTGCGAAAAATACTACGCCATAAAATATATTTTACGAGATTCATAATGCAGTACTAATGATTGTAATGAATAAAGATAACATAATTAAACCCGTAGAACAATTGATTCACGTATAATCTCGTAGCCTTAACCATTCGGCTGCGAACGAGACCATTCGGGAAGAACTCGAAATTTAAAACAGGGAAAAAATAAATTCTATCAAAAATGTCATCAAAGCAATTTTAAAAGCAGATTACAGTTTTTTTAACTCTGCTTTCCAGGGCCGTCCCTAAGTAATAAGTAAGTTAGGCATAGTCCAAGGGCCGCACTCTGGAGGGGCGGCAAATCAAGGAAGCGACAATCTGGATATTAATGTTTTGCATAAAAAAAATCGCCTGGGGCGCTAGTTACACCGTAGTTGCACAATATAATTAGATGCAAATATGCAGTCCTATTTTTTTCTAAATAACAACCGTGTCCCTAATAAATTTATCTGAATCTACCTATATCTGAGCTGGCAATATACTTACTTCCATAGAATTTTTCAAGCTTACTTCATTGATTTCACACCTATGTCATCAGATTGAACAGATAGGTAGAGTTTGGTTTTAGTGTAAGTCTACCAAGTTCATATTATAACTAAAATACCTACACGCAAAATGATCTTGGCATGTAAAATAAATATTTAAATTCCATACATACCTACTCGTACTTATATGAATATACAAATATTTTATAATGCATAGGTGTTCGCCAAATAAAAACGCGTTTTTTACGTTCAGGATTAGTATTCAATTATTCATATTACCTACCACCAGAAACAGACTAGACCAGATTCCCCAGACTGAGATGTAGTTTTAGTTTTAGAAGATTAAAATATAATATATAAAATATGAACTTGTTTTCTGGATATTTTCCTGGTGTTACTGCCACTAGGTAGGTGTCTGTTTTTATCTCAACAACTCGATAAAACGTATCATTTTGTAAGTAGATACATATTTACATAGATCAAAGGTAGACTTTTTTATAAATTGCTGACATGGGATATTCAGCTAGGCTAGGATGACTCAGCAAAATTCAGGTGTAATATGATAACAATAATCGTATTGTTTTCCTGTAAATAGGGCCGCCTGAGTGCAAAAATTATAAATGCCCCCTCCCTCCATCACCAAAAATAAAAAAAAAACAGTTTACATGATGTTTAACAATAGATGATTGATATTTTTTTTTTAAAAAGGACCAAGTCGTTTTCCAATAGTGATGACAGAAAGTAAGACAGCGAGAATTTTTTGAGTGCGACTAAGTAAATAAGCTTGCATTGCACCTAGATCTTTTTTATAAAGAATGAAGCTTAAACTTTTTAGGAGATATTGGTGAATAAGATTTCTTATGTACAATTGAATGAGCGCCTCAGGCAAATTTTTTATGAAAAAAATATGATGTAATGGTAAAATTTCCACATGGTGTTCTTACAAGGAGGCCCGCGGCCGCACCTTCGATCGACCACCTGCGTGCCCCGCACACTTTGCACATATGGCTGTGGCAGCCCTACCTGTAAAATACGGTTGATATCTTTGGATAATACTCTCCGATTTGTAATTTTATTAGTCTGTATTAACTTATATGTGAATCTAAATTGTATAATATTTATCAGTTGGCCAGATCCATTTAGTGTTGGGAATCTCTGATTTACCTTATTGTTTCCATCTTCACCCCACATTATTATAAAAAAATACAATATTTATTATAATTAAAATATTTAAATTCAACACAAATAGATTTGTGGTCTAAAATTACTGATAATATGTGGTCTGTATTTAACAGTAAACAATAAAACACCATGATATACAAAATACCACCATTTATTAATCGATAACAATATAAAAAAGTACAAAAATAATACAAAATTTCATAATCTATTCATTTTTTGTAAAAATGTCAAAGTAAAAAAATATAAAGCTCATCTTATTTAGTACGTCTCTCCTTATAACTTATATTAAGACTGGTAGGAAAAGTTGTGTCAACTATTTCCAATTATAAACTAGGCTAGGTGACTGTATTTCATGATTTTATTTTAATAAAGTTTTTCCATCCAATTTGACCATTTTCAATGAAACATCCCATAATTTTTTCGCTGCCTCGTCATCCAGTGCAAGATCTCCGGGTTTCTTTACGCGACATTCTCTGTAAATTGAAAAATTAAGTAAGTAAATCAAATGTAACGAAATAAAACCAAATACATACATCTTTGCAATCAACTCGCAATTAAACGGTAAAAACTGAGGTAAAAAAATAAGAGGTACGTATATTTCTAATGGTTTTAAAATGTGAGAAAAGATTATTTGAAAGACACATTAAATGACAAATTACTGAAACCTTCTTGTGTTCACAAAAGGAAGGTTGCAGGGTGAAATGAGTAATTTATGAAAAGGTCAAAATATTGCATCAAGTACAACAAATAATAGTCCCTGGCTGAGGCATTATTTTCTATAATTAATTAAGTTGGTATGATTTATTGAATAATCCTTGTCAGGGCCTCTACTGTAGAGTGGTATTTACGAAGCCAGCGATAGTATACAAGCCTGGACCTACGAATAACATCACCACCCTGATTGGTGACGTCACCTTGTCTCGGTGACAAACACTTGGGCAATGGAATATTTTTCCCATACATTTTCTCCCAATCTTGGTGACGTCATCATCGTCAAATGTCAGTTGAGCCGGGCCTGTATGATAATACTATTGCGGTCGGCCTCGGTATTTATTGAACCATAGACTAATATGGTGTGGATTTCAATGTCATTGTCAAGATTACCCAAGCATTAATTATAATTATGTATTATTAATGACTTTATTGTGTTTTTTTATATTAACATGGCAATGTATTATGTGATTTACAATATAAGATACATGTTGTTTCATCGACGAGTCTCACTGGGCTTGCGCCTGTGCTGAGGCCCCCTCGATGATATAAAAACATGTATTTTATGCAAATTTGCAGAGATTATCTATTCTACTATGCAAATGTCAAAGAGATTGCAGGACTCTTAGAAACTGATCATACTAATGGCATACACAATTCTTTAAATCAACTGGCATCTAGTTTGTACCACCTTCTCTCAATACACTAATATAAGGAGGTTTAAAATTGCAATATACGGCAGGCAGCCAAACCAGGAGTAAAATTACGTTGCTTTAGGTTGGATGTCTGGGGTTGGAACCTTAGATGTAGCCGAATATTAAAGGGGCATATGCACTGAGCAAAAATCGTTCTATTTTTGCTTCAACTTTTCAAATATTGAATGAGAATGTTAGCGCTCAAGAATAACGTAAACGACAAAGTGAATTATACCTCTTAAAAGAAACCTGGGAAGAAATTTAAAAATCTAAAACAGCAGATTTGTTAAGCTTATAATTACCAGTATTTTGGCTAAATTATACTTTTACATCTGAAAAACTGAACGGAAAACTTTAGGAGTACTTTAGGATTATTTTTTTATTCAAGGAATTTCCATATCCTGTAATTCTAAAACAGTCGATCTGTAGTCCATACATTCATCTATCACTGTCTTCAGTTTCAAGACGATTCCCTCAGTATTGGCTGAGTAAAATTCAGGGCGCCGAAGCCCAATGACAGCATATTGACCCTTGAACATATGCTTGATGACAGATCATTCTTCACTGTACATAGATCATTCTTAACTGTACACCTGTTGAGGTAACTAATATCTAAAATGATTTGTGATTTGTATTATGTACTGCAGGATGTTATATAAAATAAATATGTACAATAGTACATATAATATTTATGTTTGTTTAAAGGTGTGATTGTTTACAAAGCCATGTTTCGTATTGTTGTTCAAATATTAGCCACAGAACTAGTATTTAGTTGTGTATTTATCTTTATCAATAAATACATACATGGAGCAACTACATAGCTGAATATTATTGGTCATATAAGATGTTCATACATTACACAGAAAGTCAAAACAAAATTTAGTAACTCGTAAGCAGCTACTAGACACCAGAGATCAAGAGTGGATTTCTGTGGCTCAGGAAAGCCAGGGCTAACATTTTTTTATTGTATTGTCAGATTAGACATTATTTTATCATGTCCTAAATCAAAAGTCAACTCTATGGAATTGTATTCCTAGGTAAGTCTTTCACAGACTTCTCCTTAACGCGTTAAACGCCATCGGAACAAATATGAAAATTTACAAAACAACTTTTTTTCGGCATTTAATGTATATACACAACAAACACAATGTTATACACACACAAACATACCCAAAATAAGTTATACATGAATCGGGTGTAGGATTCCGTAATTATAACAAAAAAACTGTTTTGAAAAGAAGAACTTGCTGAAAATTGGTACCTATTTTCCAAAATTTCCTGAGCAGCTGTGTACCACAGTAAACGATAACTCTCAAGCGCCATGTCGGTCACTTACATACGCAAAATAAATGAGAAGCGTGACCGTTGTCGCCAAAAAGCATTTGAAGTATATTTTTTGCGTGAGGTCGCTGGTGACCCCCATGGTGTTTAACGTGTTAAGATTAGTCAATAGGTGAAGTAGGATTATATACTCACGCATAATAAAGTCCAGTTTCATTTGCACATTTCTCATCCACCGCACAATAAATAGTTGTCTGAGCTCCTTGCTTTGGTGTCTTAAGGAAAAGTCTTACTACTTTTAAGACGTATTTAACGCCAGGGAATAATGTCTTATTAAAATGTCTGCCTAGTTCTGTTGCTATCATTCCAGGATGGAGAGAGTAAACGTTTATACCTTCTATATTATTTTCCTAAAATAAAATAATTATAACAATTAGAAGTTACATAAAAAGGAATATTCATATAAATGATCTACACAATTGCTGTCAAAGCAAGGATTACCAAAAGGATATTATGGGTGAAAAAAAGGGTGCTAGGAATCACATCTGTGTCTTGAGACAAATCATGTCGACTAGACTCTCAAGGATAGACACGTATTGAATAAAAGATAACAAAGAGAGTATATGGCGAAAATGTGATGCAAGCAGGAAGTGTGAGTTAGGATAGGGCAGTATGGTAATTGGAACTCTTTGCCTACCCCGTAAGGGACCCGGCACGACGGCAGTGCGATGCAATAATTCAAGAAATGTTACTATGTAATTACGATTACATATTAAATTGCGTTTCTTGTAAAAAAGATAACAGTTGACAATATAACGGAATAGACAGAGAGAAAAAATACCTTTAATTTCTTAAGAAGTCCTCTTGTAAATAATACATTGGCTAATTTGCTTTGATTATATGCTACCAGGGGATTGTAAGGACGCTTCTCAAAGTTTATATCATCAAAATTTATTTCACCATCTGAAATACACATTTATAAAATGGAAGCAATATAACTACAAAGAGAGTTTAGTATAAATATTCACATATTATGTTGAGATTATCAGTACACATCGATCTAAGGCCGGGTTTCCACCTGCAAGAAAAATCCGACAGTCTGTCAGACAGTAACTTGCAGGTGTAAACTACGGAATTACACTACACCTGCAAGTTACTGTCTGACACTTCTTGCAGGTAGAGACCCGGCCTAACTGTGAAATCCTTACAAAGTTAGTCAGTGCTCACTTAAGTACAGACTATGTATCACATCAATCTTTTGGACCATCTGGAAAAAGCTATTATGAGAAATTAATGTATTCTTACATGCGTGAGCCTTTGAAGACACATTAACAATCCTCGCTGGTTTAGATTCTACGATTTTAGGCAATAATAAGTTTGTGAGCATAAAGTGTGAGAGGTGATTTGTTCCAAATTGCGTCTCAAATCCGTCTTCAGTCTTTCCTTGTGGACACATCATTACTCCGGCATTGTTGATGAGAATATTAATCAAAGGTTCTCGTTCGAGAATCTCTTCAGCGCATCGCCTCACTGAAGTTAACGAGTTCAAATCTAATTTAGTTACTGTAATGGTGCCTAAGTTTTGAAGATCTGCGCATCTGTTTTGTATGTCGTTCACAGCACTCTCTGCTTTTGTAATATCTCTACAGGCCATGACAACTTTAGCACCTGGAAAACACAGAAAATAATTACTACCTACTTTGTTATTTACGACATACTAACAATATGGATGGGCTACTCTAGAGGCAGTACAATTTAGGCCTGAAGACTCTCATGCTATTTTTCTTTGTCTGCTACTAAAAACACTTTGTGAGAAAGAGAGAGAGAAGTTTCCGAGTTGTCTATGAATAATCATAAGGGTATTTGCCAAAAGACGGTAACGACTGTAGGAGGGATGAAGGTTAGATTGTGGAGGGGGAAATATGTCATTATTATATTGCCAGCATGTGTTGGCAAAGTTGCCAACTTAACAATTAGAATATATTGTTTTCCTAGCAGCTGCTACGATATTCAAGACCAACCTCCTTGATTCCAATTTTGTGGCTAACTTCAGTGCATTGCCAGGAATGTAAAGAATGCGATGACCTGACACATACCTTACGTAAAGTCTTGTTCCAGTACAGTCTAAGTGACAATTTTGAGATTACAGTTCTCTGTGTCAGTGTCAAAAAACTACTCGAGTTCAAAAATTAGAAAAGCGTTGAGTATTTTCAAACTATGTATGTCAGATAACATTCTTTACCTCTTTTATATAAATCCATTGCAGTTTCTTTGCCTATTCCTGTATTACATCCTGTTATTACTGCCACTTTCCCATCCAGTCTCACTTTGCTTTTACATTTGCCACTATACAGATCCACCATCCTATAAAAATACAAATAAATATGTTAAAACTTTGATGTATTTTCTTCCATGATGTACAGATGATTTCTTCACGAATGTACCTACACTAACCAAAAAAGGAATGAATTAATAAAAGGCAAAACAATGTTATGAAAGAAAAGTGACTTACTTATGAAATATGTAGGGCTTGCTGGACATGTTTTTACCCTTTACAGAAGACCCGCAAATTATTTTACACTTGTATCTCCTGAAACATTCATAAAATAAACTTTACAACACACCAAGATAGAAAGTTAACAATTCCTAATTATTGCAGGTAATTCAATACAGAGGTGTAAAGCCTAATAAGACTGTGAAGGGAAAATCATCAGCAAATGAAAACAATACAAAGTTCATCAAACCTTTCTAAAAAACTAACGACACACGTAAACAAAAAGTTCTTACTCAGGCAAAGTTGCAAATATTCGGTTCCATGAACTTCCCGTTGTACACATGTTTACTACTATTTACACACTAATTTAATCATTTACTTTAATAACACAATATAAACTAAAATTACCCCTAACAAAATATGAATAAAATATTAAAACTCAAATAAAAACAAAAAATCCTTTCTCCTGCTATCTTTCAGACTAAAACTTTTCTTTTTGACACATACGGTTATCTCACAAAATATTTCTACAATAACGCAAATAATTTAGCGTGAAGTTAGGAACTATCACCAAAACCAACATCATCATCCCAAATTTTCATACTAACCTGCTTATCAGTTCGGTGAAATGTGTTCACGAAAATGTGGTAAATGAGTGACTCAACCGTATAGATATCAATGCATGGTTCTCCGTGAAACTCGAGAAAAATAAATAGGTATGTAGATTGTAGGTAGGTACATCTAAATACCTACCTGTTTTTTTAGGTGCACAATAAAAATATGTATACCCCACAAAGAATGTTAAAACAATGAGGCTTAGTAACAAAGGATAATTTAAATTTCTCTTTTCTCATATTTACAACTTTAATTGAATCTATAAATAAAATAACAATTGTTTTGGTCAAATCCTCATGCAACGAGGACTCTTGGGGCCTTTGACACTATCCATACCTTCTGGCTCTTGGAAAATTGCGTGATATTGCTTCTCGTTTCCAACACATTCGTGCAATATGTTATACACCCACCTCCGATCTGTTTACGGAACATGGTACAATCTGGTAAATATAGGTGATCTAGATAAATCTCAAACATCCTTTCTATTTCAGATCACTTCTTTCAGCTCTACAATTTCAGCAGTATTGTTTTGGGTAAATGGATATTTTTTTAAACAAGGATCTGGGCTTGCATACACAAACCCACCAATACTTTCCTGCACACCTCGCACTAGGCTAAAATCCTGTACTTGGTCAATGCAGGGGCTCAAACCCAGCAATTCATTAAAACAATAAATTTTTCTGACAATTTTATTTAAAAAAATGTTACAATAATTCACTGCACAAACTAAAAAAAGACACATTCGTTGAGCTCTAAATATAATATTCATAAAATCTAAAATTCTCTTTGTGATAATAAATCTTTAACATAAAATAGTTTTTTTTTCTCATTTGCATTTCACAAAATATATTTCTCTAATACACTCTCTACAACATTATTATATATATTTTTCTCCATTTAATTTTATTGAAACATATAGCACTGATTTCATAACACGATACAATAATACAGTGAAACTCGGATTTTACGTTTTTCTGGGGACCACCGGAAAAAAACGTAAAATAGGGGAAAACTTAAAATGTGGGAAATGATATTTTAGTATGTCCTATAAAAACGTAGTTACTTTTCACTGTTAACTTCATTATCATGTAGTAGGAGTGATTTCTTGACAGTAATTATGTTTACAAGAAACAAAAGTGAATTATATCACTAAAAAACTAAATTGAAGGAATTGAATTTTCAGAAAATACCCCATACAATAAAAGTCCGTTAATTCAAATTCCAAAGAACTGAAAACAGGAAAAAAATAGAATTACGCGACACGAACATTTGAATTTCGCGCCAATTTTTAATTTTAAAATAAACTGAATAATTTTATAAGGCAAACTTGCGATTTTTCGGAAGCAACCCAGGTGGATGTCGAATATTTGTCACAATTTGATTCTCGGGATAAGTACGTAATTTAATGCGCACGACATGACGTAGGTCCGCGCATTTCACATTACCTAATAATAGCACTTCCTACACAACACAATTTATATCGGAGTAAACATTGAAACAACTATTTATTACTTTTAGATTTCAAAAAGTCACTTACTTTAGTTGTTGGTTTTTATTTTGACAGAGTTTATCATTAGGTACTTGTCCAATGACCTAGTTAAAACTTTTGCAAATATCAAATGGTGTGTCGGGCCCTTCCCGAGTTTCTTCTGAACACCTATTAAGGCTGACAATACACATTTGTATTTGTGGAAATATAAATTGGAATAACAACCAAACTTAATGTAAATTAAAAAGGAATAGTTTTTTTTTTTCAAATTCAACAAAATTGGTGCCCAAAAATTTCGCGAGAAGTAAATCACAAAGCACTGTTTGGAATAATACGCACGTGTAGGTAGGTATATATTAAATAGCTAAATAAAACGAGTAATGTGTATGTTGCACTACAATGAACTGGATAAAAAACTGAAACTTTAAAGTTATACTAAACACTTCCGGCGATTAAAATTAACATGTTACTATGCTCTGCACATGTTGACATTCTCTGTAAATCACCCCACGCATCAAGACGTAGCGATGTACTGAGGTGTTATGAGGGGGAGATAAGATAACACCGCCCACCACGTGGAAGTGTTGGCATTAAGTAAAAAGGTAGCAATGTGACTTTACACACTTTCTGTGCGTAATATTGTTTGTCCAACTTTTTGACAAACAATAAAATTTTACGTGTACAACTTTACGGCCGAGAAAAAAACGTATAATCCGGGAATTGTTTGGGCGCCTGACGTAAAATTTGGGAAATTTTTGTTCTGGAATGTATGGGGGTGAAACGGGACCGACAAAAAAAAACTTTAAATCCGGGAAAACGTAAAATGCGGGAACTTAAAATCCGAGTTTCACTGTATCTGAGAAAATATTCACTCTTTCTATTTATAAAAGAGAGGATGAATACACCAAGAGAAAGTTAAGATTGAATGATGAAAAATAGAGCATAAAATATTTGTAATCCATTGAAAGAACTCGTGATATATTAAATACATATAAGTCAATTTTTACAAGATTTTATTTAACTCCACTGTGGCGTTTTTGCTAGATTTTTTTGTTTGTGGGCAAATCTTGTAATCGATTTTTCAACCACTTCCTGACTATTTAGAGAGCTGAAACTTTGCAAACATAAGTGGACTCGGTGACAATACGATTCTGTGCAAAAATAGATCAGCTTTCTCCAGAGACAAAAAATATATAATGGGTTTCATGGTAATCCATGGGTTGTGTGGGGTATCGTATGAAAGACCGTCGAAAAAAAAATCCAGATCGTAAGTTAGTTTTCTCCAGCTCAAGCCTCAGGAGACACCAAGAGTATCCAGTTACCGCATACTGCCATATTTGGTATCTAATAAAAGTGCTTCACGAGTACGACTCATATCTTTTTACAAATTTTGAATCTGTCTATTCTTGGTGAGAGGCGCCATGTGAATGAGGGCACCAATGAGGGCAGAATTCAAGCACCTCGTAATGACCTGTTTGGCATTCTTTGGAAGACCGCAAAAAACAGTTCTGGGATGTGAAGTCATAAAATCTTGTTTTTAAATTATTATTTTTTACAACAGTCACAGTCACCTAATCTTTATCGCAACAGATATCCAAACTTCAAAGTTGAAAGTGGACAAGAATGAAAGGATAGTTTTTTTGATTCACATATCCATGATAATTATTACACCATCATGCTTTTAATAACTTTATAGATAAAAAGCAATGTAATCGAGAATTATTGTGAAAGGGATCTCTAGGTTTTATGACAGTCACTGATGAAAGTACATTTCAATATTATCATAGAAAAATGATTTGAAAGTTACACAATACAGAAATAGTAGATAATAGAATAACATATACTAGACAATATAAATACTATAATGTATATTGTATTACTATTTACCATGTATGATTTTATTAAAGCTAAATGCAACATACACATCTATTACATATAATATAATACCACATCAACAATGTTACAAACCTCAAAACGGTTCTTCTATCACACAACAATATTCGACAATAATAATTTATTCAACAACTCATAATATCACAAATAAAATAGCTTCTACACAAAGTCAGTTTTCACCACAGACTTTTATATTAAGTACCTAGATGGCGTACCCAATGCTAGTAGTAAAGTAAACTGGTGCCTACAAACTGTCAAATCGTATGGAGAATTTTGACATTTTGTAGGCAACATTTTCAAAATTTTCTTGTCATAGTTAAAAACTGTATTAGTTATAATGTTATTTAGGAATTGAGCGATAGTTTTAAAGATGTTTCAGTTTTTATTATTGATGACTTGTTAATAGTGTGAGTTTTGCGACTCTAAAATACCAAAAAGTGCCGAGCGTGAAATTGCGTCACTTACTCTATTGAAAATGCATGGAGTCAGATGTCTAGGGTACTTAATAATATAAAAGTCTATGGTTTTCACAATCTCTTTAATGAATGCCGCAACTATTAAGTACTAATTATTGTATAAAAAAATGTTTTAAGTACTTAAATAATAAAGTCTTTGTAAAATCTAAGATAGAATCGATTGAGGAAATTATACGCTTGCAATGCACCTAGTAATTAGTAGTTACGAAGCATTGTATAAAATCTAAACGATATCTTAACATAAATGTTGGCACTATGAGAATAAAATAACTTAACGGATTAACATCCTTCCATTTTCTCAGTTCTATCTCAGATCTCATGTCAGTATTCATGCACATTACCATTGCAAAAGCTGTTAAATTAATTATTCAAAAATTTTATAAGTATTCGAGACTCTTTGGAAATTGAAAGAATTATAACAACTCTACAGAAGTGAAAATTAATGAGACGATTACAAGTAAATGAAAATGCTAATGAAGGTATGCAATATTAAATTTTAATAGTTTCATCTTATTCTACGTGGATGGATTGTTGAAAATAAATAGTAATTATAAGCACCACAGACTTGGATAAGTAACTACATTTCGTTTCATCCGTCTTGTCACACTTTTTGTGTAGAATTACTATGTAGCCAGTGGCCAAGTTATATGAAACGCAATGTACTATGACAATAGACAATGAGGGCATATTTTTTACTACTCACTAGATGGCGCTTTAGTAAATGGAGGTCTTCACAACTGTCAATATTGACATAACGAAACAAACCATTTGTTTACTATCTATAAAAATGCCATAGAATATTAATATATAGTACCTGCCGTATCTATGCGGACCTCCATTTACTGCAGCGCACTCTGGTGGCGAAAAAAATCGAAGACGCCCCCATTCTTATGAAGAAAAATATGAGCAGGTATTCTTCTCATTGTTGAACATTTCCTACGGGGATGTGGCTTTGGTTTCCTTGGCAACCGATAAACAACTAACTTGTCGCTGTTTGAATTGTAAAGTAAGTAAATTAAAGAAATATCTTACCTGTGTAAAGCTTGTTTCATAATTTTACATGTCGATTTACAAAACGAAACACATAGTTAGAGTTATGACTTTGACAGACAAACATCAACAAGTCGGCTGCTATTGTCAAGTGTTTCTATGGATATTTCAATGGTGATTTTTCAACAATGAGAAGAATTGGGTGACACCAATTAGTTTGTAAGCCGTATAGTGAAGTAATTTCTATCTCTTTCTTCTTGACCAATAATAACTCAAAATAGAAGAGAGAAGATATAGTGTCTGATGTCTTATTGTTTGTAAAGAGTCTATACAAACTTGTAATTTGTTTAAGCACACAGTACCATAATTATAGTTATAGTCAAGTCTCTATTAATGGGGGCGTATTTTTTACCACTTACTAGATGGCGCTGTAGTAAATGGAGGTCTTCACAACTGTCAATACTATCATAACAAAACAAACCATTTGTTTATTATCCATAGAACAATAATATATAGTACCTGCCGTATCTATGCAGACCTCCAGTTACTGCAGCGCACTATGGTGGCGAAAAAAATTGAAGACGTCTCCATTTACGAAAAACAATATTACATAGAAACAATCTATGTATTCAGAAAGTGACATATTATTTATTATTGCTTATTATACACTACAAAAAATAAATAAATTGAATTATTATCCATCTGTATTCTCTTATAAGCTCTCGTAACATCATTCAAGTCATTGAGCAATTGCACATGGAAGTGTTCCCTACATATTAA
This sequence comes from Ceraclea dissimilis, assembly GCA_963576895.1. NCBI lineage: Eukaryota > Metazoa > Arthropoda > Insecta > Trichoptera > Leptoceridae > Ceraclea > Ceraclea dissimilis. The sequence continues at coordinate 14,560,724 of OY756366.1, read as the reverse complement.
TACTACTTTATGTCAATAAAACAATGAGGATTTACTAATTAATTACTAGTTCTGTGTGATGCATGCAGGAAAATAGGTCATCATCAATACATAAATACATAGGAGATGTACGAATAAAAATGCACAACCTAAGTATGAGGAAAATAAATATAGCTATAACGCAGTTAAGATCGCACATACACTGAGCAAAAATCGTTCTATTATCGCATCAACCTTTTCAAATTTTGTATGAGAATGTTAGCGCGAAATAAGAATAACGTTAATTACACCTTTTTATGAAGAACTTGGAAATAAATTAAAAAATCTACGACAGTCAACTTGTTAAACTTATAATTATGTACCAATATTTTGGCTAAATTACACTTTTACATCTTGCAAATTGAGCGGATAACCCATGTTCGCGTAAATTTCAAAGGTACTTAAAAATATACATCTTCTTCTTTCACATTTTTTAGTTTAGACTCTAGGAAACTGTTCTGACAGGTCCGTTCCCTAACATTTCGATCAAAATAAAGATTAGTTTTGAACATTCAACAACTATAGGTACGCAACTATAAGAATTTTTGTTACAAACTCCTGTTTGCTCAACCGAGTTGAAAATAAATTAAATTTTGGGTACCGATTAATTTGGTTTCACTTTGAGACGAATTACAATCTAAAATAGAATCTCAGCTTAAAAATAACAGCACAATATGAATGTATAATATAATATAATGAAATGTATAACAATGATTTATTATTAATAATATTATAAGTAACATGTATGTATAATATATTTTGTATTACAAAAAGCCAACACAACTATAGTGTGATATAATATTGTCATCAATAGTTCATATATTTACTATATTAATACAAAATGCATAGAATCATAATATATAACCACAACATACAACAATCACTCCTTTCCAGAACAACAGGAGGCAACCAGTCTTCTTTGTTTAAAGTAGTTTAACTCATTCCATGAACAAATATGTGCGCCGATTCTCAATCATAATAGAACTACTAATCTTGACCCAACTAGATACAGTTTTTTAGAAAGCGGACTGTATTCAAAGTTACGCTCCATTCATGTTTATAATAAAAACGGTCACCTCTCAGAGCATTGGCGCTGCGGACATTTTTTGCAGTTTTGACCCAAATCTCAGTTAAATTGTGTTTATATACAATTATCAAGTCCATTCTCGGGCAGTCCAAGTAAGCGAAACCGACTCTAGGAACATGTTCCAAGCCCTGACAGCTGTATTGGTCAAGATGTCTTTTGTTTGAGTTGTTTTTAACGCATTTACTAAAATATTATCAATTTAACTATACTCTTTCCATTAATAACTTTGCAACGATAATGACTATCCCACTGACAACATTTAAGAATGCATGCAGGTTCTTGTCCAAAACATTTACGAAGACAATGAGTTAAAACGATATACAATGCCTCACTATATAATCCTGAAATCGACAACATTAAAGTGTTGTCCCAAAAGACCTCCTTTTACTGTGCATCCATTAACAACAAGCATTCCATCAAAATACATTTTGGATCACTAAATCATTATTTGGCACTAAAATTCAAAATATGTTTTAATTTAATATAAAATTAGTATATACTATTTCACTTCCTTTCCTTGAAAAATATGTTGTCTATTTCATATAACATAACACCTAATAAATCTTTATAATAATACATATATACTTATTTCTTATTTATAACAGCAGACCTACAGTGTCTCATCAATCAGCCTTAATAAACACACCATCAAAATATGCACGCACATACATTTCTATCATTTGCTTACCCCGAACCCTCGCATCAAGAGTTAGCTAGTTACAGTTACAGTACAAGAAGACGGGCTACCTTATACTCATCATATTATACCCTTTTAAACCACAATTGTAACTGTTTAATGCTCCTTTTACTAATACATTTATGTGACCCCTGTAAACTTCGAATAGATATTTCACACATTAGGCCATTGAATTCGATGATGCCTGCTATGCAGTATTTAATTACTAATTTTTACCTATCGTTTGAGTTACATTTTGTTTGCGCCGGGCCTAGATTTTTTTTCCATACTAAATGAGCATTCTCCTTTCATCTTATTCTTTGGACATAATAGATGAATACAACACGAGGTCTGCTGTATCATGTATCATCTTTGTGTCATATAAACATTGTCTCGGATGACACGCCTAACATTATTACAATAATCATTTCTATAAAAATATAGTCTTATACGCTACACACATTACAAACTATAATTATTTCATTGAGATCATTCTATATTATATGTAACTCACTTTTCTTTTCAATATAATTGTTTAAGTTGTATAATCAATATCATTTATAAAACTAGATTATATTCTGATACTACTTTTATAAATAACTCTCCATTATATTTCAATGCATCGTACATCATTTCTAACATTTAATCTATCCATAAATTCATTCACAACGGTTTAAACACCATTTAACATTTAACTAGTGTGTAAAAATTTTACTGTAAAATAACTTTTTTGTAGATAGAATATAACACTATGACAGGAACATAATTTTCCAAAATATTTTCATGTAGATCCCGTGGCAGTAAAAATAACAGAGGGATCACATAACCTAATGAGATCACACATAGGATTAATTAAACTGTTTGTGCGCATCAGTTTCATCAGCTAATATGATAGTAATGGCACTAGTAGCTGAGGGACTCTGATCATGTAAAGGTCGGGGCAGTTGACGCAACTCGTGCCCCTCGGGAGGGCGAGCGGGACACAGAGGAACTGCAGCCCCAACCCCTGACACCCCACTCGCTGCCCCACTGCCAGCACTAGACACAGTTCCGCGACTTCTCTGTAGTTTAGGATAACTAAATTGACCAAATTGTTTCTCAGGGCCCGCTACCCTTAATAATGAACCTAAGAAGAAAGTAGCGTAAGTCCAACTCACAGTCATAACAACTGTAAGAAATAAACCTATCTGAGTATAAGGAAGAACCCTAGCTGGCAACATGAGCACGCCTGCAACTCCAGTAGTGAGAGCCGCCATGGCCGTGGGAGGAGAGGCTGCGGCTAGTGCCCTAGGAGCCCTAGCTTCTCTACTTCCGTCCGCCCTCCTGAAGGCTAAACCCACATGCAAACTAAAATCCACAGCTAAGCCTATGGCCGTGGACACAGCTAAACTCTCTAATATGTTTAATCTCCAGCCCAGACACACTAAGCTGCCTACAGTGACACATATAGATAATGTTATTGTTAAAATTGCATATAAACTAATTAATATATTTAATGTAACGATCAAGAGAACTCCTAAAGCAATGGCCATAGAAACTCCTATGGCCATAAGTGTACCTCTAGATAAAGTCTTTTGTAAGTCATAAAATTCTAACTCGGAAATAAACCAACCATTCTTCATACCGGGCGGCGCAGTAGACAATTCATGTTGAGTCCAATTCTCCAAATGTATAAAGAAGTCTTCCATAGCTTCATAAGACATGGAGAATGAGAAATTACTCTCAAATTCTACAACTAAAGCAGCCACCCTTGGTATTTCGTCATCTTGTATGGTTTTGGAGAACTTGGGACCGGCTACACCGGGCATAAAGAATTCCCTGGGTGTTTGATATAAAGCTGTGATGGCTCGCACAATACAAACCTCAAATACTGCACTTGGATATGGAAACACTGACGACTCACAACATGGACTCCGATTTATTAAATCAATATCATCGTAACACCTGAAACAAACCCAATTTTATTAGTAAACATATTGGAGGAGATTTAATTCATGAAATAATAAAAATTTAACAACTCACCTTCTAGCCATCCAATTAATGAAATTTTCCAAAAAACAATTGGGTAACAAAGGCCCCAATACAGGCTGATAGAAAGGTTGTGATTTGAGATGAATACAGAAGTCCATCAACCATTTCTGTGACTCGGGATCTGATATATTGAAGGAGGAATCTAATACCAAAGAACCGTGGGAAGCTGGATTTAGTGGGTTACCTGTGTCCACTGGCACTACGCCCCAAACCCACCTCAATGGAAGCTTATTTCCTCCGTTCCAATCCTGAAATGAAAAGCATCAACTCAAAATTCAGACACCTTAACCACATTCTCAATTTCGTAAAGCGGTATAGTAACATGTATTGTACCTTATTAGATCTTTCAAACCAATAGTTGTCTCTGTATACGAGATCATATTGTTCTAATATTTGCGAAGAGTGAAACAGCTGGAAACTTCTAGAATCTGGAAGCTTCAGTCCGGGATAATACATAATAATGACTGCATTAAAAATTGACAATCCACCTGGAATTTAACGTTTGAAATTAGCGAACTTTATGAAAAATGGGGTTGACACACAAGGTAATTATTATACATCGGGAGATCCGATTCTCTAGGTACCTGGGATTAGGAGAAGTGCAGGGACGTCGAGTGAACAAAAATATTATACAGTTTATTTACTTGGCGAATGTTGTCAATACTACCTGCATAATGCACGCTGATACAAGTTACATGGAATTTGCTGTTTACACTTCACTATTGTTGTATTCCTCTATAGACATTGATGGTATAGAATTGAGGTAAAGATGGAAACCCCCGTAATTTAAATTCAAAGAAAAATAATACTTTTTATCATGAGCCATCTATGGAATTAGGGGATCTATGGAATAAGTGATGATTTATTGCACCTCAGCAATAAAACGGCATCCAAATATCCATGTATACCAATTAGTATAAAATCTTATTAGAACAAGTTACATGGAAGTTCCTGTTTACACCACACTATTGTTGTATTCCCTTATAGATATTGATGATTGTATAGAATTCAGGTAAAGATAGAAACCCCCGTAATTTAAATTCGAAGAGAAACAATACTTAAGGTCACAAGCTATCTAAGGAATTTATTGCACCTCGGCAATAAAAGGCATCCAAATATCCGATGTATAGTAATTATGTTCACAAAATGTGAAGTAAATTTGTGTCCTTAATACCTAATGAAATGAGCCAGAACCATCTTAACTTCATGACTGACACAACTAGCAATCTATTCATTATTGCCCACATCTCTTCCATGGCTTGTCTTACAGGACGCATCTTCACTTCCCAAATTTTATTCTGAAATATAAAAACACACATAGTATAGTAAAATGACATTTAGAATGTCTCTATGACAAATACAACAACCATAATGTAACATAACTGATCTTATTAGGACTATGACTTATTAGGACCTTGACTTATTAGGACTATGACTTATTAGGATTGTCTCTATGACAAATACAACAAGCATAATGTAATATAACTGACCTTATTAGGACTACATAAGGTCTCCATTATTGCAAGACTAGCAGGCAACCAAGTTATCATAAGTATGAAGTTCACTATCACTACGGTTCCAGTAAATATGCTGAAATATACATCAAGATATTACGACTACAGACAAAGGACACTTAGGTTAATAACTTCACTCTTACATTTACAATAAGCAATGTTAATTCAACAATGAGCTGTGCCACCCATTCTGAATGGTTATAGAGCAACAAAGCACTTGTGTGTTTAGCACACCCTTCACATTTGTTACTAGTTTTTAACTCTTCAAACGAATCGCCACAATCCCTGGGTGGGGTTTTTGATTCAATATATGTTGTGTTTCGCAAATATTATATGACACGTTCAGGGGTCATACATAATAAAAAAAAATATCTTGATAATTAACGCATTTTTAAATCCAAATACAACCAGAAAAAAGGTCTTTCATGGCTGGCATCTTCACAGCAGTCCATGGGATAATCTGACTTATTATATAATACTATAACCCAGTGTGTAAGCCTTTGCAATTCTGTAGAAAGAAACTAGTAGTGCTCGTTGGTACAAATATATGTTGTATATATTTTACATAAAAAATTGAGTCCATACCTAAAACAATTAACAGCTGTAATATTACTGATGTAAGATGCGTAAAACGCTGCGGCAGTGGTGAGGCTTGTGACGAACATTGTCAGCGTTGCATGCTCCATTGTGTCACTCATTATTTCTATTAACCTAGAGGGCTCCACTCCCAAGCTGGTCAAGCCATCGATGGACACGTCTTTGTGGCCCTGCCACACTTTCACAAATATGAACATGTCATCCGCACCAATACCTGAAATCAATTTAAAATATAATAATGTGATGTATGCATGCCCTCAACTGAAGCTGATGTACTAGTCCCTCAACCAAATTACAAATTTAAGAGGTTTGAACTTTTGAAGTTAAACAAATACAGTTGCAAGCAGAATTCCTGGAAGCATTTCTTATCCAACAGAGTTGTGTATGTATGGAGGATGGTATAGAGTTTGCTGTTGCATAAAGTGTATTTAAACAATGGACTTGGCAGATTGAATTAGTGAATACTGTTGTGAGATCAAGACACACCACCATAGTTAGTTGCCCGTCTGATAACACCTAATAAGAAAAATAACATAAAAAAAGCAAAATACTATGTGCGTAAAATTAAAATATTACAAATTATTCAACTTAAACACACAGAACTTCGTTTTAAAATATAAGACTATAACCTAAGCTAAAAGATACTAAAAACGGAGATTTTCAAACTGTGTAAGAGTCAGGTGTTTGTGAAACTTCCATAAGACATTTTATAAATGTTGCACACAAAGAGAATGTTGTGTTTTTTTGAATAAAATTGAATAATTAAAAAAAATACTAACCAACAGCTACAACAGCAGTCAGCAGATTCATGAAAGGAAAGAAACTCATATTGAAGACAATGGTGTAGAGAAAATAGGATATGCCGACGGAATAGAGAACTGCGAGACATGTAGATATGGTGAGGAAGAGAGATCCTGAGTACAGCCACATGCAGCCAATCACAAACAGTCCTCCCAGTCCCACCAACCATGTGTCGTGTACCAGCCACTTGTCAAACACTGCATTCTTTACACCTACAAACACAATACATATTAATGTCTTATTGTACACTAGGGTTTAAAACAGTTAAAAGTACTGGTGTAATAAGAGTCTGGGTGTCTATTAAACTGTGATTTAGTTCACAGCTTCATTAAAAAATTTGGGATATATCTAGTAACAAAATTATTCAACACCTAAAGGCAAAATGTATGTACTTAATTAAATAATTAATTAGAAGATTAAATAATATAAAACAGAAAAAAATATTTACCTAAATCCATTGCTACGAGAGTGACATTATTGTATTCAAATTTAATATCTTCGATTCTGTGATAATACGGCATGATGGAAGCACTGCATGCCAGTGGGAGGAATATCATGGAAGATTCTACGTGGATCAATGTATTATTCTGGAAATAAAATGAAAAATTGCTGAACTGGATTGGGCTGCGTCACAGACTATCTTAAAAGATTAGCTATCCTTTTCTGTGCAAAAAAATAACTAGAATGTATTAGAATGGTAAAGAATTATAAAATGACTTGAAAGTATAGCCGAGGGATTAATTGTGCGCGGGTTCAATCCCCGACTTACTCCACTTCACAACACAAGCTTTATGTGAAGTGTACAAAGATGTATTTGGGTTTATTTCGATAAGCCCAGATTCATTTAAAAAAAAATTGTTCTACTTACATTAGGTGGCAAGAAATCCACATCCACAATATAAGACAGTATGTTGAATACAGCATTGTGTCTATAGCAGTAGGGAGGGGCCATACAGTGCTCCGTCTCACAGTCCGTGGCTAACTTCAAGGAGTGGAAGTATACAGCGCAGTTGGATAAGAGATTTATTACTCTAGCAATATCCTCTTCCTGAAAAAATCAAAATATTACAGGGGTTTAAAGACTGCCACAAATCAACACAGTTATTTAGTCATAAGTCAACAAAACTTTTAGTAAAAGGAATCGGAGAGGGTGTATGACAAATTGCATGAATGTGACAGAGGCTAGGAGTGTGTGTAAGGGTAGAGCTGTCTGGATCTCTGTCCTCTCTGCCTACCCTGCAAGGGACGCGGCATGCGGGTATAGATAGAATATAAAGTGAGATCTTTATTGCGTACTTTACATTTATTCTGTTTTTTGTCTCATTACATTATGAAATCGAAAGCAAAAATTATTAAGCAGCATATAAAAAACTCTTTTAAAACCAAATCAGTACCTATATTTTTTTCAATATTTTTGCAAAATGTTGTATAAAATTGATCATCATCCATCAATAATATTCACCTTATTGTAAAACAGAGTTTTGTCAGCTCCAGTACTTCAGTATAGAAATCGCACAAGTTTAAGACCCTTTTTTGTAGGGTTCGTGAAAGGACGGATATACTTGCCTAACGCATCTGTGTGCATTCTTGTTCATTGTGCGCTCACTAATACTACTATAACTGTGTGTACGGACTTGTGTGTAGTTACGCTGTCTCACACTACAAAAAAGGCTCTTAACCTCCCGCGACTAGTATACTAGTGCTCTAAGAGCGCATTAAGGCAACTCCCAACAACAATGTGTTAATATGGTCGGATGATCAGTTGTTAAGTAAGGTGGTTGGAAGTATAGAAGCCATACCTGTATGTCCATGCAAGAGGAACTGTTGGTGAGTAGGGCAACATAGTTGGGAAGACTCCAAGGTGGGCAGCACTGCAGGTCTGGTGGTCTGGATTGCTGGCACAGGGCTGGATACACACTACCACCAGCGTCAATCAGTCTTTGTTGCAGTACACACATACTGTGCAGGTTCTCTGGGGTCATGAGGGATGAACCATCCATACTCTTAAATACTAAATGTGCGTAGTCAGACACTGAAAACAGAATACATCCAGTCATTATAACAGTCAAGTAATGACTGATCCCCAGGGCCGGATTTAGCTGGAACCTTTTACGGGACACTCGAAAAAATATTTAAAAAGAGTGGGGGGAACAACTCTACAACCCGATGAGGGTAATTTAAAGAATAAATAAATAAACATATGAAATAAGATTTGTTACTTACTGGGTACTCCACAGAAGAAGCCGTCACTTGACAGATGGTGGTGTTCAGTTACTGGCGGTGGGAATTCCAAATTTTTCAGTGAAACCCATTGATTCCTAATTGCTTGCTTGTTCTCTCCCTCATTCTCCTGAACCAAGTACGAGAGATTCTTCCCATACCCCCAGTGTTCGTGTTCGTCCCACGAATAGTTCCCGTCATACTTTGTATTGTTACTCGGAGATTCAATATAAACAATTTTCTTTGTACTATTCATTGTTTTCATATTTTTAATTTTCTTCACTTTCCCCGCTACGTCTTTGTTATGTTTCTTCTTGCCGTTCCTAACCTTAGGAGTGTAGTTGGATCTATTACGAGACTTCATGTATAACACCTCGTCTTGTATGTCTTTTGGGTTACCAGCGAGTGAACCGGATGGTCTCGTCTCTTCTATCAAGTTCCTCCAAGATATCAATCTGTTGGATAATACAGTTCCCCGAGTTTCGAAACCCTTAAACATACAATATAATAATAAAGAAAATTTATAATGCGTCGTTTTTTGGATTTACTCCACTTCAAGGGTTCACATTAATACATACATAGCTTAAACTAGTTACATACTATATGACCTACCAAACAAGTAAGTTTTCAACAAACTCTTGAACACAGCAAGAGACTGTGTCTTACGCACTTGTTCAGGAAGATAATTCCACATAGGTGGTCCAGCAGAGCTGAAGGCTCGGAAGGAGTACTTCGGTCTCCCTCTTACTCTGATTTTCGTCAACCTGACACCAGTATCACGGCCTGATCGGAGAGTGGCTTGCCTTTGATTTGGAACCTTTTGTGTACAGGGACAATGATAGGGATTTTAACCCTTCAAGTTTGATTTTAATGGAAAACATAAGAACGTTATTTAGCTAAGAGTTTGTTGCTTGTGATTGGATGCAGAGGGTGCAGAGATAAATTTAGGAGTATGGGGAGGCCTATGCTTAGCAGTAGACAGAGATGACTGTATATAAGTAAGTTGTTATAAGACTGTTTTGATATATGTGTTAATTTCACTTCGCGACACAAACTTTTAGTTTGCCGTGAAGTGTGTAGTAAAGTTTTTGGGTTTGTGTTCACGAGACTATATCATTTTTTATAAAAAAAGGCTAGGTGATATGATGATGGTTTAAGTAAGAAAGTACTTTTTAGTAAGGATCAAACCACAACCGTCAACTAAACCTTAACCATGTCATGACTATGTAAAGGGTTCGATTTAATTAAAAATAAACCACGAGATTTCGTCAAAATGATGGGAGATCAGTTGGCCATATGATATCTAACAAAAATTCATCATCAATCATCTTCTTGTGAAGAAAGCAAGCAATCAATATGCAGTTTGCTTACCATAGTAGGGTCTGTGAAGTCTGGGAACTTCCTAATGGATAAAGATACGATGATGGCAGTGAGAGCCAGTGTGGTGACAAGCACTAACACAACGCATGGATGTTTCACTAGGAATCTAGTGTAGCCCATCATTAGTGCTTTAGATTTATCTTTATCCGTTTGTTCTGCTCTCTCCTCCAATTCTCCATCCGCCTCTGTCGATTTGGGAGAGACAACATCACCACTAAAATCAAACACAATACGACAATCTAAAAGTCTTGAAATCCAACCTTCAAACTAAGAAATATAGGACCAAAATTATTGTAAATCAACTGATTTATTTCTTGACCTTCCAGCATCTTCTCCTTGTCTTAGGAGGTCCACTTCTGATGGTTCCTGATCTGAATACCGGCTTTGTGCGGTCATGATGGTTGTTCCCAAAATAACATAACCCAAACACGACTAACAATGAGATTTTTACGATTTCGTAATTAATTGATAACCGAATTCATTTTGCACTTCATTATGATAAACAGAATGTCTAGGTTTTGTTAAATAAATTAGAAATAATATAACTGAACCCAAGTTTTGAAACTTTCAAATAAAACTATCTACAAACTGAACTAAAGCTAAACTTTGCAAGTTAACTGTCAAAATGAGATTGGTAATTGGTATGTGAATAATGTAAACAAAACAGCATTTTTTAGGGATGGAAATTACCATAAAAAAATAATGATGTAATACCATCGAATGCCAATTTTTCTGAACAAATATTTTAATTAGATATTTGCTTGAAAACATTGTCGAAATTTGAAGTTTGTAATATGCGTAAATTTTCAGTTTCGCTGATTCATTTCAAGTAATGGTTTTCAGGAAACAGTATAAGATGACTCACGAGTAAATATAGGAATTTCATAGAATCAGAGTCATTCTTTTAAATAAAAGAGAAATAGGTCACAACACACAAGTATTGTTATCCATATTATAATAATACAATTTTCAGTTATCATCAGATAAATATTAGATACGAAGTAAGAAGTAAAAAAATATTATTGGTATTATAGGCGGCACCTTTCCCCCCCTAAACTATATTGTTGCTTAAACGTATAATTGTTCCCTTCGATTCTTAAAATGTAAACATTATCTCTACGTAGGAATAAATAGGTTTTTGCTTAAAGATCGTTTCACCTCCAAGTTGGCTCCAAAATATACCTACAAGAAAATCCCAAAGGCATGTTTTTACTACGAAGTACAAAAGTAAGCAATACGTCCCTGACCCACGAAACGCGGCCCAAGGCCGTATCATAGTACACGATGCGACATGAATGACCTTGGGAATACGCGACGTAATATACCTCCACCCACCCACCCCATGCCTACATCAGACTATCCATCGTATACCCGGTATACCTACGTGTACATGTACAATGTATACCTACGTGTACATGTACAACTCCTGCCACCACTATCAAAACAACCTGGATCGCGATTTCACACATCAGAGATCACGATTTTTTTTCATTATTTTGACCCTATCCAAGAAATAAATTTTCGATTAAATTGCCCATAGTATAATTTTAGGAACGCGATTTTTTTAACATTTTTCGAATACACCTAAATAAAAATGTTCTTAAGACAGTGAAGTCTTCGCGTTTCGGTATTTATCTTTTACTATAAAAAATTAGTAAAGATATTATTTTTATCGCATGATAATTTAACAAAAATACCTAATACAACACTGAAAATTTAAATTTGAATCACGTCTATCGTCAAAGTAATAATGCAGTTAATTAATTTTAAATATGGATTATTATTGGAAACGAAATAACGAACCTTGAACCTAACAAAATAATTAATTTTACTGTAAGTTTTCTAAATTGTGATACGTACAATTTTGAGAGTAAAACAATAATAATTAATAAAATAATGATAATGATTGTTCGAATGATGAAATAATGAAGTACTTATGTACACACCTGATGCTTGCCAAAGAGTCGGCAAAGCTAAATATTCCCAATGATGTGTTGTCCGAATTATGGTCTTTGTACAAGTCTGGATCCTCGGGGACAGCCACGATGGGGCCTAGCAAAGGAAAAATCAAGCTGCTAAAGCATGCTCAATTGAGAAAATCTTTTCACCAAAGGTCTCACAAACAGAACAGATGTTGTCAGAAGGTCGGGAACTAGGACGGGACTGGGAGGCTAAGCGGTGTGGGTGTTTTGTTGGGAGACTGATCTGCTTCTAAAGATGCGTTCATACCCAGCATCCAGCTACAATAAAAATATATACTTATTACTGATTATATGGAAATGAACTAAGAATGCAACAAATAATAAAACAATAAATAAATACCTATAAATTTTAAATAATATTTCGCGACACGATTTCAAAACAAATCCTGTACTTAAGACATTATAAGCAACTTACGTAAGCTAACACCAATCGTTTACCTATGTGAGCAAAATGTGAGATAGGGGCCTTTTCGGTTTCTGGCTAATTTCGCGTATTACCCACACATCATTTCGTCAATCCAATCGAAACTCAAAAAATATGTTGTCCAATTAACATCGAAAATCACTTACGCGATGGGAACTGGGCAGGAGGATAAGAGTTCTGTGGCGATGGATAGTCATTCTTACATAGTTCTTGGACGAGTAAAATGTTTATAAATTTCGCTGATTTGGTGTTTGAATGTAAAAAATATTTTTTCGAATAAACGATTATTATTTGCGTCCGTGTGAGCCGTCTATTAATGAAGCTGTAGAGATCACGGCACATGCGCCAACAGGACGGGCGTCCGGGCAGGTTGTCATGGAAACCAGGGTTATTTCCACCCCCTCCCATGAACATCACACGTGACAATTTTTTGAAGCGACTGGATTTTACTAAGATTGGAAAAAAGAGATCCAAATACATTAGGAATAAGTCTTATAGTCGCAAATCAATGTCGTTGGTCGAAGGTTACGATAAAAATATTCCTCCACCTCCGTATGGTCCCAGCTCACCTCGCTAATATCAATTCTAGGAACAGATTAGGTATTTAATAACTTAAACCAAATCTCCGTAGGTGCGTGTACCTACCTATAACTCTTAGAAATTGAAATACGAAATACTTAATGCCAAATAGCCAATGCGTATACCAAAAAAATGAGATAATGAGTGATGCCATCTGATAAAAATTCACATCACTATGGAATTTAGTATAGTAGTGTTTTAAAATAGTGGGATTGTTTCTGTGGGTGATTCATCATTAATGTAATGTTTGATTTATGTAGTACTTATCACAAATCACTCGCCAATCGGGTGGGAGGGCCTGTAATAATAATAGAAAGGAGGGGGATTCCCGTCAGTGATCACAAAGCAGAATTCTAATATCCAGAGAGAGCCCGAGCAGGCCCGAACATTTTTGCCGCCCCCTCCCGTGGACGAAATTGTTTTTGATCAATTTTTTATTTTATCACTCTAAAAAACAATTGCTTGGGCAACAAAAAATTGTTGGCCATGGGGGGGATGTAAAATCATTTCATTTCAAGAAAATTCCGTGAAAACCAAAAAGATAGGAAACGAACAAAACATTTTTTTTTTATGTTTTGAGTGAGCGAATGCCGCCCATAGTCCCCGGCCTACGTGGCCTCTTGGCAAATCTGGCCCCCAACAGATCCTTATAATACACATTAATGGCGTAAATGGAGCTAACTAAAACAAATTAGTGGCGCCTCGTCCTCTCCGCCTAGCTCTCAAGGGATAGGGTGTGATGGGATAGATAGAAATTATTGAGTTAGAAATACAAGATATCAGTCATTAATGAAATACAATATTGTCTTTATTTAATGTATAAGTAATGCATACATATATGAATATGCTTAAATAAAAAGGTTATATTATATAATATATGTATTATATTATAATCTTTTCCTCATGAGGCTATCAATCTTAAAAGGAGTAGAAAAAACCAATCATAATATTTCTTACTGCGTAACATATGTACTTATTAAAAAAAGCGACATATAATATTTCTCATAAGTAGACAGAGAGGTACATGATGGCAATACACATTGTATGTGTGGAACAATTTATTTTACACAAATATGTCAACTCTTAGAATATCATTTTCTTTGAAATTGTTTGACTCGTTGGGATTAGCTGGCACAAATCTATCTATTAATTTTTTTTTTATTATTTACAACTTGCTTTTGTACTTGACCAGCCTGGGTCTGGATATCATCATTGTTGCAACCAGTTAGCCGTTATTGCATATAGTCATTTTCTCTTTAACCGTACGTGGTATTTGATTTTTTAATAGCCTATGTCCTAATAAAGATTCTGCTAATCGTTGCGCAAAAATATGTAGTCTTATGCAGGATATCACCAACTTTTTAGGTGAGGAATAGCGGAAATATAAACCACCTAGCACAAATTTTGTATGAAAAATAATGATAAGTGGCTCCCTATCTCCACTATTCCTCACCAAAGAAGTTGGTGAAATACAGCATTAGAGTATTATATTGTGTAGTGTTTGACTGATTTCTGGACATAGGTGATTTAGTATCTATGCAACCTTACTCAAATATATGGATATGGATATGGATAGACATCAATAAATACTCTTTCTTCTGTTTAATTAACTACTGTAACTTTTGTCACATCTCTGTAGAGTTAAGCAATTGGTTACGAAGGATTTTTCCCTGAATCGGCTTTAAATTTTAATGGATTAGATACTCTGAAGATACTCGGCAGCATGGCCGCTAGAGTTGTAAACACTTCTTCAGATATTCCCTTCGGCACGAGGAATTGTATATTCTTCAATTCCGATCCTCCCCACGAAGCCATTTCAATCATGAAACCTTTGACACATTTCAAGACGAGTTCGGCACGTTTGGCGCACCACGCTACGGTCATTTCTTCAGACATGTCGTGCCTCAATAGAACTGGTAATGTCAGAGTGGTCACGTCATTGGAGCATGCCGCTTTTAATATATTCCTTAACCCTAATATTGCTGGATGCCTAGAATTTATGTCGCCTGAAAAAACAGAAATTTACATTAAAAATATAATCACATATACGACTGAACGTATTCATAAAATAAAAAACAGTTAATTACCGGACTTGAGCGATGACTCGTCAGCTATGAGTTGAAATAGTATATGAACTTCAGCGAGGTTTGAATGCCTAGTGATGTACACGTCTCCTGTTTGCATATATTTACTGTCTTTTATTTTTCTGTAAGCTACACTGTCAACCTGATTTTGTTCCAACATATTTTGAGCTCGTTTAGCATTCCTGATAATTACCTGAAAACAGATTGAATTACATGTAGGTACACGTAAATGTCTAACAAAGCATTTAATGCATTGAGCAAAGGGGCAGATCACATGATAGTGGAGTACATCAGACTAACTGCACCGATGAGATAAGACTTGTTATGATTTATTCTGTAAGTACATATAATTTGCTTAAGGCAAAATGTACAGGAAAGTATTTGGGTTTGAATGAATGTAACCCTAGACAGAGCTGGGCGGTACTCGAGTACAAGTACTCATACATTGTACTTTGAGTACTTTTTGTGTACTCAGTACTCAGTCACGAGTACATTTATTTATATGTACTTGTACTTGTATTCGGCGCATTTTAGACCAAAAAAAATACTCGAATACTTTTCCAAGTACTCGAGTACATTTCAAGTACTCGAGTACATTTCAAGTACTCGAGTACATTTCAAGAACTCGAGTACATTTCAAGTACTCGAGTACATTTCAATCATACTATGCAATAAGTATATTTTTATGCAAGTAGAGACTTGTCAGTTGTCGTTTCACAGTGGTAGAGTGTGAAAGTGTGTTATCATAATAAGGAAGAAGGTGTGCGAAAAGTTATTAAAAGAAAGTAAGTATCATTTTCATATCTAATATATCGTCACTGCGCCTACAAAATCCCATGTGTGGCAATATTTTAGAATATGACCGTTGTGTTTTTTAAATTATTTAACAACACGCATTGATTCAATTAAACATTAAGGGTACGCATACGGACATTTCAAAAATTTCTACAAACTGGAGACCTTATATCTCGACAACCGTCCTAAATATATGCTTTGGAAAAAATAGAGTAGACACATTGAACCTTTATCTAGGGAATAACCGTAACAGATTTATTTTATCTTGTATAGATTTCTCAAAAAAAAAAATGTGAAAAACAAGGCTGATCTTTTTTCCGACAGACGTTTACTCGTTTCCCGAAAGTCGCGGGGATTTTTTTTTGTACTGATAATATTCATTAAAATCTAGGGAATAACCGTAAAAGTTTTTTGATTGAAGCAAAATTAACCCCAAAAAATGGGAAAAATCCCATTTTTACCATTGTTTTATCATGCAATTGTTCACGCGATTTTGAACCTTAATGCCGTGGGAAATGACTGTGACGTCATAGTTGGGTCCGGATATTAATATCTATAAATATAATTAATAACTACGGGGTTGAATTTTAGACATTGCCGTCTTTACCATAATGTTAAAAACATTATAATAATAATGTACATAATTGTTCACATAAGCGTCGGTACCAGGATGGCGTTGTGAACCATCATCTTCGCCTTTAGTGACACATTACTACTTTTTAGTCCGAGAGCCCGCTGCTTAAAATATGACGTATCTGTTTTTTGATTGAAATGTGGTTTAAATGATAGCTTACCAATAGGGTAACACATCACACTAGGGTTCATACATCCGCGAAAACATCCGAAACTGGGCAGTGGTGCACACCTCAGACGTAGATGACATATCAATCATAGCTGTTAGGATCAATGAACTCACTGTGGTAAACGTCTACAAACCTCCAAGCCGCTCTTGGCCAGAGAATATGTTCCCGAACATTGTGTCCCATCCTACTGTGCTCATGGGAGATTTTAACTGTCACCACACGGACTGGGGGTACCAGAGCGAAAACCTGGAGGGGGAGAAGCTTGTGGAGTGGATGGATGTGACCAATCTGCAGCTCATATTTGATGCTAAGGAGAGGGGCACCTTCCGCTCTGCCAGGTGGAACCGCGACTATAATCCAGATCTGTGCCTTGTCACCAGGGACGGCTCGGGTAGATCCCAACCTATTTCTCGTACCGTGGCCGGGGACTTTCCCCATAGTCAACACAGGCCTGTGATGGCTACGATTGGACACACACTCACAGTCATACACTCCATACCAAAACCCCGATGGAACTTCCAGAAGGCGGACTGGGCAACTTATAAGACCATCTTAGACAACGAAATTGAGACCCTAGATCCACTCCCTACCAACTATAAAAAAATTGTGGACCTTATACTCGCCACAGCGAAGAAAACAATCCCCAGAGGCTTTCGAAAAGCGTATGTGCCGGGCTGGAATGAAGAGTGCGAGAGACTCTATAATGAATTTCTGAACACTTAAAATCAAAACGTAGCGGACCAACTGCTAGAGTCTCTCGAAACAGCCCGAAAAGATCGCTGGTCTACACTGATGGAGAGCTTAGACTTCAAGCACTCAAGTCGAAAGGCTTGGGCTCTCCTTCGGAAGCTGGGTCAAAGCCCCTCCCAAAATCGCCCAGCCCGTGCATCTGCGAACCTTATAGCAAAATTTGTACAATGGTCGTGTGCATACGAAAGAAGAAGAAGAATGAAAAAATGTAATGAAATTTGGTGTTTCATTGGTCAGTGATGTACTCGGTACTCTGTACTTGTATAAGTACTCGAGTACTTATTACTGAGTACTTGTACTTGTACTCGAGTACATTTTGTGTACAGTACTTGTACTCAGTACTCGAGTACTTTTTGCCTGTACTCGGAACAGCTCTGACCCTAGATCAATAAAAACATAAGTCAGTAATAAACAAATCATAAACAAAAGTTACTTACTGGTTCTTTAGCATCTTCTGCAATCTTGTCCAATTGATATTCAACATGCGGAAAATGAAATTCAGTACTTTGTTGACAAGCTCTGGCTATTCTCTTGGCTAAACCAGTGTAGTGAGGAGGAGGGGAATCAATAAGGACTACAAGACCACAGAGATCATTGGAGTAGAGGCTTAGCGAAGTCTGTAATCTTCTAGGTGCTTCCCTGAATAAAATGAATAATTCATTAAACATATGACTAACAATAGAATAGTTTAGATAAACACACCTTAACTGAGACTTGGTCAAAACAGCAAAAGCTGCTCACAAAATAACAAATAATAATAATATCACACATACTAGTGTCATGGTTTGATGACAAATTTAAAATGAGTATTTTTGTAAATGACTCAACACATTTTTAATTCCAAAATTGGAATATGGCTGGACACGGAGATGAGTTAGTCTAGAATTTATAAAAAGCAAATAAAACATACTCACTTTTCATCCGAGTGTCTAATTTTACAAAACTTCATGACATCAGTTGAAATAATTCTAATGTTATGCATCTGCTTCTGTTGAGATCCAAGATGAATTGTGAAACTCTCCTCCAACACGCGGTCTTGTTGTTTTTCCACATACGGCTGAACTTTAGGCATACTCTCTAATGCGGGGAAATTAGTCAATGGAGAATTACTGAAATCGAAACAAACGCTGGTCACAAAAGGGTATTTTCTTAGGGTAAGTGTTTGTTCATGTTACATGCGGATTAGGGTGTTTCATACTTGTGTGGAAAAAAAAATAAAAAGTTGATTTTGGAATGAATTCGCTTACGGTCGGAGTCTATGTTATCTAAAAACTATTTATGACAAATTTCAAGAAGATTGGATAATATTTAGAGGTGGCACACTTTGATCACTTTTATCTCATGAAGTTCATAGTAATTAGTACTGATGGCCTTCTCATGTATTTCTTACATCTCTTGCACTATTTTGGGCTACAATATCAGCGATATGTGTTTTAGTACTAGTTACAACATCTAATAGAGAATTTATGAGAGAATTCGGATGAACATTCGTGTGGTTAGCTTGGCACTCCTTTCAATATTAGTTCATTGGTGTGAAGATGGCAAGCCAACCACACGAATATATTCTAAAATCAATTTTTTTGGAAAATGCGAAACACCCTAATGCGGATAGTCTAACATACTTGGGTGATTGTAGAATAGAATTGGAGGTTTGATGATCTTCCAGAAGGCACATGAGCCACGATCTATATTCCGACTTCTGCGCTTGTCTCAGAGCATCCAACTGCGATCCCCAGTGTCCAGCCACCATGCTCTGTTCTTCAAAATGTTTTCCAGCCAAGTGATTTATTTCATCCTCAGTAGTGAAGGTGTGAAGAAGACGCATTTTGTCATCCATTTCTGCAGTTTGGCTTGAAATTACAAGACAAATGTTAATTTTATTTAATAAAATATAATCATCACTAATACTAGCAGCAGTGAGTGTGTATGTATGCGTATAAATGGTAGTCAGTGTACTGTACATAAACTCTTCATTGCATGTATGTTTGTATTGCATATGTGTCTGTCTGTTATTGGGTTCTTTTGCATTATTTCATGAAAAAGTAAAAAAAAATAATCACAATACTTCATTAATTATTGCATAGTTGCCAGGAATCACTTTTACACTTTACCAGACTACATATTTTGAGTAAAGATAGAGCAGAAGGTTCAGGGGGGAGATCTGCCCGGGGCGAGATCAAATCTTTTGCCAAAGTTATTACCCACAAACTAGGAACACACCTTTTAGTAATTTTGTTGACATCTGCATTCCGCTGGCGTATTATACTCTGGACAGATTGAGCATAGGAGCTTTCTGTTTGAAGAATTGAATCCAAGGCAGAAGAATGAACTAATTGATGGTATGCCGCTGCAAATACCTCTTCATCAGACGCTCCCTTTTGTTCAGCATATTCCAATACTTGTTCCTTGTAGTTTTTCTCCCAACCTTTAATTATATTTTCAACATCTATTTCTCCAGATTTAGCCAACTGTATCAAGTCTTCATCCCTGTTACTGTGATAGTCTCCTGTTTCTACTCTGATGAATTCTTTAAGTTCCTTCTCTAAATCTGCAATGTGATACGCGTAAACAAATTTAATCATCCAAAAACTATATTTTAACAAAATTACTAAGTACTAAATAGTGGGCGAGCGCTCTGGACGTACCTTCTTCTAAAAATGCGGGTAGCCTGAAGGTAGCTAAAATTCTCTGTGCTAATTCTCGGGGACATCCTGAGTATGGTATTTGCACTGGTATTTCTAAGTCGAATTTAACTTCTTTCGCTGTACAAGCCGAAAATGAATATGCGAAAGTTTTCGAAACACCATTCGAGTCAGCTGTCATTTTACTATTTTGACGTTTATTCACCAATCACCAGTGAACACTGATTAGTGGGACCGTTTTTTTTAAATAGCAAAACTACTAAACTTTTGGCGAAAAAATACTAAAATATACTATAGATCGATGTGAAAAAAGGACTAAAAATACCAATTTTTATTAAGAGTTACGTACTACCTACCTATCTAAAAATTGAATTTATAAAATGACCGCACATAGGTACAATCAATAAATTCTTCAGTTTATGCCCAATTTAATAGATAAAATTTTCATATGTTATAGAAACGAAAAAAGATACACTAAACTTTATCGCGATTATCGATTAATGTTTTAAATTAATGGAAAATTTCTCTAAAATTTCAAATGTTCAACTTTGTAAAGTTGTGAACGAAGCACAATGTCGGTAAAACAGTTTTAATTTACATAATTTTATTCCTTGTGTTGGCAATGTTGGCATACATGCTTTCCAGTGCAATCTGTTCAATGTTCAGTCAGTATAAATGTCTAAGTGAGCAAGATGGCTGACAGTGATGGTGGCATTAGTGATACCACTGAAAATAAAGGTAAATTATATAAATCTAATACCATTATGTATTTGTTGCTTTGTATTAGACGTTTACGAATGTGTTTCTTAAAAATTTTACAAGTTTTTGAAGTCCCGTTGCGTAAGAAATAGTGGTAAATTTTTCTGACATCAGCCGTCAAGATCACAACTCAATTTTGTAGTAATTAAAGTCTCATGTTTTTAAGATAAATAAAGCTTTTCCTCGTGTATTTCCCGAGTTGCTGTAACTTCAACCTTTCGGAAACGGCATAGTGGAAGTTTATTTTACTGTTGAAGGTTTAATCTCCGTAAATAATGAACTTTAATAATTTGGTGTCGACATTCTGCTGTGCCGTGGGCTGGGCGGACGTTTTGATAGTTGATACTGCGGAACGGCTTTAGACAAAATTCTAACCAATTTCCTTTTAATTTACCAACAGATCAGTTTCTGATTGATTGTGTATTTCATAGTTATATGTACAACCACGTTAATCTCGTGAATGATGAGATATTTTGACACCTTATGTGAATATAGTGCACCTTTCGCTCTTTGATGATACGCGTTTGAGTTTTATCATTGTACGTCAGCTGATCGGCACACGAAGGCAATGCGGTGCAAGGAGAATAATAATTCACTAATCAAATACATAATATGAAGTACATACTTCTTACGATAATAATAATTACCATTATGCGCTTATAACAGACATCTTATTATTTACATTTTCTATTGTAAACATTGACACCCAAGACAGTAGAGTCGCGGTGTTGTTTTTTTAACTTCATGCCATTGTAATATCGTGTTTATATTATTAATTTATTACAAACAGCACCATTTATTACATGCCAAATAGTTCTGATTAAATGAGGCTACCATCAATATTATCGATAAGATCAGTGTCACTTCAAATCATTTTGCTCGCAATCTTGTAGAAATGTTTCCAATGGCGGTGATCGAGATAGTAATCTAACCATTTCTCGTTATAATATGTAGTTTGTGTTTTCTTATTGTGTGGTGATATTCTATTTCCGTAATTAATGTACAACAGAGTCTGGAATGACTCACCTAAACGTTGCATGAATAATTCCCCTCTTGTCACTTTATTTGGGTAAATTCCACCAGCTATCTTCACTAGACAATTTTTCATCACATAGATCTAAAGGCATACGACATTTCTCTCTAAGCTGTGGGTATTACTATCCAGTAAAAACGTTGTACATAATGTGTCTGACTGTAGTGTTATTTTTTACTATTTATTATGTACACATTTGTTAGGGGTGGCGTGTCTTTTGTAGATGAACCTGCTGCCTATAAAAAGCAGTCGGCAGTACACCTGTTATTAAGTCTATATCTATCAACAGGCAACATATTATAGGTATAAAACTTAGCATTGTTTTAATATGTATTTTGTCTCCCCTTTTAATTTAGTTTGGGGCAATCATTTGGCAGTACAGTATGTATAGGCGTAGTGTATATACCTACTGTTATAGGTAGTCTATATAATTTGATGATATATTATTTTCACGAGCAACGCACTCGTGTGCCGTTACAGTGCTTTCTAGCGTGACTATTTAGTAAAAATGTAAACAGCTGTTGTTAGTCAAAACCTATCACATAGCTTAATTCATCGCAGTATACCTATACTATATTACTTAAATTGTCTTATCAACTCTTGCAGTAGACCATTGGTATTTGTAATATTCGAGCGTGTCCCAATAGCGTTTTTCCTGTCCATTTTACATAACAGACAGCATGCGTTTTCGCAAGTCACACACATTATCAAGATAAATCCACTAACATTTGAACGAGCCAGGATCGATCCTGAGACCTAATTAATCAACAATGACACAAACTTTTTTTTGTAATAATTCAGCATTTCATCCATAATGTAATACTAACTTCATACACGACAATATCATAACAGTTTGCAAAACGTGTCCTTCTTCTTCTGCAGCCACTTAGGTCCATTCTTGTACATTGGCCTCCCTTTTAGTCCTCCACAGCTCCCTGACCTGGGCACACTGCATCCAAGTCCCTCCGGCACACTTCCTAATATCGTCAGGCCACCGTGCCTGGGGTCTACCGACGCTCCTTCAGCTTTTTCTTAGTGTGTCCTGCCTTGCTTTAATTGTAGCGGTTCATTGAGTTTACTCATACGACACAACTAAGTAATTCATTCTCCTGAATATTAAGCGCGAGAATTTAGTCAAATTTAAGTTGTATCCCATGTTATGCCCATCTTTTTCAGCAGCTGTTTAATTGTACACGTAATCGATGCGATTTAATCGTCGGCCGAGTGACTACACGATGATTGTTGCACTTTAGTGATTTGTTCATAGTTCATTGCACTGTCTTGCCTCTGCAAGGCCGACGTCGTAAGATCTGTCTAGCTCCTAGCACTATGCAGTATGCACTGCGCTACCATATATTACGTAACACCTCAAGAGTATAGGATGACTGCTGAATCTTTAACTCCACCATGTGTTAGTCTTCAAGACCGTCATGAGGATACTGCTGTTGTTTTTTTTTGCGCATAAGCAAAAAGAATAATTAGATTTCTTCTTGTCTTTGTTTGAATTAATGCTACTCGTAATTTTCATTGTTGTTGGATTTGACCTTCTCCTTATGATTCTCCTTTTGAAATTACCTTCAGATTCGTGGGAATACTACGTATCTTCTTCTCAGGTTTCAATCCAATGGATTTGTTTGCAGCAAAGAACACCTCGCTTTCCACTCCCCCCGGTCCTCCGCACAACGCTTCAGCTCCAAGTATGAGGAGCAGCTCATATCCTGGAGAACCTGCTCCATATATTCCTGTCGGGGTCGCCCTCTGTGAGTTGTCCCCTCGGTCATTCCCTCCATTACGGTGTGGAGGAGGTTTTCGTGTCGTATTGTGTGGCCTATCCACTTGGCCCGTCTCTCTGAGATTGTTTTGAGAAGGTGCCTTCCTTCTTCGATTCTGTTGAGAACTTCGTCATTCGTGATGTGGTCCCTCCAGGATATTCCTAGGATTCTTCTGTATGACCACATCTCGAAGGCCTCTAGTCTCTTTCGATCTCTTTCGGTTAGGCACCATGTCTCACAGCCGTACAATAGGATACTCCACACATAGGTTTTTACCAGTTTATTTATATGTCTTGTTTGCTATTCACCTTTGTATACCAAAAAGGATATTATTGCGTAAGAACGCAGTGTTCGTTTTTGGCAGCAAGTAGAACAAACGTATGTACGAGTACTTTTGCCAAATCAATCCTTTATTATGTAATACCCGCAACATTTGTATTTAAGGAACTATCTACCGTTTTCAACTACTGGAATGAAAAAAATTAAACCAAAGCTTGTAATTTCAATTCTCCACACAGCATTTGAAATATAAAGCCGGTAAATCGTTTATTTTTTTCCCTAAAGTAGTCAAAGAAGAGAGTAAATCTTATTTAGTAGGTGTAACAATGCTTAGGTATGCAGTTTAATCAATATCAGTTTGTGCAATTTGCACAAGGGTGGCACAATTCAATTAACATACTTTTATAGTCTAATTTTATTATTCTC
The DNA here is from genome assembly GCA_963576895.1 of Ceraclea dissimilis. Lineage (NCBI taxonomy): Eukaryota > Metazoa > Arthropoda > Insecta > Trichoptera > Leptoceridae > Ceraclea > Ceraclea dissimilis. The sequence goes on along the minus strand of OY756366.1, from coordinate 14,536,072 downwards.
GTATGTACCTATTTTAGCTGTTATATTGCTGTCACTGTAGTTTATACTAATTACTATGACAATGGATGATGGAATAATACCTGCTAGTTGTCTGTAGTACATGCGGTACATAATACTCTAACACTAAACAAGTGTGAAATCATTACACAGCGTCATTCAGCACGTGATATATTCATCATCAGTCATCACTCTACTCTACAAGCGAATATTTGTGTTTCTATTATTCCATTACAATGTAGTTATCAAAGCCAAGGTCGACGCGATCTCAATTCATTTACATCCAGGAGGTAAGGTCGGAGGTTCTGCCTGGGAGGTCGTCACCATTTGAAAACATAACCGTCTTCAGGAATTGCTTGTAAAAACTAAAAATAACCACTTGTATTACTTCCTAAACAGATCTAATTAATGACTGTTCGGAGTATTTATCATAGTCGACTACGGTTCAATGTTCATTTCTATCCTTCAGATCTTCAGTCGAGTATAATTCTTTTTTTATTAAATTATTTAGTGTTCCTGTATCGTCCTTAAGTTTAAATCAGGCACATGGACGCGTGGTGGTGTCTAAAAATTGAAACTTTCCAGTGTAGTTAGATTAGAATATAGAGTCAATGATTGGTTAGTGTTGGGTATTTTTGTGAGCCTCTCTAGTTGCTAACTAGTCACGGTGTTAATTCTCGTTTCTGCTCTGCTCTGCATTGAATAATGTTGTGATGTGATTAGGAACAATGACGGTAGTAGATTAGTGACCTTGCTGCATTCACTAGAGTTGAATAGATACACACTTGTATTATTAATTTGGATGAGTTCATCACGACACAGAGAACGTCTCTATATAAGTGTATACATGGTAGGTGATTTATATAGGTACAGTTGAATCGTGACATTGTTGACAATCTTACACGTGGTTCATGTTATTATTATAATTGCCATGCAAATAAAATTGCCAACAATTAACACACATTGTTTACATAAGGTAAATTATAGATAAGCAAAATTCATATTGGTAAAATTTGAGCAGAGGGCGAATTTAATCTAAGATGACAAAGCTATATTCCAAGTCACAAGGAAGTTACTTGTACAGATTCTCTATAAGTATTGCTTATATTAGTAGTATGACAGGGTGTCCATGATCTTGGTTTTGACGCTCCAAGAGTCTCATAGTCTTTTGAGATTGCAACGAAGATGAATCCTTGGTGTTGCTTCTGCAGCACAATATCGCGAATAGCAATTTACAATACTCTTCTCCATTGAATAGAGCAAAAGAATTAGTTAATAATAATTTTATTGTAGCTGTATCAACTGAATTAGAAATTAGATTACGCAATAATCGTATTAACTCACAATAGTCCGGACACGGTATTGTTTAGGAATAAAGCCCTATTTTGTTAACAATATTGTGTTCATTGTTTCATTACCGAGTTTCGCAATCATCTATTCTCCATTAATTTTGTTATCTAATGAAAAAGTTGCCATTATATCTACATTTACTAATTTATAATGAATCGTTTTATTTTCCCAGTACCGTGCTCTAAAACTTGGATCAACAGGTTTAGATAAGATTCAGTCTCTAATGTCAAATAGGAATATTCTCTCGTGTATTTAGTTTTCGCGGAAATTTCGATTCAGAAAACAGAAATAACCCTAGAGGGAAAACGATGTTCCTGATAGTTTTAGGAAGAAAATGGAAATACGTATAGGAATCTGTAATCATCCTTAAAATTACAGCAGTATTTTGTCGATATTAATTATTGAGATGATCGGAATGCTTATTGTGTTACGATATATAATATACCTATTTCGTCCTGCTAATTGTAATATGTCACGCGTTCGCGATGTGTGTTGCGTAGGGGTCATTTTGTTCGACATCCCAACGAATGACCCGATTAGCGTTTTGTTCATTAGACCGTATTGCCTGTTTTGTTTTGTCTGTTATCAATGTTATCATCACCATGTCTGAGGACTCTAAAGTATCACTATGTGTTCGTTTATCGGCCCCTGGGAATTTGTATTTTATGTTATTTTGCACTATTCAGTGCTGAAAGGATTTGTCTCAAAAAGGATGTAAGAGTAACATTCAGAGTATTGGAAAAATTGTTATGTCGTGGACCAAAGAAAGATCGTTTGTAGTAGGTAAATTGTCTTGAACTCCTTTTCCCTTCCCGTCTTTTGTTGTTCTTTTTTATGAACGACAGGATCAGTTGCTTTCGACATCTAACACTGGACTATTTTAATATTCTGACGATACCAACGATTTCAGTCATCGAGGGTTCGACGATCTCTTTCACATTTTGTTTATCCTCGTTCGTTTTAGTGCGCGATGCAGCAGCAGCTGTGTCTACTCATCCCGACATTAGAATAGCATCCATAATAAATATGCATGCTTCCTGGGATGACGATACTGCGGTTAAAAGTAGGAATCACTGTCGCTGGTTTAACTCTGATTTATTCAGATTTTATAAAGGTGTATTTTAGCTTTAGTTGTGCAACAGTTTTTTCAGGTCTCGCACTGAATCTATTCTGATTTGAGTATTATCATCATTTTGTTGATTCATTTGGTTTCTTGTTAACTATGAAACCACTAAATCTGTTTAGTCAAAGGTAAAGATCTCAGTAAGTTTTAATGAGAGTAAGAATTCAGTTAGTTTTAACAGTATATGGCTAATGAATTTAATGAATCATAATTGAGATTCTACGTAGATTTTCCTGGCTGATGACATACCGAGAAGTCCTGCCTCCGCGTACAAATAAAATTACCCTAGTATAGATATTGATTGTTACAAAATTTATGTAATTTTATGGGGTGCGTCATACTGAAACACGATATTATGTATTGGTATTGGCAATTGGCTTTTACACTGTACAGTGTACAGTACCCATACTATGCTATGATTTTCATTTGACTACTACTTATGTACGTTAAATATATTATTTGAGTATTGCGTAGGTTGATTCCTACATGTATTCACTCAATTCGACGTTTTCCCATTGTGATCTTAAACTAACCAAACATCGTCTATATCCTTGTCTCGCCTCCTATTATTTTCTTGGCTGGTTCACAAATTACTTCCATTTATCTGTTATCATCAGATACTGATCTATAAAAAAGTATCGAAGTCGTCAGACTCTAAATATAGATATCTCTGCATTGATCGTTTTGATCCAGATGTAGATAATATGACTTTTTCCAATTAAACGTACCTGTTGTATCGACTTATCTGGAATACTTACTATCCCATCAAAAAACTTATGCAAGTCAGTCATAATAACTGTCAATAGTCACCGCACACTTGATAATATCTTTTCAAACTATGTGTTTCGATGTTTTCGTTTTCTGACGTCGTTGGTAGACGTTTTTTTCCATAATGCAAAATATTTTGGTGGAGATTAGTAAACGATAGTGTCGATAATACATCAATAACCTCTGTTGTTTACTTTGTACATAGTAATATTAACTGCAATATCTAGCGAACTAAGTTAATAAACGATTTATCAAAATTTATTTTGATCTATCGGTTGGATAAAGGTGGATACCTACCTAGCAAATGTTCTATTACCTTTATCGTTGCTAATCTCTGATAAACGCGTTGGTGTAGAGTAGGTTTACATATTATATTAATAATACCTGCTTAATAAGTAGACATATCTGTTTCTAATACGTGAAATAAGCACTAAAATATTAATAAGTAGACATATCTGTTTCTAATACGTGAAATAAGCACTAAAATATTTCTAGTTAAATATATGTAGTACAGCACTGTTTTATATCCATACTAGTTTCAGGGAACTTTCCGCCAATCGGAAACAGAAAGTTAAAACAATTGTGTAGCAGTTTGTTTGAGTTAAGGAGCACTGATTTTATAGTTAACCTTGCAGCAGGGCATGCTGCCTCATCGTCCACTCGTAGTTTCAATCTTAGACAACATTTTCAAAAATAAAAAAATCTGTTGATTGTGTGTTTATTTTCGTAGGCACTTCGTAATGTTGTTTGTTGTTGTGAAGAATTTGTTCACGAGTTCATCAATACCCATATCGATGCTGTATAATAATTACGTAACGTTATGTATTCAAAAGGACTATTTTTGATTTTGAAACCTAATTGTTTAACGTACCTATTCGTAAACTACTTGATCACCTACTGCTATAGTGAAGTTATTACAAAGCTGATCTCATTCTCTAACTATCTATGGGAGGCTGTTTTCGATACCTGTTTGTTATAGATACCTACGAATATCGTCTATAGGTTTAATATAAATACCTAATTTTCATTTAATACACGGTCAACTTAACAATATTCGAGTTTTTTTTTTGTTGCAATGTTCACTACCAATGTGTATAATTTTATCAATCAATCTTTTGCTACAATAAAAAAACTATAGATGATCTTGTTTTTTTTTAAATATAAAATAGTTTATTATTCTTACTGCTTGTTTGTTCGTAATATAAAAGTAATATGTTAATTGCTTAATAAATAATAGGTATGGCAAATAAAAACTGATAGTATTAACATGTGTGTACGTGATGATCATTAGTCATTTATCGATTTATTACGAATAGTGGTATCTCTCCACCTGTACCTCTCTAACTAGACTAGACAGATATCTCACAAACATGGTGCCAATCAGTCTGGTCTCCACACTTTTGTAACACATCAATAGAACTAGTAATATACTGGGTCCTATCGAGCACATTATTAACTCGCTCGGTCTTACAAGAACAGGGTCTCTGCTTACAATTTTTGAGGCTGATGATTCTATTACCTTACGATACTAGACACTTTGTATTATTAATTACTATTTCAATGAACATTTGGTTATAAATATACCTTTCAAGAATTCGTATCAGATTAAACTTCAGTGTGTTTCGTGAACACTTCCCTGCTAGATCCACTGGCTTCTCGCGACGATTTGTCCAATGGGAAGACACGATGTCTCCATGCATATTTAAACATGTTGGTTACTATTTTTGGGAGTGTTTATCACAACTCTTGATTAGCCTTATCTAATTAGTTAGTTAGATAATTTTTGGTTGCGTTTCGTCGATTCCATTGAACAATGTGTTTCAATTTTTTTTATGAATTGTTAATTATTATCGTCCTTTATTGATTCACTTGAGTGCGCCTCCAGAGGTCATCAGACAGTGCCATAGACTCTGTGCCTACGCATTAGGGGGGACGAGGAGACAGGTTCAGTGATCTCCATGGAGAGATCTGGAATATCCTTTGTTCCCACATATACGCAAGCGCCTTGACGTTATCACCTTCTCCACTTTTTGACGGGTGGTAATGGTAATAACATTAAATCATAGAAGTAAATGGTCTCTCGAAGGGTTCTGGAATTCAATCTATCACTAATAGCTGTGTTCTATTCAAAATGTTTTTGTAAAATACATGATAGTAGCTTGACATAATTACAATTTCCGAATGAATGTTCCTAGACCCCACGACATCCTCTTTGTTAAGATCCTATAAAGTTGTTTAGAATTATTAATCAATGCATATTTTAAGCTGTTTCATCATCGTGAATAAATATTATCGATCAGATCACCGGGATCATATAGACGCTTGTGTGAGTATTATGTATGCCTATTCATTTTATTAATAGTCAAAACCAAAAGCTATTTGAAGGTCGCCCACTAGCCTCTGTGATAATTATAATAAAGCTCCGCGGATTCGACTACCTCAACTTAACTGCCTTAAAAATATTTGATATAATAATACGCTCCTTATCGCATGTATACATTACATTATTATAATACGATACGATAAAAAAAATCTTTTCTTTATGTTTTTTTTTTGTTGCTTTATATCCTCGTTCGCGTACACCTGTTGATCGTTGGATTTTTATAGAATGTCCTCTCGTATTAATACTGTTACTTAATAAAACGAAAAGGCACGAGTTTTATTACCAACTATTAAAACGATTGTAGATACTTGCTTAATGAATCTGTTGGTGGTAATTAACATGTAGTAATTAAGAGAGATGAGTAACCTTATAAGACGAGTATTGTGACTACTAGAATGAAAGTGAATAAGCCGTGTCGAGACTCGAGAACTCAATTACGATACGATTATGTCAACTAGGTATATTCTTAGAGATGAGAACATAATTGAAACTTAAGTAAGACTACGTATGACGAATTGAACGAGTCTGACAATCAAGAAGCTTTTCTAGAGATTAGGAATTCTGTAGCATATTTTTTTTCGACTACTCCACATGGGACGCGATGTCAAGGGCTGGATTAAAAACTTACATTTCTCTTTAATCGGATATTGTTTGTGAATAATGGAATCTTTTAAATATGTCTACCTTTATTTACCTGTGTACTTTATTTTTCCCCGCCGTTCTTAGGTGCTGTATTGCTTTTTTCCATTTTCTTTTCATCTTATAAGTAAAGCCACCTTTGCGCGTAGAAAACATCACAGAAATTAACGTATTACATGTGTATATCTACCTTATATTGTTGTGTAGCTCGGAAAGTATCGTCAATTTAGAACTTTATGGTAGGAAATTGTATTTTGCGTGATATTATTTTTCTCATTTGTTCTATCTCTCTCTGCCTAGTTTTTCCTTAATGGAGAACTCGCTTATGTCTTGACTCCGAATTCTTATGTTTCACTATAATATTATGTCCTCATATGAAAGGCAGTATGCTTTTTCTAAAATATATCGTTACTGTATGTACTCTTAATGTTTTTATATTTAGTAACCAATTATTTTCAGGTCCATTTCTCTCGATATTTCACGGCTTGTACGAGTATTTTTCTAGCGTTTTAATTACTCGTTTATTTGTCGACCGATAGAGAATCGTGGTACGCTCACACGCATAGCGTAATGCAAATAGCTATTTTGTACCACCCGCATGGACGACCGAAACTAATAAAATGCATTCAAACGAATACCTAACCAATAATTCATTTTTCTTGACTTGGATGCCTCACTACCGGTACTTTCCAAATGTGTTTATATATTGTTATTTTATTTCTCTACGTAGACCACTACTGTCGTCTGTGCAGTTAATCGTATTAAAAATTCATTAGCAATTCTATTTTGATATTTATTTTACCGTTACCCATAATACAAGCAATAATACGATATTGTCTACCGAGATTTTAATTATTGACGTTATTTTTAATGCGTTCATAAAGATTTCAATACCTCTATGAAAGATTTATAAACTTGATGATTCTAAACAGTTATTATAAGTATAACCATTATATTTATTCATCAAGACAATATGTAATAGGAAGTTAATTGAAGTAGCTGGATTGTTCGGGCTGTATGGCCGTGGTCTATTGGGTGATGTTTCAACCCAACATTTCGCCCATATCTTCTGTGGCGGGCTTCTTCAGGGGCGAGAAGATTTCGGTTGCTCGCGGTTTTGTAGCACTCGAAGTGTCCTCTTCAGCGGTTGTAGTTTATGTGAAGAAGAAGAAGCCGGCCACAGAAGATGGGCGAAACGTTGGGTCTTACTACATCACCCAATAGACCACGGCCATACAGTCCGGACAATCCCGCTAGTTCGATTGACGCTGGCCGTAAAAGCCTCGGGAAGTTAATTGCTAGTTTAGAGATGACTTGTTACGCGGTGAGACTAAATTGTTATAAGAAGAGTAGGTACTTACTTAAAGGATTGGTTTAAAAGGAGATGTAGCACTACTGAAACTAAATGTCAATAAAATAACGTAAGAATACTCCTTATATAAATGATGCGGAGGTTTCTAGGTGGTCACTGCGATCTTTTCGTATTGTTTTATTCTTAAAATAATTAATAATCCTATCTTAATTGGGCAATTTCCTCACTAATGTGATTATTGTATAAAGAGTTAAATTATGACTAAGCTTAGTATCTTCTGTTTAGTTATAAGATTGTGGGTACAATCAATTTCTCTTCATTCCCCTAATTGCTCTTCATTATTAGTGAGTGAGGGTTTTATCACCTAATTTCCCAAGGCTTTTTACGATCCATTCACATTAGGTTTGTTGTGTTCGTAGGTAATTTAAACACACCGCTACTGTTTTCTGCTGTGGTATAGTCTTCGTGGCCACACCCGTTGTGTAAAAATCGATATTATTTTACCTTAACATGCCATACAAGTATTTGGGTCATAGATTATGTGGTCATCTAGATACACTTGTTATAGTACATTTATAACAAATGTCTATGTCGAATATGGTAATATGGCATGGTAATATGATTATTGTTGGGTAGGACTGTGTCTATTGTCTATACTATTAGGGATAGTAGGGTTAATGAAGTTTATTCATATTGTGGCAATTTCTAAACCGGTGTCTTGCTTTCGTCAAGATTTTTCTGCAACTTGTCATACACGCTCCCTTTTACTCGATAATAAAACATTTTTAAAGATCTGGTCATCTATATCTAAATTCATTCAACATATTATATTTTACCTAATTTCACCACCATCTTAGAGGCACTCACTTCTCTTCCTGAAAACTTTGCTCAATCTAGTAGTCTTTGGACGATTTTTTCATATTACAAGTTCTTACCCTTTATCATGTTGCGTTAGGCGACTCCATCGTACGCGTACCCATTATCAAGGTATTTTTATTTTCAGTTTTTACTTTATCGATGTCATACCGAGAGAGCCCGAGTTTTTAGCCCGAGCCATTTAGAGTTCCCGAGTTATTATCAGTTAAAATTGTCCCAACATTGCTCGTGATGTATTTCATGGGCGCGGTTCATTTTCATATACTTAGCCACTATGTTTTGCCACGATAGATTTGTTTTGTTGGAATTTCAATGATTGTGTTTTACGTCGCTAATAACATCACCGTGAATATTTTATTCTATTCACGGTGACTAGTGTGTTATTGAAGCACATTGTCATTCTCAATTGTTTCACCGGTTTGCATTTATAAAATGGAAAATGCGTATAATAAAATGCAGTGCCGAATATCCAAAAAAAAACAATAGACTCATCCTTCAAATAGTACTCGTAATATAAAACAGTAACATCACGAAATTCACGACCGTTTCTTTTCCTGAACAAAAACTCCGAGAGTCCCGCAAGCAAGCCTTTTGCAGCAGAAGGATAGACACCGGTCAGGATAAATCCCTCTGTAACCATGGATCGATGCGTCCATGGTCATCATCTGAGCATCTTAGAAATTTTAATAAACTCAAGATATAAGTTACTTTATTATGTCATATATCATTTACTTTAACGACTGTTGTTTTGTACATTAATTCTCTCGATTTTAATGTTTCTTCCGTCTTGCATCTCTACTTAATTAGCCTTCATGAGATCTTGTGTTGTTAATGAAACTACTTACATGTTTTTTCCTATGTAGGTATGTAGAAAAGTATTAGGTATCTACCATTTATAATATTTTGTTATGGAGACGCTAGGACGCCATTGAAATATCATTTCTCATTAGATATTATGTTTGTATTATAAATTGTACGTATCTAATAAGATGTAGAATCTGTTTTTCGGGCAATGACGTTAGCCAAAAATAAATATGTACGCGTGTGCTCCACGTGTAAATATGACCGAAGTTAGCGTTCTCCAATACTTAGATTGAATGCTTGTATGTTTAGTATTTTTATAGACACACACTTCTATCTATATCTTATCAAATAAACGCTGATATTGATTTTTCCCCTTCTCCATCTATAAGTAGTGTTTTTTAGGAAGTACAGACTTTTATGAAATTAAATAAAATGAAATTAAACCCTTAAAAATGGCTTTATTGGAAAGATGAAAGTTTGCACTTTATGTTTCAGTATGATTCCGGGCATATGTGCGCTACACTGGCTCAAATATCGTAGTCTACATAAGTCTAAACCTCGAAAAAAATCAACTATTTGATAGTGGGATAAGTTCGCCCTAGACTGAACACTAGGGCCCCTAGTGTTCATTCTCCCCTCCCTCGCATCGCACCTCACTGGCATGTCTCGATAAAATAATTTAACTGTTTCAATCTAATTCTATTTAAAAATTTTTTTGCGAGTCCCGATCGTAGAGCGCATCTAAGCGGTTGTGTTAGTTGCGAGTATTTGCGATATTATTGTGAGAATACAGTATTTAATTTATTAAGTCCGAAGCAGCAAAACATCTAGAGTGGTTCAAAAATTTTTTTCTTTTATTTTTTTTTTTCCTTTTTCTTTTTTTTATTTAATTATTTAATTTTTTCAACCTTTTTGTAGATTCCATAGTGGAACAGGTTCCTCCAATATGGAGGTACCCCTGGTCCCTCCAGATCCTCCCGACCCGAGAAAGAGACCTCTTTCTCCGGATGTAGATATATCCATTTCTTCCCCTCCGTCTAAAGTTCCTGCCATATCTCCCAATCCTCCTCCTTCTCCCCAACTCCCTTACTCCCAACCTTTAACTTACAAATCCACGTCATTAGGGCCATTCTTGGTCTATGTCCAAAATGAAGATTCATCCAAACCAATACGTGCGCTGGATTTTGGTAAGTTGTTGTATTCTTTAAAAATTCAAGGTATCATCACCGGCTCAGTGAAGGCTGAGGGTAAATATAAAATATCTTTGACATTTTTGAACCCTAAATATGCAAACAACTTTTTGGATAGCCCGATAATAACTGAAAACAAATTAAAAGCGTATATCCCCACATTCAAGCTAACCAAACAAGGAGTAATTAGAGGAATTAGTGAGGATATCGATATGGAGGAATTAATAAAGTATTCTGAGCCCTCCCAATGGAAATTAATCAAGGCAAGGAGATTAAATAGGAAGATTCAGTCTAGTGAGGGAGCCACATGGAAGCCCTCACAAACCGTAGTTGTTACCTTCGAAGGGCAATCCCTTCCGGAGTTCGTATTTTTGTTCCACAATGCATTTAGGGTTGAGCAATATGTCTTTCCCACCATCCTGTGCTACAACTGTAGTAGGTACGGGCATACCAGAGCACAATGCCGATCATCGGCCCGTTGTTATAAATGTGGCGATGCTCATAATGGCGAAAATTGTCTGTCCCAAATTTTAAAGTGCATTAATTGTGGAGGGCAACACTCTGCTGCAAATCTTTCTTGTCCTGAACTCAAAAGACAACAGGACGTAAAAAAAACTATGGCTACGAACAATGTATCTTACAAAGAGGCCCTCGCCGCCCATCCTCAAAAATTCTCTCTATATTCAGAAGCAATGTCCCAGGCCCTTCCTTCTTCATCAGTAAACTCAGCCTTGACAGATAATAATGTCCACCCCCCGACACCATCCAGTCATCGTAAGACTATTTTCAAATTCAAAACCCCTTCGCACCTCTCAGTACTACCTGGTTACAACCAACCTGATCACAATTCCCTTCTTTTTTGCCCAAATGGCAGTTCTTGGTCATCTGCTCCAAATGGATGTGCTCTCCCCAACAATCTTCCAGCCCCCGATCAATCTGAAAACTCCACATCTTCTGGTTACCTCCAAAATAAATTTTCCTCTGGCAACAACAACTTTTTAAAAACAATGATTTCCATGTTAATAGAAATTCTCTCATCTCAAAATTCTTTACCGTCCAACGCAGCTCAACTGATTTCCATTCTTCAGACCTTTTTAACCGAAAATGGCTCCACAAACTTTTAGTTATAAAAACGTGTCATTTCTACAATGGAACAGCCGCAGCGCTGTATCAAATAGAGATGATATTTCATTCCTTTTAAGGAAATACAAAATAGATGTCGCTGCAATTTCGGAAACTTGGTTTTCCTCAGATTCCTTTGTATCATTCCCAGGATATGACTGCCTTAGAGATGATCGCCCCGATGGTTACGGAGGGGCAGCTCTATTGATAAAAAAATCTTTCTCTTATGATCGTCTAATTCTTCCGACCTCCTCAAGAATGCAAATAGTCGCCGCAAAAATCATGGACATCACTGTGGTGTCGATGTACTCCCCGAGATCCCAGTTTGATACATTGTATTGGAACAGCATCGTCCCAATTTTCTCTTCTTCATATTTGATTATGGGTGATTTTAATGCACATTCCTCATCATGGGGCCCTCAAAAAACAGATTCAGCTGGCAAAGCGGTGCTGGATTGGGTCGACAACTTAAATTTATGTATCTTAAACGACAGCAGCCCCACTATAGTTCCTCCTCCACATCAGAATCCGACCGCGGTAGATTTAACGATTTGTACTGGTGAATTAGCTTCGCTGATCGCATGGGAAGTTCTCAAGGACCCTTTATCCAGCAATCACCTTCCTATAATAATAAGAATAAGATCAAACAATTCACAATCCAATTCGTCTCGTCATAAATCCGGATATAACACAAAGAGGGCTAACTGGAGTAAGTTTGGGGAGTCTATAGAGGGGGGTTTTATAGATCTCCCTTCTGATGATTCTATGAGTGATGTAAATATGGTTTCCGACAAGATTTCCCACCTCGTTCTTAGCGCAGCCGATGCTTCCATGCCTAGGAAGAGCTCTGTTGGACATCGTAGAGTATCTCCCCCCTGGTGGGACGAGGAATGTACGGCTATGGTTAGGCAACGTTCTGTGGCAATGAAAACCTACAGAAGGAACATGTCTCTTGAAAATTATCTCTCCCTTCGAAAGGTTCAGGCTCAAACCAAAAGAGTTCTTAGGAGTAAGAAAAGGCAGGGATGGTTCAGATTTTGTAGCTCTCTCTCTCCGGATACACCACCATCAGACGTCTGGAATTCCGTAAATGCTTTTAGAGGTGCCTATTCCCCAAGACCTAACACTTCAAAATGTACATCCTGGATTGATGGTTTTGTGCGGATTCTGGCTCCTGCGTATGCTCCCGGGGAGTTTGAGCTGCGGAAGGACTCTGTCTTCGCGCCCCAGCAATCATGTATTCTCTCTTCCCCTTTTTCCTTTAACGAACTGGATGTAGCAATTCAATCCGCAGGTGATTCTGCCCCTGGTCCAGACCAGATCCCATACTCCTTTATTCGACACTTTCCTAGACCCCTTCTTCTCAAACTTTTATCATTATTCAATGTGATTCTCACTACAGGTTCGGTCCCTTCATCATGGAAGCAACAATTTGTCGTACCAATTCCCAAGCCAGGTAAAGACTCGACGTTGGGATCCTCATACAGACCCATAGCTCTATCATGCTGCTTCCTAAAAATCCTCGAGCGGATGATAAAGGCTAGACTGGAGTGGTTCGTGGAGAGAGAAGCACTTCTGCCAGAGTGGCAATTTGGTTTCCGGAAGAGCCGATCGTGCCTAGACAACTTGAGCATTTTGGTGACTGATATTCATATTGCTAGAGCCCATAAGACGGATCTTATTGCGTGTTTTCTAGACATTCGTAGCGCTTACGATAATGTGTTGCTCCCAATATTGTTTGAGAAATTGTTATCTTTAGGTATTCCGGACATTATTTGCCGTCTGATTTTCAACATAATGTGCGAGAGGGAGCTCCTGATTAAGACTCCAGAGGGCATGGTTGTGAGAAGAGTATATAAAGGACTACCGCAGGGGTCAGTCTTAAGCCCCCTACTCTTTAACGTCTACACTCAGGACATCCAGTCTCTGATTCCTACTTCTTGTAGTGTCTTGCAATATGCCGATGACTTTGTTGTTTACAGCGCTGAAAAATCCATTGCTCGATCGAGTGAGGTCATGGAGAGTACTCTCGAATCCCTTAGCGGCTGGTTTAAGAAAAATGGTCTTACTCTTTCGCCTAACAAAAGTAAAATTGTGTGTTTTACAAACAAGCATAGAATTCCTAACATTGGTATCAAATTTGATAATATTCCGGTTCCTTCAGAAGATTCTGTTAAATTTCTTGGCATGACCCTGCACCGGAAGCTCTCATGGAACATTCATATCGAGAAGGTCATTGCAAAATGTGAAAAAAACATAAACATTCTCCGTGCGGTGGCAAGAGTGTGGTGGGGTTCTCACCCAACTACAATGCGAACCCTGTACGATGCTCTGATAAGAAGTGTTCTAGATTACGGTGCATTCTTGTTTGAGCCTCTGCCGAATTACCTTGCAGATAAACTGGAAAGAATGCAGAACAAGTCAATTAGAGTCATCTTAGGAGCTATGCGGTCTTCACCTATCGTGGCCTTACAGGCCGAATGTGTCGAAATGCCACTTTTTCTTAGAAGAAAATCCCTTGCATTAAAGTTTCTTGCGGCAAGGCTGGCTCAGGAGAATCATTTGATCTTTCCCAAATTACAGGTACTCATTCAGTGATGTCAGACCGTTCCTTACTGGCGTTCTAGAATATACCCATTGTTGTGCTCGTCCTATCATTATGTCTTAAACAGTTTCCCGGATTCATTTCATTCTCTTTTACCAATGTTCTCTCTTCCGTTTGAGGCTACAACATTTCGTCCAGATGTGCTCCGGCACATGGATATTGACAAGTCAGCTTCGACTATGGATCCTAGTTCAGTCAACAAACTTTTCTTAGAGAAAGTTGAGGAAAGGTGGCCCTCACATGCCAGGTTTTTCACTGACGGCTCGAAATCTCTAGAGGGCGACTGTGGGGCAGCCTTTTGTGCCCCATCTCTCGGTATAGAGAGACAATTCCAACTTCCACGGTCCGCATCCATCTTCACAGCGGAATGTGTTGCCCTTCGGGAGGCGCTAACGGAGATCCTTTTGACTACCACCCCATACTCAATCATATTCACAGACTCTTTCAGCCTTGTAGATAACTTGTGTTCTGTTAAGAAATCATCAATAAATAATCACCTCATATATGATATTCTGAAATTTCTTTACGTGGCCTCTTCTCGTAAACTAGACATTACAGTCTGTTGGATTCCTTCCCATGTTGGTATAGCTGGAAACGAGCGTGCTGACGCTCTTGCTAAGCAGGCATGCAGCTGTAGTATTATCCCTCCTATGTTTGCTCTTCCTATTGCGGATTGCCAGAGAGTGACGAAACTTTCTGTCATGAGCGAGTGGAATGAGTGTTACTCCAATTCTACTACTGGTTCCCATTATAGGAGTATTCAACCGTCTGTTCCATCGCACCCATGGTTTAACAAAAGCAAACTTCCAAAGTTAAATGTGTCATTACTGTGCAGACTCAGAATTGGTCACGTCATCTTAGCCGCACACCTTTTCAAAATTAATGTCGTGAGCTCCCCACTATGTGAATGTGGAGAAGATGCTGAAACTGTTGACCACATATTCTTCGGTTGTCCCCTTTTGCCGAACGAGGAATTCCTGAAGGACATCAGCGGGGTGTGCAAGACCTTGCCTATTAACATTCAATCGCTGTTAGCTCTGAATTCTCCGAAAGTGAATAACTTCATTGTAAAACACTTGAAGAAATATGATAAAAAGGTGTAACCGAGTTTTGGAATCATAAGTGTAATTTGTATTAAAATCTACCAAACGTGTTTTAAAAACGGGTTACTTGAAATCGGGAAATAAAAAATCCTTTTCATAACATTGATTAAAAAAAAAAAAAAAAAAAACATTTTGCCCGACTCTATATTCCATTTACTTTAATTTTGCCTGTAGTTCCTGGAATTGAATTGTATTTTTGAGTGTACCTACGGCCTGTATATAACTGTGCTGTGCGGTCAGAGAGATATTGTTGTATATATTCTGTGTTTGTCATACAATAGTTTTTTCATTGATGTTATATAAATAACATGTTTGTCGTACATGTTGAAGATATTGAAACATTTTATAACACTGCATTTAGTATTTGTTACCTAAATATAAAATACTATGATTCGTCACTCTCAGTGTAAGTAAATAAGTAAATAACCAAAACACTTGACAATGGCAAAATCACCCGCAGACGGGTGCGTGCCATATTTAAATAAGAAGAAGAACATTTTTTTGTGTTTTGAAGGATCTTCATACATTTTTCCATTTATGTTGGAAAGTTTCCCGATTCAAAGAATCACAATTTTTATACAATTCTTTATAATTTATTACACTGCTAGACGTTTCGATTTACGTTTGATATGGAAGAATTGTTTGTTTAATTTACGTTTGATAGCTTTTCCAAGAATACAGTGAAAAGTGTATCTTCAGCACCGCCTTTTTTCTATTTGAATGGATGCCACGGTGGTTCCGAGTGAGTGAAGCAAATAATTGAAATTTTCACGTAACTGTTGTGACATTTTGTAATAATTTCTATTCGATAAGTTGTTGTAATGACATGTCTTCGCAGCGTGTGTCCGTGAAATACCGCCTTCGCTGTCAAACACAACAATAACGTGGTACCTAGTAGGAACATGTTGTTTCACAAAGATTAATCACTGCCAATACATTGTTTTATTTGTCTATAGTCTCTATGGATGATTGAATTTTGCATTAAATAGATCACGAATATCAGGAACCAGCTTTTTATTCAACACTTCAGTCTCAAAAATAAATCGAAGGTCAAAAATATATGACGAAAGGTAGTAGTACCAGCTGTTCTCTGGAATGTGTAAAAATCGTGCACTAATGCAATGCAGTATGTTTGTTTTTAATTGCTACTTTTCATAATGATTTATTAGTAATTATTTTTTTATTTATATAGTGATTCTTTACGGTGGTTGGTTTTTGTTATTTTTGGTAGCTCGTTTTTGGCTCAGGGTTGTCGAGGTACGTGTTTTAAAATTAGCTACATTGCAAGAAACCTCAACATTGATTTGTTGTGTGATCGTCTCCATGGTCTCCCCGTGTGGGAGAAGTTTATAGTAAATGTACCACCATAGTATCTGCAGTTGATTCTACTCGGTGCATCATCAGATTATTTTATCCTAACTGTTGTGGTTACTGTCGATTGTGGTTTGCGGTCATGTTCCAAGTTCCAATATAATGCACCTATTCTCTATACTCTATAATATCGCGGTGGTACAACTTGAACGAGAACTCAGCCTAATTTATCAGATCTTTGCGGTAAATCGTCTCATTACAAAGATGTTATATTGTTCGTATTTACATAATATGTATGTTTTCTATATGCATTTTAATGATAACAATGCCTTTCCTATTCGAAATGGGGTGTTATTATTAACCTATTTATCGCAAGCAATTCGTATTTTGTTCTTTAAGATTTGTTTTGTAGTCGAAACTCACCTTGACATACCTATTATTATTACTAAACAAGTGTGTTTCAATACGTAGAATGAAGTGGATATTTTTAAATAGATAATTCTGTGTAGGTATTCATGTAGGATGAATTATTGTAATATTACCTACGTAAACAGCAACGGTTTCCTAAAACTATGTTTTGTTTCATTCACGATATTGTTCATTTGGAGTAGCTGTTTCATTCATAAGTTTATAGTGTTGTTCATATTATGCAATTGGCGCCCACAGTTCAATTCAGTGTACCCATTCTTATATTATGTTGCCACATTCTTGAGCATTTTACGATGGTGTTTTCTTCTTTCTACATTTTCAAAGTAGGTATGTAAATTTTTATCGAGACTGTTGCATAACTAATAGCTGTATGATATTTTTATTATATTCCGTCTAGATATTCATTAAAGAATGAAATGACAATAACAGTATCAGTATGTCATGTATCCTTTAGTTGACTGGTAGGTATGTCAGCACTTGAATACGTAATAACTAAATACATTGTTAATGTGGGTCTTGTTCGAGTCTCCTTGTCAATTTGCAATGTGAATTAACCTACTTCTATCAGAACAGTGTTGGATTCTGTTGGGATTTCCTAGAATTATTCAAATCTGGTATTGATACTCGTGTGTCAGCTGTACGTATTGGATTTGTGTTTGACACGCTTCCCAGTTGCCACGACATGACGTACCCAGCTATTCCAGAGACATTATTGATAGGAATTACTCTACATTTACCTGTGTATAGTATCGCTTCCAGTATAATTCATTATTTTATAGTTGTCTCCAATGATACAAACATTGTCGATGAAAAGAAATTGATTCATTTTTCTCGTTTTCTTTTCGATTCATCACAACTTACCAATATCTTGATGCTTTATTTGTATTGTATTTCGATGTGTAGAATAACAATTTAACATTCGATTTCACGTGTTTAATTATTTTAACAATTCCGACATTAATTTCCAATGCGTTATCATTAAAATGTTTTAGGCTACTTGCTTTTATTAACACATTCGTATGGCATGCGTGATTTTTAGATAGTTTATTGTTGTTCATAACCGTATTTCATACATTTATGAGTTAGTTCATATTGTTTATTCATAAGATGCTCCACTTCTCAATTCATTCAACTCTCTAGTTCTGATAATCATCACAATAATTTCATAATTCGGATAATATTTAGGTATGCGGAAACTTTGGATTTACGGCAAATTTCTGTTCATAACTTACAATGTTGTTTTATACCGTTATGTTTCTTATTTAGTCTTTGGTGTCGTAGTGGAAGATTATTGTCGCTGAAGGCTGATCTAATTTTCTCACATCTATTGATCGTAATTATTTAATTAATGATTTTAATTCAATTAGCGATGTTATTAGTAATTCTTCTTTGGGTGCATCCAAATTGCATTTGGAGCTGACCGGTCATGATTGTCTGCTGTATATGTTAGGTTTCCATGAATATTTTGTAAGGCGGTCCAATAACCTATATTCCAATAAAATCAATAAGTACGTAATGTTATTATATTATTCCCATCACATTAAATTTTAACTACCTATTATTGTATTTTATTACACTCGCTTGCAATAATGTAATTGTGTAAATTTATTGTTAAGGGAATGTTGACGGACAAGAATATTTGCAATGGTTTAAAAATATTTTGGTTAGGTATTTATTTCTTTTTCTTTGTTGTTCCTCACGATTGCAAGTTTAATAGCAATTCCATTCGTGTATGGTGTTAATAAATTATATTTTTAATTGTTGATTTTGGCCGAGTTTAGTTTGATTACTAATTATTTGTAATATAATTTCATAATCGTATCCAATACAGCCGCCTCGTGTAGCTAATTAGCAATGTTTCTAAATGTTTTATTTTATGTTCTCATCGTCCTCTTGGTGAATATTCATATCATGTAAAAAATACTAATTATATTAGTGACAGTATGATTTACCTGGTTGATTTTTGTCAACACATAATGTACACACGTCCATCCGTATTCCGTATGATACATTCATATAAGTTCGACTACGATCAAGTATGACCGGTCGGCAAGCTATAGGATGAGTCACAACCACAACACAACATGGATGCATGGATCCATTGACTTGCCATTTGATGATGTTTGTGTAGTACAATAATATGGTGTGTGGGCAGCTCTTGATTGGGTCACAAATACCCATAGCCCAGGAAATTTAGCTTTGTAGCGTAGATAATTGTCGGAAAGCTGGAAACTGTTTTAATCCCTTCATTAACATGCAAAGAAGGTTTCTTGAAGTTTGCACCAATTTTCCGCTTGTGCTAAGTACAGGGTGACCCATAAATCGAAAAAATAATGTACTTTTTTCAGTTTTTCAGTAATAACTTCTAAACGATGCTTTCTAGGAAAATGGTGTCTATGTATAAATTAAAGTACATAATATTCTGCGTCGTTTGAGTATAAATACTTATTTGTATCTCAAAAATTATTGTGATACAGACACTGCCAAGTACATACTAATTTTCGGAACAAATTGAAATATTCGTATTTTTCAC
This sequence comes from Ceraclea dissimilis, assembly GCA_963576895.1. NCBI lineage: Eukaryota > Metazoa > Arthropoda > Insecta > Trichoptera > Leptoceridae > Ceraclea > Ceraclea dissimilis. Next base: position 14,516,527 of record OY756366.1, on the reverse strand, counting down.
TTTTGTTGTTGAATATCTCCCCAACTCAAGTATTTACGGCAATATTTTACTAAAAATATTTAATTGTGGTTCAATCTTCTCAAACTTGTGATTAAAAGTTTAGACCTACGGCACACAGTTCAGGATGCACAGGTGCTTAAAGAGAGACGAGTGAAATAAAGAAATTTATTAAATGATAGATTTAGATATGTTAAAGGTAAGCTAATTTAAATTTTACGATTTCATTTCATTAATGTATAGTTTTGTCAAGTAAAATCTGATTTATAATACGGTTACGCCACTGCCTAATATTTTATATCGAAAAGAGTATTTTTTTTACATTCATTAATTTTATTAAAATATCTCCTAAACGGTTAGTGTTCGGAAAAAATATTTATATCGGAATTTATCTAAAATATTTTATCTATATTATAATTAAAAAATAATTTATTTGACTTAAATACTAAGTGAAGTAGAATTGATTAAAAATGGTATATAAAAAATTAGTTCATACATGTCGTCACTTTTTGTTAAATTACTCCTAAACCAAGATGTGCAGTATAAATTAATTAAATTTAATTTAAAGCTAAATAAATTTTCTATAAAATGAGCATAATAAAATTAATTTGTGATTTATAATAAAAAAGTACTAGATGATCAAAGTTGATTTTGTGTAGAGGCACGTTGCTATGCAGGAACATTTTGTATGGGAAGCTTGGAATTATTTTACAAAATATTGATATTGATCATCTAGTACTTTTTTATTATAACTCCCAAATTAATTTTATTGCACTAATTTTATAGGAAATTTATTTCGCTTTAAATTCAATTTAATGGATTTACGCTACACCACTTGGTATAGAAGCAATTTAACAAAAAGTGACGGCATGTATGAACTTATTTTTTATATACCATTCTTAATCAATTCTACTTCACTTAGTATTTAAGTCAAATAAATTATTTTTGAATTATAATATAGAGAAATTATTTTAGATAAATTCCAAAACAAATATTTTTTCCCGAACACTAACTGTTTAGGAGATATTTTAATAAAACCAATGAATGTAAAAAAAATACTCTTTTCGATATAAAATATTATACAGTGGCGTAACAGTATTAAAAATCATATTTTACGTGACAAAACTATACATTAATGAAATGAAATCGTAAAATTTAAATTAGCTTACCTTTAACATATCTAAATCTATCATTTAATAAATTTCTTTATTTCACTCGTCTCTCTTTAAGCACCTGTGTATCCTGAACTGTGTGCCGTAGGTCTAAACTTTTAATCACAATTTGAGAAGATTGACCCACAATTAAATATTTTTAGTAAAATATTGCCGTAAATACCTGAGTTGGGGAGTTATTCAACAACAAAAGTGAAAAATACGAATATTTCAATTTGTCCCGAAAATTAATATTACTTGGCAGTGTCTGCATCACAATAATTTTTGAGGTACAAATGAGTATTTATACTCAAACGACGCAGAATATTATGTACTTTAATTTATAAAAAGACGCCATTTTCCTAGAAAGCATCGTTTAGAAGTTATTACTGAAAAACTGAAAAAAGTACATTATTTTTTCGGTTTATGGGTCACCCTGTACTTAGCACAAGCGGAAAATTGGTGCAAAATTCAAGAAACCTTCTTTGCATGTTAATGAAGGGATTTAAACAGTTTCCAGCTTTCCGACAATTATCTACGCTATACCCCCTTTTTTAATGTAACTTCACCGGTCTACCACTAGATAATTGTACGATGAGACGAGGTGAGTGTTTACCAACACATTGTAGGTATACTCCATACGTTGCATATCTCAATATCTTCATTTTGTTCAGTTAATGGTTTAAACATATGTATGATTTTGTTTACAGAATTGAGCGAATACCACGTGCGTTGATTACATTATTTTATTAATCGATTGAGTATCATCTTCAAATACTTACCAATCGCTTACCGGTTAATAACGTTCCACGCCGAGGGCATAGACCCTTAGGAAGCTGCTATGCCCTTGAACCGGTTTTCAAGGCAGCTATGTTCGTTACATTTTCATTTTATTTCTGTACCTATACGATTCGCACTACGTTCATGTGGGAACATTTTTCCCCACCGACTACATCTTCCTACCAAAGGGTCCACACGACCTCTCATCTGTTTTCTAAAAAGCATGTTTTGTCAGATCAGTGCAATTCAGCTTCAGGTTATAGTAAAATTTCAGCTATGACATTTGAAATATATTTATTTATCCTTGTTATTATTAAGTGAACTTGGTACAAGCAATAAAATTAGGGACATCACACGTAATTTATAAATCATACAAAATCGTTTACCAAGGCGAACTCATCGCGATGTAAACTATAATGTGTAGGCATCTTACATATAATAAAAATGGATGTATGTATGTGGGTATGTATGTGGATATGTATGTGGGAATGTTTGTTCCACCATAACTCTGGAACGCCTGGAGCAATTTTGACCAAACTTGGTATACACATACCTTGCTATCTGGAAACGAATACTGTGTGGTAGAAACTTCTGGAATTCCAGAACCTTCTGAGAAATTTTGCTGATGACGGGATCCAAGGGTTGTATGGGGCCGTGTGTGGTATCGTGTGAAAGGGCATTGGAAAAGAAATTCAGATCACAAGTTATATTTTGTCCAGCGCACTCCATCGGGAGACACCCAGTGATCGAGAGGATCTGGTCACCGCATACCACCGTGTTTGGTGTCTAATGAAAGATCTTCACGAGCGGAACACAGATCTTTTGTCAAATTTTGAATCGGGAAAGTGATAGTGGGAGACTCTCAGAACGAAGGAATCCAAGCGCTCAGAGAATTACATAGAATCTTCTAGAAGGCTGTGGAAACAAGGCGAACTTTGTAGAACCTTCCAGAAAATTGTAGGGTTAAAGGAACATTGCAGAACCTTTAAGAAAGTTGTAGAAATTAATCGAACATTGCAGAACCTTCTAGAAACTTGTGATAATGAATAAAATTCGAACCTTCTGGAAGGTGAAACGAACTTAATGGAACGTTGAAGAAAGGTGTGCAGATTAATCGAACATTGCTGGATGCATGTGTGTGTCATACTGTCGATTTACTTCACCGATCAAATTTGCCGTTACGAAGTACGGGTAACTCAGCTAGTATTGTATAAACAATGTAGACATTTCTCTTCGACACGCGCTCCTGAATGTTGACCTAAACCGAGGCAAAAGTTTTCAAGTGTTAATCAGGTGGTTTGCACTGTTATCTTATCGGAGATTAGCCATGCATGTTGCATGTTGAACGTGTATTAACTATTAGGTAACTACAAAGGTGATGACCTTTAAAATTTTGCATATACGTAGTACTGCTTGTTTTTGTTTTGACTACTTCATTTAGTTTCATACATAATGTTCGGACAAATTGCTTGTGTAATAATAATTAATCGAAAAGGTGAGAGGTCGCTCGCAAATTGCAATCGATGCAACCAGTATTAAGTCAAGTGTTTTATTATTATTAATCTTATTAGGTACTGTTAATGTTGTCATACGTACATTATTTATTGTTTCTCTATTATTAAATAGTATAACAAAATATGCTTCTGGCAATTCCTACTTGGTAGCCGATTATTATTTTTCAATTATTTTATTTATTCGACAATAATTAAGTTATTAAATTCGTCTGTGTCTTTTACATATATTTTTTTAGTCAGCCATATTATCCTACGCGTACCATTTTGGTTGTTTTGTAGAAGTTGTCAGTACACATTGGACATGGATGTAGATAAATGTAGTAATTTTTCATAATCGGTGGCACGTGAACCTCGATGGTGATTGGTCTTGTGGTCGTTCTGTTGTACTCAACACTAATGTTGGTCAGTAATATATTTTAACCTATGAATGAACGATCTGTCGTTTTTTTGTCATTGTTTAGTATCTCTGGGAGTTTGTAATACATTAATAATTGACATTATTACCGACCTACCTGTGTAATTCGCCTCCGGTCGTTAAAGAGCATTTTGGCTAGCTGTTTTGATATTCTACAAAAAATAGACACGTTCTATTTTTATACACTGTCAATACCAGCTTATTTTTTGCCTTATTTGGTATTTTTCTAATTGAATTATTTATGCGTGAGTATTTAGTAATGATTAGTCTGCCTGTGTGATCATTAACAAGTTATTTTGATTCGTTTTATTAGGTTAGCGATTGGATATCGTATTGACATGAGATTTGGAGTGATGCTGCATGTTATACAGAAATACAAACACATTATTAATAATGTTATGCATGAGTAAAGGAAGCAATGACGTGTAACGTTTGTCATCGTCGGGATTATAATTTCACTGAATGGCTTTCGATATTCCTAAAAATAGTTTAATTATAATGATAAAGAATTCAATATTCTGTTTATCAATTACTCCGCTTTGGATAAATTTATTAATTACCTACAGCACCAGCTATTTCTTGTTTGGATTCGACATGTTTGCTATTTTAGGATAATTAAGTTTGCGGAATATGAATGTTATTTAATAAAACAAGTTTACTATAGAGACGCGAAATATTTTGTGCGGTAAACTTGTTCGTACGTCGCATCAACAATTTACGTGGTAATTGTATGTAATGACGTAACGCAACAATTTCATTAAAAGTTGAAAAACATTTTCCGTCATTTCATTAAACATCCGCCGAAGTATGCAATGCATGCTATATTATTGTACCTCAGTGCGATCGTCAAATATTCGAGCGATGCATCGCCTGTTAAAAGTTATTCCTATATACTTTCCTATGTATGTTTTTATAATGTGCATCCTGAAACACGGTAGACGCATTGCGTCGGATGTCTCGACGCTGTTGTTCTAAATCTGTCCCGCACTCTCTCCCATGTTCTCTGTCCACTGGAATATCCGTCCATGACGTGAGAGTAATGAGAAAGAGAAGACGACGCGTCTATCTTGCATTTGTTTCTCGTCTTTATTTTTGACGATGCTCTCTACGTAATTGAATGCACTCATCGCTTTACAATCTTTACTTAGTTATTATAACATCGACCAATTTTCATTATTATCCTACATTACGGACGATTCTGTTGATGATTTTATGTTTCAGTATAAGAAAATGTCGTCATCTTGGAAATCATTATGTAAATACAATGTTATTTTTACAGTTTATATAATTTAGAAGAAGTTTTGACGAATGTTACAATTTGTTATGTTTTAGTTGAAGTATCGTATAGTGTCTAATGTATGAAACATTTATTTACATAAAAGGTTTTTCAATTATAATAAATAGCGCTGTAGTAGATGCCTGTCAAATTGTTGACATGATTGTGAATAATTTAGCATCACTTAACTTCTTTAGTATTATCTATATCTACTAATACAATACTCGTTATTGTACAACTTACAAGTTAAATATTACTACTTACTAGTTAGCATCTTCTATGTATATTGTTGGTTAACAAAAATGGCGAATTTAACCTTAACCCTCTATAGGGCAAAAAAGACTAGCGGTCTTCTTTGGAGACGATGTGGGCGGCCTCTATGCACTGGGGCGATATCTGATATTAGGTAGCTTATGACAGTGGGTCCCGTTTTTAATAGCTTTTGATTCACATAGCTATTTTCTTTTTAATTTTGTTTATATTGCCCGAACTGAGAGGAGATTAGGGTGGGCACTACTTCAACTGTTGCATAATACCTGCATTCTGTGATGTCGTGTCAAATATGTAGTATGTAACATGGGAATAACACTCATTTTACCAGATTTTTGTCTATATGCAAATCATGTAATCGATTTTTCAGCCACTTCCTGAGTACTGAAACAAGCAAAAGTGCTTCACGAGCAGAACTCATATATTTTTAAATCTGTCAATTATTGGTGGGAGACGCCATCGGAATGAAAGAACCCAAGAACCCGGAAGGGCATGCTTGGTATCGTTTGGAAGACCGCGAAAAACGGATCTAGGACGTGAAGTCATAAAATCTTGGTTTTAAAAATGATTTTTTACGATTATTTATTTAAAATTACCAAAGTACCATCAAGTACTAAAAAATTATACGAGTTTTCTTTAGTACATAAAACATGTTAGATACCTACTTGTTAGTCCATCCTGTGGTATTACGGCCAAAATTATTATATTTTTCCGTGTTTCGTTTAAGTAAACGGAAATGAAAATAAAATAGAGCAAGGTCAAGTTCAGCATTCTGTATATACGCTCCATTTCCCGAGTTTGGCATACGTCATCATAAAATGTCAAATTACTCTTTCCTTATACTATTCAGTTAGGTTGCGAGAGTTTATTTGAAAGTAGTTTTTTTCCCAATCATCGTGTTGTATTTTCCTTCTTGGAATTAACGAGACTTCTTGTATTGATAAGATCTGAATTCTTAATGCTTTGTTGATGTTTGTTTTTCGTGTGATGATTTCTATATGACTTAGTGTAGATGTAAGACACGTTTTATGATGATGAATAGAGACATTGACGTAATTTGTGGTACATGTATTAATTACATTTATTACGGTTTGTTCGTTTGAATACTTTCCCAACTCTGCCTTCCTCATATCTATCGATGAGCTTTCCAGTTTTCACCGCCACACCGTTGGACAACTGCCAGATTTGCATTGTGCGATATCATTCTCGCATACTTATCATCTACGTTCCAAATTTTGTGTCTTACATACCAATTTCTATTGTTTGTAAATATATTCCCTGTACAACATAATGGTTCAGAGATAAAAAGTTATGTGGGTCAGTTTTCCTTCCTCTCTTCATCGCTTTTCATTGTGATCGAGTTTATCATACTTCAAGTAAAAGCTGGTGGGCTTACTGAGACAGAAAACCAACTTTTAGCGCCGAGTTATTCCATAATCCCGTTCTAAAGTGCAAGTTGAACATATTTGCTTTAAATGCACGCCGACTGCCTCGATTGAAAAGTTTGTAATTAGATCTGATAGTTTTGTTAACATATTTTCTTTTCATGACGTGAAAATTTCTACTAAGTTAAGATTATTTCCTGTAAACTAATTATATGAATGCTTTCTTGTTTCAGGTAAGCTGGTTCGGACTAAATCTAAACTCGTTAAGGCATTGCGCAGCTCTTGTAAATTAGTCTGTAAGTAATTAATATTAAGCACACATAATTATTCCTCATTTATTGTAGAGGTGAAGGTCACGGTACTTCATTGTTTTATCCTTTGTTCTTAAACATTTTATGTTAACATCGTTATTTCAATACATCGCACTGGTTACAGAGATGTTATGATGTGGCTTTTAGCGAGAAGCTAAGATGTGATGTAGATTTTATCATTGGAGTTGTCATTCCGTTCAGTCATTGGTTCCAGCCTCTTGTGAACATCCGTTACAGTCATTTCATGATCTTAATCACGTAACAGTTTTATAAATCTTATCACACCGTGTTATGATGTCATACAACATTGTATTTTTGTCTTTAATTATCTATGGCTTTAACGAAGCAACGTGCTTTGCATATTTAAAACAGTCTTGACAGATCACGGGCCTCAAAATTTAATGAACACATAAGTATGAAATAAGGCTTATAAATAAGGTTTTTGTACGTGCTACAGACTTTGTGTTACTTTTGGAAATCGAGAAATGCGTGATGGTATTTACCACTCTGAAGCAAGTTGTTCTTATAAAATACGATGAAATAAAACTGTTTCTATGCAAAATTTATTTCACTCTCCAAATATGCTTATTTAGTGCTCAAGAGTTTCTTCTCAGAGTTCGTAACGATCATTATGTTCCATGTGTATTGTGTGCTGCTTAAAGTAAAATGCGCTCCTCCTATGTAATCATGTTCCACAACTATTTCTCTACAACGATTCTGCAGCAAAATTCGTCTGCTGTAATTTGGCAGCGAATGTTTCTGAGTTTCTGAAATGCACTTGTTATAACCATAACCGTAAACTTAAAACTTGTTAAACTCCAATTATTAAGTTGTGATGAAACGTAGGTTAAACAACGACATGCATAAATTTAAGAAGACAATTATTGTTAATCTCCATTATCCATGCTTTACGTTCTAATCTCATTTACCTACGGTTTTGCTCTTCCGATCGTATATTTAGCAAAGACGGGGTGTTCTTGACAATCATTTGCATATTTAGTGTTTGTTATCGTTGCTTGCTGGTATAATGTTAGATTTTCACATCTTGTGATACGTTTTATCAATGATCGAAGGTAGTGATTGGCTATGGTTTATCGTGTATTTATTGTCAATGGCAGTAAGTATGTGTACCAGATTTTTGTTGTTATTTTAAATGTCAGCGGTATAGCCAATGTGAAATCGTCAGTTTGTTACGGGGTGCGTTTGTTGTTCGGGAAATGCTTTTTGTCACAATTTCATTACGACTGCTCCTAAATGTTTTCTGTGTCAACCGGATATTCAGTAAGTGGAAGAAATTTTAATACATAATATATTATATTCGATATATTATTTTTTTTCCATTCCAAATCTTACATCAGATTTCACCTATTATTTTAGCTCAATTGCTGCACATACCCCTCAGGAGTTTTCTGAAGCTCTCTCACCACGTTCACATTATGGGTGAGTCCTACAATGATTATAATTATTATAAAACCTTTAAAAAAATGTGAATCACAGTTCAGAAAATTAATCAAAATGGGAAACATCATTTCCTTTCTTTATTTAGTAAACAAAACACCGTGTATTATGGGCAAGTCATCAGGTAGGTATGTTTGACAAGATACTTGTTATCTGTGAATTTGAATCATCAACAATTTTATCGTTGTACCCATTGTAGTACCTAGGTGGTGTTTGCTAAAATTGCACACTGTATGTACAAAGTTCGCGAGATAAGATAAACTACGAATCAAAATAAGTATATAGGTATCTCATTCTTATCAGGGTGAGATAGCGGCAGACAAGATCAAAAACCTTGCTTGTTTTGACGCATACTAATGTTGTGAGTTTATGTGCGACGTTCTTTTCCAATCTGGTCCCTTGTTTTATTTTATTTCCCCACATATTTGTTTTCACTTTTTTCCAAATCACTTCTATCATTTTTATTTTCATTATCTGAGAAAAGTGTTTGAATGGACAGCCTTTTTCAGCAATAACCTTCTGTCGAATCTTCAAGGTTGAGATAGACATTTTATGTAACTAAGCTACTTAGCAGTATTTGGTTATTTATGTTTATGTTAATTATTGTTAACTGGATTTCATTAGTTAAGTCGTGCGACATATTATTATTGTTATATTGGTATTCATTACTTTGTTCCATGCATTTTTGTTATAACATTTTAACATATGGAAACAGCTGTTCGGATGCGCGCGCACTTCTTTCTTTCATTATGCTGGAGGGAGGTTTGCTTTGTTAGGCAGGGTTGTTAGATTTTCAAGAGACGTTTAAATGATTCGAATCGGAAATGCCGAAAATATTGATCTTCCATTACGAAATTGTAGCTTGTTTTATAGAGAATTCATAAAAATTAGCCTTTAGGTATATTTGTAACATTTCTGTCAGGCTGATTTTATTTGGTTATTTCTTAATATTAGTCTCAGTCTTAATCGAGTTTCTTTATTTTTACTAGTTTTTTTCATTACTTCAGTTTTTTGTTACTATTTTTTTTAAATGGATCTGGGCCTGCATACACAAACCCAAATACTTTCCTGCACACCTTGCACTAGGCTAAAAGTCTGTATCGCAAAGTGTGGAATACATTGTCAGCGCCGGGGTTTGAACCTGGTACCTCCCGCTCGAGAGACTGCCGCCTCAACCAAGTGCGCCAACCATGTACTCTGTATGTGTGATCGATTATAATCTACGCACCTAGTATTAAATTGCCTCATCTGTTGATTTTTTAATATCCTTTTGTTGATTATTTTCTTCTTGCTTTGATTCGGTGTCTAACATTTTTATGGTGATGTTCAACCCTTATTTCTAAACACCACTACTACATGGTATTTCCCACACCCCCTACAGCATTCTGGGTGTTTCGACCTGACTCACACATTCCCACCAACCCCGCTGTCTGCCACAGGTCAGGACGATATAAAATGATTGTCTCTCTTACCTACTTGACACATTCCATTAATTACTTCTAAGTTGTTAGTTTTTTAAATACTTCTTCTGTAATACATAATAAGGTGTAGACTTAATAATTGTGATTGCGGTATGTGGTGTTGCCGGCGAATCAATTCCGCCGATTGGCCGGATTTCGGGAACGCCGAATTTGCTACTATGCCGACAGATTTCGAAGGTAATGAAAAACAAAAGACTGACGTACTGTCCTTTTAATAAATAATGTTGTGAATGGCTTTATTTTAAACGCGATGTTTTTGTGATCTGCTTTTTTATTGTCTTGAGAGTCGTAGGTTATGTTACACGATCGATGTTCTTTGATGACGTAAATGCAATTGCGTGTGCGTTTACTATTGAATGTTGTGTAGTCTAATATATACCTACCTACATGTTGTATTAACCTTTGGAGGTTATATTATTTGCAAGGATAATCGATTTGTTATGAGCAGCCCGGCTAAGCACTGTTTACTGTTTTGATTGCTTTCACGCGTGCACGATTTTGGTTCTCTTTTGCAGTTTTTCTTGGATCGCACGCTTGGCACCATTATTCGCCACCCGGTATTTCTTTATTATGATTATCTCTATTCGATAAAGCTGGTTTGTTTTTATCTAATATGAACATTTAGAATATATTATTACACCGCACTATTTTACTCATTTGAATGAAATCGATATCCGTGACATTTATTCCTTTTTTCTTAAGTAATTCTCAATTATATTTTTGACATTATAATTATAAAAAACCTGAAATACAATATTCTTGCATCATTCAAATAAATTCTTCCAAATGGAGTCTTTTGCTGGCAGTAAATAATTTTTGAATGACATTAGTCGTGTAAAATTCTTTATCGGTTTTATAGAATTATTGATTTTCGCACCACATACCGCCATCTCGGAACATTATGACAATTGTTATGGTGTTTGTCAAGTCAGGCCGTATGGACACCGTTAAAATCATAGGAAAATACTTCGTGTGTGACTATTACAATAAACTGTACCCTTATATGAGAATATAGTAGGATCCATGCAGCACGAGTATCAGTCGAAACCACACTATAATGATTTGTTCCGAATTTCGCAAAGTATTTTCTACTTTATATGTGCAAGGATACCCACCCACACTACCCACTTATGTACAGATTTAATCAATAGAAATAATGACTCACAGTACACCTCATATAGTCGATCTAATCTAACACAATGACACGAATAATTAACAGTTGTATTTTTACTTTATCTAACTTCATGCCACTCTCCCTGAACCTTACCACCATTCAATTACAGAGTGTATTTAGAAGACACAAGCACGAACATAGAACGTTTGAAAGCATATTTCTATCAGCGTGATGTATAAGTAGACTGTATTGTTTTGTTATGATATTGACACTATTTTTACATGAACGCTTCACATGCCAAATTGTCATGAACTCATGAAGTGTTGATACACCCAAGACGTAGTAACTTCATGTCTTTGACCCAAGTCTTATGTAGCTGCTGTAGCTTTATACTAGAAAGATTCTACAATGATGTGTTAGGAATGTGAAACAATAGGAATATAAAACAAACTGTTGTTCGATTATTGTATAACACAGCCTTATTTGTTTTTGTTCATTACGTAGAGGTATGTAAGTACTAAGTATTACAATGTCTTAAATATTCAAAACCAAACAAATATTTCAATTGCTGTTGGCATTTATTTGTTTTGCGTTTATCCAGATGTAGATTCGGGGCGTGGTGGAAGCCCCGCAGGTCCATATTAACCAATACATGCAAAATAAATCATAGTACTTCTTCTCCACGCCATATCCCATTTACCCGGGCCCTCTGTCTCCCGCGACTCCTTCTTTCCCCGGTTGAGGCAGTCTTCTGAGGTAAGCTCCGAGCGTTCCACATCCCCTCTGATGGTCTCCTCAAGGAACTTCTTCGGACGTCCTCCTTTCCTCGGTCCTTCCACTGACCAGTTCGTTCCCTCCTCAGAGCGGATCCTCGTACGCTCTCTGTACATATACCACCGAAGTCGAGACTCTCGCGCTTTTGGTTTATCGGAGCAACTTTCATGGTACTTCTAATGTATTTACTTGTGATTTTATCTAATATAGTTACCCCAGGTGACCAGCGCAGCATTCTCCACGCGGTAGTATGGACTGACTGCTCTTCTTTCAAATCATAATATAAATTATACATTTCTCAAACATTTGCTATCATATAAATAATAAGTAGATACTAAAATTTAGGTATATATCATTGTTTTTCCTTCTTTATACTTACCTACATAAATAAACAATGTATGAAACCTCGCAATATCTTGCCCTGTGACCCCACGATTCCCAGTACAACTGTTTACTGTTTAGCAGGCTACTTTAAGTGTCGACGACTAATGGAATTTAACTAGTACATTTTGTACCAAGTATGTTGTGTAGTGGATTAGGTCCTAAGTACAAAATGTCTGATAACGTTTTGTGTCGTAAATTATTAAGAGTATTGGAATTTGCAACTTACTGTAGAAAAGGTGAATGAACGGAAAGAATGTAGACATTTTTTTGCTATAAATTTAAACATTTTCTTCAATATACTATGCTGTTGAGTATTGACACACGTCTGTTTATTTATAAAGGAATAGTGCAGGAAAATGTTGCACAAAATAGGCGATGACTCTGTCGTTTGTCGCTCTTTGAATTTTGCACCTACCACAGTATTTAATGCAGATAAATTCTGTCTGCCAAAAATAAACAGTTATTTCATATCGAGACCCCATTTTTATGCACTGAATAACGATGTAAAATAACTCGTCTCACTTCAGATGGCGTCGTCGTTAAAAATTTGGAGAATGCGTTTATCTCATTACGTCGCCTTCAATAGATATTAGGTATATTCTTATGTACGTACAATGTTCATACATAATGCAGCCGTGAATTATTTTCGGTTCGCATTGCGGGTAACTCCCGCACGATGGCGTTGGTAGTATTGTTATTGTTCATCACCGCCATCTATAGTGTAGTAGATGCAACTATTATAAAAAACTCGTGTTGTGGTGAGTGCCGCTGCTAAGTCTAATTTTCCTCGACATGTAGTTTTTCTTGCTTTGTCTATTGATTAACAGAGGACTCTGTGTGGTAAAAGTTTAATGACGTGACATTGTATGTCAGCTATTTATTTTAGTTGAGTCTCTTCGATAGTGTCTATAAATTATAAGTAGAGGGAATAACATCAGAAACACATCTCATACGTTCCAGAACACGGATTAGACGATTACCATCGAGTTCCCTTTTGATTTAGGATGATAAAACAATAGGTATGATAATATCTGATGTGAAACAATTGAATAAAAGTATAAGCCCCGACTTCCTTGCTACAGAAATCCACTCATCGTCACTGATGTGTTCTTTACGGTGCGATAAAAGATAGAATGGTTGTTAAAAATTCAATTATGGAATTTCCTTTTGGTTTTTGGTACATTTCTCTACTTTTAATGTAGTAGGTACTAAACTATGCTAACTGAGTAGAGGCTTGTCTGATCCAGACTGGGGAGGTACATGAACATGACTATATACATACATAATTTAGTATCTAACCACTCGAACCGTGCTCCTCGAATATTTAAACTCCTTCATTTTGTAGATAGGTAGGTGCCTGGATAAGTGTATACTACATAGATACCTACTATTCTCTTGACTATTTGATTTTGTGTTACGTTCACTCCAGTAATTATTATGGCTTTGCAGCGATCAATTGACCGTCATATGAATTAGTGCCTACTGTTGAAACTTTCACGCACCTCGGCACATAGGGTGGAATCGACGATGACCTTGCAGGCAGCCCAGAGATTGGCCAGATTAAATGGATATCTATCTCTGATCAGCATCAGACCAACAACCTCAGTGTTGGTGCCTCAAAAAGAGACCCAAATTCACACACTTGGGGCACAGTTTCACCATGTCGTGGAAAATTTTGATATTACCTGAATTGAACATGAATGGAATTGTGTAATATAGTGTAATTGCCTCCACTAACTTTTTTACAATACGAAAAACTGAATATTACAATAATAGAATTTGGCTGAAATTTATTCTTGTACTTTGAATATACATTTTGTGAAATGATCACATCGATCTTGTACGCTTTAACAAATCTTTTCTCTCATACCAGTCGCCCGCCTACCTGCTTATTCGCTTATATTGATCGATTGTCTTATGATATATGTAACATGCTTACGTGCATGTAACCCCTTGTATTGACGTCATATCTCGTTTATTGTTTTCATCTGTAAAAAATGACTTTGTATTTTTGGGCCGTACATATTCCGAATCGGATATTTTTATACTATTAGCACTATATAATTCATCATAGATAATGGTATCTTTTTCATAGCGAGAGTCTATGGAAGGTAGCCATTTTCATTATGCGAAATTGATCGGCAAAATGTCACATCTTGCTATAAAAATAAATGAATAATAACATTGGTATTCTGAGAGAGGGTGCCTCGTTTCGGCTATTAAAATGTTCACTCGTAATGTAGGCGAGTATAATATTATGTGTGTGGTATAGACTGTATAGAGTATTGAAGCTGCCCTCCTCCGTTGTACGTATTCGTGTATCTGAAGCACCTAAACCCATTAGAGATATACTGAAACCATTTCGTAGCGAAGAAAAGAGTTTTATTTTTATGTGTAAGCCATGAAAGGAAACTATTTTGAAGTTTAAGTGCTTGCCTAGTGAAGCAAGCCACGAGCGAGAGATGAGAGAGGCTTGAAATCTTGAAAAGAATCCCCGTTTTCAAGTATTTCTCCATCAAGTTTCATTATTTAAGATTCTGTATGATGCACGTGTCTAGTGTCTACAGTTCACTACATACTCGTACTCTGTCCGAAGAGTAAATGAAAGTGATAAGATTTTATGCAACCGTTTCCCATCTATTAGTTTATTATTTATGCAAGGAAACTGCTGTTTCATGTTTCTGTATTTATTTTGTTACAGGTAAGAATATCGCATCCCTTACAACCTAAACATGGAGACGAAGGTAACTCCTCTCTCTGTGTATATTGTTTTATTCAATCTATGAGGTTAAATGATTCGTCCTAACTGACATTGCGTGAGTCCAGTGTTCCAATATTCGGATTCGAAGTTGAGTTTTTTTTCTGCTTTTGAGATATGCGCCAGTAATATGATTTCCATCAAACTTTGTCACAACTTTATTTCGCTTTTTATATAGTGTCACGGTTACCGACACATTATTATTTTGAATATTGTGAAGTATCATCAGATGTTTCGTGCTTTCGATAACAAATTGATGTGTCTCAAATACATTTTGAATAAGTGTATTTTATCGGATACGCTTTGCTATAAAAGTTTATTAGTTTTTCAATTTATCCCTCGTCTGTTCGTGAAAAACATTTTCCTTTGCGGCGATTTCAACCGACAGATGAATTTTTCATTGCCCACAAAGTTATAATGTATACCTATTCAGTTGGAATGAGTTTCTAGGGAACAACGCAGATAGTTTTTTATTCATTTTTCGAATGAATATGAATAAAATAAATTTAACTTTCCCCATTGAGATATCTGCCACATCTCGTGGTTGGTTTTCCTGTCGAATTATGCACGTAGTTTCGCGGCTCGCTTTTCCAACGAGCTTTAAATTCGCGTACAATGTAGGTAAATTAATATGGATGCAACTGTGAAATTTTACTTCATTAGTTTTGTGAGCTAGATAAATTTAGAAATAAGTAATTGTTTTTTGTTTAAGTATTCACATTTTTTGGCGTTTTAATTTGTAGTTATTCCGTTTTAATCAAATAGAGTAATCATTTCACAACGACGGCACGTTATATCATTCTGAATGTAGCACATTTCATTACTCAAATAAGTAATTGTTTTTATTCATTCTACATATTTCCGACTACTCGGAATATTCAAACAATTAATCATTTTTCGCACTTGTAATATAAATGACTACTAGGTATATTGAAAGAACAGTGTTGTGTAATTGGTATCTATGCAATTGTAATTCACTGTTATTTAATTTTAATTACAATTATTGGCGTAGATGCACAATTTTCATTATTTTATTATATCGTTTCGTATCACGAACAAATGTGTGAATATATCGTCTGCGTGGTGTGACAGGTATAGGAATAATAATATTACAAAAAAAAAGAGAAAGCTCACATAGTCGTTTTTTTTCATTTATTTCTACATCTACATATTATGTTAAACTTAATTCGCGTGTCTCGCTTATTCCTGTGAGCCGCTACGATATAACTATTTTTTAAAACATTTACCTTATATAAATTGTATAGTATCGTATACTGGTGTAGCTCTATTTGGTAATGCATGTTCGGCATAATCGTCGTCCTACTGGCCCGATTCGCATTTACTTGGTGCATCTTGAGATGCATCATCTTTTGCATTCCTTCCCGATACGTCATGACGCGGCGCTCTGCCCACAAAACCAGTTTTTGAATTCTGACAGAGGTGTGCGTTATTATTTTGAAAACATCATTCGACGAAACGACATCGATTATGTTATGTTATGATAATTTCGACTTCCCACGCGTGTGATATTCCATAAACCTTAAACCGTCGCGGACTTGCAGGTAGAAATATTTACGTGAGCTTCAGTGCTTGGTTCGTCGATTTTAGCGCTAATAAAGTTCGCAACATTCGCAGGAGTCTTTATTTACAGACCGAAGCAACTTTTCATCCGCTGCTTATTTTTTTTTTATTGTCTCTATTAATATTTATTATTTAGCAGGTATATCTACCTATAACCTGCACTCTACAGCGTATTCATTTCGGCAAGAATATTTTTGATTGAATAATTGCTGCAATATTATTTTGTACATCATATCTCTCCAGTGCATCTGAGGGTCAGTGAGTAGTTCTGTTGTATTATTTCGTGCAAAGATTCCTATATGCAGGTACAGGTATAAGATGCATTCCTCTGATTAGTGATTAGCTACTCGTCATTAAATGTGTATGATGTCATGTTGGAGATGAGTGGACGTTGAGGTAGTCATATTGATGTTAATTATCTGCTATACTAATTGCCATGCATGTATCTATACGTACAAAACTAAATAACACAATAGAACAAAACACGTAATATTGTAGGCAATATGGATACTTGTTACCACTATCAAAGGTTCCATTGTGTTACTAATTTCGATTTGTATTTACCTAATTCTATTGTGCGGGATAGTTTTAATTGTACATTACGAGTAAATTAGAAATGAGGTGAGAGTTTGTATCTCTGGTGTGAATAATGTTGTGAACACACGTGTTCCATACAAAGTGGAACTTTTTGTTTTGATTACAATCCACCTAAGTCGTGGGTTATTACGTAATGTCGCTTTTCATTTTCACCGCCCCTATGGCTGGCCACACACGTCCCGAAGTTCAGTTCCGGAATCGACCGTTTTGCAAAAAAGTTCCGATCAAAACCTCTCTCTGAATTCAGCGTCACCCCGATTTTAAATTCAGAAAGAGGTTTTGGTCGGAAACTTTTTGCAAAACGGTCGATTCCGGAACTGAACTTCGGGACGTTTGTGGCCAGCCTATGACTGAAACGTCGGGCAATCAACTGATATTCGGGGTATCCATACCATAGTTTTTTAACATTTTTGTCAATCCATACTTGTGAAATTTAAAATACAATGATAATCTATTAATTCAGCTACGTTTCTTTCGTAACGAACCTTAAATCACAAATTTATAATACATTACGTTTCTCTTTTTCGTAAAATTACTTGCAATATAATGTATTTGTACAATGTAAACATGTTAATAAACATTAATGTAATTACGTGATAGTGCATAAAATTTAATTGATTTAATAAATGAATAGATATCCATTATTTTGTTATACGTACATGTAGTTAAATTATTACACGATCGTTTATTTTCTTTACAATTTCGATAGCCCGGTAATTATTTATGTGTGTCTTATTAAAGCATGACTTTAGTATATTTGCTATATAACTATAATAACTACGTACCGACTACTACTTATAAGACCACTTTTTTTTAAAATTAGCACCAATATTATGTTTCAATAACAGGTAGAGTGTGCAATCTATTATAATAAAAGGCAAATAAGATGTTTGTTCGCTTTGGTATCTACTCGCCTACTTCTTTCCTAAAGGGTTATGAAAAAAAAATCATACTTACAATTTTAAAATAGACTAAGAAGAACTTTTGTAGTTAATATTTTAACTACTTAGATGTTTTTTAAGGATCTAGATTTGTATGCACGAATCGAAATATTTTCCTGGAATTCAATTCAAGCAATTCACTCTGCGCTTTTGACTTTTTTTTTACACTTTGATATAACGAATGTTAAAAGATATAAGCGTGATGTTGGCCATACGATAGATAGATAAGATTTTTTTGCACATTGTTAAATGCCTGTATTGTACCTGATTAATGTTGTACCTAGTTGGGCAATATTCGTATAATTTATTGTTTGCAAAAACTATGTGTTTTAGGAAAATATGGATAAAAACATATCAGTCTATAGGTATCACTTATTTTCAACGGGTAGGTCTATCTAATGAAAAGAAGTTTAGTGAATTCTCTCTGGTACCAACTAGCAGGTAATATTATATTGTAAAAGTAATAGAAAGTTGTATGAAATGAATGATGATCTCATATCCTCCATTATTATTCACTTGAGGCGAATAAGCCCACATGCAATTATCACCTGACGTTATGTTATATGGTGAACTGTGCATGTTATCAACGGCTGTCAAAGCGAATATTGTTATTATTTGTGAGTTCAATATAAACGTAATTAACCGATCTGATTACGATTTGACGAATTAATGTGGGTGTCGCCTTTGAAGTTAGAATTTCCAATAATCGTTTCATATGAATAGAAACTAATGCATCATTTACATATTAGACAATGATTGATTCTAATCTATCCCCTCAAGCCGCGTCCCTTGCGGGGTAGGTCAAAAGAACAGATCGCTGAACTGGCATGTCCTTAACGCAATTCGTCATAAATCATAAACACCTTACGATTCCTTTTTCTCAAAACACGTCTTTCCGTGAGCACTGGTCGTCATGGTCGAGCCAAGTTGTTCTTGGACAGCCGCGCTTCCTCACACATCTTCTTTCGCCCAAGTATATTTTCATGTCATCCTTTCATCATTCATTCTCTCTACGTGTCGCAACCATCTCAGTTTGTTCACTCTAGTTACAGCATACGTTTACAATCACTCAACATTCTAACCACTTTATTTCTTACCCTGCGTCTCTTAACGTCTTTCCACACATTCTTCTTTCTAAGCGATCTCATCTAGACATCATTCACACATTTACTAGAACAATGTTTTGTCATTTGGTTATCATTATAACTCTAAAATACTAATAGAATAGGTATGCATTATCGTTTTGAAAAAATATATTTGATATAGGCGAATATAAATATGTATGCACCGATGTTATCATTATAATATATTGTTTCATTATCATTAAGCTCAGTTGACACATGACAAATATTGATACAAATTATTGCCTATTGATTTATGTCAGAGAAAGTGTAAATATTGTTAATAGTATATTATTAATAACTACTTCATAATTATTACGTGTCGGATTGTACTCGGCATATATTGTATTAGATTACTTATTAATACACTATCATTCGACAATATCGTTTTTATTTATATCTGGTGTATTGGAAAATGAATATTTAATTGAGATCACTAGTTTTGTGATTCGATGGACTGAAAAGTAATGCAGCTGTCGTTCATATTATGTTTAAAAAGTAATATATAATTTTAGTGAAAATATTATCATGACCTGTTAAAATGAATTCGGAGTAATCGACATATTATAACACACTATTCTATTAGCAATGTATTTGATGTTTGTTATATGTAAGTATGTATAGTTATTAATTCATGCTAGTCTGCTATTCTTGGTAAAGTCAGCAATTGGGGGCAATTATAAGCAATTCTTTCACGCTATAGTTTCTATAGTACCTGTTCATCACGTAGGTAATATATTACATACACCTTCTTATATACAACTGTACATTATACTGTTTCATATCTAATTAGAATCGCTTCCTTCATTGTTTTCGTGCTTAGTTCATACATGATGTTGATTTCAAGGTTATGATATGTGTGCCTTAGTACTTACATATCTGTATATGCAGGAAATTTACTACTTTGAGATATTTTGTCGTAAATAGTTTGGTTACAGTAGTCAGTCTATGTAAAAAAATAATTAAGATTTTCCTTTCCATCAGTTTATCGTACAACCTGCCTTGAAATAGGCCTTCTAGCAGTGCTTATATACAATATACATAGATTAGTTGTATTGTTATATAACATTCACTAGTTGAAGTTATACTACGTCAGGAAATATTATATAGGCAGATCTTACTGGACCAAAATAACAATAGTTGATGAGTTAGTAATTTTCGTAGTAATTTGGAGTTTCAAGTTTTCTTCAATCGTAATTACAGTACTGGAAAAATTATTATGGATTTTTTATAATTTCTATCAAAATGTGTGGCATACTCTCCATCAAAATTTGGCATAGAGTTTTAATTTTTTCAGAATGAAACCACACGTGTATTAGTCTCTCGATCAGCTGTGTCTTTGTTGTGATTGGAGTTTCATGAATTTCATTTTTCAATTTCATGAATTTCATGACTTTCATGAATTTCGTTTTGTTTTTCCATTTGTGAAAAATGTGATACCCGATGAATCTCCAGTAAAAATAATAACAATAAATGTATATTCTTGTTGTTAAATTCTTAAGTATATTGAAAATCTCGTAAAAATTCCACTGTTTTAAAAAATCCATAATAATTTTTCCAGTACTTTAGGTTGTGTTAGATTAGATTCACGTGATTTCACGAAGTCTACTGATAATGATTTTAATAATAAGCAGCTTGTTGCCTTGTAATGCCCATAAGATCACACTTGATTAATGTTATGCAATGCGTCTGTGAACATCTAACATTCCTTTAATACAATATACGTAGAATTATGTTTGCTACAACGTATGAGAATAGTATGGTGACTGGCTGTGCTTGATTGAAGCCATGCACACACACTATGTTATACTTATCGTGAGAGTGTATGAATTATGATAGGAATTATAACAATTGGGATTAATTGGTAACGTTAGTACCTACTGAATTATGCAGTGTCTTCGGCTTGAATTTCACACAAAGATATGCAACGACTAATTAACACTTAAAGAGCTTAGTTATCTAAATGAAATTCTTTTAGTTGTGTTATAGATGTGTAGATATGAATGAACATTGAACAGTAATAAACCTAAAATTGTTATACACATGTCAGATTCTTGTGGAACTATTTCAATTCATTGTATACCATAATGATAAACAGTTGTGTTGTATAATACTATTCTTCCTAGGCCCATGTGTGTCTGCCTTAGAAATAACAGGTTAAAATGTAGAGTCACTATTTGTTAATCTATTCATCGTTCTAGTACTTTATGTTTCAATACAACGTACAATAATAATTATTGTTATCCATCATATCCTCGTACTGGTACAATCTGCCCCATTGTATTTCCAGCGATTGTTTGACTCATGACAAGTATATTACTACGTGGTCTGGGTATTGTTCGAATACCACGTCTTTAAAAATACTTTTATATACATTTTATTTTACAGAAATAAATTAAAAGTGACAAATGGAAAACTCGCTTAACATTACATAAGTATTAGCAATGTAAATTTTCAGTTGTGTACGTTTTGTTTGTTGCATTATGAATGAATGATAAAATATTCTACATGAAGCACATTTTCAAAGGTCAGGCCATTTTCATCCAGGGTAATCTTTCTTCGTGACATTCGATCTGATGTATTTGGAGCATGTGCAACGTGCAGTAAGCTGATATGTATAACGAATGTATAACTACACATTTGCTATGCCATTTACTTACAATCTTTATTCTCGTAGGACTTTATAGTAGTTTTTTCTTTCAGTTGTTTGAAAACAGTAAAAGTCAACGTGGAAAGCTCTTTAAGGATTGTCTTCTTCTTTATCAGCCTTCTTCCCTCCACTGCTGTATATAGGCCTCTTCCATCTGTTTCCACTCGTCTCTGTTCTGACCCTTCCGCATCCAGATTCCTCCAGCGATTTGGGCTGTATAGGATTAGACAATTAATTATTTCATCAAGAGTTGTTTCCTTCCATTAATTTCAACATCAGTGAAGCATATTTGGCCTGTCCTTGTGTAGGCATAAAACTATTTGTTATCCATTCCTACCTCCCTCTCTTATTCGAATCCAAATGAATATTTTCTTGTAAAACTGTTAGCGCATAACGGCCTTGTTCTTGGCATCCTTGAAGGTTTGTTACCTTGTTTTGTATACGTATAGTATATACATATATGAAACGATTAGAGAGTTTGTGGAGTCACACAACCATATCAAGGATATTGTGTATTTCCATTCCGTCAATCAGATATCTTTATTGTACGATAAAATAATGAACATTTTCACGGACTGGTTGCTTTATTAAAATATGATGAATTTTCTTCTAGCAAGATTGCACGATTCTTAGAAAAAGTATTTGGTTAAGTCATTTCGTGACAAAATAATATTTTTTAATACTTCACCATTTCCCACTTATCACCAGCAATGTAACTTGGAACAGCATAATATTTGGATTAATATTTTTCTGTGGATATAATGTACCATGACGTATCTTTATTGTTAAAATGTATTTAGAATATTTCTCCCAGTTTTCTTGGCTTGTGTTTACATGAGATAATTTTATCGTAAATTCTTTATATGTCGTCCGTTTATATACGCGTATAAATCTGCATTATGGATCTGGTTCAACTTGTTTTGTTATAGTTAGCTATGGGCGTACGCATAATGTTTCTTGGAATTGTTTAATGTAACAAAAATATAATTTATATTTTATTTATATGAAAATATTTTAAATATTTCCTTATTTATGAACTGGTTTTTTGTGTTTACAAACCATAGAAAGTGTGAAATGTGCGATGGATGGACTTGTAATCTCCGTATTATAAGTATGACTTATGTGCATAAATTTATATTGTGAAACAACGTTCCTAATTACATTAATTTACATTAAAATAGTTTAAAACGACAAGAACAGACAATGGATGAAGTTTTGGTTCTTATGGAAATTCTAGTACTAATTGGTAATCGTTACACGCTTTTGGTCCAATATTGTTCTTCTATTTAGATGTACTATTTTTTAGCTATCAGTATTTCGAACGTTAGTGGTGAACATTATACTTTGTGGTTTGGCTTTCACCTATTTCGATCGGTCGATAAATGTTAAGTATCTTGTAATTTTATAATCATCTATAAATTAATCATCTGTAAAATTGTTGTCATGTTTTACAAGCACGTGATTTGTAACTTCGAAATCTGGGTGGTGTAAATTGCGTAAAATTAAACGTGTTAATTATGTCATTGAAAATTATAATCGTTCCGTCAATTCTGAAGTGTACTTTGCCTTCAGTTGCCTATCTTATTATATGATTTTAATTAAATTTACCCCTTTGTCGTAGGGGTCGATATCGACAAGTTATGTATTTACGTTTCGAATGCAAACAGTTACGTAATAAATCTCAGAAGTGGGAAAAACTTATTCAATTTTAATTTGCAATACAAACAACTTTAAATATTATGAAAACCACTACCATGCAGTTTTAGTCAAATAATTTTCACAGCAATATTTTAACGATATCTGCAACAGCATCTACGAGTATTTTCCCAATCATTAGTAACTTAAAGCTACTTTGAAATACGTGGTATCGACGTTTTATAGTTACGGCAGAGTGTGTTGACTTGTTTGGTGGTTTGTGACGTTACACGAGTATCGAAACCTTTTCTTTTTCTTTCAAACATTGCGATATTTATCCTAGATTCTTGTGCTCATTCAAAATGGCAAGCGGAAATTCCTAATAAGTAATTATTATTATTCTATCAGTAGTTCAACACGATCAATGAATGTAAATGTAAGAGTGGCAGACTACCTCGCTTAGCATAATTTGTCTTTCTGTTATATATACAATGCGTCCTTTCTGCCCTAAAATGTTGATTTTTCTGTATTATGCACAAACCTAGATTGTGCTGTACTGTTTTATAAACGGGTTTTTGTATGTTGATGCTGGGTGGGTGGGGTGTTGATCGTATAAGCTGTGGCGTTGAATAATTGTTAACAGGAGACTAGTACCTCATTAAAACTTCCAAGTGCCTCTTCGTCTATTCATTTCTCACGTTCCTCGTTATATTGAGTTATTCAGAATTCAGATAGAGTGACATTATACACTTCGCAATTCATACTTCATTTTCAATCTTGATGTACTCAATACGTAACATAGAGTTAAGTACAGGATCGTGTATTGCTATACCTAACAATTATTTTTCTAATTATTATAGTAATTGAAACAGTACCTACTTACATGATTATTGTGAAGTTTGATGTCTGCGCGAGGAGTACTATTCAGCAATACATAGTAAATGGTGGTTTCGCCTCCCGCCCTCCTCTTCGTTCTTCAGTCAACCGGCTATATTCGCCGCGATACGTCGTGCGTCGAGCCGTCTGCGCTCGCTGTCCGGAAAACCACGTAAATTATTATCGTTATCACTGCATATCGACCAAAACATAAACACCGGTTGAAGTTTGGTACGCGTGTTTTTCCTAGTTTTTCATGCCCTGTGAAAAGCATTAAGCTAAAAATACGGAATGCTATTTTACCTGCATTGAATAGTGCCGAATGTTACTACCTTGTTTCGGATACGAACGATTTATGACATTGCGAATAGTTATGATTAATCATTTGACAGAAAATTAGTTACATACAATTTTGTTACGTGACGTAATGTCTCGTACAATCATGTGGCAAGCAATGTTTTGATGCACCGAAGTAATAAGGGTACCCACTCGTAATTTGCATGTGGGCGATCCAGATACCCAGCACTCGCTATATACTTACATGTAAAGAAACTATTTCGTCGTCGTGAAGAGCTGGCCCAGTTTTGCCAATAGTCTTTTGATTTGCATTCCTTTTAGTGACCGCCAGAATCCCGTTTTGTCGCTTGACCATATAACCCAGATCTGAAAAGTGTTATATAACTTTTATTCCATTGTTTGTTTTAATTTTCCGTTGCAGTGATATAGACATAACCATTTGATTATAAACAATAATAAAACTTTAACAAAAAGCTGTAAATATTCTCAACTACCAACAGACATTTCGTGGATGTTACCGAACCAAAACATTCTTTTCCGAAGGTTTCGTTTGTTACTTTGACTCTTATAAGGTCTCTGTCATCGAGTGTGTATTTGCGAAGTGTCAACGTGAAGAATGCGTATTTAGTGTCAACATTTAATCAATCCTGTTTCAAGTATCCATTTGGTATTTTAGTAATTCAGTGTTCGGTGTGTAAATGATTGTGGAAAGTGTACCACGAACATGCAACGTTATCGGAGTCTATCAAGTTTCATACATCGACTAATAAGTTAAACTGATAAGGAGGTATTATTGTTTTATAGTGACTTATCAATGACATAATTACGATGCTACACGATGGTGTTTAACATACTCTTAGTACATTGACGTCAGTGTTATAGAACATTATAGTTTTTTAATGGATGAGCAATTATTGACTTGCGACTGTGAGTGAACTTTACGTCCATTTGTAATGTTGGCGGCCCGTGGCCGGCCAGGCCCCGCCGAGGGCGCCGATCATTTATTTTTGCTCCCCGGAAGAGTACTTGGAATGGATGATCTGTCTTTGAGGCAAGATTTGGCTGGATTGGACTTCAGTGTGCAGCTGTTGCACACTGGACCTAAAGGACACGTTTGGCTATGTAAGTCTTGCAATCTTGGTATATGTCTATAAGTTTTTTAATGGCTTTAAATTTACATAGGAGGTTATTAGTAGGTGTGTACCTACTTTATTATCCCTTTAGTGTAAGAGCAATCAGGTTTGTAACCTATAATGTAGAGTTTAACGATTGGTCGAGGCAGTGCACAGTGCATACCGTATATCTCGTTCTTTTCTGTTTTAAAGGAATTCATGTCCGTTTAAGTACGTACCGTGTTTTAGGTCATGAAGTTTTATATTATTATCTTGAATAGTTCGGGTATAGTGTTTAATTTATTACATCTATCCGCTTTTCACTGGATTAAGTACTACATACATCTAATAGATGCGGTGCTGACACATTAAACCAAACCTACCAACTACACATAGTAGGAACTCCATAGAGTTTAACACCAACTCACTCGACAATAAATTACTATTAAACCTAATTTATACGGATTTAAGCCGCGGTAGTACTTGACTATTGTTATAATATGTATGGCGTACGCTCCTCATTCCCTACAGCGAAGAAACTGATAGATGTCACTAAACTTGGAGCACTATGTTCGTTTGGCATTTGAGCAACTTTCTCGTCTCCCTCCTATTAAATTATATTAGTTCATGTAATTGTTTGGAATGTTGGGATGATTGAAGCAGCGTTCTATATGTGTTTTTGTTGTAGTTATATGATGTAAGTACCACAAAGTTGTATGTAATTTAGATACATCAGCAATAATATGTTACATTCGTCGTCGTAATTATGGCGAATTGTTGATTAGTTTTATGGTTTCCATTGGTAAATATTAATTAATTCGTAATATTCAATCATTCTCATATTAATTTATTTCGACGGAGAATCGCTGATTGAGATAAACAAATTAACGTATGAGTCATCTACGTTCACTTCTTACTAAACACCTTTCTATAATTCATATTAACATTATTAAAGGTAGTATGCTATCAAATGTTATGCAACGAAAGTTCGCATATTATGGTGTAAAATTTAATTATTACAATGTGCCTCTTCTGACAGGAAAAACACTCTGAATTTATGCACTACTAGAGTATACCGCAGAGTGTCTTCTGTATAACTTTTTGCATAAAATTTAGTTGCTTCTTTCCTACTGTGACTCGTTAGTCGTTAATTGTTTCATTTTGTCTATGAAACTCAGCTGTAAAATGTCTTCGATATGAAATGTCCTGAAAAATGAACTAGTACCTACCATCGTTACCATGTAGTTTTCCAACCTGATTGCAGCCTAGTTTTTCTAAAAAACGTCTTTTTGATAAACGCAACCATTTCTAGTTTTCTGTGAATTTGTTCACTGCTATTTTTTATTATCCACTGTTTGAAATGTCACGTACTTTCTTCATTCATTCCAATTGCATTTCAGTGAAACGTTTAGATGCTGTCGGTTCCTTTGTTCGGTTCAGTCATTCGTGGTGACTATAAAAATACCATCATCGATAATGTCTATCATATCCATATTTGTGG
This sequence comes from Ceraclea dissimilis, assembly GCA_963576895.1. Lineage (NCBI taxonomy): Eukaryota > Metazoa > Arthropoda > Insecta > Trichoptera > Leptoceridae > Ceraclea > Ceraclea dissimilis. The sequence continues at coordinate 14,489,148 of OY756366.1, read as the reverse complement.
GCAACCACATCGATCTTACTTACGCTATGGTATTTGTAATGTGCGTGGCAGAACAATATACGATACGTTGAGGTTTCCGTTACACATTAGGTTATCCATGAAAGCGCTAATGTAATTGCGATTTATCATACTTCTAGTTGAACCGACGACGTCTCAATGCTGACGATAATGTGAAGAGATGTTTTCCGCTTTGTGAGCACGGTCAATCTCGCTGATTGTTTATGCCTATGTTCTGACGAATTCCAGGAGGTGGAGGGTCTTAAAATACGCTTTATCCTTAGTAATAATTTATTAGAGTAGAGATCACAGATAAAATAATGACATACGACATGCCCCTGGAATGTCGTATTGTTTTTCAATTTGTAAAAGATGAGACATTATCGTTAGATTTGGTATTTGGGTATGGCATATCTGATGTCATAAATAAATCGATATTTTAATAATATGACTTATTATTATTTTGTACAGACCCATTATTCCATATTACTATTATTATACATTCTACACAACTATTCTTTCGTCGTGATATATAATTATTTTTAAACGGTCCGTCGTTTTTGATGAAAATCGATATTTTGGTATTGATTGCCTTTACCTACAAACTTTGTAGCATCATGGGCGACACTAGATACAACACACAGCAAGTATGGACGACGTATTACATACATAATAATATATTCTAATTTTTATTAATTATAGTCAGGATAGGACATAATTTAGTCTCATACAAAAAGTAAAACTATGTTAACGATTAGTCCTCGATTCGTACCGATGATAATGTATTCTGTATTACGAATCAACGATAAATATTTGCAAGTGTCTATTATCACGGGTAACAAGGTATCTAATACTTGTAACAATTTATGATTATTATCATAATGCACTATGGTGATGTCGTTGCACCTTTCGCAATGTAAACCTACGTCTTGGTATCTATGAGGCATTTGTATTCACACCTACTCGTTTATTATTTCTTACGCTCACTGGTTATTTTCATTTTGCACAGTCATGACGATCGTTTCATGTCCTATTTTCATCCTTCCACATCCGTCTTGTTTCCAATTACTGTTCTACGTCCTTTTTGATGTGACACCGTTTCAATTAATAATATCCGAGTAGGTTTTTGTTAATTAATATTTTAGCGTCTCAAGAAATTTTTAGATTTCTGTTTTATTTGCAGCTACTATCAAAGGGTATATTGCAGTCATTTGCTAATACATAAAACCTTGTTTTTTTCATGTTTCGTTACACAATTTTATCTCAACGAACTGTCATGTTGGAATAATACACATATTATACCTGTACACCTATTTGTTGCGGATTATTATATTTTCGTTTTTGTCTGCAAGCAGTCGTTTCAACCATATTTTTTATCTAGTCGGTCGCGGTTGATTTTCATTGTCGTGCAATATGCAACTGCATTAAAATCACCTTTAAAGTGTGTACTTTTAATAGGACAGCGATTGATTCACTTGTGCTGAATTTATTTTCTTGTCTTTTATGTGCATTGTCTGTGTGTGTATCGAGTAAATAAATAAATCTCTAATAATAAACGAAAGCGCCTGACTGAATGAATGACTGAATGACTGACTGACATACTCACTCATCAACGCAGAGCCGAATTGGCTAATCCTAGAGAAGTGAAATTTTGAAGACAGATAGGTTTTAATACAAAAGCTTCCACTAAGAAGCGATTTTTGGAAATTCAGCCCCTAAGGGGGTGAAAAATAGGGTTGAAAGTTTTTCAGAATATGCGAATATCTCGGAAACCAGACATTGTACGAAGTTGAAATTTGGCACATAGATTCTACTATTAAAATTAGTAATAGGCTATTTCGCCGTTTTTTTTAAATTTTTATTTAAAGGGATGAAAAGGGACATAAAGAAAAGGGGTGATTTTTAAATGCCTCTTAATACGCTAAAAAATAATTTTATAGGAATTTCCAAAAAACGGATTCCTAAGAAAGGGTCAAAATATGATATTCTGTCCAGAAAAAGAGTCAATCCTTAAGGGTTAGGGCGTGGGATTAAATTTGCTTTGATAGTAACGTATCTCGGTAAACACTGAAGCTACAAAGCTGTAGTTAAACAGTTGCATACTTCTTTTAAAATGAAAAAAAATCGTCTTACATGGTTTAGTCAAAAATTGAGGATAAGGGCATGAAAAGGGTAGTTTTTTAGTTGTTAGTTGATATAAGTACTCTCCTGTGTACGTGAATATATACACGTTTTTATACGTGGTGAAATACGTGTATTGTTATGCGCTCAGTGAAGCATGGACTCTGAGTAAAAAAATATTAGCAATTTCGTTAATTGTATTTTTTTCATAAGCCGTACTAACTGTATTGCCTGGCGTTGCCCGTCTAGCCAAGTTCTACTTGTGAAGCTCTTTTATGAGACACCAAACAATGTGCTATGTGGTGACTGGATTCTATCGATCACTCCGTGTCTCCCGATGATTTGAGGACGCATAAAAATGACTTTCTGAAGATTTGAATTTCTTTTCTAACGCCCTTTCATACCATACCACACATGCTCCACACAACCCTTGAATCCCCTCATCAGTAAAATTTCACAGAAGGTTCTGAATTTCCAGAAGTTTCTACCACACAGTATTGGTTTCCATATAGCAAGGCATTTGCGAATATTTAACGCAAATATTAAGTTATAGTTGGTATATTTTGCTGGACTGACTATACAATATTTTACCGTACTACACACGTATATACTTATGTACGCAGGTGGGCACACAGTCACCAGTCTGTTTTTACATACATATATTGCATAGTGTGTTTTATCGATTGTGGAATATATATTATTAACCCCGCCCGCTGGAACACCATCGGCGGGAAATATAAATTGCAAAATATATAAACTTTTAAGTAAAATAATATTCGTAATTTTGTTAATTTGTTAATTTCAGAAAAAAATGTAGGTATATAAATTTTGATGATACGTATTAATTAATTCAGACAATTTAGATGACAGATTGTGATGATTCCCAATACTTTTGGTTTAGACAAAAATATAGTTACCCGGGCAACGCTGGGTAATACAGCTATCCCACATAAATATTTTAGTTCGTACCTATGGTATATACCTAACATTTTTCACCTTCTCCTTTATAGACACCTAAACCGTTCATCCGATTGAGATGAAACTTTGGAAAATTATTGTGCTTGCCCCAGGGAATGTTCTTATTGTGGTAGGGGGTACGAGGAGGGGGACACTAAGGGGGCACGAAGGGGGGTGGGAAAGAAACAAAAACCTTTTTTTTTCGAATCCATATAGCTTCTGTTGCCGAAAAGATAAATAGTAACCCTCCCGACATCTGCAGGAAAAAGGGGAGGGCTGGGGAAAGAGGGTCCGAATGAAAAGAGTGATATTAGTGTCTAATCCATGGTTTTCCGCATCATTAAGATGAATAGTAACTTCCGACATCTGCAAGAATAAGGGGAGGCGGTTAGGGGGGCTGGGGGCGGTCGGAATTAAAAAAAGTGATATTAGAGTCAAATCCATAGTTTTCCGCTTCAATAAGATAGAGTCCGCAAGAATAAAGGGGAGGGAGTTAGGGGGCTGGGGGGCTAGGGGGGGGGTCGGAATGAAAAAAGTGATATTAGTGTCGAATATTAGGGGAAAAAGTTTTCCGCCTCAATAAATGAATAATAACCATCCCGACATCTGCAAGAATAGGGGGGGCGGGGGAATCCATAGTTTTCCGTGTCAAAAAGATAAATAGTAACCCTCCTGACATCAGCAGGAATAAGGGGGAGGGAGGATGAGGAGGTAAGGAGGGAGGATGAGGAGGATAAGAGCTCTGCAGAGCCACCAAAACTGTTGTGAGTTATAGTGGCTCTGCAGTACTTTGGCTGATACATGATGGTTCCACTTCACCATCCACACAATTTTTTCCGTAGCGAAGCACGGGTAATACAGCTAGTATGGTATATTTTAATTAGTATAGGGATTCCGATAAGATTGATTAATATGGCAAGCTCACTGAACTAACCTACTATTTGCATTACAAGGGTTTGCTGGGTCAGTAAATAATATCTTATTAATCTTGTTTGTACACATTAAAAAATGTTTCAGGTGCAAAAGGTTTAAAGTAGTTAGTCTTTTGCGACGAAGCAATACAATACATACGAAATCTAGATTTAAGTCTCTGACAATCAGTTACACTCGGCGCTTTTAACATGTTTTTTACACTTTGACATAACGAATGTTAAATGATATAGGCGTGATGTTGGCCATACGATAAATAAATTAATTTAATTCGTATATCTCCTTTTCTATAAAACATTGAAAGCAGATAGACTCAATTTGTACCTTGCGATGATTCACATACGGATCACTTATTATTGCGTTGAGGCACACGTCGTAATATACGTAGGTATATTAATAATGAATATACAATACATGTTTAATGTTCATAATTGGGCACGAAGTCAGTGCTCCGGGTTAGGTTTGTCTTCCGCCACTCTGATACTTAGAACTCTAACAGGTTATTTAAATGTCTATAGTTTACTAATACTTAATGTTGAATAATGTTATAATGCTGTGATTGCTTATTGTTTAGTAGAGACATCATAACATTATTGTATGTTGCCGCCATGCAACTCCTTACAATTTAATGTTTAATGTAGCAGTTGTTATGTTGTGACACACCACACCACTATATTTAAGTTATTTATTTCTAGTTTTGATTTATGTGTAAAATAATTTAATTGGTGTTACGTGTCTGCGCTTTAGTAAACAGGAATCGAATCTCGTCTGCTTTTTTTTTTATTATTTCTTATGGTTATTGAATTAATAAGTAGGTTGATGCCCGTTTAATATTGAACATATTACATTGTTTCTATACCTTGTTCATCGTTAATCCATATAGTCGTGTAAGAATTGGGTATTTCTTGTACTCTTAATTTGTGGCAGCAATCTGTCCTTAATGTCGAGGGTGTTAGAAAATGTGACCGTAATTCCTTTTAGTGATACTTCGAGACAAATTTAGATTAATGTATTTTCCATAAAAGTAAAAGCGTAGATATAATTTTAATTAAAAACAATAACATTTAATTTATTTCAGTTTTGTTGTAATCATAAACGGTACGTTGGACGTAAAGTATATTGTGACTTATATTTACATAATTATTTTTTTATGGCTTTAAAACTATGTGTGTATTTTTCATTACGACGTTTTTAACTAGTTCTATTGATATGTTCACACGTCGAATTATTCAATTTATAATGAGATTGTTTATTTCGCTACGCATCATAATTTCCTCGTAAGTTAGAAAAATATAGGTTAATTGCACATCACTAATTAATTTTATTTCTATTTGTACTACAAATCGTTCCAAGTACATTTACATATTTTCTATAACACATTTTTGTCAGCGCCTATAGTAAAACGTCAGCCTCATTTCTATCAAACGTATTTATGTGAAATACAAAATAATTTATTATAGCGTCTGGTGTTTGCACCAGGCCTTACCAGTCTGTAAGTTCATTCTTCAACAAAGAATTCTTGTAACAATGAACCATACACTTAATAAGTTTTCCATGTCAATTAGTAGTTCACTAGGCATTGTTTAGTAGTTTCCATTAGCAAATTAGCTTGCTCTCACTGAGTTTACTCCTAAGCGTAACTCAACATCTATTATTATTGCTATTACTACTGTTTTAACTTAATGACGTCATAAAGTATTTTTATCGCAGTAATCTTCGACGAAAGTGAATTTATATTTGGCTTTAATGATTATTGGCAGGTAACCATACTGTTATGAAATACTACCTACTCGCGACTCTGACCTTTTATCGTAGAACTTTAATATGAAATTCGTCTTGTAATTTTGTTGCTTAAAACAGTAAATTGAAACGAATCTGGTGGCTATTGCAAACACTATCACCAAAGACTAGGTACTACTAGATAATATGTTGGGTTGGGTGTGTACTGTGTAGCATGGTGTGTTGCCTAAATATTCAACACTAGTTAAGTGATATTAGCAATTCGTATATTAGTTTTATGGTTTGGCTGTCTGTTGAGTCTGGCCGAGGATGCCTCAATGATTTATGTGTTTGCCATGGAATAATACATTATCACGAACGAACTCGTGGAGCGTTTTGTGTAAAGAGAGAGATTTTCTGTTGGGTTATTAAATAACAATATTTCATTGCTATTTGGAGCGTTTAGTGATTCCGTCATTAGCTTAATTGATGCCGAAAAACTGCGTACAGAACCAACACTCATGAGTGATACGTACGCCGCGCCGTACAATTCACTGTATCATGAGTGTCGTCATAAAACCATCTCAAATCATTGGAGCGTTTATTGGCACGAAGTTAATAGACCTTTTCTCTCTATCTACTTCTATTTGACGTTATGTTTTGTGGTATATGTACATAGATATTTTTGTTGTACTATGGACCTACTGCTTTTTTACGATTAACTTGCGTTGATGTTGTTGCATAATATTAATTTTCTCTTTTATTCAGATAATATAATAATGCATCCTATACATTGCTTCTGGATGAAGCATATTTTTTCTTAGAAAATGTCTTGTTGAAAATTATACTTCAGCAAAGAATTAAATTAGAAGTTATTTGTAGATATAAATAAACGAACGATTATGTGTTATTATTTGTTGTTATTGTTATTGAAATGTATTTTATATAATGTAGTAGATATGTAATGATGTGGTTTAGAATGGATTGTTATTATCGTATGATGGGATGTTAGGCTGATTGTTAATCCAATATGGAGAAGCAACATTCGTGTCAAAGAATTCTCATATACAATATAGAATACATATTATACAATGTAAACATGCTTCATCTATTACTATACATGTTGTATCCTTGAACTGAACTCTGTGTAAATGCATTTGCTGTAACAATCATGTTGTTATACATTTGCTATATATCTGCAATGTTTTGCGGGAATATGTATAGCTACAATTAGTAACCTAAGTACCTAGTCTAATAGTAATGTTTCTGCGTATCGAAATCTCTTGGAAGTATTTTTTATAGCAGATATTTGTGTACTCGACCATTTGATTGGTGTGTTCTTTCCGTGCGATGATACCTATTTATTAACATTTGGTTTACAGTTCTATGTATGGTATGCTACTTCCACGCATAGCGCACATGCCGCACATCACGACAGGTATTAAAATAAAATAAAATTAATAAAACTGTACACCTAATTATTTCGTTTTGCAGTCATTAATCGTCTGTCTAATAAATTATAATTTACATTGAGGCACACATTATTTTGTGCTCATTAAATTTCTTTTTTTATTTAATTTAAATTTTACACGTACTCAATCCATCTATCTTCTGTCAGTACAGCATCATTATGATGTACCTAGGTACTTATATATTATTTTATTCAATAGGTACTAGATTCGCCCACGAACCTATGTAGTAGTGATTTTTTGTAACTTAGAACTTTTTCTTGTACCCAGAAACTGCCGTCTCGGCGCCCAAACGTCGCAAATTTCCTCCCCCATTCAGCATGTGAAGAAAACGTTTATCCGCTGAAATTTCATTCCACGTTTGTTAATTTCCACATATGCATCAAAACTGCGATTCGTTCTTGTTAATTTTAAATGCGTTTAATGAAGCAATCATGTGTTTAATTTTAGTTGTATTTTTTGTTTAACTGATAAACACGACCGATTCATGTTAACACGTTGCCATTACACGAATGCAGCATCTCATTACTGCCATATCGTGATAGATATTCTGCAGTATTATCATTTATTACTTATCTGTTTTATAAAAACAATGATCTCGTAGGTAATTGTTCGTGCGGAAAAATAATTGTCTTCATTATTGATTTTGGAAATTTCTGTACATGTCAAGATTGTCAAGTTATCACTCATTTCTTATACCACCAACATTGACAATAATATTATTCCATTTGAATTATTTTCCAGTTTAGTTGTTTACAGTCTTCAGTATTTGATAAACTACATATTTTTCAGAAAACAGATCCTTCAGTGGGTTGCTTCGTTTCAGTGAGTTGCAGCATCTTATAATATATTCTTATAGTTTTATCATACAGGTTCTATTACTTCCGTATTTCTCTGTGGTTGCACGCCGTCTCGCCACTGCTTCCACTTGACATCACTGGAGATCCCATAGAATGTCTTTGAAATTCATTCAATAAAATCATAGTGTATACTAGTACATATATTGGAAAGACGTTTTATTCTGGATATGTACATACTACACGACATCGATATAGATACTTTTTAAACAGAAAAGATACTACGATTTTCCCGAGAAAAATGTCTCCATTAATTTAATCCTATCCGGAAATTTAATACAATAAAATACTTGCATCTCTGCCCCACTTTCGATGCTATTATTGAACTGTGTACCACTGTACCACGTTCGTACAGTGAAATTGATATTTTATTTTCGAATTGATGTTTTTATTGGAGAAACTGTACTTACTATTGATGAAACATAATACATGCAGATGAGAAGATATTTATGACACTTATACAAAATTACAACAAACTTGTTATGTATGTCCATTCTCCAGTATAACCTCTCTGTGGCGATGAACCCAACTATGTCTAGTGAGTACTTTACTTTACGTAACAATGAGTTTGCAACACTTTTGTAACTTTTTGTTTTCAGGCTTTTCCGAAAGTTAACTCCAGCTTCCACGTTATACAAAACGTATGAGTAATGATATTTTCCTTGTTTTTCATTTCTGTTTTTCCCAACTTCAAATGTTTTTTACCCTCCCACATATGGTGAGTTTTTATTTATTCTTTATTGTTAGTCCAGTTCTTCTTAATTTAATGTAATTAGCAACTTGCGTTTCTGTTACTTCTACTGCCTTGATGTTCGTTATTCATTAAGCGCTTATTTATTGCTTCTAAGTTGAAAGTATTATTCGTATATTAAGTTTTATATAATACGTAGTCATTCGATTCAGCTTGTCTTATTATTTTATTGATGCTGTATTTACTGCAAAATTCTCATAATAGCGGCTCACTCGTAATGTAGATAATATGCACCCAGTAGAAGGTTATAATTTTATTTGTAACTTGTAACCTCAGAAGCGAACGTGTTTATTGTTGACCGAATCAATCAGGTTTCGCGATGCCCACTTATTATGCTTATCATAACGGAAGTTAGAGAATGACGAAACACGTTTTATTTAGCATGTATATTGTATAGGTACATAGTTTTTTTTCTCGGCGAATCTCAGGAATACAGTTTGCTGACTTACGTGATCAACGAATGGAAGTTACGACGCTGGTGAAATCAAGCCATTCAACATTTTCGTACTGCGGACATGCGGCCGTTACAAATAAATACTGGTTATGTTATTGGAGTGTGAGTTATTTTTTCGCGTTAATTGCAAATATAAAGATTGATGAGTTTGTATTATTTATAGGCAACTTTCTAATTAGTTACACATTTATAGGAAGTCATACAGACGGTACACTATCCTGTGAATGTTTTCTTTTGGAGTACAAAGTATAATATTATTCTGTTTTGTATGATAGTTATAAAGAGAACAATGTATGTTGTAATATGTGACGTAGGTATTCATCCTGAGATAATCTTTTATGTAAATTTGATATTATAGAGACACAACTCTGAGACATCGTGACTCGACATTTACACAATGTAATAAACTCACTCCAGTATCATATCACCAACAATGTCTACATTACGTTTTTTGTTATTATTTTTATATGTTGAACATAGTAATTTTATTTCTTAGGTTGACTACGCCCAGCTTGTAGATTCTTTCGTTCAGATTCCTCAGCTCGTTGTAAATTGAAAAAGTTATCCCTTTCGTTAGGTGGGATATTTTACATTAGGAATTTGACTATATAGATAACGTCGAACCCATTACGACACGCGTTCTTAGACATGTAGAGTCATTGTGGCATGTTGGATAATAAAATTATACAGCACTAGTACAGCCTACAGCTGGTATAACACGTGACCTTAACATTCTTTTTGTCATATTCACGGCTAGATAATACGTAATCCTATGTAATCATGCAAAGCACTCAATATGGTGATGATTATGTAGTTTTATCTCAAACTTTTGTTTCCAGCTCATACACATATTCATACATTATAACATCTTGTGAATTCCTTTCACGTTGTTACATATATTTCTATAGCTTTCAATTACATGTATAAAACAATCAGTGTAGTATATTATACTCGTAGAATATATTGCTGTGTGTGTGTATAACTATTTCATTGATGTTATCACAGGCGTGCAAATGTAGTGCAGTTATATAAGTTTAGTTACAATATGTGCCAGACTTTAGAATCACCCAAGTACATAGGTACGTAGTATCCGTACGTATTACTGCCGGACGGCTAATCCTCAATACCTACACAACTCAATACTACCAACAGTATAACACTGTAATATCAAGGTTCATACTTCACTATTACAGAGATAAGTATCACTATTTCATACTTTTATACAGCGAGATATTCAATGGCTACACTGATGGTGATGCATGTTAAGTACCGCCTCCCACTGAGCTACCGAATTGAATTTATGCTTCGTGAATCCATTTACCCCTTTTCAGTTGCATTATTTGAACAAATTTATTATCTTTTCATGCAACTACTGTAATCCACATTATTTGCGTCCAATTTTCTCTAATATGCTTAAAATAGGTCAGTAGTTTTCCACGCACTGCACCGAATTTGTTAGAATAGTGAGTGAATATAATCACCCATTGTTTTACATTTTTACTTTCTACGTTGCTCCGCAATTAGTCGTCACTGACATGAATTGATAGCAGGTAGATTCCGTTTACAACTTTATTATCTCTGTCTCGCTGTGAGATGTCAATAAAAATATTATATTAACATGTTCGTATGTCGTACATATTATTATAAACACTTAAAACTTTCTCTGATTTCCTCCCGAACACTCCTACCTACTACTAACATTTGATATTACGTTATAGGTGGCTATTTGTTTAAACGTAATTAAGTTAGTAGTTTCTTCTTTGTCAATGTTTGCAGATCTACTCAAAATATCAGTCGAATATATTATCCGGTATATTTTTACGTTTCCTCGTATTCTTTTGAGAAACTTTTTCAAGATTTATTATCGACAACTTACTCTTGTTTTCGTTAAGATCCAATGAAATGATAAATGTTCTTTATATTTAGGTCTTCGTAACTAGGTAAATAATGATTTATAAGGAAAATTTTTACATCAAAGTAAAAGCAACAGTAAACATAATACTTTATCATCAATTGCAAACTTGGTTATGCCATATATTAGTTTTTTATCAAGTTTGCAGCAAATCTCTGTGTCTCGTCCTTTATTCTGTTCGGTCTTTCAGATCTATCTATGAGACGTGATGATTTGCTTACAGAATATTGCATCGATTACATACATTCATTTTGATGATCTTTAATACAAAATTAGATTATCTATGGACAACATCGTGCTTCGCACTTTTGTATATTGTATTGACCTTCATTGTATGTTAATAAATTGTTAATACTCATACATAGATATCGACTATGCCATAATGTATTCCCACGTTCTGTATTTATTTCGGAAGAATCTATCCATTATATTATTACGTCAGTACGGCACATTATCAATATACCTACTTCACTTCACATAATACAACAGCAGCAGCACTATCATAATATTGTGTCTGTGTCGATTTTAGCATCATGATGTTTAGTACTACCTATTATTATGTAGTAAGTTATGAGTTGATTGAAATTACTTGGTTGCTTTCTGATCTGATAGATGTTGTGCGCAGTGTATTGTAAACAGTTCGATATCGTGTAGTGATGTTCCATTAATTTATTATAGCTACGCTCAAGTAGTGTGCTTCCATACACATAATCTGTAAAATAGGTATACTATTAAGCGAGCTTTTCTAATTGTAAGTAATTACTGATGACAATCTTCACTAGAGCATCAGAAATTCAACTCTTTGTTATATCTTTTTCTTTAGACTTTACAATCTCAGAATATTGACTCGTGCCATGTAAAACTGATTCGCTCAAGACTATGTGCAGCAGTATTTCTTTCGATATTTTCTTATTAAAAAAAATGAGAATTCCATACGTCGGAGTTCGTATTATAATTTCATAATACATATTATTTCCTTTACAGAAAATTGCTTGCCAATAAAATCTTTTCTCTATAGTGTAATTAATAGCATACACCGAGTCCATAAAGCTCGTTCGCTACTTTTTTATTTCGTCTGTTATTTTGTCCTATTTTTCTTCGCTTGGAAAAATGTCTTCTATTAATCAGTGGAACTTGGGTATATTGTTGGAAATTGATGAAATATGTTGCTTTTCCCACGCCTTTTCCATTTTCAGTTGTATGTATTTTACAGACAGTTTTGACACAAACACTGTCGTAGGCACACCACATCTGTAAATCAAAATGTTGTGTCGTTATAAAAATACAGGTTTGGCAGTCTAAACTGTATAAGATTTGTTACAAAACTAGATTAAAAATTTAATACCTGACGTGTGAGTTATTATTATAGTAAGTACTTACTTAACATGATTACTTTTTATCACAATAGATATACCAGTATGTACTGTCTATGTATGTATGTAGCGGGCTATCAATTAGATGTGTGTACTTTATTATCGTTACCGTGAAATTTAGGTTGTAGATACTCGGACTTTTTTAAGTCTTCATGGATCTAACAGAAGTACCATCAAGTGGTTCATATTCCATTAGCCGTGTTAAGTACTAAGTAGGCAATATTATTAAGTTTGACATATTTTGCTAACCTACTTTACCCGTAGATGTGTTATTGTCTTTGTTATTATTGTCATTTTGTTTGGGTCATGTTATTTTCTGTGATTCAGCCTTCCAATGGCTTTTCTTTTTGTATTTGATGGGAATTTAATTAAATGCCTATAAAATAATATTTTTTATACGTACATAATGATGAATTAGTCTACGCAATGCTATATTGTTGAAGAATTCTGTATCTAAATCTTTGTGTATTTTTTTACAATGATTAGGTATCGTTGTTTGGCAAGCATGATGCGTCGGTTTATTATACTGTACGCTTGGTTTACTGTCTTGTTGTAGCTTGTAGCGTATCTATCTTACAGCTGAAGGGACATTGCTCGCGAATGAACGTAAAAGAGTCGCATTGTCTCATTTCCACAAGAATTAATAATTGATTTTAGTAGTGAAAGTATAGAACCTACCGAGCAGTGTCTGTTATTATCTATGTAGACATTATTTTATATAGTAATCATCCACAGTCATCCGACCAAGTCGTAGATCACATAGTAGGTATCATATTACAATTATAATATTCATACCTTCCTCTGTCTTGTTATCCAATCACACTATTGTTTGACGTCTTCATAAACTGTTCATTATTATAAATATTACCTACCTTCTCGTTATTAACTAACAATTCCTTTGTTTTTTGTCCGAAGACACGAGGCACACTGATTGTCGTAGAGTTAATTCACCGTGAAGAATTTTTTATACCCTTTTCACCATTCGAAATGTTTTCCTATTAGAAAATTTGGTACTGCTAATTATATTTTAAATATCAGCCAATATGAACTACCTGCGACGAAATTATACAGCAAAAAATTGAAAAATTGTAATATTCGGTATTATGTTGATAGCAGGCTTTGTACATTAAAATACAATTACAAATTAATATAATATGTATGGAGTGGTGTAAAAGTGCTATTACAGTATTTTACCATTTCTCATCTAGATCAATTTAATGCAAACTATACAGAAGCTAATATTGTGAAATCTATTTCAATGATATTTATGTTGCGGTAGGTAAGTCTCCGATAATCGCCTTTTAATGGTACGGGAAAGTCTCATAAATGTAGTGCTAAATTAACTACATCGATTGTAGGCACGAGTAGGTAAAGAAATTCCGTTAAAATGCCCTTGTCCATTTACTTTCAGCTGGTCTTTCGGTGTTATTCCGAATATAATCATTGTAACGATTCTAGTACACGTCCAAAAAGTCGTTCGTTTGATTGTTATCTCATAGTGGTGGTGTAATTCAGAGGTAGGTACCTACTGCAATACCTATGGTAAAATGTTGTTTATAGTTTCGTTACGTTTACTACTTTGTAAGAGTAACAACTATTTCGCTATCTAATTATAATGTAATAATAACAATATTACTGCCATTAAATTTGTGCAATACTTACATAGCATTATTACCTATTTATATTTTATTTATTGCTGAATTGTCAGAGTATTGCATAACTTTATGATTGAATTCGTCGAGTCGGATGGAATTATCGTTATTTTTGTTACGCTTGTCTCTTTTCGTTTTATGCTCCTTCAACAGAATCTTTATCAATCGCTCATTGATATATTTCTTTTGTAACTTCGCTGTAGCCGACTGTGAGCTGTTCTTATTTCTTCAATGAGTAAAGTGTGCCAAGAATCTAGTAAAGGATATCATACTCGCATACCTAAATGACTTTATTTTGGAAGCCTTGTATTTCAATACATTTTTCATTCAACTCGCTACTGCGTTAATCCGTGTCGCTCCTTTACCATTAATCTTTTCGTAAAAAGCTTATTTCTCTAATCTAAGCCAACCGTTGACATATTCCCGCATTTGTTTATAAATAATGTTTAGCATTGTCCTACGAGGGGGGAACCGATTTGTCACCTTCACGTTGCATTTTTAAGTTTTACGGCTTGTTTGTACTAACCTGTAGAGTTAAACTATATAGTATTTGGTTAAACCAAGTAAAACTGTTTTGCTAATTCTGAATACGTTTCGTGTTTTAGAACACCCGTGCTGACTGACCTAGAACTGTTATAGGCGACACTCTATTTTTACATTTTAATAATAATACTCTGTCTATCATTATTCTATTGTCATCTTTTTGTCTTCAACCTTGTATAATAAATTGTTTTGCATTGTTTTCTTTTGTTGGTACACTTAGGTCGCATATAAAACTTTTCTATAAGTTATCTGATGTATTTATGACCCCGTCATGAAATCGCTATCAAAGGAGAATGCTCAAAAAAAACCCAGGCCCGGCGCAAACGAAATGTAACTCAAATGATAGGTAAAAATGAGTAATTAAATACTGCATGGGTGGCATCATCGAAATCAATGGCTTAATGGGTAAAATACCTATTCGAAGTTTTACATTGGTCACACGAATATATAAGAAAAGGAGCATTAGACAGTTACAATTGCGGTCTAAAAGGGTATAATATGATGAGTATAAGGTAGCCCGTCCTCTTCGTCTTCTTCTTCATCAGCCTTGGTCCCTCTACAGCTCGATATAAGCCGAAAGGAAAATGCTCATGAAATATGTAAAAAAAAATCAGGTCCGGCGCAAACGAAACCTAACTCAAATGATAGGTAAAAATGAGTAATTAAATACTGCATAAGAGGAATTATCGAAATCGATGGCTAAATGTGTGAAATACCTATTCGAAGTTATATAGGGTAAACTTTGAATAGGTATTTCACATATTTAGCCATTGATTTCGATGATGCCACCTATGCAGTATTTAATTACTCATTTTTACCTATCATTTGAGTCACATTGCGTTTGCGCCGGACATGTTTATTTTTTACATAATTCATGAGCATTTACCTTTAGGCCTACATCCGGCAGTGGAGGGATCAAGGCTGCTGAAGAAGAAGAAAAATCAGACAGGCTACCTTACACTTGTCATATTATATACTTTTGAATCGCAATTGTAACTATTTAATGCTCCTTTTCTTATATATTCGTGTGACCAATGTGAAACTTCGAATAGGTATTTAACCCATTAAGCCATTGATTTCGATGATGCCCCCTATGCAGTATTTAATTACTATTTATTACCTATCATTTGAGGTACATTTCGTTTGCGCCGGGCCTGGGTTTTTTTCCCATACAAAATGAGCATTCTCCTTTGTTTTCATACTATGTGTAGACACAAGTAATATGAAAAATGTTGTAGGAAGTCAGTTTGCGTTTATCGATCTTTTGTAGTTTTATTTGCGTTGTGGTTATGAATATTATATTGGAACATTTATTTGCATCCCGAGTGCATATCTTGCACTGCTTTTGAGAATATGTTTTATTTCCACGACTATGTGACCGGTAGCACGATTGAAGATGTCACTATTTAACTTTTTCGTTCGTGCAGAATCTGTGTTGCTGTCTCTTGTTCTAGTGGGCGTCGTGTTTCCCAGGGAACCGGTATTCTGCACTATATTTCATTAAAAACCTGCGTTGTGCATTATGTTGGTACCTTGTTATTGGTACTTCACTGGCGTCTAGCATTATACATCTTATACTTACAACTTGCATATTCTGAATGTTTATACATTTATCTCATCTGTCGCTGTAGAATGTCTGACCGAGTTTGTGTTTGTATAAAGTTGCCTTCTAGAATCATGCAGTTGACTATAATACAACCAGAAGCCATCTATTTTCCGCGTACATGATAATGTGATATAATGCATATTGTTGCATCATTATATTGTGCAGGAATAGGAATACATATTTCCATAATTGCATTAGATATCTGCTAGTTTGTATCGCTACCTATACCTACACCTGCGTATCTTATGTACGTATTTGATCATACAAATATTACAATAATCGAGCGTACTCAAGCCACTATTGACCTTTCGTTATTACAAAAGTAAATTGCTTCTTTCACATTGTGTGTATTGTATTAATATTATTATTTTGGACGTGTGGTTTGGAACCATTGTATTCACAGGGGTAGTATATGAAGTTGTAAACTAACATTAGGATATTGAATATTTTATATCAACCTCTTCAAGAAATAATACCCGTCGCCATTATAATGTGGCATGATGTGTTCTACGGGATTTAACCCTCGTCATTTTCGTATTTTAACATTTGGCGTAAAAATTCATGATCACCCCGGATTATAGAATTATATTATAAGCTATCTCATTGTCACTACAATACATCTTTCTCTGTGTTATTTGATTTATGTAGTTTAGTGGTTGGTTATATTTATATCCCTGTTGTAATATTGAAGCAGTAAGTAAACTCACCCGGCAGACGCCTACAGTAATTTGTATTATTCTCAGTGCTAATATTCACGAGGCACTTTCTTGTGACACATCAATCGTTGTGGAGTTTGATGAACTTAAACAAATTTTCATGACTCCGTTAGAATCACGCACACAACACTTAATATAATCCAATTTATTACACTCGTAACATGAAACGAATCTATTATTGTTGGATGGCCGACATCAGAGCGTACTTGGTATGAAATTAAATGGTAGAAAAGTAACAGCTGATTAATGCCTCAAGTGATCAGCTGTTGTGTGCTAGCTTCTATGTCATGTCAGATTGCCTTATGACAGAATTAACGTCGTGTTCTAGAAATGTGAACCTAATTATTGCCCAAATAATAACTCGTTATTTATGTGAACTTGTTTCGTGCGATTCATTATTAATCATTTTTAACTGAGGTAGATACTATTATGTAGGTAAGCATACCTGCATTAAAAAAACTGATTAGCTAGCTGAGGTGGTTACTGATTAGTAGTATGGTATGGATCTTCAGTGAATTCACTTGACCGATCATTACTAGTTTTTTACAACTACTTATAAATTTAACGACATTGTAGATTACAGTAGTTTTTATTTCAATCTGGTCGTAAGTCATTCAGTATTTAAATTTGACACAGACCGTGATATTGTACGATAATTGCGTTGATTAATTTTAATTTGTCATATAAGTAAAATTAACGATTTACCTTCATGTAATCAACCTTTACTTTCTCATGATTATCTTCCGGTATTGATTTACATATAACATGAGATGAATGTATGTGAACATAGATAATTTTCTAACCCCCGTTTTCACCGACTATAGCTATTCCTGCTCCTAACTGGGTGGCTATCCTACCTACCAAAAAATCCTACCTAATTTACGTTTCACCAACAAATTTCCACTTAATTGGGACAAATCCAGCTAGGAAGATTTTTATTTGTAGGGTTGCTACATGTAAAACAAATTGATCAAAAGTAGTTATTTTTTTTAAACAATGCTTACTTTATAGAGTAAATAATACAACTTAAACATAGGGATTGTATTTGAAAAATATTTAAATATTAAATATCATTACAAAAATAATTTACAGTCGTTAAATAACCGCGTATTTTTATTTTTCATATTTCACACAAATATTATTACCTAATGGCAACACTAGACTTTGAGATTGACGCATGCGCGTTTAGGGTACGTGGTAAAATGAAAATGGCGCCTAACAGTAAACATTGTTTGTATGCAAAGTGTCATGTTATGATATTGTGTTCCGTTGTGTTCTAGGACTGTTTTGAAGTTATAAAATAACCCCAGGTCGGAAAAAAACACTACCTGATTGATAAAATTTAATGTGGCGGCCGATTACGTAGTTGGGTGAAGTTTAATATGACAGATCTTACCGTTAGGTGCCCAAATCTCGTTGCCTAAGATAAGTGGGATTCCTAGCCGTTAGGTAGGTATTTTCGCGTGGTGAAACGCAAATGTGGGCTAGGTGACTTTTATCTCTGCTATTCCTCACCTAACCAGTTGGTGAAATCGGGGGTCAGTCTTCTACTATTCACTTTATCATTAATTTTCTAGTATCTGTCTTATCTTATGTTATATTCTCAATGTGCAGATGATATTATATTACTTTCTATTATTATATTCTATACTAATTCGATTCTTGTCTTTTTCTTTTCAGGTGAGTCTATTTAATTAACTATAGACAACGGTTTACGATTTGCTGTGAAATGTGATATTCCGTATGGTAAGCTATTTTTATTTCACTCACAAGTTTGAAATCAACGACGTGAATATGCATAGTTGCCATTTTATTCGTATGTATCATTTGTGAGAATTTCAACTGCACCTGCTTGTGTTAACTTAAACGTAGTAAATGTGACTGTTCCACTGTTCTTGTCGTCTTATATTTTATTCGTCCAGCTATAGACATATCTTTTATTGTTGCTTATTCAATCAGTCCAAGTATAACAGGTTTTAGATTATCTGTGGATGCTGGATATTGGATTGATGAAACGTTAATCTGGAATTTCCTAGTATTCTCGTGTGGCTGAAGAACAAGGGCGTGATTTTAATTTATATCCTTTCCATTTTATGAGGCATTTCCGAGAATAAATTATTATTCTCTCTAAGTTATATATCAATTTAGAGACCTCAGTTTCGTTTAAACTCGGATGAGTATTATTTATTGTCACAATGTATTGAACTTCATTCCTTTTTCGTTTATGGACACACGTTTTTTCAATGCAAATAGGGTGTGGGTGTCGACAAATCGCGTGTCAAGTTCGTTTACCCCCTGATTCAGATAGCCTATTTGTTTGCAGTTTTTATATCGAATTAATATTTGTTCATGGTTCTGTGACACTTGTATTATACAAATTCTAGGAATATAACATCGTGGTAATTAATTTCCTCCATTTTTGTACGGGTTAAATGGATACTGTAATAATAATTTATTAGCTGTTATTACACTGACTTGTTGTTTGTATAAATTGCCCACACAAATTTGTGAATATTAATTTTATTGATCGTTTATACTCGTAAATAAATCGCGTTGTCCAATTTGAAGGAATCGTACCTATGTATGTAGATAATGAAGCGGAATTTCTTTACAATTTTTCTTCTAATACATCTCAAGGATTACTAAAGAGTTGTACAACTGAAGAAGTTCCTTACAGAGGGTTTTTTATTCGTTCCCGCTTCTGAACTTCTCTGGTGTGAAAATAGTTTTTCGTTTTGATGCATGATGGCAATTTGAATGTGAAATTCCTGGTGATGTGGTTCCAGGATTTGAACCACTAGTATGTTGTTCCTTTGTTGTTCATAATAATATGCTTTGTAATGTATGTAGGTTGTTGGGCTCTCGTAAATACATTACAGTGAGCTTGTTTCAGTATTCTTTGTGCGGAGGTGTCTGCGGACATTTATAATTTATGGTTGAATTTATCCACGCGAAAAATTTACATGCGGCAAGTCGTTTTAAACGTATTCTACCAAGTAAGGCATTGTTTGTACGCAGTTATTGTTTATTTTTTTTATTATTCCCTTATTCTGGAATAAACTCATTTAGGTATATTATGTTTTTCAGCTGGAATGAATAATTAGTTTTTAAAACCTCTCCAGAAATATAACTTTAAACAAATGAGAGGTTCTGAAGGATGACGAGAATTAATCATCTTTATTATTATTTACCTGGCTTCGCGATAAATCCGGTGGCATGGTTGAGGAGGAAAGAAAGCTCATCTATGCGGGCCAAGGGAGGTAAACTTTTCCAAGGTCGTGGATAGCATAAAGCATTGAAATTCATCGTGCAAAATTTGTCACAGTAGAGAAAAGTTGAAATAGACAGTTTGGCCCTCAGTCATGAAAAAATATGGAATGGATAGCTTGCTGTTGCGAATGATGAATGTGTTCATGTAAATCAGAACCCATTGTAACGAGGTTTCATATCAATTCGATGTGCTTGTATAGATATACTCGTAGATATTTTTTTTAGTTGGAATGCTGAACAAAAATAATATAAACATGAAAAGTCGTTTAGCGTATTTATCATCCGGTTAACCACCCATTATGCGTAATTTTGCCGTGTATAGAATTAACAAAATAACTCTTCACCCTTTTCAGCGGTGCGGTGTGAAGTGTCATTGAACATTGGCTGCGGAATAATTCGCCAACGCCATACCTCGGAGTCGATGAAATGTTATTTTTTTCCTAAAGGTCCTGTGAATTCTATAAAATAGGGTTCAGGACATGATAGATTGTGTGTCAAGATTTTGAAAAGTGGACGTCTAGAAGGCGTGATAAAGGGTCAACGTTTCTTTAGTTGCCTATCAGCTATCTTAGGAAATGTTTTTCAATCTCGTAATTCGAAAATACTTTCGTGTTCGTTTTTTTAAGTCGATTACTACGGTTCATTTTACGGCTGTTGAAAATGTTAGGTATCTGACGTTTCAGCGGTAAATACCTGAATCCATCCTTCTCATCAAATTTGTGTATTCAATTCGTGCTTGAGTTTTATAGTACCACTCTCTTTGATGTACTCAATATCGTAAATTCACTATATTTCCACAACGTTTTTATAATGGTAATTAAACATTTATCAAGGCTTGAGAACAACTTATGGTTTAAGTTTGTAGGGTTTTAGTTTGCCGTAGTTAACGTGTAGTAAAATAACATAGGTACTTTGCTTTCCCTAAGAATTAATACGTATTTATTGTGTTATGTAACGTTTTTATATTCCCTAAAATAGAATGCCTCAAAGCATTATTTTTTTTTTGCTATGCTAGAATTACGACGATCGATAAAATGGCAGTAGAGCTGCTGTTAATTGTAATATTTGTTATCGTTCAGGCAAATTTATTTCAGTATTAGACCTAACATTATGTACCTACCTACTGTGCGAAGAGACAGGTGGGTCGTGTGTGAAGTAATTTGCCCCAAAACCAACACATTGTTTTGACTCCCTTTGTACGCACGAAGTAATTATTATAGATCTTTAGTTACGAAATACACGACATATCATTCCTCTAACTTATTACGTTACACTTATGTATTGTCAACCTTCTGTTGCTATATATTTATCATCCCTTGTGCGCTGGTAACATGTATTTCGAATCTGTGTTGTTTCGTGCACAACGAACTCGGTCGTTGTCATACATACCTCTAAAGCATCAACGATGTGCTCATTATGGAAGTGTTAGGTTATAATATACCTCTATGATTACTTTCCCCAATAACCTCACCAAAACACCTCCACGATAGTTGAGTTGAGAGGGTAGGTACAATTAGGTACACACAAAACTGTATTGGGGTTATTGTATTGTTTGATTTAGGTTAAAGCTGTTAGATTATTGTATTGATAATGCGTATCTGAAGGACTTTGATCGTACGACTTATTGGCTTAAAATAGTTCAAAATGCTCCGTATACCTACATGTCTAATTGTAAGGCTCTGAATACTGCCTATAACAAATAATGAATAAGAAATGTCACCTTGTCTGGTTATGTTATATTCACTATTAATCAATACTTGGTGTTTTTTCTCGGTTTTTTCATCATTAATAATCAATTATAAAACGTTTCGATAAACCTGCAGACGACAACGTTTTCTTGTCGAGTGATTTTGGTGATGTGTTAGCAATCTGTATGTATTTTCGTAGTATACGTACTTATGCGTTCCGATTGTACAGGAAGTTGATTTCTAATCAATTGCAAGTAAAATGATCAAATTGTCGTTTCTTTTGTTAAATTTCCCTTTCAAAAATAACTAGTATTATTACAGGTCTTGGTTAGTTACATACCTTCAGTCTCAATATTGTCATTTTAGTGTTTGTGTTATTTTCTGTTTCTAATGTCGTGAACTTTCTGGCGATAATTCAATGATTGCGTGACGTATTCAAAACTTCTGTAGATATTTTCTGTATTATGATTTGATTTAAGTGCGTTGGACATACTTAATAACGACGCATTAAAAATAAATTACTTTTATTCGCTCGATTTTCCGTTTTTCTTTCGCCTCGCAAATGTCTTTTATGTGTTTGTAATTAGCAGCGGAACGGCTTTACTATACTTTCTATGTCTGTTAATAGTTTTTGTGCATATCCGTACCAATCTATTTTACTTATGCCCAGAAATCCAGAAAAATGTAGAGCCCTATCATGTTTATTCTCAATATTCCGTAACTTATTGTAACTAACTTAAAATCACTTAGGCCAGATATTCTACAAAATGATTTTACGTAATACAGAAACGATAAAAATGACAAGCATACCTAATTTGTTTTACGTTATTATACCTAATCTAATATAGTCTATTATTTTTTGTTTACTCTTCATGTCATAGTCTTTTATGGAAAATACAAGCAATCGTTATTAATATGGTAAACCCACGCAGAAAATCTTCATCACAACAAACAACATAACAATGTTTTCCGTAATCTGTTCCGCACGGTACGATCCCACATAACATATTTAAATATTCTGCATCGATCTCCGTAATAAAGCAGAAAAACACAGTTCTTAGCTCTTGAATTCTGCCCTGTAAACATCGATTAGTTGTGGAATGATTTCTGTTGGAAAATTTGATACGATTCAGTGATTCCCGGGATAATGGTCGTTAATATCTACACGGGCTATAGGAAGACGCAAGGAGATTTGAGTTAAATACATGTATTTGAGATAGATACGCGCTTCAGTAGTTTATGATTTTTACGGTAATGGATACCTACCGTTTTTTAATCGAGTTTTCACAGAAAATGCCATAAAACATGGTTTACCTTTTTTTTCTATACTCATATTTTCTTACCTGATGGATGTGTGGCTACCCATCGTTGGTAAATATTTACTTAACCTTTAATAAATTATCTAGCTACTACGTAGTGTAAAGTCTGCCCTCGAAATCATTCACTTCGACAGAAAGGTTTTTCTTTCCAGTCTTCCACTATGTGGGTGCCCACATTTCACAGAACAAAAGTCAATTTCCACGAAAACTTACTCACAATGGAAAACTTATAATAATACCTACTACCATTTTAACAAATTTATATTCTATCTATATTATTATTCTTTCCCACTTGAGAGTTATGTGTGCGATATGAAACTAAAGACCTAAGCTTATTTCGAGTTTCAGAGATAAATCATTTCTTTGCGGAGCGTTTATCTCGTTCGCTTCATTAACTCGTATAGTTGGTAAAATTCGTTTTAGTTGTTATCCTATTGTATATCTACTTAAGTAATTAGACTTCTCTTTATAATCTTTTGGAATGAATCTTATAAAAACAATAATTATCTTGTTAAATATCTGCTTCCGTTCTCAATTTTTTTCACATCTGTACGAGTACAACAAATAGATATTGTTTGTAATATTTGCACTTATAAAATATTTAAGTAGGTACTTCAAAATGTTATCGTTTTCCTAATGACGTAATCAATATCCAACATGTCTTCACACCTGCTGTTTCTACGGAAGGAATCAGCGGATGGAAATTTGTTTGTGACAGTACAAACAAGATGTCATATCGTAGGTACCTACAGACCTACATTTGTCGCAGTTTAAATAATTGAAGTAATCCATTTTTCAGTAGCCCCACGCCTAGTCTACCCGCTGATTAATATTTTCAAACATCTGCAAAGTGTTTCCCATTTCTTTACTACGAGTATGCAGATATGGATTCCTTATCTCAAAGCGTCTCTCTGTCTCGATATTATATTGTTATGATTGCATAGTAAGTAATAATACGTATTATCAGTAGACCACACATGCACGACCAATATCTTAATTTAATAGTTATCGTTTATTCATACGCGTTACGATAAGACAATAAGTTTTCATTTGGACTGTATCCAAGATCGACTATCGCAATTTTGTAAGGCGTACGTACATTATATTGTCATAAAAAAATGCGCTACAGTCTTACATAAACGACTTACCTACTATATAACTTTTAGTTTCATATGCTATATGCATCATTGTTGTATTTAATAAGTTATGTAGAAGTTCTATCAAGTTTCATCTTTTCAGTATGTCTTTAAGAGGGGCTGTGTCGAATGTTGTGTTTTCATTTGAACGTAGAAGACGAAATCTGCATCTGAAACCCATCCCTACATATACTCTCCACGTTTTTTTCTGTTCATATGCCTCATCTGACTCCCGTACAGACTTTTTTTATTTTTATATATCTCGTCTGTATCAGTAGGTACTTAATATCTGTACGTAGGTACCATGGTAATAATTCATGGGGATCAAACGTAAGTAAATACATACACTTAGCTATTTATTAGTTTGCACACGAGTAAAAATATCCAGAGAAATTTACCATAGGAATACTCGAAAATAACAACTTCTGCGAAGTGCTAACCACTAATTTAAAGCGTTTAAAGTTTACAGCCACGAGACAGCGTAAGCTTGTAGCTAAATGTTTGTAACTTTTGTATGGTGGTAGTTTGACTGTCAGTTCTGGGCAGACTATAACATTCTGGAAACTCTAAGCAGACGTACTACAGCTGTAAGGTGAAAATTCTATTTATTCTCTCACGCCGCGTCCTCAGCTGGTAAGCAGAATGGCAGGAAAATATCCTTAACACGTTGACAGTCTATTATTTAATGTGAACAGTTTTCTAACTATACTTTTTAACCTCTAAATGTACAAACGTATATAAGCAGCGTCGTATGTACTAAGTGCCATAGCTTAAAATATATTATTTCGCGTAGACGTGATATTGGAAATTATAGTTTCCCATTTCCTCCAAGTTTAAAGTTTACCGATATTGGAATTTGAAATACATTAGGTAATCGGTTTCTGTTAATTGGTTACTTCGTCTCATTTTTAATACTATGTATTACATTGAAAAATCTGTAGGTGTTTGTATACTTTTTTGCAAGTAATCTATTGTATATTTTATTTTGTTAAGTACATAAAAATGAAACCGGATACCTGCCATACATCAATTTTCATTACGGCTTACTTCGAACCAAATTGGTTGGTTCAAAATTGCGCGTATATTGAAAATAATTTCCCATGTGGTTTGGAAAAAATACGGCGAAAAAATATTTATACACACTTCGGACGTGCTTCTTATATTATTCATTTGAACCAACATTACTTAGAAGTTCTCGTCAATTAGTTGGAATTTATTTGGATTTCTGTATAATAACTCGAATCAATATTCAGGGCAGTAAATGTAACCAAAGGAGCAATAAATCGGATTATAGATTTACCTAAATTTCACCTGTATCGCGGTATCGCAAACTTTATCGCACACTCCTTTCATTTTAGCAACGATCGCAACCAGTACCTGCTGCGCTGTTGGAAAACGGCCACATCTTTTGCTAACGTTCTAGAGATGGCGTTTTACCACGTTACTAGTATTTTGTCCACTTCATTCATAGGTGGCGTTGTGTGACTGTTTGGAATTCTACGTTATTTACGTACTGTCTCGTTATTATGTATTGATGTAGCATTTTATTTCAGTTTGACACTTTTCAGGTCGATAACGCTTGAACACACCGTGAAAAGGTTTCTATAATGGCAGTGTAAATATTAACAGACTTTGAGGTTGTTGGAATAGGTCTAGTGATATTTATTTAGGAAAGTCAAATATAATACAATCTGATGGCATTGCTACTACTATCGGTGGTTTTATTTACGTCGCCTGTTTTAAGTTTCCCTTATTTATCTAATAACAATATTTCAGCTGGCTATACGCAATAAATGCATACTAAACATCTATATAGGTAGTAGGCCTTTTAAAAATGACTCACATTACAATTAAAACGTTCAGAAAAAAAAGTCTTCTGTGAAATGTTTTTCAATGGTAGATTCTCACAGCTTATTATTATATTCGTCAATTTAGTTTATCCTTCAGGCTTTGGGATACTATAGATGTATTTGTAATTTGCGATGCTAATAGATTAGATATACCGTACCGTGTATAGCTGCTGCGATATCACTGCGGGTGGTTGGTACTGTTGGTAGTTGGTACATAGTATACCAAGTTAATATCCTAATAATTATACTAATGTCATCGCCTCGGGGTTAGCAGATATCTGGGAACGACATGATTTATGGTTAAATTTATTCCGCAAATTAAACTAATTTACGGTCGAAACTTGCCGACGTCTCCTTTTTACAAGGATACACCGCGTGGGAACTTTCTGCCGAGAAATGATTTTCCCCATTTTTTCTCACCAACACATAAGTATGGTTTATAAATTATGACGACACACATCACGATTTTATCTCATTTTCCAATACAGATAGATTTTCACCTATATTGGGTGTTACGTTCACGTATATAAATATTGCATTATTTTATCGGAGTGGAAGAAATGTCACTTTTAATATTTTAATACTCAAGTGAACACAGGCAGAAATGCATTCTCGCAAATGCATTATTTGCTGTGTTGTTGCGGCATTATTTTTCGCGACATATTTTATATGTAACTAATACAATGCATGGTGGCTACAATGTATTACGAAGAGCCCATTGTATTATTCACTCATGGAAGACATTTTCCGCTCTTGTGTTTGGTAGGTATTGTTATTTTGGTGCAGATCAGAAAGATTTTCAGTTCGTCAATATCAGCGATTTCCTTAGGTAAACTATCCTGCAACGTGATGACGTATGACAAAAAATAACCTGACTGCTTGTTATCAAAATATTTTCTTCTACACGTACTGAGTGTTTCAGTTGTGGTTTATTTTCCGCATTGTTTATCGGTCACACCGAGCATTGCTCACACCTCACAGTGATATTAAATATACTATGATAATTCTAAGTAAGGAATAATTGTATGTGTGAGTTTTCCATTCTGTGCTCTGTATGTATGAGATTTATTTAATTTACTTCGACGTACAATATAGTGTATAGATTCAAAGTATTTCAACACAATGGAGAGACACAGAGTTGTTAACTTAATGTACAATTGATAAACGGTTTTACATCAATAACATGCATTCTTATGGAATATAATATAGTATCAGTTGTACATTGTCTTGTAGTAATAAGTAATGACATGGTGACAATCTTGTTAGATATTTCAATGCCGTTCACTGTCGGTCCAACGATCAGTGTGATTCACATTAGATAAAACTTTAGAATACTCGTATGTGCAATACGTTCATTCACTTTGCAACTTTGCAGCCGCCTTGATTGTGTGGATGTTCTACTATTTAGTAGTAGGAGTTTTTTTTATTTGACTTCCTTTTTTTTATAAAGACGATCCAGATGGTATTCATTATCCTATAAAAGTATTGACATCTGATATCACAAGATTCTTTGTCATTAATCAATGGGTTGTACGTTACAAATCAATTTATCTTCCTACTATTAATAATATGTTCTTGATATAGTATGATGAGGGATTATGTTTTTCATTGTTATTGTTGTATATGACGTTCCTATTAAAAAATAACGTTTTATAAATAGCTTCGAGCCACTGCAGTAGAAATTGAATCAATGTTTGATGCAGTTGGCTTTATACTACACCTAGCTATTGATGGTAATATATTATTTCAATACCAAGTGAAACTATCGTACCGTCCCTACATAGGCAACACTATGTGCGAGTACTAGTTGTAGTCCAAACCCAAGGTGGTATTTTCATTACAAAGTATTATTTCAACTGCAGAACGATTTCTCTCGGCTGAATCTTTGTAAGTCATATCATGTACAGATATTGTATAATGTTATTCCTCATATTTCTAAAATTTATTGCATAAGCACAGAACATTTCCTTTATTGTATGAGTGAAATATTGTATAGAAAATACCGTAAGTATTACAACCGTTTTTGTATTAAAAAGGATTCGAGCCGAGATACCTGATACTATTTCATTATTCTCTTTACTTTCGCGAAGAATGCCTTATGAATAAATTGTTATCGAAATATTCCCCAAAAAAATCTTGTATTCCTCTTTCATATTATTACTATCGTAAGGACTTATATTCATTTGCGAAAGGTAACTCTTGATGCAGGTATCCAGTTTAGGTGATGTCTTGAATTTCTTCTTTATGTAGATAATAAATAACATATTAAAAATTCATATATCTGCCTGCGATGGTGACTCCTGGATGGTATATTTTTTAGAGATAGATAGTAGGTATTTTAAAACAATATCTTACCTTTAATCCATTAGTGGTCAGGATAAACGTATATGAAATATGAATACCTGATTATAAAATACACTTTTATACTTGCGGTACCGGAAATAAAACCAACAACACATCCTTTAGATTTTGCGAGTTGATTTACTCGAACAATTAGTCGTTAGGCCAAAATATTCGCAATGTTAAGTGAATAATTAATGCGTTTAATAATTTATTATTGTCATTCAAAAAGGAATGTCAATTTGATTTATTATCGTGGTTACTGATATGGCGAGTACTCTGTTTCTTGTTGCGTTCAATTATTCACAATCAAGCTGTCTCTCATCACCTAATAATCCAGTAACAAGACAGTAATTTGAAAAATTAGCGTGTGTTGGATTGACTTACCGACTATGTGATAATTTGATATTTAATTCGACTGTTTGGTTTCTAACGGTTGACATTGTGATTAGAAAGTTTCCCCTGTCTTTAAATCGAATTTATGAGAAATGCAGAGCGATTTACGAAGGTAGTTAAAACGACACACGAAACGTCTCGTGATCTTATTAACTTGTAAGAAGATTATATCTGCCAAATGATAAGATTGTAACGTAATGAATACCTCAGTACTTGTTGTATGAAGTGTATCTATTACACACTTGGAATTAATGTAATATTAGATGACAGCATAATGTTTTTGATTACTAAATTGAATATATTATTATGTTAGGAAGTACGTACGTTATCCACCGGAGGGATTTCTAATAAGTTTATCCCACTAAATACGACGACATAAAGTTCGGTTAGTATTAATAATACTATTAATACGTTACACGTATGATGAATACCGTCTTGGTTCTAGATAATATGAATGCGGTAGTATTTTGTCTAGGTATTGTAATTATTTCAGCCCAATGGAATATTTAATCTAAGTGAAAATCTTATGAATGCGTATATCAAGGACCTTTGTTTTATCTATTGTATTCGTACCTACAAGAGTTATTTACAATACTTGCGTTCATTGTTTTAGTGACGGGTACACTTAACGTATGTCTCAGAAGGTAATTGAGTTTGCAAAACTTTATTAGAAGCTGTATTACAATTTAGTGTAGGCTGTCACCGTGACAAGATTTAAACAATGATTGTACTTGACTATGATAATAATAATAACACTAGATACCATAATTTGTATCGGAGAGGTGGGTGTTGTGCTCTAGTAGGTGGATTATACGTGTCTACTAATAACATATCTATCACTTCATACCACGGAACTACGACGATACTTCAAAGTCGTCGTACACCAATCATATTATCAGTACGTAATTATTATTGAATTTAAACATACACATGTACATATAATTATGTTATTGATTCCAATAGGCCATAACTATATCGAGAGAGCTAGTTTACACCAAGGAAATATGTATATCAAATGTCGGGGTGATTATAATATTATTTTGGTTCATGTGACCCACGCGTTTCGTGCTTTTTTTGCAACATTATAATTCATTTCATTGCTCTTATACGTCGTAGATTTATGATTTTATTCGCCAAAATTCGTTAAAAGATAGTTGTTGTAAAAGGTCAGCGCCATATTTTCAGTTTCGCAATTTGATTACCATTTTATTATAAATTATAACACCCGAAACTTTCATTACTGAAATATTATTTTAATTCTGTAGAAATTTCGTTGTTTGTTTTCTAATATGAGTATAGTCTCTATGCACAATACAGCCCTAACCTATTGTTTTAAACTGTTACGAGGGTTTTGTCCATTTCGGACGCTCCTCTGCTACCCATCATAATCCTCCAAGACAAAAGCTCATTGTTTTCCCACCCATTTCTATTCACATTCTCGTTGATATTAAGTATTTCACACATTTTGCCCTCATATAATCACAGTCATACATCATATTATGTAGTGGATCCAGTATTGTTCGTTAAAATTTTTCTCTCCCTTGTTGCTGTTTTCAGTATATTTTTGTCCTCCCATATTTGCGTGAAAAATTTAAAGCGGATTTGCGAAACAATTGTTCGTATCGTAATTTTTCCATTTACGCTTTCATTAAGTAAAATATTATCTTTCTGTAGAACCTTGATAATTTATTGTCGAATAATTGCTTCACTCTTTATTAACGAAGTTATTATTATCATCGGCAAAGGGATACAATTACTGTGTATGAAATAATTACTTTTTCATTTCAAAAACCATTATAAAATATAAATGTAATCAAAGTTTCCTGAAAATAAAGCTGCTTACAGCTGTAATTTTTTTAAGGCTTTAGTAATATTTTATGAATTTTAAATACCGTTCGTTTATAATATTATTTTTTTGTCTTTTCAGGTGAGTAACACCTCCTTTACGAAAATAATGAAATAGATTATCACCCAACTGTGTATAGCGTGAGTATTCAAAATATTTTTTAATATGTTCCATCCAAATTGATTGTCATCTCGAGAGCATCACGGATAGGATTGGCCTCTATCTCTTAATATGTTGAGTGCGCATTGGAGAAATCTCTCTTTGACGACGCCAAATAAGACATGTCGTCTATCTATAGGTGTATAATTATTGACTAAGAATCGTATTTAATCAGGTAACATATTTCTCATCGCAAGTCGACTTTCGTATTAAAGCAAACAATTAATTTCGTTTGACATTTACCTAGATATCGCATTTATACGCAGTACTTGTATTTTATTATTCATACCACACAATGTACGTACATATATGTGAAAATCGTGAGTGCGAAACCATTATAAACACATTAAACCGTCGTATTGTTATCGATAATTCTGTTGATACTTTTTTTTTTAATTCTATTTTATAATGTCGTGATTAACCACTTAGGTTTATAAATATTTGCATTATCTCCGAACTTGGACCTTGATTTCCCACATTAGTAAGTGCATCATTGCGTAAACCGATGATTACTAAACACGCAAAATGTAGATTAGCGCAGTTATTTCTGTTTCATACGATAAAGATACCTATGTGTGTCTATGGAAGAAATTTTGTTAAGAAGTGTGCACTATATTTTTACACGTGCCAATTGGTAGGTTAGTTGGAAATCCAATATAATGATTGGAAGTTATTAACAATGTTTTTATTTTGTGCCCGATTATGTGTAAATTTAATGAAACATTTAGATAAACGTTATTATATTTCATTACTTTGGGTGTTGTGCAGTAAATAATTACGCGTGTTTAAATCAACAAGATAATTTGTTGGTCCATTTATTTACCTTGCTATGCCGCAAAAGTCAGTGTAAAATAAATCAAAATTTGCATACGTAAATTAGATGTATGTAGGTGTAGTATTTGTGTTATGTATTCATGTATTATTTTGTTATAGTGATCATTCAACTCAGGTATGTTTAATTAGCATTTTTGATATATTCGCTGTACCTACAACCTTCTTTACGAGTTGAATGTTCTGTCACAATTGTGAATTGAACGAATGTCTGCATTACTATTCTAGATTTGCATCGTGTCTTACAGCCACACATTAATTACAATAATGTTGATTATTATTATAATATTACAGTCGTGATTATTTAGTCACCTTGAATAACTTATTATAATATAACACCGTTTTGCCTGTTTACACTCGAATAATTAATTAATACATGCGGTACTGCAGTACATTTGCATAGTTTAATAAATAATTACACTACTAACCACACGCTGTACATCAATGTTTTAATTTGTTTTAAACATACCTTCGCTGTATGCATTTTGTGTAGAGGTAGAGACAGACCTCTCGTCCACTCTACATTAATTTGTTTTAAACGTTTTTATTACCGTTAAAACTATTTTACATCCTTCAATGAATAATTTCCCTGGCATTGTTTGTTGTCGAGTTGGTCACATAGAGTAAAAGTTTGTTACCTTGTGTTCACAAAATTTACCCACAGTTAGAGCATTTCATTCTATCAAATTAATAAGTATCATCTAATATCAATTCGCAGTGTTAGTCAGCGTATAAGCGCGTTTTATTAAGTACATAACAAGGGAGCAGGTATTAAATGAACTAATATTGCTTCTATCGACAAGATACTTGATAATATTCGCCTCCCACGATACTCGATTGCCCCTCTCTGTTCCCACCACTCGACGGCATTCATTCAGCCTTCACGCATCGATAACCAGCGGTGATCAAGGCGTATGTCTTCTCGGCTTCTAATTACTCTGTATCTCCTTCGTACTTTCATGATTCGTGTATTTATTTTGCAATTTTGATTTGATTACCAGGAACTTACGTCAATATCCTCTTACCTTGATTATTGCGTCTAAGTTTTTACTGGTTTTAAGAAATTTTCAGATGTGCGGAGATTTTCTTTTCTGTAGCCATTCGCTCATCTTTTAAAATCCATTTTGGTTTCTTATTTTATGGCCATGATGCTCGACGATTCATTTCCTTCCTATTTATTGTATTAGACCGATGAATGTTCGCATTCGAGTTTTCTTCTGGTTCATTTTATCTTTTCTCATCTTCATCCTTCTAATGGTTTCCTTTCATGGAATGGTTTCAGTTTTCTTCAGTAGACATTTTATCTCAAGATACCTGAGACGTGGTTAGGTAATATGAATTCTGTATTCCCTGATCGACCGCTTGTTGCACTTGGTTCATTCGTTCAGTAATCCAATCACACACGTTGTAGGTTTTGTTTGCAATCGCATTATAGATGCGATTCGTTTCCTTGGCAAGGCCTGCACTCTTTGAGGCAAACGTCTAGTTGAGTTGAGGTGCACGTGACCGTTTTGTGGGAGTGTTCTTACGTGTATGACTATGTGGTAATACTAGTATTGCTATATGTGCTACCAACATACAGACCAGTACGTTTCTTTACGCGCGCGCGAGTGCCACTTTATCGCCTGACGAACTTTTCCGACTCCCTCCGATGAGGTTTTATTCAAAGGAAATTCCAATGTATATTTGTATTGTCGTTTTTATTATTTGTTTTAGAATTTGATATTTTTTTTAGCATTTTTAATATTTAGTAAACTGCGTATGGTTTGAATTATTTTAAAAACATTTGCCATGGATTTAATTGACTTTAATAATTACTCACATCTCGGATCTTTCTCACTTAATTTCAGCCACTCATCACTCAGTAATTAAGTTATCTTGTCCGTATGTTTCGTATTTTGTTTACATTATTGTTACGTATATAATTAGTGATTGAGTATGTGCATATTAATTCGATTTCACTGTGTTTTAATACAAAAATCTGAAGGATATTAAACAATTGGATTATTAATATTTCCTGTTGATAACAACTCTTTCTCTGTAGGTACGTTGGACGGACTGTTTAGTTTTGTGATATTGTTGACGTGTAGATAACAACCTTATCATCGTTCATAGAAAACATATTAGTCGGCAACGAATTTGAATATATCAAATGCCACAGAGCAGTGTTTGGTGTTGTTTTGATTGTGCTATAATTAAACTGTCTGTCAGATGAATTATCTTTTGACTAATTCCGCGAGACATTTCAATTCAGAAACGACGATATTTCGTGTTAATTATGGTGATAATTGTATCATTTAGCATAGATCTGCACTGCATCTTCCGTGTGTTGTGAAATGCAGCTTTCCTTTGTATTATTTGTAATATAACAATGATCTGTTAATCCTTCACTCCACAATCCTGTGATACTTTTAATTCTAGTGTATATAAATTGAGTCTCAATGTTATTTTTTTCAATTTAAGGTTATCGTTTTGAGATTAGAGTTCTTTGTTTGCGCATATACCCGAAAGTAAATGTAACATCTCATTTTATTTAATGTGTTAAATTATATCGTCTATTGGCTAGTAATTGGTAATTATATCAATCATTATTATAATATTACACGGTTTAGATTTACGTGCCAGTCATTGACACAGTTGTTTATTACTGTGTATTATAAAATCGCATACATGTTACTTGTTAATGTGGCATAGTATCACTGGTCAAATAATGTCTTATGATTTTATGAATCAATCAAAGAAACGTTTTTTTTTTCAAATTCCTGAAACGATATTGGATTATTAATTAATCCCGTACCATGATATGTGTTTTTTACATCCTAAACTAATCTGAATAGTAACGACGTTTTGCTTGAAATTATTCAAAATGTTGAATGACTCATTCGACTGGAAGATAATATAATTGTTAGTTTGCTTATCAGTGTCATTAAATTAATTGCACCTTTTAGTTTAATGGTATATGTGCTATGACACACCGATCCTTTGAAGTAGAAATTATAGATCATTACTCCTCATCTCATAACTATTATTGATCGAGTGTTTTATATAATTAAACAATTCTTCGCCTACTTCAATAGGTAATTTGTTTTTATTGATTAGTGATCGAGCTTTGGGATTAAATATTGAGTGTTTATAGCTCGTCATTGGGTATTTTAGTTAATCATTCTCACGAAATATTTATATCCGTTTAGAATGTTGTAAAAAATTGTTTTATGACTTCATAAATTAATTATGTATCACTTGGGAGGGGCTAATCTTTGTTACATCATTTGTTATTATCTTAACACAGCGTCTGTCGGATTTTTTGTGTCTTTTTATTGATAAGCCGGTCACGTCTAGGAAGTATTTGTGTACAGATTCCTTAGCAGATGTACTATGTAGGTTGTAGGAGATACTTGGTAATGACACGGGTTATGTTAGTGTCTTTCACGTACATAGGATATACGTCCAATGCTCTGTATGATTTATGATTGTGTCAATTTGCGCTGTTGTTGCTATTTCGTTGTCACTCATGTATTCCTTGGTGAACACAGCTGTTTTTATATCATTGCATAGAAATAGGCCAAGTCTTATGTTTTTAAGTCCTTAAAGAACTGTATTGTAAAGTTGCAGCTGATTTTACCAAAGAGTTTCCTCCCGTTGCATACATTAAGCTCTCATCTCAGATGCTTTTAATGTTGTCGTCCGTTGCCTCTGAACGCGATCGTTTAGCTACGCATATTGCATTTTTCCTCTCATTTTATGTACCATACGTGACGACTAATAGATTTGTAGGATGAATGCCCGCTGTGTAATGTATTGCTTAAGCGATCGGTTCTCAATGAGCGGGTGGAAAAATTCAAATGTAAATTAGCCTAAGCCATAAAGCATTAAACGTAATACAATGGAGTTCTAGGAAATTAAAATCTAAACAATTATCTATTCTGGTGCGCTGCAGTGTTAGCAGACGCACTCCATCGGAGGAGTCAAGATTTATATCGCAATCACATGCTGCAATGCAACACATAGGAACTGATGCACTCATTGCATATGTCTATACTAGCTACTACCTATGTAGGTATATTGTTTATATAAGTCTTCATTACGAGGCTACTGTTTTGTTGCAGAGAAGTACCTTAATATTGTTATTTTTTTATAACACGCATTACATAATAATTTCAAGTAAATTGCAAAACATTATGCGTCTTGTTGTTTGAAATTTGTTTATTTCTCGATGTTTGAACAGTGCAATACCTCATTCTGTTTTTTTTTTTATTTTAATTCAAAATTGTATATTTAATTAACCATACATATGCGCATATGTAATATTATTATTATGATTTGCGAAATGTTTTTAAAATAATTCAATAACCAGTTAGCTGCGAAGTTCTCTAAACATCCTTGGTTTTATAATCAGTTGTATCATTGGTTTGGAATGTGTGGTTCTCCATAACGTAACCCAAAGACTCCGAACCGAAGGCACCTATTGGTGTTAACGAGTTTTTTTTATTCCAGTTTCAAGAAATAGCCAAATGAATTAGTGATTTTACAGTTATGATTGATTGTGTGTGAAAAATAGTGTAACAGAGTGCCATATAATTATTGATGTTTCTGTCCATATTACACTTGACGAAATGGGTGTGGAATTTGACCAGGAGAATAGGATTCCATCCAGTACTCTTCAAGAGCTGAAGAGTATTCTTATGTCTTCTTTGTCCAGGGAGAACTTGGGAAGCCTCGATCAACCGGAGGCGAGAAGACGGAAAGTTCATTTTCAGGATAATGGTGAGAAAAACAATTACTTTTAGGTGAACAACAATGTTTTTAAAGTAATAAAATAAGACATTTGTCTTCATTTTCGTTATACTGCTCATTAGTATGAATAATAATAATGTGGATGTGACAATTAGTTGTGGCATTGTTTCCATGTAAATTGGCATCAAGCAATAATTATGCAAATGCGTGTCTGTGTCTTATGTCTTAGTCTTAGTAGATATTACAAGTATTCAAATCATATTCTCTGCGATCGTTTGTTTGTAAATCCTCTCAACTTAGTAACGTCATTGGAGTAGACCTTGACTAGCTATATGGCGCATTGTTCACCGCGGATTAGCTGCACCCACCTGCCTACCTGCCCGCCTGATACCTACGAGTATCCACGCGTATTGTTAATCTTGTAATGCATTTTACTATTTACTACTGCAATTTTTTTTTGCAATTTTATAATCTGTACTATGTCCATTTTGTATATTTATATGTGTTTATTGTTTACTTTAAGTTTAAATAAATAAATAAATAAAAAATAAATCAAACGGTGGTTGCTACAAAATTAATTCCAGTAAATCTTAGTAGTCTGCTACATCGCGTTGATATTCCTATCCTATTTCCACTTACACTTTTTGTATCGCATTATAATTGTACGTTAGATATTTTGGTATCCAATTGTTTCAAACACCGCAAATACTATTAT
Source organism: Ceraclea dissimilis (assembly GCA_963576895.1). Classification (NCBI taxonomy): domain Eukaryota; kingdom Metazoa; phylum Arthropoda; class Insecta; order Trichoptera; family Leptoceridae; genus Ceraclea; species Ceraclea dissimilis. The sequence goes on along the minus strand of OY756366.1, from coordinate 14,451,807 downwards.
CTAACTATTTGTAGTAGAGCTATTAGGTATTCACTTTCCCTGTCAATTTAGTTTATTGATATGTTGATGGGAATTTCCTTCTTCTTTGCATTCACTAAGTTGTTCATATTTTAAAGTACCTGCAATTGCTCACGCGTGTTAGTATACAAGCTCCAATAGTCATATAATGAGTAGGTATTATATTCACACGTTGAAATCACTACGAATCCAACATTCATTACCTTCGATATTATTTGCATTTAGCCACATAATATTTTACCCAATATTTTTAGCATTTTTTGCCATTTATAATCCCTATAATTAGTAATCAAGGTCTGTTGAATTATTTTCTTATACAAGTATTATTGTGGATGAATTCAACACTTTTCGCTTGAAATGGCGTGATTTTCTTTTTTAAATTTTGTTCCGGAAAAAAGGATCTGGACTTTCACAGATATACAAACCCAAATTCTTTCCAATACTCTTTACACTAGGCTGTGCAGAATATATTGTGCAGGCGCTGGGATTCAAACCCGGCTTATCTTTTCGCACCACGATTTCGGATTACCCAATCTAGCATATTATGTATGTGTGTTAACTTCTTATTACGTTACGCAAATGGGGTACAATATAACAAACTTTTATTAATCATAATATGATGAATTGATATAATGTGCGTAATCTTTGGAGCGTCACAATCTACATCTACGTTCGTAGTATATCTTCTCACTTAGTTCTATATCAACTTCATTTCTCCTAGCACATATTTACCTACTAACTATGGTTTATGTAATATGTTACATATTATTATTGTACCTTCCTACATTTCACACTACAGTTACTTTGACAAACACGAGACTAATTAAATTAATGAAACATTTGTATTTATCTCTTTATTTTGTTTCGTTGAAATGTGAATTTATATGCGGTATTTGATTACACTCACAATTACGCTGTGCAATTGTACATATTTTCCGTCAATTAAGAAAATTTGTGTATTTTGGTGAAAGTGCAACATTTATTTGAATGCATTCGCTGATAAAGATCGCTGAAATTTGTTGAAAAGCAATATGAGGAAATCGAGAAAGATTTTATTGAAATCTAGCGATCGTCCACGAATTTGTTTTAAATTTAACCTGATTTAGTGTTCATTGAGATTGTCCATTCATACATATTTCAACGTAGTAGTATTATATGTAGTAAATAAAACATTCAAACATGGTAGAGTTTTTCCCACTCGTGAATAAAATTCCTATGAATTTGTGTAGATATAATATTATAAGCTTTTAAACAGGTTGTAATTTATTGTGTTTAAATAATATAGGATTGTATCCACATATAGTTGTGTTTTTATTTTATTGTTTGACTAACAACCTGATGGCCTTGTGTGCACGTCCTCAAGTAATCTGGTTGGTGAATAACAGAGCTGTTTAATTCATGATTTTTATTACTGAATTCTAAAAGTCAGAGGTTAGCTGTAGATATAGAGAGGAATAACTTGTCTAACATTGTCACTAATGACTGCATTATTCTTGCATATTTCCTTTCAGTATTCATCTGCTTTGTACACATACGCAGAGAACTGAATATTATTATGACATCGACCATTAACTCTTCTAGAGGTGTTTCTGTTTTCTAGAGGTGTTTCTGTTTTCTAGAGGTTTTCATTCTAAGAAACCCACTTTCTGTGAATAACATAAACAGCGTCGTCCTCAAAACTCTCATTTTATTGATGTTACTACGCTTTGTTACCAAGGTCTATGTTGTTGGGGTTTCAGGAACTTGTCAATTCGCATTGTTTTATCTCTCTCGCTATTAATCACATATGCTTTTAATCATTGTAAGTATATCTGCGTGCCATGACAGTACCTTCTTATATATGATGACTCATGTTATATTTGACGACGACAATCTTCCGGTTACATTTTATAATAAGTAGGTATTTAAATTGCTATTATTGTTTTGAATACATAATCACTCTTGATGCCTTTCACTACTGTCATCCCATGAATGCGATGCGGTGAGTCAAGTTATTATTTATTCACCATTCGTTTCAAGTTAAATCGACTGTCATGTCGTTTCATTTCGATAACAATATAATGACATTTCATCAAACAATCTACCTTCACAAATTAATTATAATATTCTCATCTCTTGATTGTCTAAGCTAGTTACTTCTATCTAAATACAGTGCAACAATACAGCGTACATCTCGCAAATTCTTCATAATGATAGTACCACAAAATGAAGACATGAGCTTTTCAGCTACAATATTGCAGGTACTTTGCAACCTCGCAATTAAACAGATTTTTAATTATCAAATTAAACCCTTATCAATCTAAGGAATCTTACAGCAATTTCGAATTATGTAACACAAGCATTGACTTATCTTTTATTAAGAAGTGGTACATGTGAGTGGAGAGTATGAGGATATTGTATTGAAGAGCAATTTTCTTCTCCTTCCAGAGTAATACGTCAAAGGCGGTTTATCTCTTAATATATATACGTATAATATTAAGTTTTCTCATGCTGACCTATATATTGTACGAATAATGAGGCTGTGCTAATGCAATAGAACAGATATCGATTATACTACAACTGAAGATTTTATCAGCTGTCACACTAATTCTCTGTCTATTCTGTTAGATGAATCGGTATACAGTACGACACTAGGTTATTATGTGGTTAGTGGTTACATTTCAGTCGAATGTATTGTACCTAGTGGTTAGTCGTAGGCCAATTATCTTATCACGGGCACATTCTTTCACAGTGGAATATGATTATGTATCAACCAATTCTATTTCTATACACTTTTATCTATACTATAGATAGGTGCCTAGTATTCTTAATGCTGCATAGTATTTTAGTGAGTACCTTAGTGTATTGGGTACTTACTACTTAGTAATATAGACAATATTGTGAAGTAAGTCGCTTTACCATAATAGGAAGAACTCGATATTGAGTAATGTGGTCGGTGTTGTTATGCAACGGCCGTAACATGTCAGCTCAGTGAGAGAGTGTGTACAAACTGATAAATTTATTTAATAAAATGATAATGTACCTAGCTAGAAGGTAATACGGTAGGTTGGTTTCTATAATATTATTAAATGTAGAATTTGCAGCACAAATTTCTCAACCGTTGATGAATTATTGTGAGAATGTTATTCTAGCTAGGGCATCTGTGCGTTATATGGACAATGTTAAGTTCAGTTCGACCTATTAAAATGATACGAATCTTATACAGTTTACCTTCGATACAAACCGAGTCTAACTGTGTTCTTTTTTATGACAATTTGTCTAGTACAAATAAGGTATTTTTCAATGTTGTCCTGATTTCTTTATTTCAGACGTTGTCCGAAATGTGTAGTACATATAAAATAACTACTTCCTATGAGATCATCCGTATACCTCATCGATGTTAGTTTACCTTTTCGATAAAAACTCACTATTAAAATATTGTAGTAAATATGTACTGAATTTCGTGTTAAGAACATGATAGGGACCAGGGACCTGTTGTAATATCATAGAATTATTGTTTTCCCAATATGTATGTGGGCAGCTCAGGAGGTCGTACTGAGTGTAAACATGATGGTATTAGTTAGATACATTGTGTGTATGATCATGCCTATAAAAGGGGCGAAGTGACATCACTTCGTATTTCATACAAAGTCTCAGTGTGTTATGGTGTGAAGCTCGTGGGTACCTGCTACATGCTGAATATACCTACTACATATTATGTACAAGTTACATAGTCAGAATGACTGTTTCACGACACTAGATAACGTCTACAAAGTGTTCGACGTTGTTATTAGATAAAGCGATTCGCTTGAATTGGATTTTGAAGATTGAACGATGATGATGAAGCCCGCGTCTTGTAAATATCACCCTAATATTATTTGTAGTGTCTATGAATATCAATGCCACGAGAAAAATACCGTTTTTCCTAACATCATTTCTCCTTATTTTGCGTATAATATGCAATCTTTCAAGGCATTTTGTGAAAGAAATTTCCTCAAAATAAAAATTTGGATATGCGTGCGATGAAATCCAATAATCTCGAAAGTATGTCTGGTAACCTAATATTTTTATGGTGCGTAATATTTAATTTGTTAGCTAAGAGTTCTTGTGAAAAATCAGATAAATACCTACAGTTCCTCTTTACTAAGAAACGTGCTAAATTAGTACTAGAAGTATGTACATAGTTTGGTATCTTATGTGTGTACCTATACAATATACATTCCAGTACAAATATTGCTAAATGCCTATCTCTTGTGAATATGTATGTAGTATATAGCCTACTTATTCATCCACCGGTTGTCTATATGACAGGTGTCCCATTCAGAACCTACTCGCTCAGGTAGTATGTAATTAAATTATCATGAGATTCACAATATGTACTCGTATATCGAATGTTGAAGGTTACTGAACTTGTTTCGTTGTGTTGTGTAAATACTGTGTAATTACATATTATGTGTTGTACATTAATAACAAATTGATTGAATAAAAATCACAGCCAATGCACATAAGGCATGCGATTTTTTAGGTACTTACCTAGATAGATTTGTCGTATACATGTCGGATTATTTACGTAGGTTAATTGTATGGAAAAGAGATCAACTATTTATAAAATGTCTCTTGTTATTCTAGCCGAGATTATTTCCAGTTTTTCTGCTTTGAGGTTGTTGTTTACAGCTGTCACTTATAACACCGCATAATTCTTTACAAGACTAGGCTACATTATACAATATTTAAGTATCATTTCGTTTCTCAGTGACCATGAGTTAACTAATCTTATATTGTTTCATTAATTATCCCTCCTACAAAATGTTCCCGTTCATACCTAATACATAAATATTTGTCGTAACGCCTGATTACTAAAATTAAACCTATTGTATTCATCATTCACCAATGCTAGTATCCAGATAATCTAATTAATTAAGTAATTGTTCAAGAACTACTTTTTTGATAAATAATACGTTGGCCAGTCAATGTTCACTACCATCAACAACAATAATTCATTTTTTATCTTATGAAATCATCGCACTAGCGTAGGATGTGGCATTTTATGGGTTTGCGCCATAGTTTCATATGTGTTATAAATAACAACATCATATATGTAATTTTACGTATCTACCTTTCATTCTGTTACACACTATGATGAATCTATTAGTAAATACGCTTGTTTGTTTTAATGTTCGAATATACTCGTACTAATCATATTAGCTGAGTTTCTCCTATTCACATTATCATCAATTACTGTAATATCTGTTGTAGGTGTTGAACAATATGTCATAACTCATGACATATTATTGCATTATTAGCACCTGTTCATTAGGTGTTTATTAGTAATCATTCCAATGCAAATACTCACTCCAAGGATAAATTATAATCTGTATTTCATTGCGGTTCCCCGTCTCCTAGACGTAACATTTATTCTATCATTGAATCAATTTATTTACTAATAGCAGAAAGAAAACGACAGCCAATTACGGTGTTTGCGCAATTTATCATATTTTTTCCACGAGGCCTGTCTATCTACCAATACACACGCGTTTCGAAGACCTATGCGTATTTTGTACATCTACTAAGATATCAATATATATGAGTTCAGTGTGGCTTTGAATTCTATTGACTAAATGTATGAAATTAGCATTAATATGCCATGTTTTTTGTCAGTCAGTTTACCTCAGACGGTGTAGATACTATCTGAGTTTTCACCCTCCTTCGACAGATATAAATAAATAATAAGTTTTTAGTTTCTCTTTATGTGATTTCCTATAGATATTTCCCATGTCCACATTTATTTGCACATAACTCTGTTTTTGTTAATGTTCACATCTATAGAAACTAGTTCAATAGGTAAACTGTCTGCGAATTGATTTTATAAATTGTTTTACGTTTCACCTATTTGTACCTATGTAATTATTAGTGAGCGTTGTGATTGAAACTGTTAGTAATTAATAAAATATGTATTCATAATATTAATGTTGAACAAATCGTTATTAATTTATGAAATTACCACGCGCTGGTAGGTAATTTCCGCTACTCACTGAACTGGAATCATTACATCTATCGTCCTTGTACAATCTACATAGTACATTGTACGTACAGATTGTGTCAGATAGAATACTGTTACTGATATACGTGGGTATATGTATAGTATGTGCTTTCTCCCTGTTAATATTTCGCTTAGGAAAGCGAAAGTAAAATGGAAAATGCTACAATATTTATCAATATTTATAAAGACCCTTCTAGTCCTTTGGATTCATCGATAATAATAATTGCTGAGTAGCAGTAAACACACGTGCATTACTCATTGTTAAAAACAGTTGTATGAATGTCGTTACCAACAACAGAAATTCACTGAGATGTACAACAACGAATCTAAGCAACTTTAGGTTTACGTAAACGTGTAAGTTCAAGCACACCTCACTACATTGTCTACTAATTCATTTCCGTCTTATCACTTCCGGCACATAAAACATTTTGTATAATTTGCGATTCGTTAAATGGTCTCTCGACCTAAATAATACTTTAGTGTGTTTGTGTTTCTCCATCCCACTGCTTTGCACCGCGCCCCCGTGTTAGTAGTGGTTCTACACTCTATAGTGTATAGTGGAGCAATGGTTTATAATAAAACTTTTAAATAAACTTTAAAATCGTTTGACGTTTTCTATCAAGCTCTCTTCACACAAACCTCTTTGCTTTTCAAATCAACGCTTTACAGAGAACATAGAGGTACCTATATGAACTTTGTATGATGTAGTCGGCCAGATTATATTGGCTTTTGAATTTGTTTTTCATTTTGTACCCTGCAAATGGTAAATACGAGTATATTCTATATGTATGAGGTAGTTTTTTGTATGCTCGAATCGTCTATAAATAAATGTTATGCGGTGTTAGTTTTGCTTTTTTGAAATGTTAAAAGTAACTACATATGTATGGCGCTCTGTCCTTTCTACTTACCCTGCAGAGGATGTGGCTTGCGAGTATAGATATGTATGTAGAGATAGATAGATATGTTTAATTTTTCCATTTACATAATCATAAAAGTAGAACGCAGCAACTATAATTTTACAAAGAGTACTATTCTTTTCCTCCATATCATTCTGAAACGAATGAATATGGAATGGTGTTCCCTAATTGTAATATTTGCTTTGTAAGTGTATCACAAAAGCAATTCCCTCGTATTTCCTCTTCACTCTACGTATGTTCTACCTAACTAACAATTACAGCCTTAGGCGTTGATTATCAATGTTCACAGAAAATACGACAGCTGAGATGTATATTGTGTAGGCATGTATACTGTCTACCTAACGCCTTATATTATTCCGAGCTTTTGCACAGCACTAACGGAGTCTACTCTACGTGTCACTTGCGACACAATTTTTCTATTCTCTCCTTACATAATTTAAAATACTCAAAGCTCGCACAGAAATAGAAAATCATAAGTCTCGGTTTTCAATTATTTCTTGGAATGATTTTGTATTTTATCTTTATCGTCTCCAGTTCAATCAGTTCATGATTGATTGAATTCTGGATAATGTTATTTTATGAACTGTTCAATGAATACCATTGTGTAAAATGTATACAAATATTAATTAGAAGTCGTGTTAGAGTACGTATATAATAATAATATGTCTATTTTGGATGAGTACTACAGGCATTATATCGATACTTTACTCCATTTCATTCATCTCAAACAGATGTATTCAATAATGGTGCAGATTTTGATGAATCTAATAGCATTCACGTGCTGCTGCCAATCAATGCTTCATTGAATCAGGCAATCATTGTTCCACCTATACAGTAATATAATTCCTACGTCTGTTTTATATGGAACGGCCATCCATCACTACATTTCCATATCTTCTGACTCTGTAAAATTTATTTCTACTCGTACTATGGATTTGATTATATTAATTACATAACTCGCTACCGAGTTTTGCGTTTTTAACGTACACATTACATGATGCATATGATTCACTGTACCATGCTGCTCGTCGTAAAACTCTTATTTATTTATATTAATTAATATTGTCCTATAATCGACATACAAATGACAACGTAAATTTGAATATGTTTTTACGGTTTTGGAAATGTTTGTTATACTAAAATTGTCTGTTGTCTAATCGTAATTTTTCTTTTTCTTTACAGGTAAGTTACACGCAATGCAAAGTGCCACGGTAGATTTTTATCATCTCATGTTGTAAGTTTGAAAACTGCATAATGTTTTTCGCCATGTGAGAGATTAACTCGAAAACCTCTGAAGAACACACAGCCTAAGAATCCTTGTTTCATCATACTGTCTCTGTACGTAACTTAAAAGATTATCTAAGTTTCCTTTGATGTGTTAAATTTTCTACAAGATGTGTAGGCGAATCGCTATATTACATACGATAAAGTGATTTGCTGAAATTTTATAGGATGATATCGGACATCTTGGGAAAGTCGGATTTATCTTTCCCTTCGTCGGACTGCCCAGTGCCCACCTCCTTCTGAATACATTTAAATCTTTTCATTTATAAAAAAAGTTCCAACAATGAAGGAATCCCCCATTTCTAATACATTTCGGTTTCTTTTGATATTCATATGGTAATCCTTTTGTGGAAGCCTTATTTTTCATTTATCCGTTATAAACTGTAGAATGTATACCAGATTGGATATTGGATTATACTGTAAAGGTAGACAGATGCCGACTATACTCTCATATTTTCTAAACTGTTTTATTTTTATTATCAGAGCTTTGATTCTTGTCTGAATTTTCCCCTACTAACGTCATCTAGAACATTTTCCATCATGAAAATAACATCTATTTCAAATTATTGGACACGGTGAGCGATTTTGAATATTTAGTTTTTCTCCCTTTCACCATCGAGTTACTAACTAAAACTAAATTCGTACATAACTAAATTCGTATAAAATCCTCTATTCGTTAAAGCCTTCTCTAGTTGTTCCGTCCATCAATTATTAAAGACCCTGGTAAATATTCACCAGAAATCCTATTATTTTTTTCATCCACACCGTTTTTTTTTTAATTTCATGTTTAATATATTCTTTCTGAACGTAAAATTTTCTTGAAGATTTTGGGGAGACATTTGCAATAAAGCCCCGTCGCTAGTAATTCATAGCATGTCGATATTTCACACCGAAAATTCCCATTATCGGGAAAGACCACACGTATAGTGTTTATTATTAGGTGGTATTCGACTCATGCCAGGTATTCATGTGGCCCGTTTGATAATACTAAAAGCCGTAAATTTTGACAGGAAGCAATAAAACAATCACAGTTTATATAATATTAAGAACGAAGCCATGTTGTTACGTCGTTGCATGAATAATTAATATTTGATGGTGCAGTAATACAGATCCTCACTCATATAAATTATTATTCAACTGAATGTCTATTTAATGAGAGAATTGTTTGCCTTACAACACATGGGTGTTCCTGTATTCCGTACTAAATATCATCCTTTTAAATTCAATACTGGATAGGTATATCTTGTTAGTCTTGCGGAACTGAGATAGCCATGTTTTTCTCTGATTTTGAATCGTTTGTACAAATAATGTTGACGTATACACCCCTTCGTTGACCCATTCCGTGTTTTCTGTAAATAAATTAATTGAAGCGATAAAAAAGTTTCGTTTCTTTTGAATCTGGATTAAAATTAGTGTGAACGATGAGATGTGTTTAACGTCATCTCACATAATTATTTATTTATAAAATCTACTGATCCACGTACAGTAAGTGTCCATATTGTGTAACGCTTTTCTCCGCATATGACGCCACTTTCACGTTTTACAATAATTGTTTATCAATATCATAATTATTTATGAAACTTGCACTGCGACAAAACCACGAGGAACGTGTGTATTATAATAGGAAAGTTTTTCATAAATCAAAAGTTTCTTTGGAAAGTTGTGATAAAGTTTTCTAAATATTATTTCTCATTAATAAATCCCCCTCCTTGACAAGTCTGTCGTGTTCAAAATTCATTTCTTGACCTATTTTTTGGTGGAGGTTCTTCAGTTTAAACAAAAGTCGAATCGAACTTTATTTCCCATTCAGCTTTTATAATATTATGATGATAAGATATCAAAGCCATTATTAATACACATTGTACTTGTGTTGTACAAACATTTGAGTTTGTTATTCCAGAAATCGTATTCAAATTACATTACTCTTCATTTGTTGCAGTTGGTATTTGATTTTCAAACCAAACATCCGGGAAAACTTAGTAATAATATATTTTTATCTTCGATGAGGGAAACTTTTCCCATTTATATGACTTGATTCAATTATTATTGCCAACTTTTATCTCGATTGTAATGCAAATCTCGAAATGTCACAAGTCTTTAATAGAATGTAATATTTACCGCGTGGTTTTCTCTTCCATTTATTCATAAAAATGTAATTCATCTGTCCGGAATCTCTGTTGAGTCTCGTGTCTCTAATTTGATCTTAATCGCCGACCCGACAAAGTTTTGACATTTTTTTTAAATTTAGCATTTTTGGACTTGTCTCAAACGACTTAATTATACGAGTGAACCACGTACCGCTCTGGATGGAATGTTTTTTTGGTAATCCTTTTTATTTTTCGTTTTTATTCAGAACTTATTTTAGGAACCATTCTTCTAGCATCCCTAAAGCATGTTCCAACAATATCAATTAATAATGTGGGTATTGTAGAGAGGAAAGTGACGCAACCACAATCGGTGAAGAATCCTGCCCATATGCCATACGATAAGTAAAGCAAGTATGTGGGTATTGAGAATAGTTTTCCCGATTTTTGATCATAAAAGTAGGTAGTATTTCGTATAACTGTGTTACCTACGTTCAGTTACGTACATATGTACTTACATACTCGTAGACTCGTAGATGATGGCTTATTCGCAATGGAGATATTAAAGTTTGCTCACAGTTCACTTGTCCTTGACAATAAAGGCTTGGTATATAATGTTATATTAGAAATATCGAGCTTTCGAAAATACACGCAGTGAAAAAACCTGAAAACACTCGCTGAGTAAATATAACTTATCACCCTGAGAAATCCTTCCAGAATACCCGACGGAATAAACTTTGTAGTTTGTACACGCATTATTATACTATGATACATCAAGTACCAGGCTACTAATTAATATTTTGTAACATCCAATAGTATTCACTTCGCGTAGGTATAAGATTTAATGAATAGTTCAATAAGTAATTGGTCATTGACGTGATTTTTTATTGTTCCAACACAAGAAATCTTGCGAAATAATAGAAACCGTTAAGTGTATCAAGTTTGTGGTGATGTATTTAGTAGTATTTTGTTGATATCTAGAAGTTCATTATTGTAGAAGACGAAACATACGTCGCACTCCAACTACTTATATATCCTATTAATTCGTCCCACGTAATGCTAGTAATCCTAGGCGTCCTCTGTTATCTTTAGGGAATTTCAGTTAGTAGGTCTTGAAATAGTTTATTTGTTAAACTTAAGTTTTTATAATCGTCCATGACAAAAGTCTAAATGAAAATGCTTTATATTTAATTGTGTGTTGCGGAAAGTCAATTTTCTTTCTATTCACAGCATGTAGAAGTAGAATGTGCGACAATAAATATCTTCTCATGTAGGTATTTTACTAAACTATTATTTTTTGCTTATCCATACGTTGCAACGGTTATTAATGTCAGTCAGGCTTTCGCTTTGTTTTGTTTAGATTTATAATGAGTTGAATTCGTTTACATTTCAACTACCGGTGAACGTATGTACGATACTAATGTTGGATAGAGGTATAATAAAATATTTCCAGTGTGATTGTGTGCCAAATATGGACCGAGTCCAAGTTTCATCTGGAAGTGTTCCATCAGTGAAAAGGGTGTAATTATTTCACATAACTGGCATCCGTTTGTAAAGTCTTAATCTATACAACCTTGGATATGTGAATTGACGATTGATCTGATACGGAGGACACTTTGCAAGGTTCAAGGATGAATTGTATATTTGCATTCAATAGCATTTCTTCCTGTTTCTACCTTTTTATTATTCTTCGTTGTTAGCGATGACTAATCGCTAAATGTAATAGGTATTTTTAAGGAATATGATGTTATCGGTTGGAAGTTAAATGAATTAGTTTTATCTCTTTTCTTAAAGTGGCATCCACCCGTTCACTAGTTTTATCCCTCAAGGATTTATTTCTTTCTTTGAACGGTTAATCCACCTTCAGTAAATCAATTTATTTTTGATGCCCGAATAATTGTATTTCGCTTCAATATTGAACTCTGATATTACAAAATAATGTTATTTTAAGGATTTAAGGATTAATTACAGCATAATTTGTGTATAGTCAAATTGTTTCCTTTCAATAGATAATCTCTTTACGTGCCTCTACAGTCTACGTTCACATCCCGCTTAGTAGTAGCCGCTCTACGCCGCGCTGTCTACGGATACGTAGAACGTAGATACGTTGTATAAGTGAGTAGACAACATCAGCTACGGCCGACCAGTCGCTATCGTATAGCGCCGTGCGCCGCGCGTCTACGTATTGTAGCGCTCGGCCGCATTGGTGCCAAACTCCTAACTGTACAACACATACATACACAATATACCCTCGTCTATATTGTTATTACTTGTACACATGATTATGATTTTGCATAAGCTCTACTGCATCATGCAGTTTTTATTCAGTTGCGAGTTGTATATAAATAATTTCATTATTACTATAACGTTTGGTGCAAGATGAATTTTACTTGGATTCACAACGTCGACTTTTTTTTATAATTTCCGTTACATGAAAATTGAATGAAAAATTATATTCCCGGTGTTTTTTTTTCTCTCTTGTGTGATCGTTGTGGTGCACGTTATTATTTTTATGAACCGTTTCACTAATCGATAGTTTTATTTTTCCGTAATGTTTCGTATTATGAAAATATTTTTGTCTTGCTTTTAGTTGTCACGCTTGCAGTTAAGTACACGTGTTCCATGACAGTATAATATATGAATATTAACTTTCGTAATATCGTCTTCCTTATTTTAATTGAGTGTTCTATATTGTTATTAATTACTGATTTGATACAAGTGTTGGCGGTCAATGTGACTATATAAAGTTATTTTAGGTGATGAGTGTATATTGAACATGCAGTGTCAAACATCACCAATAATATAGTTAAATAATTGTGGTTACTACTCAACTGATATCAAATTAACCACCGACCAAATTGTTAAATTACCTATATTCACGTTAGATTATTGAATCGATTAGTTGAATTATATAATAGTCATATATTTTCCAATTAATTAATACATAGAGAGAAATTATAATAGAGAGATAATTATATAGTGCAACATAGTTTATTGGGTGTATTTTAGATATAATTATAATTTGATATTGTTAATTAAATAGTCGAGCAATGGTGACACCTCAACTTAGAAGTGTGATGAGCCACGATGATCGTGCAGTCAGCCCACGAAGGGCAGGTGGCCGTGCAAGGTTCTGATATGTTCTCGGAGTTGTGCAGAGAGACGCTCAGGAGAGCGTGTGCAGCAATAGCCTACTGCAGGGAAAATGGATACGTGACGGAGAATCGTAAGACATGAGACTCTTTGCTTGCCATTTCAGCGAAATTATCAGCTCGTGAGGGTGACTTTGATTTTCTTATTGATGTCTGTATTCCTGAATATTGTCTGCTTAATTACTTCATTCATAAATCAAGAATCACATACGACACGCACCACTTACAACTTCTTGCTTAATTCCGTAATGTATGTTTTTCTGAGTTAATTCGCAAATAAACTTTACTAGTCTTTCTTTATCTAATACTCTAATTTTGTTTGGAAATGTAATACTCAGATCGGAAGCACTTACTAAATAAATGTTCTAAGGGAACACAAAATATGTACACAGTACATACCTACTCGAATTTTAAGAAAATTGTTTTCATGTCGAGTTGATCGAAAGACATCAATCATTTTTATCATCTTATTCCATGACTGAACTATAAGCACTGCATGGATAGCTACACATTGAATGCTTTCTTGTGTGTATGTCACATTATATTATCCATCAGGGGGTATTGGAATTGAAAAAATATATTACCTAAAGTCTGTTAGGAGCCTATCAATCATGCGAAAAATGTAGGAGAATTATTTTGTTCTAAATGATAAGAGACTCGATATGAAACTTTATCTCAAACCCTATCGTCCATATTATATTGTGAAATTGATGAGTTCTATGATTACCTCGGCTTTCTCTCTCTCTTTCTGTATATCATGTACGAATATTTCTATCTTCGTATGTAATTTCCTCGTTTTCATTTCCCTGTAGGAATCGCGGTTCAATCGGTTCTTCCAATTTATTGTATCTCGAGTCAGGTAGATATTTAATTATTTTTGTATTAATGAATCACGTTTCAATGTACGCGATTTCGTTGTGAATTAAATCCTACAAGTTCCGTTAATTCTCAGGATATACAGTTTAGATAGGTTCTTGATAGACTTGCGTGTATAGTTCGTGTTTTCTTACAATCGAGTTTATCTATCACAATACCATTATGTGCACGTCAAGTAAGTATTCAGCCCGAAGTAATGAGACAAATTTCCACTTCGCGTCTCGTAAAATGTCAAAGGTCATGTGTTTCTATTGAAACTGTCTAACACTCTAACACGACATGTAAATTCAATACATCGCCGTGTTAGCTCGTGTGTATGATTGATTTCTGATCCCTGATTTATCAATAAACTTTCCTTATTATTATTAAATAATTTCAATATTTTATTTGCAATCTATACTTCACTCATCTTTGAATCAAATTGTGAAATTAATTCGTCGCACGAATCTTTTGAAGTATATGGGGAAAATACAGGTTCTCAAACTTAAAATTAAGTAATTTCTACGTTATCCGAATCATTTTGTTTTGTTGCAAACTCTATAGATCTGTAACGTACAATTATAAGACAGTTTTGTGGCGTGAACACAAGATTCCACAGCGACTAGAGTGAGAATGACATATTGTTGATACTCGCATAGTAAATAGACACAGATGTAAGAGCTTATTTTGTTCCCTCAGTGGAAAGTTGTAAGTACTGCGTGTATGCAGATTGCAGAATATAGAACGAGGCTTTTGAGTTTTGTTTTCCCTTCTATATTTATCCTCGTTGGAGAGATTCTCCCTTCGCTGTATGATACAGTTGGTGTCATTGTTTTCACAGTTCGCGCCCTAATTACAACGTTTTTTTATCGCGAACTAAAAACTTTCCTATTCATATTATTATTTTCCACTACGTATTTTTCATGCGGCAATTAACGTCACAATATATCTACTTTTATTATAACTCCCCATCAATCGACTCTCACTATTCAATGCTGATCACTTTTAATCAAATATGATATGCGATAATCCATTTACATTTTTTTTGTGTTGGGATAATTTTTAACATTGAAATGTGAGCTTCTGATGTATGTGCATTTTAAATCTCATACGATGGTTTTATCGAACGAAAAACCTGATTCAATAAAATAAAACGATGTGCTGGAAAATATACAATTTTAATTAATTGAAGTATTAACGATGAAACGAAATACTAATGATTTTTACTATTACCTTATTGTATTGTATACTTACTCTAAGAGCCTCTTGACCATCTTTTACTAAATCAGTAACTGTCAAGGATCTTCCTAAATTCATACATCAGTAAAACTAGTTTTACGTACAGACTACATTATTTACTAACAATATATTCGGTTTGCATACTTGGTATTCTGTTATTATAAACACGATATTATGTTTGCAATTGTACAGTCTTGTTTATTATACAACTTATTCAATAATATTATACAAGTCAGTACACTTTGCATGAGGAATGTGTGCAGTGCATTTATTTATAAGTATTATTGTTATGTTTGTTAAGTTGGTAGTAGTTACTTACTTAATTGAGACCTGCAGTATTTGGTATATTTATACCTCTTTGACATTCCTACCCCTGCCATTGCATGCTATTTTGACCTTAGAGAAATGCGCAAATTTTCATTCTCTTTATAGGCACTCCATACGCTGTACATACATATTATATTATACACTCTTGATACATCGCATGTGCGATATGAATAGAATATGTAGGTGTGTTATTATAAAACATATTTGCCGCATTACATAAGTAACGTAATTATTAATCTGTTCCTTAAAAAAACAATACTATTTCTATGTATTCACTGCCTTCCCAAATAATATCTTGTTGTACTCTCGATTGAGCTAAAACATTCACTCGAATGCGTAAAGGTTCATCTTACCTGAATTATTTTGTATTTTTTATTGTTAGACACTTTTGAACAACTACTCTATATATTTTCAGGTTATTTACTCTATTTTTAAGGAACCACAATATATTGTATCGCTTTAACTCGGTAGATTACATCAAAAGAATGGATACTTTGTTCCTATTTAGATTTATCGGTTCGTCGAATTCGATACTAGCATCTTCATTCACCTTTAACTAAATTGTGAATCCAACAATTACGTTGTATCTTTGTTGGGGATAAATTATTTCCTTACATTTTCCTTTTAATAAAGACCAGGGAAAAAAATCGTGTACGTTTAATTATGTGTTTCAACATGAAATACGATGTTAACTGCCATTTTTTCTAATTTAATTATTTTTAATAAAATCTTCCACCTCTGCCGTCGTCCTCACGGCCACATTAATTTACGTGTAACGTTCTCCCGACTTTCTGAATATTTCAGACTTCAGAATACAACTAAATTATGAAAGACTGTGCAAATTTTCATTGCATGATTACCACGTAGTTAACGTTTAAGCTAATGTCTGCCCAGTCTCTTAACGTATCACCCGTGATAATATAGGGGGATTATCAATTCTATAAATAGTATTGATCTACGCACAATATTTGTGGAAAGGGTTGATGTAACAAATTATTTCTACCGCACCTCTAGACATCTTAATTTGACATTAGTCGATGCGCTTACAAATTTACAGTTTATTTTCGAAGTAAAATGTTGATGAGAATATGAACCAATTATTATCGATCCTCCTACGTCCTTTGGCAGACACCCCATTGAGTAATAGAAACCATCAGCCGTTTGAGAGAGGAATTTTCTCATTTACTTGGTTAATTGCAAGTCTGATCGTCAGTCATTAGAAACTCATCATTGGTTCGATTCGATCGGTATTCGATTTTATGTAAAGGTTTCCAGTTGATTACTGAGAGTACTTAGTCGTCATCACGCCGTCATTATGGTCCGTCTTTTTATATCATTCTATCTATTTCTTATCATATTTATTAGGTAACAATGTTTTACTTGGCTCCAGACCCCGGCGTATATTTTATCCTTTGTTAGTCCGTTAATTGAAAATACAAGACACGAAATAACAAGTCTCAACAAAACTACACATTATGAATATCTGTATTTCAGGTTAAATGAGTTGTATAGACTTACACGTGTCTTGCGTTCTCTGTTCTGATGATAATGTAATTGTGGTGTTGATGTGGATAAATGAAGCCGTAATTTTATTCTTCTTCACGATTGTACCTATATTCCCTTTTATAAAACATCTCTCTGTTTCTACATTTCGTTCTTCATCATTAAATAAGTTTACTTGGATTATTGTTCTGACACGTTTTGTTGGGAGGATGCTAACACTATACAGTATACAGTATACACTCTTAACATTTTCCACGGCACCTGGGACGCTTTATAAATACTTTAGTTATAATTTGTATGACGTTATCTTCTAGCACAATGTCTCGCGTACCTCTGTTCATTATTTAGTGCGATATTAAAGGTTCTAAATGGGAGTAACTGTGTCGATTACGCGCTATCTAACATTTAATTTGTATAATAAATGTTTATTGATGTATCGCGTTTCATTTTATGATCTTTGTTTAATATGTAAACCTGACGATTCCAAGTGCCTTAAGCGGGGCCTACGGATGATTAGAGAACGATAAACAATAATCTATGATAGGGTAATATGTAGTGTTTGTTGTCACCATCTATCGCATAACACATTGAAGATTTATCAAAATGTCGGTCTACAGTACCTTAGACGTAATGTCCTTGTTGAAAGTTCATTGTTATAAAATTATCAATCGATAATGTGTATGTATCTCTCCCACAGACTTTGATTTATTGAGAGGGCCAACTTTCTGTTCGTCTGACGAGGGATGCGAAAGAATAATAAATCAAAGCTTGTGGAGGATTTGCTGAATATGTTTAGTGTCTTAGAGGTATATTATTTTATTGTCCAGTCTCCCTTTAGTATCAAGATTTCATGCAAAATGTTGAACATTATCGATGCGTCGCGTCGTTCATTCGTGGAGATTCTTTGGTTAGATTGATTGTAATTACATATGTATGCGACCAAGAGCACTTCTTTTCTACCCAATCCTCAGATATTAAGATGTAGTTATTAGTTTTTCTTTACGTTCTGTACATACGTTTAGTTCGGATAAGATATATTGCAATAATTTCTAGTTCAACTAAGACTTCATGAAAATTGATAAAGCTTTGGTGTTCTGGGTATTTAATTAATTAAACCATAACTCCCCGTGTGGTTAGCGCCATTTGTTAATTATTGGATGTATTAAGACGTTGGAAGCTGTTTATTGATTTACTTAAACCTAGATACATAATATTAATAGCTTAATAACATACATGAGCTACATGTCTATGTGCTCTAAAGTAATGTTTAAATTAGAATACTTAGCTCTATTTTGGTGTGATTGTATTATGCTTGTAGATAGATGACTAATCTCTTGATGATCTTAACTTTTATTAGATCACTGGTCCATTTTCAGCCTAAATTAATTGGTTTTCATAAGTTTAATTAACCACGTACTATTCACCATGATAACATAGGATTACTACAAGATTTTTTCGTTCAATGATATTTTGTGCTGCGTATAGTATTAAAAATCTAAAACTACAGCTATTCAAATAGATGGGTTAACCAAAAAAAAAGTACTGTCTATGCTTATTTTCACCCGAGCCTTTAACTTTTTAAACTATTACGAAAAACCTCCACATTATGTGCTTCACGGATAGTACGTAGGCCGCCATAATATAATTCTTACTGAAAGTGTTTATCAAGTACACCCAGCCCAGCATGTAAGTGATGTGTGTGTATTGTGGTTGGTAAGTTATAGTCCTTTTCCCCGTATCTTTTGTACTGTAATATAGTGTTTCCTTACTGAGTTACATACAACATCGCTCTGTCCCCCCGAGTTACGACTTTGTGTCGTGTAAGTCTATTTGATGGCAGTACTTCGTAAAATGATTTTTCTTCTTTTTTTTATTCCAGAGTTTAATCATTCTTGTATTAGTCCTGAAGAAGGGAACTTTGTTCCCGAAACATGTTGACTCTGGTCAAAATAAAAGTGGTGTAAACAAAGTAATATTGTTTGAATTATATAATGTCGCCACAAAATAAAGAAACCTTCAAAATCAAAGAAGTTTAATCATTTCATTATGAGTATTACTGTAAGTTCAAGGATCGAACTTACAATACAATAAAACAAATCGCAATATGAAAGATGATGAAACTTGAGTCGCAATTTCGTATAACATTTTTGTAGAAATCAACCCAATAAATGCAGACTGACGGCATGATCCCTAGTTTTTCCGATGCTAATGGTTTACCCTTCACAATTTTTTGGTAGGATATTGTAACATGTCGCGATGGAAATAGTATATATGTAGTTTATTTATTCATTAAACGAACCTAACCCTCATTTTTGTAAAGGCACATTCATATTCACAATCTTCCATAGAATTGGCTGTTGTGTTTAATATTTTTTACATATAAAATGTTGATTATTATGAGAGGAAAAAGCATTGTGAGTAGTGTATTCTTATCATTTCATTTTACGTAGATATTATGCTAATAGGTTTCGTGCTTGTACTGCCATAGTTACCGACTCGACTTACCCGTTTTATTTTCAGAAGGTAACTCCGCATTATATTTAGATCAGGTAGTGTTTGGGTAATGCGACTTTAACGTCCCAATCACCCATACTCTCCCTATCGAGATTAGCCTACGTCCTCGGTTAATTTACATGACCCTTCTCATCCTACTGCAACCAGTAAACCGTGACCTCATAGTTTTGTCTTAAAGGTAATTTCCTCCATCCGTACCTGCAACGTTTCACGCTCACAAAATTCCTGGTCCCTCCGCCATAAATTTAAATATTTTCCTGTAATAATTAGATATATCTAACGTACATACATGGACTACATGAAACAACTTGTTTTTATGATAATTCTTAATGTTTCATCCACTGTTAAAACTCTGCTCTTTAACCCACTTAATGGGAACACTGGGAAGTGCTCTTATTACCGCGTATCACTTCATCCCCAATTCTATATTATCCTGGGAGTGGAGTGATCAATTAGATACATGAAATAATATTTTAAATAACATTTTTTCGATGGGATTATTTTGATATCTAATATTATGTAAGTATTAAGAAGTTTGTTAGAAAATTGTACAAGAAGCAAATATTAGCTATTTTAATATTTGTATGACAAATATTTATACACGAGTAGATAAGAGATTCGTATGTACTCGTATCAAAATATTTGCCTAACTCGAAGTATAGCATTGTTCACAAAACGCTAGCCTAGAAAAGTAATGGGTGAATAAAACACATACAGTATAGACCTTGTACAGTGTACCTACATAGCTATACTAGGTATACTGTGTGTCTGGTGGATCCAATTATTTATTTTAAAGTTTTTAAACTCCTCCGCTGTAAGTAGGTAATTGAAGTTTTCTTTTAGATCCCTCTCCACTTTATAGTTGGGGTGTGCATTTAGCTAGTTGCTGGCGTTCTTGAGACTAATGGATTTAACAAAGCACCGATATTGTGTAAAATTTTATACTACAATTTAATGTACGTTCCAGGAGTCTCCTAACGATGGAATAACAATGTTTGTAATAAAGCTTACCCATGTGTTATAAAGTACAATGGCTATAGAAAGTTTTCCACGTGTCGAATCTTTATTTATGTTTTAATATCGGGAGTCGGGACCTTTTGTTGCCTCTACATTCATTCATGTTATTGTTATATTTTTCATTATTCATTCTCCTGCTTTTAGATTCATTCACGTCACAAGTACGATTTCTTTATAATTAATATTCCAGTACATGAATTACATATGTGACCTCCATAGATTTCCCTGTACTCGCTCCTGTGTATTTTGAAATATATTTTTTCTTCTAAATTGCCTAGTGGGAACGAAAAAAATGGACTTGACTCGTTTTATGACGCTATATGGTAGTAAATGGTTATGATTTAATTGAAGTGTTACGAGCAACATAAGCGAGTACCATAATACAGTTTACTGTCTGGCTAAAAAGTCCTGAAAATAATTGAGGGCGCTGCTGTAGTTCATATGGCAACATATAGTAGGTACTCCACGTTTATAAAGTAAAGTAAGGTAACCGCCAATTCAGCTTTTTTAAATATTTATTTTACTTAGGTAATTCATAAAAAAAATCTAATTAAAACAAGATATTTTGATTTAGTATACGTAGGTACCTATCAATAATATTATTTGTCTAGAAAATTTCGTTACTGGCACATCCGTGACAGTTGAATAGACTTCTCGTAATCTCTTCCAACCATCCCTATACTGCACCCTTATTGACCTAAGCCCTAAGCTAGCGGTCGGCACATCTCTCCATGTTATCTGCTGGCCACATCTGCCTCCTTTGGAGTCCCAAAGACTCCTATGAATGATTTATTTGGCTCCTTCTCCATCTGTCACTATACCCATGAATATCAGGAATGGGTTTTATTGAAAGAAAGTACATTTTTATCTCTGAGAGTTATATAAATTTATACAAAAAATATACTATACTCTTTAAGTACCTACTGCTAAATATTTTTTTTTTGAATACAATAAATCATTTATAATTGTAACGCATAGTTAATATGACTACGATATATATTTTATTTTTGGTCTGGCTGAAGACTTTTAAATATGCTTGTCTCGTGGCAGAAGTACCTATGTGATTTTCCCATCAGTTTCCAATATTTTCCTTGATTACTCGATCCTTTTTTTGCAATTGTTTTAATTTTACCCAATTTTCCTGAAATAATAAAAAAAACACATTTAAAGTAGGTAAATATCAATCAGATTTCATGAAAAATATTATGCAACGATTATAATGTATTGTGTCATATACTAGACGCTATAATCCACAGAATGTTGCTTACCATCAGTTGCCATTCTATGGTCATATTCCAAACATTTAAATGTCAAGTGTACACAACATAACCTACAACTTATTGGCAAGTTTTTGACACTTATTGTGGAATATACTTAAAAACAATGTCAGAAAAACATCCAAATTAACAGTACTAATTAATTAAATTATGGTTGAGTGCTGTACTTACCAGTTAGATCTACTGTCCGTGTGTAAGCATCTTTAATGTCAGATAATATACTGACGCTATGCACAATCCCAAAACGATTTGAAAATCACCTTTGATGCCCCTCTCTACGAATAGTATGTTGCTTCTTTTTTTTATTTTAATACTATTAAAAAATAAATAACTTCAAAATAACACTGATTAAAACAAATACAACGCGAATAAACCACGGTATATCATCAATCCACGTAACAAGTAGGTGACAGTCACAGTGACAGTTGTGTTGCCTGGTGTGGCCAGAGCAGAGAACATTTTAGTTCATCTATATTTATTTTCACGACTTTTTAGCCAGACAGTAGATTATAAACATAATTATTATTTTGAAAGTCTCTCTCGCTACTTATACTTTCACGTTAATAGCAAACATTTATTACTGGAACACACTGCGACCGTTTTTAATAGGTACGACTTATTTGATATCAGGCGAAGTGGCAGTAGGCACTTTACTCAGGTAGAAGATAATACTCGTATAATATAGTGTGCTCAGTGCTGGTTGCTGGTAGTGTAAGAGAGAGGACGCCTGACTACATATATAGTATAAGTATTTTAGTAGAGGCTTCTAAAAGCTTTAATAACTGTTATTCACAACAACAACTTATTTCATAATTTAACACAAAGATATGTATGTAAACTCCGTTTCCATTTCGTTTCAGATTTACTGAAGCATTTTTTTAACACGCTTTTTCTCTGCTCTCGTTCTCTGCTCCTTTAGAAACATAAAGTTCTTTAAAGTAATATTTACTTCGAAACGAGATCTCCTCTGTATAGGCCTCTTTGCCTTTGTCTGGTTGTTTGTTGTTGTGCAGTAGGTCACACATTCATTGTACGATTTGAAATATTACCCTTCAGCCGCCTATGTACCTACGGTTCAGATAATTCATTGAGCTGTGCAAATATTAACAACGCGACCGATGAACTGCACACAATGGACAACAACACAACAATCAATGTCCAATTGAATTGACCGCGTGTTTATAAGCAAACACACGCCGTGGATTTTAATTATCTACCCATTCTCAATACAACCTGCATGTCGTACAGTACCTACATAATATGCACATCCAATAATATCGTGACTATATCGGACGTAGAGACTCTAGTCCTGTTTTTTTATTTAGTGATATTTAGATTCCTACCTCTGACTGTTAAAAAAACATACTTACTACCCGCAAGCATGTACATATTTTATCTTCATTGCTTTTCAGAATTAATAGTAAGGAAAGTAAAGAAGCTTTCTGACAAAGTGTCAATTTATTTTGTTACGGTTACGATATCCCGATACGCGTAAAATGGTAATGTGAATTATCGTATTGAGTTTATTTGATACATAACATAATTGTGTTATTGACATTCCAATGACTGACCGTAAAAGCGTGTACGTTCACAATGTCGAGGTGGATGCATTGTTTCATGTAACAGTTATTTTATTAATAGAGCGATATTTGCATAATCACGAATATTGTCGATACCATACAAATAATATTATTAGAGATACCTACACAGACTACATGCAACTGCATCGTCATATTAAAGTTGTCACGTTCATATGGCATGCATGACAAACACTACTGGCGAATATTAGCTTCATTCGCAATATTAAAATAATTTAATTTAATTCCCATTATGTTGGAACTAACAGATTTAATTATCAATGTAAAATGGGATTGAACTTCAGTGCTGTCTCTGTCCTTTAATGTAGGCATTTAATGGTGATGGTTAATATAGTTATGTATTTTCGCAACCGTAAACGAACAGATTCGACATCAAAAGCGGACATTTTTGATGAATTTTGTAATGTATTCAAACCTCTCTCGATTCTACTTCTATTGTCGTCTTTTGTGTTGAATTTCCATTTGATATTATTGTTTGGACGAATCTATGTATACTTTATTATGTATGTTCAGCCTACTTTCGTTATTGATTGATGTTTTACTTTTATTAATTGGTGTGTTTGTCTTCTTTTCAGCGGGAGCCGCGCCAGTTGACAATGCTCACAGGCAAAGCCGTCCTTCATCTGCAAACAGAGGTAATAATTATTGTCGAATTAATTTGCTAATGAACTATCCACACCACTTTATAATTTCATTATAAGTTTATACACAACACTGGAATCAATAAAGCCACCAAAGCTCACACCAACAACTATACCTTTATATTTTAGCGAACCTCCAATGTATTAGTTATTATCTGTATAGGTCCGCTATCAGTTATGTTTATTTTATCCTGGGTTTCATCATTAGGGTATGTACTTTAAATGGGGGTTAATATTTGGAAACCAACGACAATATCCATTCTGTTTGAATCAAGTGAACCTTTTAATCATATTACGCTTAAAATTTGTATAATCAATTCGTTGTAATATATATCTAGTAAGTAATTTTATATAAGATCGCTCTCATCGTATTGTCAAAAAGCGTGCAGTAGCAAAATGCAGTAATCCCCGTCTATCGCCTTAAATTTAACGACTCTTCCTGTATGGCCCGTTTATCAACGATGTGTCGTTTTAATGAGATTTTTCACATCTTTATTACGAGTATAAGATTTGTACCTCACTAGAACGTACTAACAAATTCTTTATAAAGTTTTCCACGGTGGTGTTTTTCTTCTCCAGTAATTTATATAGGAAATGGTTCAGGAAATCTAATTACGAATGACACCTTTCTCGGTTATCTAGGCCATCGGGCAATTGACTCTCAATTTAAAACAATGTGAAACATATCATAAACTCGTAGTATTGGTGAAAGGTTATGTAGGTGTTTCTGATAGTGTTTATTTCGCATCCCCTTTTGTAATGGATGTATGGTGATGTCGGAAATTTCGATAAAGAGCTTCTTTAATGCTAGTGGCAACCAATAACATAAAGGATAAACCTTAGAACACAAAAGCGATCTATTTTATCAAACATTTTATCTTCGTGTGAACAAAATATTACATTTTGATAGTAAAAATTTTGTGGGGAAGTAATATCTTTTTATCCTACTTCGCATTACGTACATAGGTTTATTATTTTTGTTTTTTAACTAGGATTCTGACCACCTTCGGTATAAATTTGATGAAATTAATGCAGAGCAATGTCGAAACGTTTACGCAAAAAATGTTTCTAAATTAAATCAACTTTGTACGTGAGATGCAAACAAATGTGTCGAGGGAAATCAAAGTGTGATGTTATTATTCATTTCCCTCTGGGCGCCGCATTATTGTACACAGGCCGGGAGTTGATTTTGCCTCCCAAAATATCATGTTTCAACACTTTGCCTGAAATCATAATATTACATGAATCTGTAATCTTGATTGCCTACGCTTTGTGGAACTGGCGAGACTTTAAGAGTATGTTCTGAGGAAGTATCGAATGATATTGAACATAGTTAAATATTTACATGGGTATAGGTTTCGCCTTTTAACTACAAGGTGCTTTCAATCGTGTAATAAATGTACTCAAATCAAGACATCCTTCTTCTTTGTTTTGAGTCCAATCTGTGATTCATTCATCTCACTAAAATGTTTTTGCTAAAGATTTGGGCTGCAAAGATTGGCACTGAAACTACTACATTCCATTTAGTTACCCGATCCAATTAAAAGAATAAAACTTGCACAATTCCTTTATCAATATATGTATTTATGTATAAACAATGATCGTGTTTTTAAGAATGGATTCAATCTTTTGAAGGTGTCTATTAGTTGGCCTTCGCCATTCGGCATATCTGTTGTGTGAATTAATTAAGTTATTCGTATCACAAAAATATATTTAGGCCATAGGTAAATATGTACGCTTATTACTTACATTGATGGGATATTTCGTCAAGCACTTGAGTAAATACTAAACCAATTGCTCGCACGGAATGGAATCCAATTATTTATTATTTGAGCACAGCGTGTCTGTTGATTTGGGGATCGAATGAAATAGGAATATTGTTCAGTACACAGTTGTATACTCGTGGACTCTCACTAAGGGCTGGATTTCATTTTTAGTAACATTTATGGAAAGTGACCCATCGTTGCATTTTCTTTGCTTATATGAATATAATTTATGATAGAATTGTATATCTACGGGTATTCATTAGTATTTGAACCTCCTTTTATGGAGTAATCGATCGTGGCCGTTGCCGGACGTGGGAAAATATTATCTGCGGTTAATTTTAACCTATTTCGCTAGAAAGTTCTATAAAAAGAATATATTATAAATCGGTTATGCAACATCCTTTCAATATCGCACATCTACACCCACGTAGTTGTATTATGAAATATCGGGAAATCTGCCCCATTGGTGATAATTTTATATTTGGAACGCACGAGCTTACGGCTAATTGAATTACGGTATTTTATATTCACAACGAGATGCTTTTTTCAGTAAAATTGACATATTTCAAACTCCGAATATTAAACGTCAACTCCTATTATAAAATGTGAATTTTCCTCTATTAATTGCCATTTGTAATTTGATCACAACAACGTATAATGGATAGACCTTTTACTTTGTTTTTTAAACTCTATACTGTAATAAAATATGCATTAACCTATTTTTAGTTACAACTTTGTGCTTCATCAATATACTTTCATATTATAGTTTGCTACACGAAACTACTGATAAAGCAATTGTTTTGTTTGTAATTAGAACTTGAAAAGCATATCTTGAAACTGTGGACACAGCATTACTATTTGATGTATGCAAACAGTATTAAAGTTTGAGTTCATCTGCAACAAACTCAAGATGGTTAGTTTGCATCTCTTGAAACACGGTTTCTCGTTATTGGAGAAATCTTAATTCTCTGTCTCCCGGAAGTGTGAAAACAATTGCAGCGTATTATTTTAACAAAGTGGTTTCACAGTACCCACTAGTATTTGATACGGTTGTTGTATGATGTGATGTGCGTAATGTTGTTACAGCACATTCAGTGCAGGCTTTGCTGGTACAGCAGTGATAATATATTGTATGTAGTATTATTATTAACGTGGTTATCTGTGGTGGCACATGACATTAATGGCGTCCCTCATTCCACTTTACGAGTTATACGACAGTCGAACATTTAAAGGCAGCCATTTCGTAAATCTTTCCCTTAACGCTTTCTTTCGTGTGAAATATCATTGTTCTCTCTCGCATTCTTCTTGATATTGAACTAGTATCATGTAGTATGTAACAGTATTTAAGGCACATCGCGTATGTCGTCGCAAATGTTTGATGTGATTATTATAATTATCCCTTTTTCCTCTCATCCTAGGCTGGTCGGGGAGCCAAAACATCAGTGTTTCTTTGTCATGGCCTCCTGTCTATTGCAGTCTCCAAGACCTCTAGCAACTTCAACCACAGTCTTTTCTCACCTTTGCCACTTGTATCTACCAGGGATGGGCTAGTAGTCTTCTGTTTGCGCTCTTAGCTACTATTGCTTCTTGAAAAATTTGTTTTAATGTGTCATCAACTTAATACCAATTCTTATACAGTGGAACGGGGAGGTTATTGAATTACATAACATACATTATTTTTGTTTTAAGCAAAAGTTATTGATGAAAGTTCAAAACTTCCTAATAGTTTTCTTCCACGATTCTGTTTAGGAAACTACTTCACAAATTTTTCTAGTTCTTTGACTTATAACTTTGTATCACCAGTAATTTTCAGCCCCCGTGATTGTCACTTGAAGCGACGACCATTTTGTTTTAACACACCTCAATAATTTTTCTTTGCATCATTTTTCTAAAATCACAGATCGTAAGAAATTACTCAAAGTGTCTTTGAGTAGTTTCTCAATTAATCATTTGCGATCTTTGCTAATGATAAATTGGTTTTGTGTACTCTCCGTCAAAAGGCTTTCCCCTGTCATTAGAAGGGCTTTACGTTATTTTAATTGATGAATCTTATTAATAAGTTGTCATTTACAGAATGTCCTTTCAATTAATTATTCTTAACATCGGCTGTCGAGCTTAGTTTTATGATTTCAGTATTATTTCCTCTACACTCTGCTATAGGCGACTTAATTGAAATGGACTATTTTAATTTTCATCCAACGTTACAACATCCTTATACTTCTCCCTCTATTGCATCACATTTATTAGTTTTCGCAATAATAAAGAGTTTATTATTCATAAAATTTCACTCATTTTCCTACTTCAATCTCCACTTACATTTTCCGAGTTTATTAGTTTGTGTTATTTCCTCACGAGTGTTTTCACATCGTATCGTTTTTAATAGTATCAATATTTTGCTTCGGTTTTTTTTGTGTTGGGGAGGAAGCGAGGTTATCAGAAATTCTCCCTTTGTATCGCAAATTCCCTGATGCAGACATTATATTCATAAGCTCTAATCTTAAACATTTATATATTATCCGAATATAGCACTACCTTGAATTTATAAGTAGCTATTGATTAGGTCACCTGAAGATAATTGAATGACCTTAAAAGTCGGAAATTCGAAATAGTGTTGTGGTGATTTATTTTTCAACTCTTGCGTCTCTATTAATTAATATATTGAAATGTGCAGAAGTGATTGGCGAAAAACGTGCCGTGTAAATTAAAGTTGTATATTTCTGTTATCACACAGGGCGTGAGAGGCCTAAGTCATTAGGTCATACACTTCATTGGTTCGCGCACGTTGGCTCCGAACCAGAAGTAGTAACGGACTATTCCTACTATTATTCGGAGACAGGGAACCTCTTGGGAGGTGCGATACAATAAAAGCATGATGTGTTATTATAATTTATTATCTTTACCTTATCATAACCATCTCTAATTGGGTCAGCAGCATCTTCAACTCTTACAAATTATAACAACAAGCCTTCTTTCTCATGACCCTAATTATGTTTGAGAATCAAATTTCTTCAGGACAAATTCCGTGGTGATTTTCTGTGACGTTTTTCACTCAATTTCCTTACCAACCTTGTTCAGCGTTGAAAAATTCAATCTTTTTTTATAATTTCTATAATTTCCCCATGTTTTTTTATTCCCGGAGATATTTTAATTCCAGATACGATCGCAATTAGTCTGTGAAATTCGAAATGCTTCCATATTATTATATCTCTGTGTCCCTTCATTTCCTGTTTTTTGCTCGCACCCGTGACCTAACGACCTCCGGCGATGAGATGGTAAAGATATGATATTGTCCCACTTATATTATTATCTCGATGACATTATATTAGATTATATTTTTATTTATATTATGTATTATGTATTATCTATTATTATATTTTAATCAATATAATATAAAGTGTGCCGTTTGTCAATAATTAATTTTTATTGAGTATATATATTCGTATTTTATCTACATGCCTCCAGTTATATTTCCAAAATATTGTTTTTTTTATTCGTGCCAACAGTATTAATATCAGAATTCACAGAATTATTATTAGCTATACCAAACAAATTCGAACGCGTATAACAAACTGCATAAATGTGACGCAATCAAAAAGTGTAAGGATAGGGCGGTCTGGCGTTCTGTCCTCTCTGACTACCGCGCGAGGGACGTGACGTGGGGGGATAAGATTTGATTTTGACGTTGTTACTTTAATACAAAAAAATAGAGACAGGTTTATCAAAAGTCCTTGTCAAATATAAAAATAATGAGCAAAATTTCATATTGTTCTTTGATATTTTCGTTTGTAGTTTTCATAAACTTTAATTATAATTAAAATAATTGTAATATGGGTTTATTATTTCTCGTTCAAAGATTAGATTATATATTAGAGAGACTGGACAATGGACAGTGTTTCTGTAAACATCTAATTTGCACTACAATTATCACACTTTGTATTGCAACTTGAGAATTAGTTTTGTTTATTATAACTAAAGTTTATATTTGGACACTTTACATTAATTGCTGAGCAATATTGCAATACTCCGGAATTTCTTTATCTTTTTATATATTCAGAGTTTATTATTTAATACGATACATTACAGTATACATACCAGCCTATATTATGTTATCATTTATGATTTTATTGTACTTTAACAACTATTATTGTTTTGTTGTTATGAAACTAGCATGTTGAGTTTATTGTAATTTTTAGATTAGTTTGAAGTGTGGTTTTTTATTAAAGTATAAGTACCTACCTACCTAAATATTTTTTACAGTTGAAGTAATTGGAAGTTGACATAAGTTTTCTTGTATACTTGTCCTATATTCACCTCATTACATAACATAACATTCTAGTAAGAGACATTCAGTTAATACCTAAACTCATTCCACAATATATTTTCAGTACTACATACATACCACTACATATTGATTATACTATGTTCTTTAATCTATTAATAAATTTAGCATTTATTAATGGTGGCAGCAGAGACCATAATAAATAATCACAATGTATCTTTAAGCATGATGTTTTTTCTCTTTCTTTCTCAAATCACCATCTCTTCACTGCCTTGTGACGTTGGATCTTTAAAGAAGTCGGTGAAGGAACAACGACCCACTTGGACGAAGAACAGGACAACTACTTCGACGAGGACCCAGGTTCATTAACTAACAGCCGGTCGGACAATGTCCATTTGAGACCTTGACAAAAGAATATTTGTATTTTATCATTCGTCATATCAATCTTATTACCTACATAAGTGAATGGTCTTGAAAGGATATTGTTAAGGGGATCGGACATATTTCATATGTGCAATAGATTATAGCATGGTTATGGAATAAAATATCATTAACAATAATTCTTATGATATATATTGTCTTCTGCAATGTCCATCATTATTATGTATCATGTTTTATGTTACCTACACCTTTCCCCTTTCTGTTTTATTACATTTATTAATTAATATTAACATGTTTTCCCTTTCACGAATCTAACTAGATATCTTAAACACAATAGTTGTTTTTCATACAGTCTACAATGTGTTATTTTTATCTGTCCATACTGTCAACCTGCCCATCCATTATTCACCACTCTATACATACCTGCTTTTTTAAATCTATGAATTATTAGCATTTGGTTGAGGGTTCAACGCTTTTGTTTTTTCCATTTAAAGTCTGTCCAACTACATGTGTAGTTGTAATTTTTTTACTTTATTCAAGAGGTTTCTTTTTGCAATATTATTATCTGGATAGGATCTTTAGAAAGATCTGAAATTAGGTATACTTGTACAACTTAATATTGTAGTATTTATTTATTAGAAAGAACACAGCTTCAATTAGGAAAAAATAGATTGCCTTTGATTTTTCAGAATTTAACACCTAGGTAATGATTTATAGTGATTCATAAAAAAACAATTTTTCAATACTAATATTGTTTTATACTTTATTGTGTTGTTAACTCAATGCAATGACAAGTGGAGTTTTGAAATTAACCTGTCAGTAATCAGCATGTGATTTTTTTGAGTATCCTATACTAATTGTATTACACCTCTATGAATTTTTTTATTCCCTGCTTTGAACAATTACTCCCATCGGGATATGAAAAAGATTATCCTGATAAAACTGTTAATAGTCATGATAATATTAAAGTGATTTATAGAACAGTTTCATGAATATTATCATTTCTATATGACTTATAATTTAACTGATAATTTGTGTTTCATCTACAGAAAAGTGTGTTGTTATGTTTTTAATCATATTGTTTGTGTATAATAATGATGTCCTCATGGTTTGTGTTGTACGTTATCTGAAGTCTTATATTAAAACCGAAAATGTTTTGTATTTCAGGTACCCGAGATTCGAGTGCGTACTCCCGCGACCGCGAGGAGCGCATACGCTTGGTGCGCGAGAGACAAAACAATGAACGGGCACGAAAGTTGGAAGAGTTGCGAGCTCAAGCGCTTGCGGCGCAACGCTTCAGAGAACAGAAGGAGGAGGAGAGGCGGAAAAGAATCGACGAGATGAGAACCAGAGACAATGACAGAAGGCATCAGGTATGAAAACAATTTCTCACTTATTTTAACATCCGTATCACAAGATTATAAATTCTATTTATACCTCACTCAGTAATGAGCAATCACACATTCATCCAGCTTTTTTTGTAAGTCTCCCTAGATCGCTTTGACACATGGTGATTCTATAAGTTTTGCATTCATTCAGCTCCTCAGCCACACAACGTATGTCCCTCTGTCATTTGGTCTATCCCCTCATGCCGCAATACCTGAGGGGGTATGTAGAGAGAAAGATCGTCAGTCTTCCCTATCAGTACATGCAATTAAAAAAAAAAACTTAGTCTTATTCATGCAATTCACACTCTGCGATTGCCTTTACTAAAAACCTGCCCGTCCTTGAGCAACTGGTCTACATTGTTGAGCCAAGTGGTGCTTGGACAGCCATGCTTCCTTTCACCACTTCCCATGCATATTACACCCCATGTACATATATACAGTTAACAGTGGAATAATAATTGATATTTATTTGAGAAATTGTTCGCTTATGGATTCTCTGTAAAATATTTGATACAAATTTGTTATTTTAGGTTGAAGAAAGGAAGCGTGCAATATATGAGGCAGAGAGGGAACGTCGGGAGGCGATACTGAGGCGGAATGAAGAGAGAGAGGCGAGGCTGGAAGTGAGACGGAAGTCCGGAGCTGCAGGAGTGTTTGCCTTTGGCTCATCCACTCCTCGCATGCTCGAACCCGCCGACACAGGGGGCACCTTCTGGGGACATCGTAGGTCAGTTGCTATAGTTTTTTAATTAAAAATAAATAAATCATGATACATATTATTGTTATTGAACAAGAAACATGATGCCAATTTATAAACGAAAAATGACAGATTTCTGATTGCACCAACATGTCAACAAATTGATCTTAATAATTGCCATAATAGTGTTAACTAACACCTCTCACACTCATTAAAGGCAATATTGTTATTGTGTATTAATCTTTAAATGTCACATACTCGTACCATACCTATACACAAATTATACATGATTCTACTTTCCTTTCACGGTTTCACTCCTGTATGTAGGAGGTAAGTAGGTGTAGGTACATTACTATCTCTATCCTTGCAATAGGGTCTATGACTATGCTTCCTCCAACCAACCCTTCATTCCTATTAAGTATTGTACTATTGTTAATTCCAACTACTGTTTTGTCTACCTAATAATTTCTTTTATTCATATTTAGTATCATAAAGTTTTTTCCTAAATGTTAAATGAGGCTTTGTTCAAAGTTCTCCTAGTCACCATTTGTAGTTTCACAAAATGCATGAAGATTGTATTATACTATGTCAAAGGTTCTTGTATTGTAATGCAGGTAGGAATAAACAGGTAAAAGGGTAGGTATTGAAACAAAAACAATCCCATTAGTAACTTTTGTAGAAGTTTTTTACCTATAGGGTATTTCCATGAAAGGGTTCAGTTTGGGACCAGGCCAACCCCAAGGGGGAACCTTACCTTAGATACTGATAGCTGCCATTCAGTAAACATCATTTGGTGTGATCAGATTGTTGTAGTATTTATTGAAATAAAATGATTCGCCATCTGTGGTATGGGAATAGTACATCTTTTTAATATATTGTGTTGAGGTTTTGTAAAGTGCTTGTTTGTAATGTGTGTGTATTATTTTTTCAGGGCTACCTCAACATCTAACATGATGTTTGCAGCGTTACCCTTGTCTAGAAGATCTTCCGAGAGAGAATTAGATCCCAGCAAAAAGAGGGCCTCATCTGCCAGCGGCCTGGATAGACAACCCGGAGAAGGTAAGCGAGAATACAAACGCCTTGTCGCAATATCATTTTACTTGCAATAATTTATATAAGTAATTATTTTCCTTCACACCATTGCATCATCACCAAGTACTGTTTGCATCTGCATACATATTATATTACTATATTATTATTTAGCTTTAGATTAGTACATATTTCCTTTTCATTCCTACCTTGTTTCATTATTTTTTACTCAGTTTTCATCACAGTCTGTTCACCAGTTTTCCATGGATGTTGTCTAGTTTTTATTTTTGAATTCCATCTAAGATCTGCATTTATTTTACCAGATTAATTCATTCTGCAATACAAGATTTTGTATTGAATTACTGGGATATCATTGAATCAGTTAATTTTATTATTTTGCTATTATATTTGGATATAAATGTGTATTATTACTATTATTATATTTGCTTTTATAGATGTGTAATGTTAATCACTGTCGTTTAGATTAGATTTGACAGTTTGTTTGTATAAAACTGGCAAATGTGGCATGACAAATGGTTACAGATTATCGTGTATCGACCATGTACGAAATATTACAATGGACAGAGTTTGGTGCGACGGATAATACAGGCAATACAAGGCATTATAATCATCAGCATTATGGAAACCAGGGTGAGAGAAATGGCCCCAAGGATTGGGAGGGTAGGGTCTCATGGATTCTCTTGCATTATGGGATACACTTGAGGCTTTATTGGACTGTCGTTTTGTAGATACAAACTATTTTTTTATTTATTATTATACAATCTTTAGTGCTCGATGGTGGTGATTTGTTGTAATATTCATTTCATGTAATATCTACACACATTCTGTTGTAATTTAGTTGGTGTAATATAAATGTATTTGTTTGTTTGGTTCATCAACATGCAATTTATTGTAAATATCCTACATTCTGTTTGATTTACACGACGATTGGAGTTCGGGTTTATAGTTTTAGGTTGCTGTGAAGTGTGCAGAAAGCATTTGAGAATTACGGGTTTGATATTAGACACACCGTTTGGTGTAGTTACTTATTACACAGAATTAAAATCCACTACATATAATATTTTATTGGTTTCTTTTTTACAATTCATTTACCATTGAGCATAAATATGATTATTGAATATAACTGTGGGTATTGTGAAGTGATGTGAAGCTTGGCAAGTGACAGACAATGTCTGCAGCTTTGTTTATTGAATATTATTTAGCCTTACAGCTCGGCTCGTGTTGTCTTGTGGCTGAAGGGTATACTGTATAATAAGATTACTATTAATTAATATAAATAGCATGTTAGCTGCTAAATTTGCTTCTATGTGTACTATACTATTATTCTCATCTACTATTTTCTTCAGTCATTGTATCATTATTATTTTTTATTTTTATGTTTTTACTTTTTTTTTGTTTGTATTTTGTATTGTCATCTTTGGATTAAAACTGCTCTGCCCGTGTTGAGCTTCATTATTTAGGCTCAGTTGTTCGAAACACGATAGGTACAGTAGAATACCATTGCTGACCAGTGAACGTATTAAATGAGTTGCATCAAAACACCGACGACACCAGGTAAAAAATGGTTAACTATATTAACACGCACGGACGTATTGTTTGCCGTTTCGCTTTTTGCTACACACGCAAGCGAGATGGCAATATTAGATAAAAGAGAACACATCTAGCAGTATAGTGCGTCAGTGCACCTCGGTACATTACGTTTACTGGACCTGGGGGCAGCGGTAAACGGATAGGAAGAAATCTTATGATAGCATATTACTTTTGTTTTGGGGCAACGATTTCTGTCTCCTTACCGTTGCCAACCGACAATACTATTCGTCGAGCAACTGGGCCTTAGTGTCTGACTGAATAAGACCACACATGTCGCCAATCAACCCAGGTTGTTGGGAATACCGTGGTGGAATATATGTAATTGAATAAGTAAATAATTAATTCCTCTAGGAAATTTCTTAGTTCAGCAGTTTTAATGTTCGTAAAACATTCTTTGTATATTCTATTCTGTTAATAATCCTAAAATAATTTCTTTATTTTCCAATTAATAGGAATGATGAGTGAATTTAATTAGTATTACATAATAATATATGAGTGTGTCTGTGCGATGTATAGAGACGTTACATAATACAGTATATTGTAATATAACCCGGCATGGAATAGTTTCAGTAATTTGTTTACTTGTAAGTTTATTAAGTTACATAACTAACTTGTACATAAGTTAGTTAGAATCTCAGTTACTATTTCTACAATTTTCCGATGAACTTAGGTTTCTGGTTGCACCCTCTTTCTCTCCCTGTCTCCCTTCTTTATTCTGAGCACCAGTTATTAAATCAATTGTATTATTGTTGGTGGGAAGATCTAGATGTAAAATAAAATTTTGTGTAAAGAAATCCCCCCTTGCTGGTGTTGATGTATTACATTATACACACAAGTATCATGACTTTCTTCAATCTTGTTGTGCGGATGTATGATATTTATGTATTAAACAAAAACCTCATTGTATGAATGTTATATAATTTTGTTTGGTTTTTCAGAGGATAACCAAGGTGATTCAGTTGCATATTCAAGTGTTGCCAGACGCAAGACGGATCTTGTCCCGACAATTCCCATCTCCCGTTGCGACGTACGAACACCTCGCTCTCCAGGTAGGGCCTACTCTATGACACGTCTGGACCAATTGGCCAAACCTCGCTGTCCTTCGAGTCAAGCATCTAAAGATGCTCCCTCTCCCAGGGACCCGCAGTCTCCCGTCCGTCCCCCGAGACTCCGGTCCAGCGGACAGCTGAGCCGTGTCCCGGGGCACAGGTCGGTTGGGAACCTGACCCTCCAGGGACCTTCGCCTCCTCCCAGGAAGCATCCCAAGCAACAACCAGGTATGTGCCGTGTGAAAGGTGTGAATGTATGTCTTGATCAAAGTATAACTAGTAAAGCTTTTCTTCTAAGCAATAACTCTTCTTACTGTCGCAATCTTTTTAATATAAAAACACTTGTACGTATTTAACATTCTTCTGCAATAAGTAGATACTTCACTGCTTTAATTAACTAATTATATTATAATGTATTCTAATAAACCTTATGAAGTGGAGAAAACACAGTCTTTAATATTTTTGAGTTCAGTTTCATTGTTTTATTTGATATTTTCTGCTTTTTTATTTTTTCCCTTAAAGTACAAATCTATCTTTTAACAAAATTACATCTGTGCTTACAAATATGTTTTAACCATTTCAAATTTTATTAGGTAATTGATTATTCAATATTCACTGACATACAATACCTACACGTGTTAATTACAGTACTTACAATTATTTTTAGTAGTTAATCTCCTGAACTATGAATTGTAATTTTAATTATACCCTTTCTCATTCTGTTGATGTCTCGGTGTATTCCCCTTTTATCATTTTAACATTACGTATAAGTTTATAACATTGTGTAATACATAATATTTCTTATGGTATGAATGATGGTGTATGTTGGTAGAGATATTATATCTATAGGACTATCAGATTCAC
Organism: Ceraclea dissimilis; assembly: GCA_963576895.1. Taxonomy (NCBI): domain Eukaryota; kingdom Metazoa; phylum Arthropoda; class Insecta; order Trichoptera; family Leptoceridae; genus Ceraclea; species Ceraclea dissimilis. Next base: position 14,414,298 of record OY756366.1, on the reverse strand, counting down.
AAGCACTCTCCTCTACTCTCACAAAATATTCATCTCTATGATGCACTAAGGTGGTGGTCTTACTACATCCTAATAATTGGTTGCCGTCTCTTGAGGTAAGGTCAATAACTTCACTTTTCTATTTTAATACTATACATTGAATGGTTGTCTACTACAAACATAAAAAACTACAGATAGTTTACTAGATTTTCATGGTCCTTGTTATCTCTTCTCCATTCTTCTCGGGTGTACCGTGTGTAGGTTGTCGATGTTGTCGAGGTTTTACATTAGTCCTGAAGATGGCCTCAGAAAGTAGGCCGAAAGCTCGACAACATGGACAACCTACACACGGTACACCCGAGAAGAATGGAGAAGAGATATAAACTACTATTGTAACTTGGCAATGATGGATCATTGTATGTAGACAATTATTCAACTTGTCATATTTCTTTATGTCTGCTTCACTTAATGCTCTCGAGGTGGTGGTAAGCACACTGTTTCATTGTTCTGTTATTAGTATTATAATTAAAGTAATAATTGATTAAAGTATTATCATTGCACAAGGATTGTCACGTAAAATGTGTCGTAAATTCATTCAGCAATTGTGCAGTCAGTTCATGTTATGATTAACTCTCTCACATTGAGATTTTTTTATGAACGACATATGTTCAATGTTACATTGTCTCAACATTGACAAATTTATTGATTAAATTACTACTAGATGGTATTGGCTTTAAAATGTATATAGTAAAAGTGATTGATGTTATTAATATAGTTTTGTTATGTTGTGTATAGCGTCAGGTTTGAGATCAGGAGAGATTACGCCCAGCAGTCCGTCTCGACCTGGTAGTTCTCTGTCATCTGTCAGCACGGTGGCTGGTTCCACCACCACTAACTCTGCCATGACTTCGTCTGTGATGGGATCGTTGGTCAATAGGAGACCTCGAGCCACACCCAGACGACCTCGGCCTGTGTCTATTGCTGGAACCGGAGTCACCACACCACCACATGTTAAAAATAGTTAGTTTCATATTTGATACTCAATCATTTAATCACCTTATAAGTATTTTATTAGTACAATGTTATTATTGTGGGTATTTTTCTTCAGATACAGTTGGTGCCGATGGTAAACCCATTGGTGTGAGAGCAGAGAAACCTCCACTACCCCGAGTACACTCCGCTAGCAATTCAGCAAAGAAACCAACTCCTACTGCCACCACACCTACCAGTGACAAACCTGAGGTGCCCAAGAGAATTCACAAAGGGGGCTCTCATAAGGTATGTTGGACTTATACTATTGTTATTGGTATTTCAATATACCATATATATTTGTTTTAATATAAATGCTGTTACAGGCATCCCCCCGACTCACACCTAAATCAACACCACTTCAGTCACCAGCAACTGACTTAGCTCCATCGCCGATGGAAGACATCCAGGAATCTGTCAAGGTGGAAACAGTGACAGAGGGAGACACGACAGTCGTTCTTACAAAGAATGATACCACAACTGTACAAGGAGGGGATCACCAAACTACAATAACCACAACACATGAAGAAACAGTCATACAAGTTACCAAAGAGGAGAACCAAGGGAATAGCATGGACGTGGAACAAACAGTCACCGCTGTGTCAAATGAAGTTATTCAGCCAGTCACTGAGAATGTTCAGGCCGTGTCACAGACAAGTGAGGTTGTCAGTAGTGTTCCTGAGAAGTTAGACATCTTCACATCTCACGAGAAGCTCGTGGAGGAGATGAATCATCTGAATATAAAGCAGGATGAGGCCATCAAGAAAGATGAGAACAAAGTGATGATGGACGTCAGTCAAACATTAGATTTACTTGAAGGTGCTGACATGACAGGTACACAAATTATTACCAATGGTTCAGTTATTGTATGTTGTGTGTGAGAAATTGTTATATTATGATGGATGTTTATTTTCCAGCATCAATGAGTGCACGTAGTAAAATAACAACTGAGGAAGAGGCAAAGGCAGCTTTGGCTGAAAGGAGAAGACTTGCCAGGGAAGAAGCTGAAAGGCAAGCTGAAAAAGAGAGATTAAGGTAAGTAATTAATATTTTGTGGGTTGAATGAGTTTTAGTATTTACTATTTTGTGGCATCATCATAATAATCACTTTATTTTTTCTCTCAGATTGGAAAGAGAAGCCGAAGAGGAAGAGGAAAGGCAACGGCAAGAAGAAGAGAGACAGAGGAAGTTAGAAGAAGAAACAATACGTCTCTCAGAACTCCAAAGACAGGCTGAGGAAGAAAGGCTGCAACAGGCCATTCAGGTAACAAGAGTCTCACTCTTTTATGATAATAAGTTATGCAGTTAGCAACATAGAAGTAATGTTGTATTGTATATGTTATAGGAGGCGCAACGCCGTGCTGAAGAAGAGAAACAGAAGCGTGAGGAAGAAGCAAAGGCCAAGGCTGAGAGGGAAGTAGCCGATGCTAAAGCCAGAGAGGAGGCGGAGAGACTGAGGAAAGAAACAGCTGAGAGGTTGCGGAAAGAAGAAGAGGAGAGGGAAGCCAGAAGAAAGAGGGTAGAGGCCATTATGCTTAGGACAAGGCAAGCCAAACAAAAGAAGGTATCTATTGAGTTTATTCCTTTATGTCTATTGTATTAAGATACTTTGTACTAGAAGCAAGCCATCTAATATTATAACCGTTTGTATTTCAGGATGGAGACAAGAGCCCATCAGAAGAAAACAAAAGTTTAGAAGATATTGACCAACAAAAGTCAGTTGAAAATAAAATAGCCACAGGTATTTCAAATGAAGAAGAGAAATCTCAAGAAATAGACAGCAGATCAGCGTACGAAATATCTGTAAGAGAAAGGGAACAAGATCTATTCAACCACGCTGCACCTCACAATCAAACACAATCTCATAACAAGCAGGCGGAGAATGGTTCCAATGGATTTAGCCCAGTTCAGAATGGCACAACCAAACCAACAAATGGTGACTCCAAGATGGATATAGAAAGTGAACACAGTCAGACAAATACCTTTGCCGTTCAAAATGGCCACACTAAAAGTCAAATAAACCAACTGAATAATTTAATAAATACCAGTGAAAACCAATTTAACAATATGGCACTTGATAATAATGTGTAAGTATATAATTAATATACTTTAAATAACATATAGATAATAATATTTAATAGAAATATTTTGATAAATTCAATTATATCACATATATTATTATGAAATAATATTGCCATGTATGTCATATTGTTGTCAAATGTAAGTTTTGTTTAGCATTTTGATGTTTTTTTACATTGCGTATTTATTATTGTATCATGTACATTGTACATTCACTTCTCGGTATCGCATGTTGTTTTTTTGTGCACACCGTCACATATAATGAACATGTGTATCTATTATGTTGTCGGGCTTGTAATATTATGCCAAGGAAGCGTTCTATTACTGAACAATACAAATTAGCATAATACAAATAGCAATCCATCTTGTATTTATATTGTTCAGATTCCATAACATTCACTATGACAATGAAAATTGACAGATATTATTCCTAATTTTAATGTTTTGTCAGGCTTGATTGTGTTTCGGTAAACCCGCTGTTGCCTTGACCACGGTTTTGTGACGAGCGTGCCGTCATGACCGAGGCACCAGTAGGTTTGGTGAAACATTAGTGTTTTATCATTCAACCACACAATCAAGTCATGTGAAAATCTTCAACAATTACATATTTCTAATTTGTTCATGAATTACGACTTAAAAGCAGTTTGACAATGTAGATAGTTAAAAAATTTGTAATGTTTTTAAGAGGAATTGAATCATGCCTCCCGTGTTTTGCTGAAAGTCGAGTTATTCCATTAATGAATTGTTAACACATGTAATAACCACTGTAATATTTTGAGAAGTGATTGAACATGTAAATGCATTGATGTGTGTTATGTTTTTGTTACGCTTCTCATTTAACATACGTAATATATTATTATGTTTTTGGATTATGGATATATTATATATAATAAATAATAATTGTATATTAAGTTTTTAAAGTTTTATTGGAATGACTTCTTATTACACAAGGATAATAAATAATTGAGGAGTGTCTCTGGAAGCAAACAATTCCTGTGATTGTATAGAGTGGAAGAGTGAATTGTGTATATTAAACTTTAATAGTAAAACTTTACATACTACATTGTGCTATGTACAGATGTCTTGTAAATAAAATATACAAACAATATCTTTTCATGTGACCTGTGGTGTATTTCACTGTCCAATTATTATCTGAATAACAACATTACAGTGGCTTTGGAAAAAGGCATTTCTCTAATACCACTGCAAGTATCGATACACTTTTGAAAACCAAAACCCTGTTGTGCACACTGAGACACTAATGCTGGATTTCACCAACATATTAGGTGATGAATAGTGGAGATAGGAGCCACTTATCATTATATGTGCCAGGTGCCTATCTTCGCTATTCCGCATGTAAAAATTTGGTGAAATCCAGCATAAGTTTTGTTTTAAGTCGTTGCACATTATCATGTTACCTTGAATCAAAACAACTAAGATAATAATTGCATTTGAATTCTGTCATTTTCATCATCAAAGGCATTGTTATGCTGCAATGCCAGTGGATGTTAGTAATAAAGAATAAAATATCAATTTTCCGCTTCTTATTTGTGCATTAATAAATACTAGCACCATCCTTTTTTGAACAGAATTCTTTTCAAAATTATAAATGTTGCATGTTTGACTTACAATAAGGACTACAATATTAACTGTTCACTTCGCAAGTTTTACATCATATTATGTGTAACCAAAACATACAACACATTTTTAATATTAGCTAGTTGCTTAATTTTAATTTATTAACATGTTAATGCTGTTGTTTGTAATGAATGGAGAATGGAGATTATTTATTGAAAGCAGTGCCCTAGCTTATTACAAGTCTCAGGACATACAGGTAATGGGGCTAGTTAGTTAATTAATTAAGCATACCCTGACAGTAAAATACACGATACATTGTCATTAAGAATACAACACTGGGAAATTTTCAAAGTTGAGTGAAGCTCTGTAGCCGTTTTTTGATATTGTCATCTGAGAATAACAAAATTTACCGACATAATTACATTACATTTCTTACCAAGATAATCTGAGATAGGGTTCGCTGATATCCAATATTTATTAATATCAGAAATTAACAAAAACCCCCAAAGTGGAGTAGTTTTGTAAACTGAAGATTAAAGATTCCATCTGTGTGTAAAACATATGAGCGTTTCACACTTTGGTCTCTATTTTCTCAACATTTTGGTCTTGTCATGGGTGACAATGTAGAAATTGCTGGTTATACACATCAAGATCTCACATCCCTACTGCATTTTCAGAATGTATTATGACATTTGCACCCTGGTTGTGACATTTTATATCAAATTTATTTTCAGAATATTTCCATACGAGAATAACAAAATTATAATCTCTTACTCTGTACACTGTGACACCACTTTCAAATAGACTAGAAAAAATATGGTCGTCTTAATGTTTTTGTTTTATGAAAATTTACATGAAGTTTTAATAAAAATGGTGGTATGAAAAATGCCGTTACTACATAGGTACTGATTAGCCAATTGAGTATACAATATTAAATGAAATCTTTTTAACATATCAAGATTTATAACTTGTAACCAGTCTGACGTTTGCCCTCTCTGCCCGCCCACAAGGAACACGGCGTGAGGTGATAGATAGAATATTGTAATGATATATAATAAATTCTTGATTTAGTCCATTGAGTCACGCAAGCCATTGCTTAGTTTACTATGATGTTATCACGAGTTCTCGCAAGGTGAATGATTATGTTCGTAGTTTTTGAAAAAAAAAAGTGTTGAATATTTTTGTAAATGTGTAATTTATTATATAAACTATTATATACTTATATACTGGTGCTTTCATTACGTAGTTTTTTATGTAATGTCTACCTAAATGTGACATAGTGTAGAGGTAGGGCAGTCTGGGATTCTGTTCTCACTGCCTATCCTGCGGGGATGAGGACTGAGGGATATACATATTATAGATACTAGAATGTTTGTAATTTGTCTTGCGATCCCGATGCACAATATTGTTAAATAGATATTATAATTCAAAACAATGGCTCCCCTGATTCTCGTTTCTGACAAAATTGCCGTAATTAATAAATCTATGATGTCCACCTGATAACTTGAATAAATATTATATTATTGATGATATTTGTAATTAATAAATTTATCATGTATTATTATTCCTTCTTCTTAATCTCTAATAAATAACTTTTTGAAATAATATTTTGCACTTTTTCTTTAACAAAACACTAATCCTGCACAGTTTTTTTACTAACAAACGCACAATATCTGATCAGAATTAAAATACACGCAACAAATGCACAAATTGGAATTTAACAATGTTGATTGTCAACAGAAAATTTTGGTTACAGAAAATTTTAATTAGCTTCTTTTTACCGTGTCAATTATAAATATTATTGTATTTACAAGGTTTTTCATTGGAGTAGTCAATTGAAACAAGGCTATACTATGTTCTCTTCGAAACAGTCTTCTGGGATTAAAGCAGATATGACTAAAACGATTCTTTAGGAAAAAAACAGACTTCACGGAATAAAAGACATAGGCTGAAATAGTCCTTTAGCAATAAAATAGTCGTAGACTGAAACAGTATTTTTGGTATGAAAGAGCTGTACAAAAGTATGGTGGTATTTTTTTTGTACATTGAGATCATCTTAGTGAACAAACGTCAGTGACTATTTCTTGATTAGTTCTCCCTAGTGAACAGTTTAGTATAGTCTGTCTGATTGTGTGATACAAGTGTCATAAAATAACCGTGGGTTAAAGGAGTATTTCATGAGTAAAACAATTCTACTATAGTACATTATCTGGGAATAATTTTTCCACTAGAAAAATGGAAGACTATGTGAGTACCTGGAATATAAGAAGTTGATAAAACATTAGTTTGTTCCCAATAAATAATTAGCCATAGAATCCCTGGATGTTTTAGGAAACCTAACCTAGATGTACATACATATTTACTACACATACCTAGACACACCATTGTTTTTTAGATTGATGATTGTAATCATATAATGTACAAAATGATCACTAGTAATTATTAGTTTATTAATCGATAATATTAATTATCATTATTTTATTTTTATAACTAGAAGACTGTCCTGTAATATGTGGGAAATTGTATACCTGAAATTTTTAGCATGTTTTGAAATATGAAGTCCTTTCTAGTACCTAAATACATCATATGTACATAGTTATATGTTTTTGATTAGTAGATACCAATATACATGTACATACTTAGTTTCTAAATGTTCATAGATAGTAAGTCATTATATTTTAGTTTTACTTATTCCACATTTGTTCCTAACTGTGTATAGATCTTACTGTGTTTTATGTATTCTTCTGTAGCATGAATTTGTTGTGTCGTCGTCATATTCAGCATAAAGAATTACATAGATTTTGTTTTATTTCAGAATTCTGAACAATGTTAGTAACAATCTTATGGACATATCAGATGTGGATTTACTGAATACAACCAATAAGAATAATCCCTTCATGGTTGATGTAAACACTAATGGTAGTGCACAATCTGGCAACACGGATCTTAGTCAACTGTTGGATTTTACAACAGATAATTTATCTAAATCTTTAGTTCATGAGGATACAGTTAATTCCAATCAAACAGCCAACTCACCCTTCATCACATCATTCCATGATAACCAAGAAAATAGAGGTAAAGTGTAGTCTAATCTATTATTTGTTTGTTAAACCTAACTTACTTACCGTTATATAGTTATGCTACCACCATAATATTCCTGTTATTAAAGGAATTTGCCTGCCTCTCAGAAAAGCTCATTCCACGTTCTATTAACCATACACTTTCCAAGATAATAGAAGTTAGGATATGGTGTCAAAACATTTTTTCTAGAAATAGTACTTATGTACACTGACACAATAAGGTGAAATCATCTCATAATTGATCAGTTAAATCGAGACCGGTGCCATATTGTCATACAGGCCACGACAAGGTGACATTTGATGATGATGACACCATGAAAATGTATGGGAAGAAATATTCCGTAGTTCAAGTGTTTGTCACCGATACAAGGTGATATCACCACTCATGGTGGTGATGTTATTCGTGGGTCCAGGCTTGTATGCTATCGCTGGCTTCGTACAAACCCCAACCATAAATAGTTTGCTGCTTATCTTGAAATAAGATGTTGTTATGTGAACTTTATGTTATAACCCCAAGATTGGACCTTGCACTTCAAAAACTGTTTTCCAAATGGTGGAGTCGGTGATGTATTCAAATGACTAATTATTGTTTTTATCCTTTCAGATTTATCACTGTTGTGAATGAATTGAATAAGGAGCTAAGAGTACCGAGTCATATTCAACAATAAGTGGAGCTTGAAGAATCGTTTACATCAAATACCAAACCACATCAACATTACATTTATTATTATAAGAGTAATTATGTATTTAATCCTACGATGGATGGACGTGTAACCCGTGCATATTACATACATATGTATGACTATTCCATTATTGGCTAAATAGTGTATCAATGCACAAAACAGATGTTATTCAATGACAATATAGTGTTTGTAAATAAGTTTATTAATTAACATTTGTTAGATGAATGTATGTAGTAATATTTAATAACAAATTCTATCAACATTATTATTACTAATGGTAATATATTTTAGACAATTTAAACATTACTATCTACTTTCTAATTATATATTATTACTTACTACATGTTAGCGAATGCTATATTATGTTCTAATTTATGGAAAATATATATCTGAAAGTGTACATGAAATTTACAATATCTTACTATTATGTATTTATATATGTATTATTGTAGATAAAATTCCATCTCAAGCTGTTGAAAGTGATCCGATAAATTTCTTCTTTCCTGCAGACATCTTGCTATTAGTGAAAGCCCCAATTTTAGCTGTTCTTAAACTTCAGAGCATTGTGTGTGTCTGCGAGTTTTCAGTTTATTTCCTCTCTTGTTATTCTGAACACTTTTAGATAGCAATCTAATGAGTCTGTAAAACATATTAAAAAATCATAAAACAGAAATTTTGGGTCCGTTGAACTGAATTGTTAATGCTTAGAAACTGACATACATAGGCATGAAGTGGGTTAGGAAAGAGTGAATTGTATGCATTTATTTGTAATTTATTTCAACAGATGATTTGATAGACAGCTTGGGGTGTATTGTATAAAGGATAATGTATTGTATTTGGATTGTGTGAGACAATATGAAGATATGTAATATTGTTTGACTCGTAAGATATCTTGCCTTATTAGTTACTATTGGAGAATCTTTAAGATGTCAAACAAGGGGAGTTCAAGTGAATATCATGGAGTATTGCAAAGTGAATAGATTTTTTATATAGTAGTGCAATTACTATATCATTATTAAATTAATAACACATTCGAGCTTGAGGTTTGTTTATGGTTATGTAATATACTATTATATCAATGTTATAAATATCTTTTAATTAGAGATTCTTATTGAGTAATTTATAACTTATTCTAATACTATTTAAAACATCTAATCTGAACGGGTGATTTCCAAATTTTGAACACTTGCAATATTGAATGTAATATCGTAATCTTGTGTTTGATCTATGGTTATCGAGGCCCGTGTAATATTATCATGGAGGCCCGGTCTATACTTAGACTTGTCATTACATTTGACGATGATGACGTCACCAAGATTGGGAGAAAATATATGGGAAAAAATATTCCATATCCCAAGTGTTTGTCCCCGAGACAAGGAGTTTGCCACCGATACAAGGTGACATCACCATAAGATTGGAGTTGCCATGGAGTTGTTATTTGAATGGCAGGGCTTAGATTATATATCAACGGCATCGGTTATTTATGAACCGTAGACAATGGTAACAAACTGAATATATCTAAAGTTAATAGAATTAAAAAACTGGCAATACCATACAGTGAAGTGATTATAGATTTTCGTATAAATGTAATACATACATATATTAGAAACAATTATGTTTTAATCACAATGCTATATTGTTGTATGGATGATGTACGTATTTACAATATTATTATATAATTATAATATTTAATCGGGTAAATGGGAAGCTCACATATAAACGCTTGCTAGTCAACCATGTCGCTGCTTCAGTTCAGTTATATTTGTGTTAAATTAATTATATAGTGAAATGTTATAATATTATTGACTTGAGACGACAGAGAAATGTAAAGTGCTGTCTGTCAATGCATTGTGTACAAGTTTTTATATTATAATTTGTGTATTATGAAATAAATATTGAATGTATTTCAATGTGAAAACAAAATGTAGGTACTACTTATTCTTGTCGTGGAGAAAATATAATTTATTTAACGTTTTTTATTTATTTAATTAATACTATCATCACAATATTATATAATAATCATTCCAAAATTCATCTATCATCATTTTTTTCACTTATTGCGACCCTGTTTTTTTTCTCATACATTTGTCACTATTTGTATGAAATACATAAAAGGTTATGGAGAAATAATGCACTGATTTTAAAAAGCCATATCATTGAAATGTTTTGTGTTAAATGAGTGATTCTTTTACTGTGTGGTAACTAGTTAACACATGTTTCATTTGGTGCACAACAATGTGTACCCGTTGGCGGAAGATCATGTTATTACGTTTTGTCGTGCATAAAAAAAAATTGTAGTAATCAGTTACCACACAGTGAAACTCTTTTAATATTAGAGGTTTCACTGTTAATACCTTTTTAAAATCAGGGCATTCTTTTTGAAGACTGTATTACGAATCACATAAATTTATTATTTTGAAACTTTTAAGTACGTAAATATGAAAAATATTTGGTAATAAGTAGTTAAAAAAAACAGTGAAGTTCCCAAAAGATGAGAAGAGTTTAGGAAAACTTAAATTAAAGATTTACCAATCGTTTGGTCACATTTTAATTAAATAATAATTTTTAAATCACATTACTATATTAACAGATTAATATGTTGCACTTCATAATTTTATTATTGTATATAACTTATAAATGTATATTACCTCTTATTATGTTCACACTTCTTCATTTTCGTTATGAATGTAATCTTAATAATGATTAAAATTAAGTCATATTTTAAACAAATTTATGTTACACGATATAAACTTGTAGTATACCTTCCATCTTTTCAACAAATGTTTGTTGCATATTGCATAATAAGTGCAATTATTTGCAGAATCATACAGTCTTGGTTTTTGATTAGGCACTCATAATGGCAACACTTGTAATATTTAAATATGAATGACTTTGCCAGCAATCAAAAATTTTGATCCAGATTAATCGGAGACAAACTCTTCCTTGACAGACTAATAATCAATGACTGTAATGTCAAGAAAAAGATGAGCTCGGATTATTTGGAAACTACAATTTTGTTTGCTGGCAACATTGTCATTTTTTATTGATGTTGTACAAGTGTTGCCACTATGTTTGCTAAAAAGCTACAAGTAGCGCCTTCATCGAAAACTATCTGTTGACAGAATGTAGTTGTCTTATTTTATATTTTGTGTTGTTTTTTTAAACAAAATTGTATCACACTATTGTATTCAATGCAATGGGATCCTCCTCTACATTTGATTGAAATTATTGTCTGTCATCCTAACATATAAATGTATTTTATGGGCTATGTATGTATATTACTTTTCATTATTTTTTATTGACATATTTTATGGGATGTCTTGTATTTTTTATTTGATTATTATCTTGTATTGTATAATGCCTGTAATAAACTATATAACTTAACATAAATGTGATGTTTTATTTCATTACTGTCTCCCCTTTACCCTCACAGATCCTTTTTGGATAAATAAGGATGCCACAGATTATTACTAAGCTTTCATAATTAATTTTTTCTTCAGACAGTCTCAAATTTCGGCAACATATTATTTTGAATAAAATCTCTTTCAGTCTCTCCAGTTTCAATCGTTGTGATTGATTTGCAGCAATGCCCCATGTCTCCTTCTCCACTCATCCCTGTCTCGTGCGGTTCTTTTTAACTCTATATGAGTCGAAGCCCATATCCTGGCTCAGGTTGTCCAGCTATTCTTTCCATGGTCGTCCTCTGTAGTTTGTCTCCTTTTCATTCCTTCAATTAATTCTAGATCCACTAGAAAACATGAATCACTAATGGAGTGTGCAAAGATTGCTATATGGCTGAATTACTGCCTCCTTACAAGTCATGTTGAAAAAGGGTGTGGCATAGCTTTTTATGTATAATCCAATATCAATAAAAAAAACCTTCCATTATTCTTCTACTGTACAAAGAATTCATTCTACTGACGTTTATAACAGTTTCACATTGGAATCTTACGTGTATTCATGAAAAATTGGGAATTTCATCAAATTATCGAGTACCTAGTCGCCACACCTTTATATTGCATATTTTTACCGCCAAATATTGTCGTGTTTTGTTCATTGTTCGCTAGATGTCGTTAGATACACGAGCTTTACGCATGCTCAGTAATTTGAATGTTGATAGAGCGGGAAAAGAGGAGGCTTCGCAACTGTCGTACGCCGGGTGGCCTTTCATACAAGGATGATGTCATTCATTATTCAGGTTCGCGGTGTGTCTGTGTGAGGTCGTATAGTGCTGCTCGCGCTTTGTGAAGTTGTTTTTTGAAATATTTTAAGTGTATTCCCAATCTTTTATTACTAAAATGGCTAACAACAGGGCTGCCAAGTCTGGATTTGCCGCCGAGGCGCAGAGAAAGGTAAGCGATTATTTTTGACAATGAAAAACAGGAATATCGATTTCGGGAGGCTTTCGTTGGGTCAAATCATGACCTATTTATAAGTTTCGTATTGGATTGGATGAGCGCTTCTATTTACCGCAGGTATCTAACTTGAATGGAGGCTTTCGTCTCGATATTTTTATAACCTGAATGTCGGGATTTTTTTAAATCTGGTATTTTATATTCAGGATTTCCATTGAATTATGTAAATGAATTATTTTTAAAGTAGTATATTTTGATGTTTTAACATTTTGTTTAATACATAAGTAGGTAGGTACACTTTTTAGGTATTTTGTGATATAGTTTTAGTAAATAACTAGGTATTACATAGTTACGTACTTAAAAAAAACTACAGTCTAATTTTTAGCACCTTTTAATACCTAACATGAAAGGACTTTCGAAATGGCTTTTAGCTTAGCTCTTAAAAATATATTAGGTACTACTATTACCTGTTAAAATTAACCTAACTAGAAGGTTTCTATTCAAAATAATGTTTTGCTTCGTTACCTAAATGGGGATACTTGAATTGTGCAATTGGTACTATAGTCTCTCATTGTTGTAAAATATTTTTTCGCGATTCATCAACCTTAAAAAAAATCCTACCAAACTACGTCATCGCCTTATATACCTAATGGGGGTACCTACCTGTTGGTCGTATTGCTTATAGCCGCGTATTAGTTTCCATAGACAATCCATTAGGTAGCTACCTTACGTACTATAGCAACGTTTTGATAATTTATATTAGTTGTAGAAGCCTATGGTAATTGATGTTTGAAAAAATCTCCCCTCTTTTAAGTTTAGGCGGTTTGCACTCACCTGTTGTTGGATCAGAAAGTAAAATGAACTTGGGAATTGAATTACACCTGCCCTACAAATGTCTCAAGTCTTTTGGCTCCCCTCATATTTGTCTAGTTTTTTTACCTAACACATTTTTACATTTTCAACGATTTGGCAACCTGTAACTCGACTGTTCTGAGAATAAAGTGGTTGATTTTAGCAACAATATGTTAAAAAATGCTCAATTTTTTTGTACGTATACCTTCATAGCTTAATTTAAACATTTTTATCATCAACATCAACAAGTTTTGTACGGAGCCAGATCCCCTTTCCACCCCTCTTTTCAGTTTCCAGAGCTTTTTGAACTATTGCATAACGTATTTGGACTTTGGGAAGAGAAGTAGGTAAAGGTATGTAGCTTACTAGGTTTAGTAATCCTGTTTTATCGATAAATACGTAACAACGACACAATATTTTCATAATCTTAACGGCAGAACAAATTATTAATTAATTATCAATATAATTTTATTACTTTTTTTTATTTCCATCTGTTATTTTGTATAACGTTTATCTCTTTTTTAGTGAACTGTATGTGATCCCTTTTTTATCCTACTTTGGTGACTAGAAATATATACACTCGTCCCGTCTTCCCGCTATCCTCTTCTAAACATAGGCCCCTCTTGATGACTTTCACACTCTCGGATTCTAATAAACCCTCCACGTGCATTCAGCCTGCAAAGCTTTACGACTAAAGCTCCGACGATTCTCAGAATCTGAATGTGTTTGTGTAATATTATATTAATTCATTTTGTCAAACATTACATTACCCAAACTCAAGCCATGACATCTTACAAACTCAGTCTTTGACTTCCGTGAATAGGTTCGTAAAACCTTTATTAATTTTCTCATCGTTAGATCAGTATTATTGTCTCCCACAAATTTAATAAATTAATTACAATTACTAGTATTTGTTTACGGTAACGCCACTGATTGATACATTTGACCTTGTGTTTTTGTATAGCTTTGTATGTGTTTCTATTGTTTTACTTGTTCACGTATAGGTACTGCAGATCTAATCATTCAATTCAAAGCATTAATAAAGATAAGTAAAATTTTCCGTGTTTGATGTGTTGTGAATTTTATGACTGATTCTGATCATTTATTAATTAATTTATTAAAAGGTAATAAATACTCAAATTGAACTTTATTGGCATGAACTTAACCGGGTGATACCAATTCTGAAACATATTTATAGTTCAATGTTTCTGTTTTTTGTTACTTCAGTAAAATGCTAGTTATAGCCGTCAAGCAGATATTTCACGTTCCACTTTTGTATAGATCATCGCTATTATAAATCAGGGAATTCCCCAATCCCTAAATACACGTATAACAATTCTTATGGTGATCGCATCGCTTCTGTGTTTATGCGGTTCACCATTGGATGAATCACTTTTGATTGGGGAATTATTCCTCAAATTTGAGAAGTCTAATATTGGCTTCAGTGCATATAATGGATAAACATAATAATATGTGCCTTTAAGAACGTCATCCTCCCAGTGTAGGTATTCTGCAATATCTTCTACCTAACCTACAGTCGACAAAGTCTGTTCTTATGTACATATGTTTCTGGTGGAATAGAATCAGACAAACGTAATGTTGTAGAAATAAGTAACAATTGCTTATTGTTTCAAGTAATAATTAGATTATTCAGTAATTATATCTATTATTATAAGATATTACATTACAATACAATATATAACTGATAAACAATACAGTTATATAAAAGAAACCGTACTGTGACAATACATGGAAGGTAGTCATAAGTTCATATCTATTATTCGTCAAACAAAAATACTACTAGTGATATCAAAAATGTTCGACGATACTAAACCACAATATGTACAACAATTCAACTCATACCTTCGTAATCTATAATAGGTACAAGTACTGTTTAATCGTATACGTTATATAATAAATACATATCTACATGATACCCCTACCTATTGTTTTTATTCTAATTGTAATGCAACAAATATGCTTTCAAATGACTGTGTAGATATAAAACTATATACCGTACAATACACCGCCTATTATATTATGTAGTTACAATAATTTATGTTACATTCAATGATGATTCATTTGAATGGAATGTGTCTATGTACGTACAATACTTACTTACTGATTAAGTACATAATAATACAACTAAATACATATTTTTTAACATCTACCTGCTCGGTGGCTATGTGTTATCATGCCTTAGATAATAAATTGATATTAGTATGTCCCAGTAATCAAATATAGACAGATTATTCTATCTATCTGATGTGGCATCAGACGATTATTATTTTATTTATTTATGTTTATCTGATCTAGTATTCTCCTACTTTGTAAATTAATTTTTAAGTATTTCGCCGATGCTATTTGATAAGTTTTAAAATGATAGGTACATATTATGTAATGAGTAGCAATTTAAAAGTAATTTTGCAAGCGTAGAGTTATCATATCACAATATTTCTTAGAAATATGAGTTCAGTGTGAATCTGACATTATACTTAATTTCATTTGATGCCTAAATTAAATTGTTAATCCGTTAGAAAATAGATTCTTTAATATATAACTAACTAACTAACTACGCCCTTTATGTCTCCATTCGGGAGCACAGGGAGGCTACCAGGCGTCTCCATTCAGAGCGATTTTGTGCGAGTGATATTACCTCTCTCCACGTCATTCCTAACGCTCTGATCTCGTTGTCATAGGAACGGTGCACTGTGAAAGAGGGTCTTCCGGGGCGTCGGGACCCCTGTGGGTGGAAAAACAGCGCTCTCTTTGGCCAGCCGTCCTTGGGCATTCGCAAAACATATTTAATATATACTTACCTTAATATACACAAATTTAATATATACTTACCAATATTTTTTTTGCCCTTAGATCAAACTTTTCTGAATTAGTTATTAATTTCCTCAACTTTTTTTTTCAAAGTATTCTTTGTAAGTACATTTCTTGCGCCGGACACGGACGCCTGTACCACTCGTGATAAAATGAAACTGGCGTATGTTTCATGACGTGTTATTTTCTCGCGTTGCTGAAAATTAACGAGCTTTTGAAGCAAAATTATATCCCCGTAAACTTGACAAAAACATTGAGAAAAAACACCAAAAATAAAATAAATAAATAAAACTTTATTGAAAAATAATAATTTCCAAATGGTGGGTTTATTGCCATTGGCAATTTCTGCCAACCAACCACTTGTGACATTCATTTGACTACAAAAATACATAAGTACATATCTAAATGTATGAAAACGAAAGATAAAAAAAAAAACAAATTAATAAATATAAGCAATAATTACAATACATATAACCGCATAAACACATACATACATACAAAATATGTACATACAAATAAATAGGTGGACGGGATGAAGGACAAGGAAGGGAGGAAACACGGGATTGTCAGTTAGAAGGAAAGAAATATCTTGAAACTAAATTATGATTACAGAATCAATACGTTTATCTGTGCATATTCTTTACCCACATTTTAAAATCTGCATCTGGCTGTTGATTCTTGCCATATTCAAAGCATCTCAGTCTTACACAATAACTCGTTTCCGTTGTAATATAATCCAACCGCGAAATTGCAAGTTTGCTTTATGCATATTGTGTGTAATACTATGAGTCACATTAAGTCTCGCGACCCAACTATGACGTCACGGTCATTTCCCGCGGCATTAAGGTTCAAAATCTCACGAACAATGCGTGATAAAATGGTAAAAATAGCGTTTTATTTCCATTTTTTGGGGTTAATTTCGCTTCAATCATAAAACTTTTACGGATACAAAAAAAATCTCCACGACATTCGGGAAACGAGTTGCTGTCTTTTGGAAAAAAGATCGGAGGTGTGTTTTTCACATTTTTTTGGGAAATCTATACAAGATATAAACAATCTTTTACGGTCATTCCCTAGATAAAGGTTCAATGTATCTACTCTATTTTTTCCAAAGCATATTTAGTAAGGTTGTCAAGATCTCTCGAAGTCTCCTGTTTTTAGAAATTTTTGAAATGCCAATATGCCTACTCTTAAAGTAAATCATAAATCCCCATTATGTATATAAGTTGTACTTACAGTTATCTGATGAGTATATGTAAGTGTAAGCTCAATGACCAAAAGCTCTTCTTTATTATTATTGATCGCATCGACATTCTTTCGTTGATTACTTATCATTAAGAAATTAGTTCTGGTACATTGTGTATTTATATTTTCCAATACAATGATGTGTTTTATTTGAGTTCTATGATGATTCCATTTCGTAGTGGTTTTGGAATGAGAGGGTTCTTTTTGCTTAAGATTTCTTTTAAAGAGGCTTCTAATTTCCAACATGCTTACCTATTATTTTCTCCTTGATTTTCAGTGAACAGGGACAATATAGAAAAACATTACGTTAAAAAACTTAGTGTAATTCAGTCTGTGAATAGTTACAGATAAATCCGGTTCCATACATAAATAATTTTGGTAGGTATTATCTTAAAAAAATATATATGTACTTATAGAAAAATCTGTCATTCGTATTACTGAATCTTACAAGATTTGATACGGAGATTTCGATTACTTTTAATTGAATTATGCCATACGAAACAATCTGTTTACTAAAGAAAAACACAAGAATCATTTGTGGAGTTATTTGCGTTGTGCTTTCGTTAATTAAATCATTATAAGCCTTCACTGTCCGCTTATATAATGTATTGTATAGTAACAAAATTGTTTGTCCAGACAACAGACAACAAGATCACATTGTATGAACATCTCTACTCTCTATACATATATCTACACTACATTTTGTCGTAATATATTACAATGTCTCTGTTTCTACTTTGATGTGTCTTACCACTACCACTGTACAACTAGGTCAAGATTAAGTCATATTTTATTCCTTTATTGGATACCAGCCGACCTTTCAGATCGTCATAATATTACCATTAACAATTATTGTTTTAACATCGCAGTCATACCTAAATGGTATTGCATGGCTCCATTAAAATATTATTTACTTTCATGTTTATTAACGACTTTACTAAATAAATCACGTTATCTGTGAAATACTTATGTCACAAGTTGAATTGAAGGACAATATTATAAGTTTTTATTCCATCAGGCTATGCTTCTTTCTTTTGCTGTAAACTAAATAACTCGTCCAAGGGAATTAAACCAAATACTTTTAAACCTCCATTTCTTAGGCCGCATCTGTAGCAGAATATCTATCAATTATTGTAGTTTGTTGAAAATCCTAAAGCATGCCAACTTACAACTAGTGTTATATTTCTACTACAACCGAGTATTGTTAAGTTTTTGTGATAATAAACTAGTTTTTTTAAACTCGTGGCTGTTTTTTAGAGTTATGTTGCAAAATTGTGTACGTACCAAATTGCTTAATATTTGGGATTGGGCCAACGTTCGAATTACCTATTAGAGTCCAATAGTTTGTTTTCATTGTGAGCCCAAAAACTGGCTTATTTAAAGATATAATTATATGGGAATTCAAAGTTTTCAGGATCTTCATCCATAATCACGTTCCAATGCTCGCCTGACTTGTGAATCAAGGGCACATTATACTGACAAATGTACTTATGTCGTTGTTGATTTTACATCTAGAGTACTAAGCATACAAAATATATTGTTTGCTGTGCACAAAATCAATTAATAACACCAGAGTACATAATTAGCCAAGATGTCTTACCTCGTATATCTATTTTCTTTTGTATTTCATTTGATTAATATTAATTGATACGTTCTGTACGTGACTCTTTCAATCCAAACTAGTTCATGGCGATAGAATAAAATAGAATAGCGCAGCTATGTCGATAAAACGGAAAATAATCGCAAATATCGAACCTATATTGATGTTTCATGTCCCCATATTTGCTATACCTATAGTAATACTTTGTTATCTAAGTAATGTATGAGTACTTCCCCCTCGTTTTAGTGAAATTAATTAATTAATTTTCAACAATAATTACTGTACGCGAAGTACAATTCATTAGACCGCTAACATTGTGATGATAATAAAAATTAACACACTGTTTATGAATTCTGTCATCTCTCTGCTAATGGTGAGATCATGTTCCTATTATCTGCTGTTATCAAATACCTACATAGGTAGCATACCAAATGTTTAAACAACATCATACAATAGATGACGTATAAGTACTGTACCTATTTATTAGATGCTAATTTCTCAGCAACCAATTGATATGTTTTATTTCACTTTTCATGCTCCTAATGGTTACAGAACATTTTGTGTTGTGTTAGATTCTTTGCCATCTTATCCACTACATGGTATGTAGAGTGAATACTTATTTGTCTAGCGCCATATGGTTTTGTCCACAGTTTTCCGTGGAGAGTGGCTAACATCAAAACACAATCAAAAGACCACATAAATTTCCAATGATATATGGTCCAAATTTCTAATCTGTGACAGTCATCCGCTGTAAAGTATTTTATATTCTTCCACAACATTATAATGATCTATGTATTTTATAGATCTCATTTCGATATTTCAAATCCTCTGAGAGATTTCATCTCCCTAAATAGTATACTTAATACAGCCATTGCCGCACTAACAAACTAATTTCATTGCATCACATAATCTATTCTGTATTTATTTCGATGATATTTATGAGAACAATTAGATAACTTCAGTTCTATGATTTTTCCAGCTGACCCTAATAAATCAATAAAACATGAATTCTGCTTCTTTTTTCATGAGTTCTGTGGATTTCATTTCTGAAGATAGGTCTTTCTTGTGTCTGTCTGTATCTTCCCTTGGTTTATGCCTTGGGTATACATTATTTAATAAAAGGTGTAGAACTTTCAAAATATTTTTTTTATTTGTAAAATAAAAACACTGTGTTTTACTTCCACTATTTATTTGAGTACACACACCAGAGATCTTTCAAAGATTATAGCTTTTTCTTCAGTGGTTCTCAGTTCATAGAAAACACACGAATCACATTTGTACTCTGAAAGGATTGGCATAGATGGGACACAAGAAAGGCAGAAAAAAGGAAAGGATAGATGGACTTTTGAAGTACCAAAAACTACAAGTTATAATCATCTCACTTTTGGTTATTTTATTATATTATGTGTAGGTTTGAGACGATCAGACGTTAATACTTCACATTATACATAGTGTAGAGAGAGTCATGATATGATACGACTGATGGTGGCTGTACTTAATAATACTAATAAAATAATTGAAATGCATGCCCCATGCACTCGGTCAAGTACAAATGATTTTATTATTACCTATAAATTATGATCCCCATGATAACATAACACACCATCGTGTTCAACATATTGTACATACATACAACAATGCTTACAGCTTACAATTCTGTTTAATGTGTTTATGTCCGTTCATATATTGTAGGAATTACTTCTACACGATGGGATGATGAATATGATCTGATCTGGAGAAAGGCCTTCGTTCGTAATATTATCTTTAGAAATATTAAATTTTCTACAACAACTCCAAGTTCGAGAAGCATTAGCTATGGCCCCCGTATTATATGAGGGTTTCATTAGATATTTATTATTGTCTAATTCTTTTGAACTTTCAATAAAATGTAGTTTGGATTAAATTGGTTTGTTGTTATAAATCATTATTATTGATTTTGCTCAAACTATCAATTTTATATCAAACGTTATTTATTAGATTGTTTTATTGTTGACAGATCGATATATCGTTTTAAATCGATTTATATGTTATCTTGTCGCATTGTGTACTTTAATATTGTCAGTACTTATTACATAAATTTGATGACGTTTATACGTGTTCGATAAAATTAAAGTTATTCGATTTTCTTGACTGGCTAAGATAGGATATTCCCATCTTGGCTATATATGGTCTAGCAAAGAGTCTTTGCTCCAGTCTACTAACCTTGGATTGTTGTTCATAATCAGTCATCGTTGCTCAGATGAGAAAAGGGGTTGTGGAATAAAAACCTCTCACACTCGAGAATATTTGTACAATATTCCTTAATACTTACTTTTTTAAAAGAAGAGGTCAGGGAACCAGTTGTTCCTTGGGTCACCGCGACCAAGATAGGTCCATTGTGACATCCTTCTACGTTACATCTCGTCCTCAAGACCCACGTGTGTCATGTAGGTAACTCACGAACCTACGTACCTACAGCCGTTTGAAGTGTACCTATTCCATTTATAGTCACAACTATAATTAAAAACAGCAAAAATAATCAAAATAGTTTTCTATATTAGCGATTAATGAAGTTGTAAACTCAATTACAAATTATTAACCCAATTACGGCGACACAATACAGAAAATAATTAACAAATCAATGTACTAAATAATATCTCATACTTACCTATATGCCTCTATTGCCCGATCCCACCAACTACCACCTAGGAAGCAGACCCCTAAGGAATTTCCATACAAAACCACAGACAATTTGAGTGATTATTATAACTGTCATAACCTTTAAGATATAAATCCATACAAAATACAACATGCAGCTCTACTTAGTTAGGTGCCCAAATATCTCCGCCCAGAATCTCCCTCACTTAAGTAGCTGCATGCTGTATTTTGTATGGATTTATATCTTAAAGGTTATGACAGTTATAATAATCACTCAAATTATCTATGGTTTTGTATGGAAATTCCTTAGGGGTCTGCTTACTAGGTGGTAGTTGGTGGGATCGGGCATATATCTTTCTAGATAGGTACACTTGAATCATATCAGCAGGCGACTGGTTTTAATTAATTGCCTACTGATTACTTAATGAATTATATAATTTAGATATTATAAGTATTATTTATCTACTTTTAAGTGTTTAATTTATTTGTTAGTAGTTTTCTACCAACATTGTGTCAATACTGTACGACACTGTCTTGCCTTAATTGGCTGTTAGACCGTCTGGTTGGACTATGTAGGCATCTGCTGTATATTTTCTATAGGTTTGGTATCCAAGTACTGTTTGTATTGTGACTCATAATACGCGCACATGTGATCAGAAAACCATTTATAGGCCGATGATTACAAGTTATTCTTGTGATCTACCGGTACAATGCGAATACTTCAATCTAGCATTCGAAATCTAGCCGAAAAATCGTCTCATAAACTTGAACGATGAAATCCGTCGTCCTTTTTGTTTGCTTGGTTCAGATTGGTTTAAATTTTATATGGTTCTAAAATGAAAGTGAAGAAGTTGAGATTGTTGAGACACGTAGAGAAAATGAACGATGAAAGGATAACAAAGAAAATACCTACTATCCTTTTGTCTTTTTTCCAGTCATCATTTCCTTGGGTATTTTGATCCACCCACTACCAGCGATCCATGTCCTTTTCAGAACTTCGGGTTTCTGTCTATAAAGAAAATATACTTGGCGATAGAAGAGGTGTAAGGAAGCGCGTTCGTGTATAAACCGCTTGGTTTGACGATGTCGATCAGTTGCTTAAGGACGGGCGTGTTTTGATAAAGGGAATCGTAGAGTGTGTATGACGAATTGCATGAATGTGAACGAAGCAAGAAGTGTGTGTAAGGATAGGGAAGTTTTGCGATCTGTTCTGTTTGCCTACCCCGCAAGAATAGAATAGAAAAGAATTTATTCGAATTTTAACGAAATTAATAATTTTCGTGCTCTATTTCCGTCAGAGAATCTCTACGGTATGTCCTTCCTTTCAATCATTTATATATTGTCAGAATGTCACCTAATTACGTCACAGAGTCTTATAATAGTGTCACCAGTCACCAATTTATTTCTAGTATCATTTATATTATAATCTATTGAATTAGAGATATTTCCCCTGACCATACCGTATAATGAGATTCATCTTTTATGACGTGTTGTATAATATTATTTGCATACCGCGACGACATTGTCTATACACTCTATACAATAAGGCACATATCTCATAGAGGTATCTGCATATTATATCAAGTCTATGACTGACTATGATCAACTATGATAGAGCACGTTATTTACCTATATGTTGCATGGATATATATATATATATTTATTAAGATAATTTTTTGAATACGTGAGTAATGCTCCAATGTCTCGTGAATATTAAAAATCCATTAAAGTTTTATCTATCCCTTCACGCTGCATCCCTTACTGATGGATAGGCAGACAGAACATAACACCAGACCACCCTTCCTTACAATTTACACACAATCCTAACTTAAGACATTCATACAATTTGTCATACAGGATTCTTTTACCAAAAGTGCGTCTGTCCGTGAGGATCTGATCGACATGATTGGTCCAGACCAGTCCAGACCAGTCTGGACCAATCATGTCGATCAGATCCTCACGGACAGACGCACTTTTGTCCAGTCCAGACCAGTCCAGACCAGTCCAGACCAGACCAGTCCAGACCAGTCTGGACCAATCATGTCGATCAGATCCTCACGGACAGACGCACTTTTGGTAAAAGAATCCTGTATGACAAATTGTATGAATGTCTTAAGTTAGGATTGTGTGTAAATTGTAAGGATAGGGTGGTCTGGTGTTATGTTCTGTCTGCCTATCCATCAGCAAGGGATGCGGCGTGAAGGGATAGATAAAACTTTAATGGATTTTTAATATTCACAAGACATTGGAGCATTACTCACGTATTCAAAAAATTAGCTTTCCATAAATGGACAGCTGCGCCACCTCAACATGCCGAAACCATATAAGCTTATTTACTTACACTGTAGTCACTACGAACTAATCAACCATCTTACAATCACTCATCTCTCTGATAACCTAATTTCTTATCCGATCTATCAACTTTAACTTGCGGTTTCGTGCTACTATTTTTTCGAATTTGTTTATCATAATAATTTTTAGTTATTACAATACACACAAAGAAAGATTCTTATCTAAAGGACCATGATGAAGTCAGTCACTGTTGCACAAACCGCTTCAATAACGTAGTTTACTAAACGGAGAAAGCGCTGTCTCTTATTTCGGGAATAAAATGATGATTAAAAAGCTAAAGGCACCCAAGTAAACAACAAACAATAAGTTATTGAAATCAATGTTGAATATATCTTGCGTTCATCACGGTCGATTAAAAATAAGTATTTTGTTTATCTGACCTATCGTCGAATTGTTCTAAAAGGTTAGTACTGGTACATACCTATTATTATTGAAAATATCTAAATATTGTTACATAGATATGGAGTACAGTTTTTAATAATAGTTTGTATTATGCAAAGTTAATAGATACTCGGCAATCTACCATGAAATGAGTGTCTAGCCTGAGGCGTCCAAGTCAATCCTGCTGGCAATACAAACACAGCAACTCTTATATTCAATCAGCTCTCTTTGTACTCGAGATGAACATTGTACAAACAACGCTTAAAAGTGTAATTAAATTATTCACATTCTCTTTGTTCAATGGTGTGAATAAATCTGTATCCATATTTCGTAATTCGCATATGAACAGATTCATTTACACCATGTAATTCTCATATTATGCTTGTTCTTCTCGACCTCTCTACCACGACCTTTTTTGTTTTGTTGGTTTCTCGCGACGAAGATACACACAACTTTCCATAAAATTCATATCCAGTATTTCAATGCATTGTAAAATTCGTCACACATGTCGAATTATGTGTACCTATACCTAACTAACTAACTACGCCCTTTATGTCTCCATTCGGGAGCACAGGGAGGCTACCAGGCGTCTCCATTCAGAGCGATATTGTGCGAGTGATATTACCTCCCTCCACGTCATTCCTAACGCTCTGATCTCGTTGTCATAGGAACGGTGCACTGTGAAAGAGGGTCTTCCGGGGCGTCGGGACCCCTGTGGGTGGAAAAACAGCGCTCTCTTTGGCCAGCTGTCGTTGGGCATTCGAAAAACATGGCCCAGCCACGACCAACGTCTTTCCTGTATTACTGACAGGATTGATCGTTGCTGGGAACGCCGTCGAACGTATTTGTTGGTTTTACGTTCTTGCCATGTGATACCCAGTATCCTCCTAAGACACCTATACCTATGTTGTTTTAATTAATTTAACATGCACCTTCGATTTTTATTACCCATTTTTGTTGCGTCTTCAGAATACGAATATTCGGATTCGTCGTTTTTTTATTGGTTTGAGTATTAGTAGTTCTTTTATTAGACAATCAATAGTTAATGTTTTACTATTACAACATATGCCGGATATGGACAAAATTGATGAATATTTTTCACCGGCATGATGTTCCGATGACGTAAGGATATATTTCGAGAAACATTCGCTCGGCAACTCGCTGCTATAATACGAGTATAATGATGTCATGCATCTTTGAAGGAATTCCTATGGATGAATGATTCGACTGCCTATAATACTAAAGTGTTTTAATTTAATATTTGCTTTATGGAGTCATGTAGCCGTTAAATTCAAATAAATTATTGTAAAAAATGTATCGATGTCCATTTAAAATCACGTGCTGTTTTCAACTGTGGTCTATCCTTTTCCGTATTATTAAATATTAAATCAAGTTTATCATGACGGTATACAGATTTACTTCTATTAGTTTGTATCTAAGAAATTCCATCTATCCACAGTACCACAGCATTTCCCAAAAACTGAAGTAACCAACGACAAATGGTGTGATTGACTTTGTAGCAATAATTGCAATACACATTGAGTGCATGGCCATTATACGATACTGGCTTAAACATCTTGAATAGGTAGTGTCTTTTGTAATAACCCCATTCAAAAACACAATAATTGAAGTAATTTTATTAATTCATTAACGATAGATTTATGTATTATTATCCGAAATACATTTCAGCCCAACAGGACGTCGGGAAACAGGCGAAAAATCGATTACAAAATCCAAATAAACGTGTAAAAATGAATGTAAGCCGGATTCTGAGCCATTCCCTCACAGTTCTAATAATTTACTAATTTATTATTATACAAAATCTGCTTGCGTGTTCCATAAAACCTGCTGTCTAACTATACTATTTGAGGCATGATTTATGTCACCTTCCTTCTCGTATTTCATCTCCGCACCCTTCTCATATGCAAACAAGGAAATTACAAGGCTTGGCCGATACTTTACAAACACTTTCTGCAGGCGTGTAATACGTAGAGTTTGTGATGATATTTTCTATTCATATTGTGAGTTCTGACCTAGGTATCCCCATATTATCTATTTTTTATCGCTATGTAATGGCTATATCCCACGGAAGGTGAATCCTGCTTCGTCCGTAGATTCGCATGCCGTGGGAAGGAGTGAGTCCGTGAATCTACAGACTTTTTCATAGCGATTTGTATGGCGGTACGTAATATCGCAGACGTGCACGGATCGTGGGAAATAGGTTGCCTGTGAATCCGCGGACACGCCTTGATGAATCCAGATGAATCCGTCTAATCCATAGCGTTTGGATAACTTGCAATACAAGTGTTGAATCCAATATACATATACGTAGATATTTCTTTAGGAAACATCCCAAACAGACAGTTTTTTTCATTTTATTTCTTCTTTTCTATTTTAAAATGTATTTTAATTAAAATTAAACTTTTTTTTCAATTATTTCAATGTTAATTTATAGTTTGATAATTACATGTGTAATATAATTGTAGTAATTAATTAGTATGTATATATTTATGTACCTATTAGCTTATTACGTTACTTCATTTTCTATAGTATAACTATTAAACGTAATACAATTCCATTTGTCGCCGCCCACAAGTTTTTTGTGTATATGAGTAAAAAGGCGTGTGGATGGAACGTTTGTCTTGGCTCGTTTACGTAACAGACCGTTGACGCCTTTTTACTCATGAACGCAAAAAACTCGTAGACGCTCGCAAGCGTGTGGCGGCGACATTAACTTTTACTTAAAGTATTATACCGAATCGGTAGGTACTCGTATTACCTATATAATTGGCACCAGGAATGACGTCACAGTCTTTTCCCACGGCATTAAGGTTCAAAATCGCGTGACAATCGCATGATAAAATGGTAAAAATAGCGTTTTTTTTATTTTTTTGAGGTTAATTTTGCGTCTATCAAAAAACTTTTACGGGTATTCCCTAGGTTTTAATGCATATTATCAGTACAAAAAAAAAATTTACTCAACGACTTTCAGGAAACGAGTTTCCGTCTTTCGGAAAAAAGATCAGAGGTGTTTTCCATTTTTTTTTGAGAAATCTATACAAGATATAAAAAATCTTTTACGGTTATATACGGTTATATTAAGGTGCAATGCATCTACCCTATTTTGTTCCAAAGCATAATTAATAACGGTTGTCGAGATAGAAGGTCTCCCGTTTTTAGAAATTTTTGAAATGTCGGTATGCATACTCTTAACATTACTTACTGTAAATTAATACTGATTCAAAAGTTATTCATAGGTACAAAAATACATAATACAAGAATATGATACTAAATTGATAACATGTAGCTACCTACATTAACTGAAAATAACGTGTTGTAATTTTTGCTAGTCGGGTAATTTGTATATTTTTGTAACAATTTTACAATAAAAATAATTATTATTCGATATATTTTCGGATATATATTCACTAACAACGAGGGTTGTCAACCGTACTAGAGTATAATAATAATATTGAAAGTGAGTTGCAAGAAATATATGGATCGCAAAATACTATATATATATATATTTTTTTTTGGCAACAACTAAGAAAATATCAACCAAATCCGCTTCACTTGTAAAATTTAAACGTAGTTTAAGAATTATATCATTGCCTGCAGTTTTCGACTGACGAATGAGTGTGTAATTTACATTAATTTGAAAATTGAGAAAACCACACTTTTCTAGCAAATAAAAATATTATAAAATTCAAGCAGTTCATAAAATGACAGTTTTTATTTAAATAGATAAGTAGATATTTATTTATTTATTGCACATGGAACAGATACAGTCACAAAAACAAACATTGGCAGGTACATTAATACAAAAATATCAATACACAAGACCAATTACATCCGTTCACAATTAGCACACACGCAAAACAAATAGATTACATTACATAGTTAAAAATATATATCTTATATCTATAAAACATTTATTTAAATAGATAAGTAGATATTTATTTATTTATTGCACATGGAACAGATACAGTCACAAAAACAAACATTGGCAGGTACATTAATACAAAAATATCAATACACAAGACCAATTACATCCGTTCACAATTAGCACACACGCAAAACAAATAGATTACATTACATAGTTAAAAATATATATCTTATATCTATAAAACATTTATGGTAGGGAAGGAGGAAGCATGGGAAGAGGAAGAAGAAGAGGAAGAAAGGAGGGGACAATGAAGGAAGCAACAAAAAAAGAGTTAAGAACTGATATCAAGAACAATAAGATAATGTGTATGTTTTCTTTTATTTTCATAAAATTATCGAATTACACCCTGATACATATTTGTACACTTCATAACAAGCTTAAAAGCTTGTGTCGTGAAGTGGGGTATGTCGGCATCGAGGATCGAGCGCGTTAGCAACCAGGCTTCCGATAACTTTTTAAAATTACTTATTGATGCAGATGGAATTTAATCAGCTGAAAAAATGTTGACAACCCTACTTACATGTTTCAGCGCGTGTATACACAACGGTTTCCGAAGAAAAACCCATAGGAGTATTTACGATGATGTAGTATGAACCCCAAAAAACACAAAAACCCTTCAGAAATATGACGTACTTAATGTAGTTCTGGACAATTTACATCCAGACCTGCATTAAATTGTACCACAAATGTGTTATAGTTTTGTATTGTCTATGTGTTTATTGCTTTCATTCTTTTTTGTTGTGTTTATTGATTTATTGCATTTGATTTTGTGTTTGTAAACCTGACGATTCCAAGTGCCTTAAATATGGTCTACAGATGATTAAAAACCAATAAAAATCCTCAAATAATAAAAGCTTAAACTTTTTAGTTGGATTTCAGTAGATGAATTATTTATAAAATGTTGAAATCATTGTCTATCCCATTTTAGATCCGCTTGCTTATTCGTATTTTTTAATCTATTCTAGTTCCTAATATAATTTACTCGAATACTAATCGATACAATTAATTTTATTTACAAAATTCAATTAAATTTGTGCTTTTATCCCTAAAAAAAAATTCCTGTGTGGCTTTTGTACGACTTTTGTGGGGTTTATTTATTTTGAGCAATATGCTTATGGGTTTCGTACTGTTACAATATACAACGAGAGTGAGGGAGACAGACACACCCGCATAATTCGAAAAATAAAATCAAAATAAATAATGTATAAATTTAGATTCCCCAGTTGCCATAGAGTGGGGAACATTATATTTTCTTATTATTTATTGAATTAATTTTTCTGGAATTTTGTTACATCGAATTATAAGTCCATGTGGTGCATTTTATCAGTATGATGCCAATCTTTCAAATGTCTCCCTTCAAAAATTATGTACCTAATCTATTAGTCTAAATAACACACGAATGATAAAGATTTTATAATTTTATTTAAAATGAAAAAAAGTTTAAGGTACCAATCATTATATTTTTCTAATACCACGAACCTGAAACAGCACAATTTTTGCACTGTTACTGGGCCGGTATTCTTTTATTCTGATAATATCGACATTAATAATATTAAAAATAAATAAATAAATTATTTAATGGGTTCTCTAATTTCCAGTTATGGCAGACATTTTTTCCCGTACAAAATAAATATAATGTACACCCCGACACATAATGCGCCCGCTACACGCTCGCGAGTCACCGCGACCTTTTGGTGTTTATGAGTAAAAAGGGGTGCGGATGGATCGTTTATCTTGACATGTACGTAACCGACCGTTGACGCCTTTTTACTCATGAACACCAAAAGGTCGTAGTGACTCGCGAGCGTGTAGCGGGCCCATAACGGGACTGAAAGAGATTAGCAGCTAATTTGAGAAAAACCGGTGTTGAAAAATAACGCGTGATACCAGATACAAAAACTCCGTGTGACAAACTTTAAAAAATATCACCCACAAACAAGTTTAATTAATGCCGCAGGCAATGCTTTCTTTTATTTTTTTTTACTAAATTACAATTAATATTGGTGTAAAGACAATAATTTATTCTCGTACCTGATCGATCTAATTTTTAAACACAAAAACAGAATTAGTATATATTCAACAGTATGACAGAGATAATTATTATTATCTATTTATTATATTATATATTTATTTATTTATTGCTTCAACGGACTCAAGATATTTTCAAAATTTACAACGTTAAAGTTAAAAAGTTAAAAATATTAATACAATGAATTATTATATTATTATAAAAATAGGGAACTATTTCCCCATACCCCGTGCACGAAATCATCCATCCGGAAGGGATTAATCCAGATTCGCGTACGAATCCGGATTCACTTGTCGTGGGAAGGCACCCTTATATTATGATCAGCGCGTGTGCTCATTTTTTCTAATGGACATTTTGAAGAGCCAATTTAAAGGTAAATACACACTACAGCCAGTTTAGAATAGAAAAGAATGGGTAATCACTACAATATGTGCCATAATTCTACATGTGTTTGTATATTAGATAATAATACTAGTGATGGTTCTACTTGTGGGCACGATGTTTATTAAAGGCAGTCAAATATTTTAGTTAATCGCATACATCGGAGTACATTGACTCCACGTAGTCTCCTAAGCTAGACAAAATCTTAAACATATACCTTAACATTACATATGAACCCACAGCACCTGAGCAGCAAGGCTTACCAACCTACTTAGATAATACTTACATGATATATAATATTATTCAACCTGCTGTACAATAATTTACATTTCGGACCATCATCATCAGACTTCTAATGTATAATATGTTGATGAATATGTTTTATTGTGTGAACTTTATACATATCTTCATTATTTTAGTAACTTTATCACATTTTAATACTCAAATGGATCGCATAACTTAGTATCAAATACCTGCTATGTATTATGGTGTTTTGTGTTATTTTAATTACTTATCTAGCAATTCCACTTACAATGAAGAATATTGTAAAATAGAAATATCATCATTTCGCGGAATGAGTGACTTCGCTGCTAATAATAAATCTTATTCCAGGAATTGTAGCAGTGGCGATATTAACTTAGTGTAAAATTACGAAATAAATAATATGGAATGATAGTCCAAGAGCCCGCTGCTTAATTTATGACGTATCTGTTTTTTGATCGAAATATGGTATAAACGATAGCTTACCAATAGGGTATTACATCGCACTAGGGTTGCCTATCAAAATCTTGCCGCAACCCCCCCTGCCCCCCCCGAAAAGGTCCCTCTTCGCGGTTTTTCGCATTTTATAGGAATATGGTAAGAGATATGAGAAAGAAGTCAATGACAAAAATAATCCTGGCTAAATTCTCTACAAAAAATGTTAACTCATTTTTTTCGTAGAACTAGCAGTTTACCCGCAATGGCCGGTCCAAAACCGAAATTCATTTAAAATACAAAAAAAATGTATTTAAAGTAAATTGGTTGAAAATTGATAAGAGCCACAGGAAAATAGTCAGAGAACGAATTAATTGCCATAGTCTTAGCTACAAAACGAGCTATAACTTATGTTCATACATCTAATAATTTCGGAGTTATTGCAATAAAACTCAGTGACGAAAATTCTTAAAATTTAGTTTTTCATAAAATAACCAGTGATATAGCGCCGCAGGCCAAAATTTTTTTTCCATAAAATGTTAGTGATAATGGGTGGAAGAATGTGAAAGAAAAAAAATCAAACTTTTTTTTTTTATTTTTTCAAAAAATATCCTGTTTTTTGACCGGCCATTACGGGTAAACTACTAGTCCTATGAAAAAATTGACTTAACATTTTTTGTAGAGAATTTAGCAAGGATTATTTTTGTCATTGACTACTTTCTCGTATCTCTTACCATATTCCTATAAAATGCGAAAAACCGCGAACAGGGACCTTTTCGGGGGGGGCAGGGGGGGTTGCGGCAAGATTTTGATAGGCAACCCTAGTGCGATGTAATACCCTATTGGTAAGCTATCGTTTATACCACATTTCAATCAAAAAACAGATACGTCATAAATTAAGCAGCGGGCTCTCGGACTATGACGATATTTTTTATTTCCACACATTTTCTCTGACTTTAGGTTGTATAAATTGTACAACGTTGTCCTCTCTAGATTAAGATTTAGCACGTAGTAATATGTAATTGTAAGATGCTAGTTTTTAAAAAAATGCAGTAGTGCGTAGATCCTTGCAGTGAGAGTCTCCTCCAAGGAACATTAAGGGTGTTCAGAGTAGTTTCGGGAGGGGTTTGTTGGGGGGAGCCCTTCCGGCGAACCTTGAGCCGTCCTTTGGAAAAATGTGTTTGGATGGCATAGGAACTGAAGCTCTTGAAACGTCCAAGGGTGCAGGTGGGTTTACCCTTAATGTAGTATTTATGATTGCTTATTTCTTCTTTTTTATTGAATCTTTGCATATTATTTCCCTTTCCCTGAGTACCTTTCGTCATGTCCAGCTTTAGTACTATCAGCAGCTTCTTTCCTATTCTCAATTTTCAATCAGTTTTCATCTTTATATGAATTCTTTTCTCTAACTAAACTTTGATAGTTAAATGAATTGTCAATCACTTCTTCTTCGCCCCCGCCTTTGTCCCATTTACTTGGGGTCGTCTCTCCTAGTCCTCATCCTCCAAGTCCTTCTGTCCCTCCCCATCTTCAGCACAAAGCCTTGCCTCCTTCAGGTCTCTTCCGATTGTGGACATCCATGTAATCAGGGGTCTGCCCGGTCTTCTGGGCCCCACTTCTATGTCCATTGTTCTTTTTATCATGTTATCCTGTGGCAGTCTCATAATGTGGTAAATGAATTGTCAATCACAGATTCCATCAAATACGAGTACTTGTCGATTTAGTCTTAACAGATAAGTATGAAGGAAGTCATTGATATTTTTATGTATTACCTTCTATAAATAGATAATAATCGCAGCATACCTTTATTGTGTATTGTTATATTATAATATTGTTGTTGAAGTTCTATTGCTGGTTGTGGTTATGTAAATATTATGAAGTAATCTTATCAACAGAATGGACCATTATTATATTATCAATAGGTAAATGAATGATATGAAAATATAACGTATAGGTATTACACTACTCACTTCCTTTATAAGGAGGTTTGTGTTTATTTTTCCGTTGACGTATGTAGGTAAGGTATGCAATATGCATATAATTATATTATTTAGTTAATTGTTTGCCTTCTTTACCTACATGGCATTAAGGATGCGATCTTTCAAGCCTACTTCGAGACGACTTTGAATCTGTGTGTTAATTCGAGCTATGTTTTTTACGGGAAATTAATTAAAATATTGAAGGACTCCCACGGACTTAAGACCCTTTGCATCCCCGGGTAGCACAGGCGCATATAGCGTCCTCTTTACCTGCACTTCTTGGCAAAATATTTTTAATAATAATAAGTAATTAAAATGTAAGCTAAAAGTTCGCGTCGTGAAGTATCAGCCAGCACCGATATTCAATTCGGCACAAAACTTGCTGATTAGAAGTCCGCGCTCCAAGTAACTGCCCCAACCATGCACTCAGTTCAAATCAAATAAGATATAGACATATTACTTAGGTATTATATAGAATCATATTAGCCTACCATAATTGATTATTCTTCGTAATTCGGAGTAGGTACGTACTGAGAAATAATTCTGTTTATCTTTACGGTTACTTAATCTTCCTTACATTTTAGACTTATCTAACCACACACTTGGAGATTGCGGTTCCCTTGGGCCCATACAATAAAATATACATAGAAATAGCTATAGTATCAATCTTTACCTACGTCAATAAAACTAATAAATATACCTACGTATCATTCAACATAGTCATAATATATCTGTGATAACGTATCAAATTTTGGTGTGGTTCAAAGGTGTATAATTCTGATAGTTATCTTTAATTTTAGTAGAATTAGGTATATTACAACGTTCCGTTTTATTTCTACTTTATTTATTCTTCCCCGATTCCCCATAATTTTGAGTAAACCCCTCTTTTCGTCTCCCGACAAAGCTCTTCAACGTATCTGATTCAAGTTTACGTTAACTCTCTTACGTTGCGGAGCATGTTTTCTTATTTTATCCATTTCTTATAGCGCCACTCTATTGTAATACATTTATTCATATTGTACCACATTGTGACAGCTGTATAGGGATGTCGTCTGTAAACTTGAACTGAATTCTAAAAATCACATATCTTGTTGAGATAGACTTGCTAGACCTCCGATGATAGTTTAGTTTTATTGTGACTGAAGATAGCTGATTACTGCATGATGATTATTAAAATAATAGAAAATTTAAATTCGCTGATTCACTGCTCTGTCACTGTACGCCCATCGCAATGTCTATAGTTCTGATATTGATAAACATTGAATAACATCATAAATAAGTCGCCCAGTACACGTTATCATTTATCAATAATAGGTAATAATAAATTTATTATATTACAACAATACCGCCACTTGTTCTACATGAAGCGATGATACAAAACCTTGTTCTTGAGTAGAAGTTTATAAAATATATATTTTATCGCCTGTTTAATTGAAATACTGTTACGTATTGCATTATAAGAACGCACATTCAGTAAATTCAAAAATGTCCTTTGCACTCTTGTAAATTGCCTGAGGATTGAATTGATGTTTTTCAATTGCTACAGCTATATATAACTTCGCGATATATTTTCGACATATCGACAAACTGTTATGAATAAGGAAAAAATGCAAAATTAAATATTAAGATTAAAATCCACAAAAATGACTTAAGATTTTTTTTATTTTTCGGCATTCCACCCATAAAGAACGAGTGATCTCTGACCTGTGGACTTAAGATTTCGCGACTAGTATTCGAGGATTTGCACCCTCATCATCAGGCGATTGTGAATAAAGTTTCGCGAAATCCGAAGTCATTTTTGTGGATTTTATTCTTATGTAGTTTTTCATTTTTTCCTTAAAAATGGACTTCCACCATGTACCTACGGTCAAAGACATCGGTGTTTTGAATAAATACAAATCACTTTTTAATAAAACTATAAAGTTTACTTTAAAATCCACGATTTCGTGGACCTTCATCCTCATCGTTTATTATTCTCTACTTTTAATGACCTTTCAATCCTTTGCCACACTTATCGTCAAATAGAATTTTACGTTTAATTTCCTACAAAATTTCCTCCACGAATAGCTTTACAGTTTACAGCTAAGTGTTTAAGTATTTTTGTCAAGAATCATCTATTCCGACTTCCGTTGTTACTCCGGATATACTCAGCAAGAGTTTCATATAAATTCTAATCATGCAGCCACGTTTTTATATAAGGATGACATCGCATACTGATTAGTATTAATTTCATTATTCATGCTGCCTACCTATTTAAATATTCGATAGTTTTTAAGGCATTGCTGGTTATCTTCAAAACCTTTGATAACGCTACGTTGATATTGTATAAATCAGAAGTTTTTGATATTTCACGTGGGGATTCTTTCGATTGTAATGCCGGCGTTACAGACGAGTGTTCACAAACTCCGTTCACGTACAATTAGTGACAGACGTGTGGATGCTTCGCAAGCGCAAGATCCATTGATTTGTATAGAAACCGATCGTTCACTAGTGTTCAAGAACTTGCACGATCCAAGACAAACGCCCCATTCGCACGTCTGTTTACTCGTGAACACCTGTCAACGCTCGGCGAGCGTGCTGGCGCCGATTTAATGTCGTTCGTGAAACTTGCAGATTAAAATACGCTTTTCCTTCAATTTGGGAAGATAATTTCTAGTACCTAGTGTGCCAATTGAAATCAATCTAATTTAATTCAACCTCAAGCATATTACAAATACCTACATTTAATTCATTATTGCTATAGTGCGACTGAGTTTAACCAATTCCTAATAGTCGCGAGATCTCACAATGTGGTATTGGGTTGATTTTGGAATCTGTTCGTTCTCAAGACCGATATCTTCTTCTTATCCAGCCATCTCTGTCCACTGCTGAACGTAGACCTCCCCGTACTCCTCCATATATCTCTATCTTGAGCCCTCTGCATCCAATCACAAGCAACTCGTTTGATATGTATAACTTTATTAATTTAAATACCTATTTATGACCTAAATGTGGAGCATTAATTATTATTAGGTACCTGTACTTGTACAATACTTATACATACAAGAATTGTTTAAAAGTATCTTGCGTAAGCAATCAACAGATATGTTTTTTGCACAGGTCTGCAAAATACCACATGACGAATTGACGAAATGCCTGAGTTGAGCAATAGTACTAGCGCATATAATAATAATATTTGAAATGATTCATGGCGCTGAGTATGTCATCACCTTAACACTTGTATTTCAATATAAACAATCTATAAATTAGTAATAAATCGATAGATATTTTATGTGTGAAATATTCTCTAGGTATATTTGTTTGCTCTTTTTCTTGTGTACTTTTTTCAGTCAAATTTAACTAATTTAGCAATATATATTATTCCTGATTCTTGCAACAAACTAGTATGTTTTTCTTTCAAATTAGTGAGAAAAAAACAGATTTTACTTTATGTCCGATTAGTTATTTTGACTGGATGGGTCGAATAGTTTTAACTGTCAGAATTTTTAAGTTAATTTAGATTTATTTTGTATTAAAATGAACCTTACTAGTATCCTTGAGTATCTTGATTAAAGATTTTCACTAATTAGTTGAATTAGCTAATAGTTTTATAAAAAAGCACACCATGGGTTTAACCAAAAACACGATCTACATATTACATACTACTATATAAGCTCTAAACCTAAACTGAACCTTATGGGCACATTTTGCATGTAAACGTAAACGGTTGTTATCGATGTAAATCATAAATATCAAGAAATCTTCCATTAAGAACAGCCAAAAGTCTACTTGACTCTTAACTTCAACACCATGGACATATGGAAGGCCAGATGGGACGAAGCCTCAGACCCGGTAAATCACTGCCTGCCCTCATATCAACGAAACCGTCTGGATTCGACCATCCCATCAGGGCATCTATGTGTTGTTCAATGAGATTTTCAATTCTTCAAGGATGATATGCGTGAATGTCGCAAGTGTACCATCTCCTCCATAAATTTGATTACAGTATTTCTACAACTTATTTTTTGTACATACGACCATTGTTGTTATTATTAATCGTTACCAATTTCTCTTATTCATCTTGCATTGTTGTGCTTTCACAATATCATACGATACTTGATGCGTAACTGTCATTCATGAATTTAAATACAAAAGCAAGACAGTGAGACTATTTATAATAAGTAGGAGTTGTCTCAGATAAATAAATGCGATAAGTTTTATTCGTGTACAATATGTTGATGTTGTTACTTGTTACGTAATGTGATATGCCAATTAAACTATAGTAATATGAATTTGTTGTAAGTAGACGAGACTGTCGAAGCAAGTATTACACCGTGTAAGGAAAATCACTTTGAATTCACTTTTACTGAAAAACCTGTTTTGTTGTTTGAGCTATCCAACATGGTGCCATAGTAAACACATGTACATCTGTCTACGAGTATAATACCAGTAATGTATTCTCACATTACGTATATTTACCTATGCTTATAACTCTTTTAAGTCTGCAGTTGATTTGTTTTATAGTTATGTTTTCTTGCATTTTATTTTAGCGTCTGCAGCCCATTTTTGCCATAAATTTGTCGTAACTTGTATAAGTAGTAAGGTATACAATATAGAACATATCGAATGATCGATTGGGTCTCGATTTGAACATCAGTCAAAACTCTTATAACTTACATTGTTCATCTCGAATGAGTTTCATTGACAGAGGTTGGTATTATAATATACCTACCCAATATTTGGTATCCTTATAAATTAGTTGTGTTTCTCGAATGAAAATACAACAAAAAATTGCCTCATATCTCTGAATAGAAAAATCCAAGATGCATCCGAGTGTCATGAGATTATGTCTTGTAAAGTCTAAATACATAAATTATTTATTAGAATCAACATTTCTCTCAAGTCTTACGTATAATCTTAATCCCCAATATGGATAATTGAAAATATAATATTAGTAGTGGTGTCAATGATTATTATTTTGGATATCTGATTGTCCGCCAGGCACGTTTTAGTGTTGAATACTTTCGTAACTTGTTTCTGGCCAAGACCCGTTTCGTTTATAAGAATATAATACCTACTGCCATATCATACAATACAATACTAAACTTATAGTACCACACCACCATTTGGTTAGCTGCTTAATACTTATTCTAGATGAGGTCGCCGTCCCGTTCTGGTTTCTCCATAAATGGCTTTATGGGTCGTGCATACATATGGTCGTTATTTTGTATCGTCTTGTAGCAATAAATAAACATATAATCGCGAATAAATTGTATTAGACCTTTTACTAATTGCATTTTGGTATTCGCTGGAATTTTATTGCAAAAGACTGAATTTATGTTATCCAAAATAACTTTCGTGCTTATTTCCGATAGTAGTACAATTCTCGAGAATTTTAGCATCTTGAACAATAAATCTTTTAATCGCCCCTGACATTTAGGGCGTCCAGCCTGGAACCCGAAGACTTTGTCTATCAAACGCTGTCTTACGATCTTCCGAACGACATTCTAATACCAGTCCCCATCTCTATTACGTCCTGTTTTTTTACAAAATATATGAAAAGCGAAACAGTGTGAAATATGTTCCGTAAATTTCTTATGATAGAAACCCGATGCATTGAACTCTTTTCTATCGTCTCGTTCTTTTCAATGAAATTATTGTATCTCTAAAGATCAATTTTAAAAACCAAATTCAGCCCCATAAAAACTGAAAAATCTCCACAGGATTTTAGATTACGTATCTTGATAGGTACTGTTTTGATTATATTGCAAGTTATAATACAACCAATGAATAATAAATTAACATCGAGCTAATTCTAGAGTCTCATAATTTAGTCAACTATGATTGACACAATGTCTTGTGTATTAAATTCCGCCTGTTTTTTGATCGACTAGACGTCCCATTAACCGTGAGGGTTAATTTGAAGCTTGTTTACGCCATCAAAATAAACAATGAATACAGTACTACCTATAGAAGTACCAAGTTTCTTGGCAGGAACTTTGGAGTACCTACAGCGTAATAGAGAACTTGAAGAACCTTACAACAGAGTCAAACAGTCAAATGGACATAACATAGAATACAGAATTTGCAATCTTCACTGTAAAGATTGTACAAAGGTTTGACTTACTCATTGACACAAATAGCTACGTAGGTGCATGTTAGTCTCAAAAAATTGAGTGAAATTTTGTTGTTGTACCTTCCTGATGCTTTATTTATTTATTTATTCATATGCACAGATTAGTAAGGTGCTTGTAGGTTGTTCATATGACACTCCACCCGATTGACGAGTGATTTGACCTAATGTTTTATGAGGAAATATTAAACAGCCGGAAAACACAATAGATAGATAATAATTATATGAACAAAACGTCATAGAAGAAATGATTGAGCTCTAGGCAATTCACAAAGTATTATAGAATCTAATATTAAAATTAACTATAATAGTTGTTGATAGTATCCAATGGTGAATACTTACTAGAAGGAATAACTTGTACTACGATCTAGATTGTTATTGTTGGATATTTACTCGTAGATAGGTAGATGTTAACTTCTAAGAATTATAATAATCTTTATTGTTAGATCATATTTCGTAACTTAATGATGCGATTAATATGCCTTACGTGCCATTATTATTAATTTGTATTGGTCATCAACATATAATAAAATCATAGATGTTGACGACCATTTGCATAACAATTAATTAATTAGAATTAGATACTACTTAAAGGACCTTATATTATTGTAATTTTAATCGTGTCATTGTATTGTTTCATGGTGTTTAGGTGTACTTGATTGCTATCGAAGTAGCGTTAACCTTACGATTGTCGAATATTGAATTCAGAATTGAATCCTGAGGAAACAACGTAATTGCTTTGTATTTTTATCAATATTGAGTCAGTAAACGGTTGCTTCACAACCGAGTTTGGAATACTTTTTCTATGAAATTATTCACAAATCCACCGCAATCAAATTACAACTCTTCAAAAATATTTGACTTACTAAGAGTAGAAGTTGAACAATTTGCTATGGTTAGGAGAATGAAAGATGGTAGGATGAATAAGAATTATAATGAGTTGAAGGAAGAGGTGTTAGAAAATGTAGGCATCCTGGTGAGTTTCTTCCCTGGATCGAACTTCTTTAATAATCCATTCTTAAGGGTAAACCCATATAGTTATTCAACGTCTGAACGAACTGTATACAGTAATTATAGACATTTATTTAAGTTACCTGTTCATTGTAGTTGATGAAAGGTTGTTAATTAGATAAAATACAACAAGAATAAATCGCATAGCATAAAGATCTTATCCTTGCAATACGACCCACTCCTCTCCACACGAGTATTTGACAAATTGCACATTTTGTGATTCTGAATCATTAGTCACCTGACATTTGAATTCAACGCCTTTGCATTAACATTGGTGTGACTTGAATACATATTATATCCTGATTTTTATTTAATTCATATGGATACACAGACTTGGATAAATAAATACCTACTAAGAGGTACTATGGATAGTATACACGTACATAGTACGTACCCACACTTTTCTGTCAATGCAGTATATTGTCAAGTCAATATTGGCTAAAATACTTAGCTACGTGCATGCATGTTATGTATGACTAAAATTCATGTAGATACCTATTCATTTTTTTTGTGCAACATCATGCAAGGTAGACTACATTATGTAGGCACAGAAATACATATAGGTTCCATGTCAAAATCTCAAGTGACAAAAAAGCACATGTCAAATGGGTAACCTACTATTGACAGAATCGCAACTCAACACCGGAAAATCTGATGCTGTTGTTTTTTTTGGTTTGTTTTTGTGTGAAAAAAAAACAACCTAACGAACCTAACCCAACAATATTGAAATTGGCGGCAACAGGTTTTCTGGCGATGATCAGTCAATTCTGTCAATAGTAGGTTACCCTTTTGACAGTTGAGATTTTGTCATGTGAGTTTCTGTCTGGTTACCATACATATATACCAAAGGCATACATATACACCATGAAATTTCTATGCAAACTTACCAAAGGTCAAACATAAAAGAAGGAAGACTCGCCCTAAGTTAAACATTTCACGTTTGCTGATTCAACAAGTTCTCTCCGTTACTAATTTATTTTCAGTACCTCTTGTGATTAAAGGGATACAATAAGACGTCCTATACAACCCCTCATGCCGCATCCCTTGCGAAAGTACGCACAGAGAACAGAACGTCAGAAAATCCCATCATTTTTGCGCAGTGACCTCCCCATGATCACATACACATCCTCTACTACTTTGCAGACTTATTTTTAAACTCATGATTATATATTTGTACTTATTTAGTACCTATATTATTTTTTATCATGTTTTTAAGAACGAATTTATTTGTTGTAGTTTTTTGTATAGTGGTGTGAAACTGGTTCTTTCATGTTCATACACCATTAAGGATACATTTTACTATACTACAGATGTGTTATTGTCCATAGTCCATACTGAGATGTACATAATGTTAAATAATGGCAACTTAGCTAAGTGATGCTATGTGCTTTGTATGTTTAGTTATACCTAGTCACTTAGATGAAGTGTTTGCAATGCACTGCCGTATTAATTTTAAAATCATC
Source organism: Ceraclea dissimilis (assembly GCA_963576895.1). Lineage (NCBI taxonomy): Eukaryota > Metazoa > Arthropoda > Insecta > Trichoptera > Leptoceridae > Ceraclea > Ceraclea dissimilis. The sequence goes on along the minus strand of OY756366.1, from coordinate 14,372,002 downwards.
GATATTCTACTTTCTCACGACTGCATAGAAGCGCAGAAGCTGTCGATATAATTGTGATAGAATCATATAATTTTTCGTATAAATATTAGTCCATGTTGTAGGGGGGAAGTTAGTGTGGTTAGCTGGCAGAGATCGCAGCACTGCGATAAGCTCGCCCTAGTGAACAAATGCTGTGGTTTATATTTGAAATGTTTACATGTATTTGTATCTTGTTCACCAAAAGGGTGAATAAATGAATTATTGCATATCATGAGTCCCAGTTGATGAAGAGTTTTCGTTTCGATGATGTATTTATGAAACAAATTGAAGCATTTTTACAATATAAAGAAATCTTTTTCTGTCCCATAGGAAACTAACTAAGTAGCTATGCCTTAATAATGTTGGCTCCATTGGTTGGAGCGCTAACTCTTTGTAATCTTTGTAAACGAAATGTGGAAAGTTAGAATTCTGATCTTGGCGTGTCATTCACAATAGGTACACTTAGTCAAATAATTTGGAAATCCTTTAAAAATATTTTATCTAATCGATGGAGCTTTTAACTTCTCTATGTCTGTCAAAATAATATACGCCTTATGTCTCTAGTTCTCATACAACGATTAGCTAAGAGATTTTTAAGTAGTTTTTGGCACTCAATGTGCGCTGAACGGCTCAAGAAACGCAAACCCCTTCAAGGTCGTCTGACGCATCGTCGTTAATTGATATTTGGTGGCCTGCCCGCTGCCCTCTTATCAAAGTATTTTATGGACTCCCATGACCTATCTTAATCCAGTGTTGTAATTAATATTGTACATTTAGTTTATTCACTTTTCTGTTCGGTCTCACAAATATAGAGTAGACTAGCCATAATAACCTACGAAGGTGAAAAATACCAGAGCAAAAAATGCCCCCCCCCCCCCCATAAATACACCCTTGGGCTCTGCCAGTAGATATGAATATATAAAATGTATGATAGGACTGCTATGTAGACTTTATGTAATGTATATTAATGAAGATTAATTCTCCAATAAATTTGGCATTCTGCTCGGAATTAGATAAGCGTGTAAAACATAATTGGTCTCGGCATTTCGCGTTAGTCTGATTAGTTCAATATAATATACCTACTATAGAAACATATTGTTAATGATGAGTGTGTTATGAGTGCGCATATCGGAGGCATTTATACGCCTGATTAAGTAATTTTCCATTTATTTTTGCATGAATGGGGAATCCTGTGGGATGAAAAACAGCGCTATTTTCTTACCAACTGTTATATATTGCCATAATGGAGTATAAAAGATTAGTATTGTTATAGAAAATAATTCATTCGTGTATAAGCTCTCTGTCTGTAGGTCACACAAGTTCTTCTTGAATGTTTGTTACTTGTACTCAAATGTTTTTATTCCATCTATCTTTTCTTCTGGACCCAGACGAACCTATAGACCAGTGGTCCCCAACCTATGGTCCGCGGCCCAGTACTGGGCCGTGGACCAAATGGTACTGGGCCGCGCCGCCTGCTTAAAACACAATATTTTTTTGAAAAAATCGTCAATTATATAGCTTTAAATAATTATTCCGTAAAAAATGCCTTCACGCTAAGTTACCATCTAGCTACACTGTACCTGATCAGTAGCTATGTATCTTCGGTGGAGAGAAGGTGTATGTCGTTCTTCTATCTGTTTACCGGTACCTACTTTCTCGCGCTTAAAACCTTTACTTAAAAATACGGGGTTGAGGTTTTAGGTATTCCTGACGGACCTTGTTCTTTATGATGAGGAACCACAATTTATTATTTTATGTTTATTGTTATGTATGCCCCCCCCCCCATGTAACCCCCCTACCCTCAGTAGGCCGCGGTGAAATTATCAAACGCTGACCGGTCCGCGGCGACAAAAAGGTTGGGGACCACTGCTATAGACATTCTACCAGTACTGTGCGATACAGTGTGTTATACCAACTATCGTCCACTCTGTCAAATCAGAATGGAACCGCAAATAGTACATAGAGAAAAACTAAAGCACTAAGAACTATTAGACGCCGTCATGATTCATACAAAGTAGCAGAATGGATTGGTGTTTTATGACTTCATGTATAATTAATTAGGAAGGAATAGATGACCGAATAACATGTACATGTAGGTGTTTGTATATTACTATGTTGCTTTGCTATACAAGTGTACTAACACGAAAACACTTAAGGTACTTAATAAATACACAGGTATAGTGACCTCATAGTCAATATGGTATTTTAATGTTTTTAGAGTGTACCTGTGTTCGTATGTGAAAATATCTACCTACATACTACATGGACTACATGCCTTATATATATATTATGTACAAAGCTTTTTTAAATGTTCAGGTTTCACGTCTTCTTCTTCTTTATCTTTCACTTCGTAGTTCGTGTATAGACACTGCAGAACATGCTGCTCTGTGATTAAGAGAGCTGCTCTTAACTCTTGGGAGGTAGGTTCCCAGCTGTCCATCTTTTGGGAGTTCTTTCACGACTGCGAGTTCTGTGAGGTTGGTGCTGCATAGCGATAGTTTAACCTAATATGGGAAAAAGGTTTTCAGAAGAAAAGTAGGTAAATAAAAGAAGCGGTAGATAAAAGTGGCTAACTGACATTCATGCCCTAAAAATTTATTCAGTGGGAAAAGTTTTGATGTAGTAGATAGACAGGTATACCTAGATACCAAAGTTTCAAGCATTGTTCTTCGATGATATAATAGGTATTTTATTAAATTTATCCACGCTAAGTCGGTCACAGAATCTGATTGTATGAATATTATATTACCTGGCGTGTATTGTGTTATGACCTAATGTAATGACAATCTATCAGAAATCAATCAATTATGTTATGTTTTATAATTCCCATAAGTACCAAGACGAGTTATAGCAATTGATGATAACAATATACCTACTCGTATGTAATAATCGGGAAAGGCTTAAAGGATTAGTGTATTATATCGATTTACCAAGCAATTTCAATTAAATGTCGTACATAAACCAATTACGACATAGTGCTTAAAATATGCGTATATAGGTACGGCGTAGTCGTCAATTTTATCAATATTTCTTCTTCTTCTTTATCAGCCTATCCCCGTCCACTCCTGGACAAAGGCCTTCTCCATCTGCCTCCATGTTGTCCTGTCCTGTGCAGACTGTATCCAGGTTTATCAGCTAAAAATACAGTTTTTTTCTTCTTCGTAGTTTTAAACCTGGGGATTGGTTTAGAGCTAATTTCTGCATTTCCCCCTTCATTATCATTTGCAGTCATTTTCGTCGATTCACAAGAAAACTATCAGTGGAAGGTGTATAGATGTGATTGGTGTGCACCTAATCAAAAGATGCATGGCACACATCCACATAGCTGCTTCGTTGCGACCTAAAATTGGATTCTAGACATTTTATTAACATCTACGTATTATTTTAATCATGAGAATTTCGTACAGCACAAACTAATTCCTATGTACATTATAATAATTACATACCACTCTTATCTAAGTATCATATATTCGTACTCCCAGTTTAAACATTTATACTGTGATTTGAATTAAATTTTCAACCAAATTTCGTACTTAAATTATTAGTTCAATGACATTACACTTACGTTTGTGTATTTTTAAATGATATTTTTCGCACTCGACTAACTTTTATGTTAAACAGGTTTGTCCATAACATTTTCTCTGGCTTTGTCGCATTATTTGATGCGTGGGCCAGTCAGAATGATATCAGAATAACATAAATACATTTTTATATCTACATAGTATAATTCTGTGCACATATTTTTTACTTTAGGTGACTATCAGAAACTTGTTGTCCCTTGTGGAATGTAGAAATTCCTTGTAAAATATTTTATTTATTAACACCGACTCCCACTCGCTTTTTTGTGCATAATTTTGAGTATTAAAATATGTCTGATATTGGCAATACTTCGTTTCATATTCAGATTTCATAGAATACAATATTTATTCAAAAATCTGTAATTAATAACAAGATTTTATGACTTCACACCCTAGAACTGTTTTCCGCGGTCTTCCAAATACGCCATTCCGAGGTTCTTGGGATCCCTTCATTCCAATGGCGCCTCGCACCAAGAAGAGACAGAATCAAAATTTGTAAAAAGATGATGTAAAAAGATGAAAAATGAGCCGCCTAAATCATATATTATGTGTGTAAATTTCAAGGTGCTGGGACATTTGGAGAGTTATTAAAATTTGAGGAAGAAAATTTAGACCCAGACAACGACAGATTACGTTTAATAAAAAAACAAGCCACTTGTGTAGTGATGTGCAAAACGCAACGACCGTGTTGATATCAGAATTCATGACTCTTTTCGACCAAATAGGAGAAAATATTATAATCATTTTGCCTGTATTATTTATCGTCAATTCAACTGCTGAGTTTTACAGAATATGCAGTCTAATAATTGAATTAAAATAGAAGATATGTTTTAAAAAAGTTATTGGTAGGAATGGAGAATTGTTCAATATTATGATAAAGGTTATGTAATAGTGTGTAGTAGAGTAGGTAGTATGTAAGTAGGTCACATATTAAACATCTCTACAGACTAGAGTGTTGCTTCCAGTCGTCCTTGGAATACAACTTGATTATATACGAGTACACTATACAGACACAGACAGAGAGGGGAGAAGAAAGTTCTTGCACGCATCACTGTTACTGTAGGACTGTAGTATTCGTGTGCTTCTATACCTAATATTATTAATGTTATTATTCAATGGCACTTGCTAGATCAGTTGCTTTGTTAATATGTTTTATGCTTGTTATGTCATCTGGGCTTTTATTGAAGTCCGAGGCTTTCTAGTTATTGTGTAGTGGATTGTTTTATCCAGGAAAATATTAGAATAGAAGAATTTTCTTTTTGACGAAGAAAGCAGTTTCAAAGTTTTCGTGTCGAGTTGAGGGTATGAAAAACAAAAAAAAAATTAAAACATTCTTGGCATTAACGCCATTAGTATGAAATTAACAACATCATAATAGACAGTTACAATGGATCTTTTTGTACCATAATAATTCCCACCCAATCCATACACACATTTACGCAGTAGATACTCTGTAAATGTTAACTAAGACACCTAAAAAAAAAACTATGCATCAAGTCTCATAATTGCAGTCCTCCTAAGGTGTTTTTTTTAAAAATAAAATTGGGTGTTCATTTCTCATGGTTTGTTCCATCTTTGACAGTAATGTGTAAGAAGGATCAACGCAATGCAAATTGATTGGTTATTCTGTTATTCATATGCTGGTGTTGATTTCCGCACCTTGGTCGTACGTCTTTCCTTTGGCGTATAATTTGTATCTAATCTAATGACATCTAATCTATCTCTTGTATTATAATTGACTATAAATAACCTTTATTGTATCCAATATGTAGTATACATAATGAATACAGTAAAGTTTATTACATTATATGAGGCTGCGGCATCATACAATACTAATTATACTAGTCGAGGATAGAGAAGCCGATACCATGTCGATGTCAGATGTATTAAAAACATCTTTAGTTTTTTATTCGTATTGCCACAAAAATTTGTAGGCAAAGTAAATACAATTTACCCATACAATTTATCAAGTATTTTGATTAGATATACTAAATGAATGGACAAGTGCAACGATCAATGCAGTAGGTATACCCACATCTGAAACAACTAATACATTAATGAATGACACTATGAATGTTCAAATTAAAAATTACAATCATGAGTGTTTCTTCTTAATTTTTGACAATTGATAGTATAATTGCACGTGTATTTGCAATTGAATAAATTCAGTGCTACGAGTATATATTTTTTTTCTGTAGTCATATTTGCAATAAGAATTAAACTGGCAAATTCTAATGTAATATATTGGTTTACTGTGGACGAAGCGTCTGGATTTTCGCGAATAATACGGAAAGAAACTCCTATATTTCGGGAAAACCTCTGCTCTGCATGAGAGAAATTCCGTGATTTATGGAACTACAACTACATTGAAATACGATGTTTCTATGTGTGTATGTTTCATCTCGATTATGATTTGGTACGGTTTTGTGCTTTGCAAATGGATTGTTATCGTATATACCTACTTTGTGATTAGCCACACACACCATATGTACATGTACAGTAATGCTACATTAATTTATCCACCGTTAGCATTTTTCAGTTTGCTAAATTTCTTTGTGAGTGCAACACTTGTTTTTAGTGCAAAATAGTTTCTAACGCCCTACATCTTACAATATGACGGCCAAGGTGAATATTCTGTTCAATATGTTTAAATTCCCCGTAGTATTCTTACATCCTGTGATGTTGACCCTATTTCTATAATATAAAAATAATTAAATGAGTCTTCTGCTTTGCCAGAGAAAATCAGAAGACATAATTCTAGGCAAGCCACAATCTTATATACCTATGCATAGTATCATGTATTTTTATCTAGTTTATTTTCTTTAAGTGAACATTTCACAATTCAATATTTCAACACAATGCAACTAGGTAATAACATGATTTTTATTAGAAGTACATATATCTGTAATGATTTATCAGCTTGTAGCAGGGCTAACTTATCGTCGTGACTATAGTCTAACCGCTAACATGTTGCGATTTCTTTCAGCCAAACCTTTTCTTCTCCTCCAGTTTCAATCGTTACGATTGGTTTGCAGCAAAGCCCCATGTCTCCTTCTCCACTCATTCCTGTCCTGTGCCGGTCATTTTAACTCTTTATATGAGTTGAAGCTCATATCCTGGCACAGGTCGCCCAGGAGGTATCCTTTCCTTGGTCTTCCTCTGTAGTTTGTCCCTTTAAAACCTTTTAAAGATATCCAAATTCTAAGGATTTAATATATTATGTTTATTTTTTTATGATATTTTTCGTAAGCAAGATATTATCTAAAAAAAGTATTTAGGTAGATATATTTTATACGTACCTACATAATTTTTGCTCTTGCAAACGACACCACATATATGTATAATAGTATACTAGGGTATTTAATTTAACATTTAGATCGTTAGTTACACACCAGAGAGCAGGTGTGTCGTGCCACAAGCACAGACAGTTCGGTATTATTAAAATGTTATTTAAGTAGGTATATAAAATTAACATGAACTTTACATACTAATATGAACATTGAACAGTGTCATTGCCAAGGAAGGAATCTTCTTTATGTTGAGTATGTTAGACATAAGCTACCATCTACTCACAGTTTTTCGAGCGTAAAGAATCGTAAGAAATAGTTAGGTATTGGTATTATTAATTAAAACGATTTAGGTATAACTGAATAGATATGCAAAATGTAGGTAAAATTTGGGATTCCCAGATTCGTTCATGAAAACTCATTGGTACAAGGGCGTCCCGAAGTGTCAAACAATGATTTCCATCTACTACAGAAAGATCCCACGACCTTTTCACTCACCGAATTTTCTTTTCTTTAATTGCTGATTTTTCTTTTTTTACCACACCATCGTCTTGCTTTCTTGTGACCTTCAGAGGTCAGTCTCAATAATTGTCTATCAATATTGATAGATGAGTTCAGTTAATATTTTTTCATTATGTCTACCTATCTTTTATTACTTCTGTCTGATTCATTGTTTTCAACAAATTTTTATCAGAGGTCGTTAAAAAGTTGATAGAGAGGTGTCTATGTATTTTATTATCATCATGTGGTTTAATTAGTGATATAATTAAACCGAATTGTGTAATCATTGTTAATAATATTAGGTTCCTATTATTTCGTGGTAGATTCCTATTCAAATAGTGTATTGAAATTGTCAAGCAAACCACATAATATCGCACCATTTTTCCTTAGTGAATAAACTTGCATTAGGTATATTAATACTTATACAAAAACATATCACAATTTACTATATTATACTTACTTCTGTTGTGTTTTCTAATCAGTAAAACATTTCAAGAAACATTGTATATTTGTACTACATATATAGGTGTACTATTCCACATATCTGTAGTATAAAGTGTATAATGTTGTTGGCATAGGCAGCCTGGGCGTCGCGTCGCCAGCTTTGGAGTTAGTGGGGGGGTAACCAAAATTGAAGTATTTATATACTTAGTACGAAAAACGCGTAAATAGCGCCGCAGGCGAAATTTTTTGGGTGACTAAATGAAGAAGATCAAGATGTAGTTTCGTAAATCACTCGTTAACGGGTGGATTGTCTTTAATTAAAAAAAATAGTTTGGTTTTAAATACAGAAAGCTTAGTAAATAGCGCCGCAGGCAATTTTATTAAAGGTTGGATTTTGATTGATTTTCGTTCTAAAAAATTATGATATTATGATGGGAAAATGTGTGTTAATAATGTGATTTTTATAATTTAGTATGAAGAAGTAAATATCTATTCCAATCTCTAGGGGGGAGGGGGGCAGCTGCCCCTTCTTGGCGACGCCCATGCTAGGTAGTATAGGCCCCTAGGTATAGGTATTATGCGACTACTTGATGTGAGATATTATGATAGCACTGTGTAGGTACAGCCAAGCCTAGTCTAATTTAAGTATTGTTAGGTAGGTAGTACTGATTACTGATTCGCTGTTTACTTTGAACGCCACCTGTACTATAAGTAGTAGTAAACATGCTTTATTCCACTTGAATGTTTATCTATACTGTCTACTGATTGTATGAAAACACATACGTCCTTTATTACCCTCCTTAATCAAATTATTTAAGTATTAATTAAGTTGTTGCCAAATGTGGCGCGTTGTATTTGACCTAAACGGCAGCGGTGAGGCTCGCCACCCATCATGTCGCATCATTTCTAGACATACCTACTTTTATCTGTCTGCTTAAATATTTGTTACTAATGAGTAGTAACAAATACCTACATTTCTTATCAAACTCATAGGCACTTTAGATTCTCAGTAATGATATGGATGTTTGCTTAGGTGTTGCACAATTAATGCATTGATTTGATTGCAAAAATGATAATATACACACTGGTAAGTCGTACAGGATAGAACCAATATTAAATCTTATAAATTAGTGTTTAATGTCCACAGTTCAGCATTATTTGAGTTAAGTGTGAACACAGAAACCCACGAAATACCCAGGCATAGTATTATGTGCGTCATTATTATGTTCCCAAGTATATGAAGGATCTATTATGTCATGTAAGTTTATTTGAAAGGAAATTGTGGTCATGAGATGAGATAATAACATGACAAGAGTTTAATTTGAACAAGTTGGTAATCATGAAATTGAGTGGCATCAACCAAAAATGCGCAAAAATATTGCTTATATTTATTTATTGTTTTATTTTGTGCAAATTTGCCCATTGTCACTACTTTTGAAAGTTTTGCTACAAAAGTTGTCTATAGGAATCAAGTATCAAAGCAGGAGAGAAATTTTTGTAATGGTTTTTTTTTTCAGTCAAATTTTATATTACTAAAGTTTTATCACTTTTATCAGAATATATAAATTAATAGTAATTTTCTTATTGTTTCCAGATAAACAGCAAATACAGCGAGGAGCTGGCACAAGAATGCTTAGAATGGGTGAAGCAAATCACAGGTGAAGATATAAATGTCTCTGGAGACATGGATAACTTTTATGAAGTCCTTAAGGATGGAACCATCTTATGTCGGTAAGAATACATTGTGGCAAATTTTCTATAGCTTAAGGCCCGATGTGCGCCAAATTGGCTTTGGCGATATGTGGTTTTCTCAGCCAATACTGAGAATGTCGTCTTGATACTGAAGACAGGTGAACATAATAGTATTGACTACAACTTGACAGACCCAGAATTACAATATTTAAAAAATTCCTGAACAAAAAATTTCTTTGAAAGCACCTCTGAAATTTGCGCGATACATGGGTTATCTGCTCGTTTGCAAGATGTTGATGTGTAATTTAGCCAAAATATTGGTAGGCTTAATAAGTTGACTGTCTTAGATTTTTTAATTTGTTTCCAGGTTCTTTTTAAAACATTCTCATACAAAATTTAAAAAATGTGAAGCATTAATAAAACAATTTTTCTTTAGTGCATATGGGTCCTATATTTTGCTAAGTGGCCAGAGATACCAGAAACTAATACTATTTAATATTTTTGTTACAGATTGGTCAATAAAATCAAAGAAGGTTCAGTGAAAAAAATCAACAACACTACAATGGCATTCAGATGTATGGAAAATATAAACGCCTTCCTGGATGTAGCCAAAGCCTTGGGAGTTCCTACACAAGAAACATTCCAGACTGTGGATCTATGGGAGAGACAAAACCTCAACTCCGTTGTAATCTGTCTACAATCCTTAGGAAGGAAGGTATGCACTTGTTACATATTCACTCCAAATTGTTTTATAAGCATGATTTGCACTGGAATAATGAATCTCTTGTTAATTATATTTGCGACCGGACAAAGGGCTGTCCCGTTTTTCGATCGGATCTCAATAAGTTCAACACAAACAATTTTATAGACTTATATCAATTATCAGTTTTTCAAAAAGACCTTCAAGGGAATACAATCTTGATTATTTCCATCATGTTCTCATTTTTCATATGTAGTAGGCACCTACATTTCTTGTGAAAACCTGTGTATTTAAATAGGTTTCATTTTTTTCTTAAAAACACTTTTGAACAGCTTATACGTAAGTATGTCTTTAAGGGAAAATATCTCTCTTCAGAGCTCATTGTCAATGGAAATTTCGTCTGCGGCGCAACACATCTGGCAACCCAGACTCAAATATTAAATACATTTTTTCTTGTTTTCCAGGCTGGTGCTTATGGTATGCCATCTATTGGACCCAAAGAAGCAGACAAGAACGTCAGAAACTTCTCTGAAGAACAAATGAGAGCCGGGCAAGGAGTCATTTCCCTTCAGTACGGATCCAATAAGGGGGCAAACCAAAGTGGCATTAACTTTGGAAACACAAGACATATGTAAAGAAAATAATACTTAAGTTTACTGTCACACGCGAGCTGTCTCTACTAGATGCTAAATAATTAGTCAACATGTTCATCAAACGTCATGCCAATTATCGTACCAATAAGATGGGTTAGTTTCCAATATTATAATGAGATACCATCCTTACAAACACCTTGGTAAATACTAGCTTCTAAATCCTGTACTGCTTTAGCGGATTTTATGCTCACTATACCTGCTTATTTCTGGGCATGCATTGTGCATTGAATATCCACTGGAACAATACATACAGGATTTAGAGGCTTTTCCGGTAGGTAACTATCTTTCTGTGTCTGTGGACTTCTTAGAGAAGTATAGGTGTGTAAGACTGTAGGCATATTCTAAAATATTCAATTGACATTAGGTATAATTTTGTCACTCACATTTTGAACTACTTACGGATGATGTGATTTTTCGAAGTTATTAATACTCTGCAATTTAATTTATGTAATTAGATGTGTACTATTTGAAATACTATACTTCTCAATAAAACCACGAGCTTCTATTTGCACAAAATAAACCACACTTTAAAATAATATACTTATGAGCTGGACCTACGTACAAGTAACTTTTATTTGAGATCTTGTAGGATCTCAATGTTCTTCACAGCGTAATCTTCATGTCAGCCCTGTGCCAAGTATTATTATTATGCTAATTATAATTGCATTGTGAAATGCATTCCATGTCAATAAACTAGATTTTAAGTTTAAGATAATCAATACTATTATTGTTCTTTATAATATTTATATTTTATTTTTTACTACAGTTTTGCGAAAAGAAAATGATTTATGAAATAATAAAGTTTGGTGCTAAAAATTTACTGTGAATTCCTTCTGGAGACCAACATTAATTGAAATCTTGTTTATATATTTATAAAGACAATTTATTATTATATTATTATTGTATAGATTAAGATTGTTAAATAAATAAGTAGTGAACAAGTCAAATACAATATTCTGTGGTTACTTCAAACGACATTCCTTATACAACAATAGTTTACAACAACCTTAATGTTCAGCCTCACAAATATCAAATAAACTACATATTTATAAAGTTAGCAACCTGGTTTTAATCAATGACTTTCCTATTTCCCGATCCTCTGATTCTAATGTTGGTAGTGCTGGTTAAATACACATGACTTAACATCAACTTCATTATGTTCTGAAAGATGGAACCACTCCAAAAAAATCAGGAATCAACTACTATTTACACTGAGAGCAAACTAGAGTCCTAAAGATTCGAACCATTCCAAACTGGAAAGCATACAATTCGTAGATATGTATGTTACTTTTTCTTTTGCAACCACTTAGGTCAATTGTTGGACATAGGCCTCGTCTTTGGTCCTTCACAGCTCCCTGTCCTGGGCACACTGCATCCGTCTCCCTCTGGCGCATTTCCTAGTGTCACCAGACCACTGTTCCTGCGGCCTACCGATGCTCCTTTGGTTTGTTATAATATGTACTAATATTTCTACTGCAACTAAAATTATCTTATCAAATAAAAATTTGGAAACAGTTAACAGTTGAGAAATAAACTGGTCAATATTCAGTCAGTTTTGTCGATGGCCAAACAGAGTCTTCTGAGCAAGCAGCAGTCGGGAAGTGCAGATGTCCGCCAGGGCTAACATTTTTTCGAATTATGTCATACTAGATTTGCTAGATAATCATCTCAAATAAAAAGGTAACTCGATGGAATTCATATTCTTAGGTATTTTTGCCACCGCTAAGCAGTGCATGCCGGATTGCTGAATTAAATGAGTAACATTTCACCCAAATGGTTTGGCATTTTCCTGATGATGACTTCTACTACTTGGCACATGAATATATGAGGATATTCAAGAAAAAGGTACAAATAATATAAAGACATCTATAACAAATTACAATATATTCTAAGTACTATATTGACATGATACTGTTGCAGTATAAACTATTCATATTACGCTTGAATTAATGCCTCGTTCGCATTAGGCCAGCAGTTTAGTCACGTAAGTAGTGAATTAGCAACAGTACCTGATAATAACTGAGCGTAAATCCAGCATTACTCGACTAAACTACCGACCTAATGTGACATTTCAGTAACTAAAAGTGCCTATTTTTGGTGTGGAAACAGTAACAAAAAATGTATTATAAATATTTATTACATCCACATCTGTCATTGTAGTTTTACAAATAAATCATTCTATTATTTTGCTCTTTTATACAGGGCAACACACAAATTCTAACTATATCTATAGACGAATGTATACCTAAATAAAAACAGTAATTTAGTAAGTAATTTATCTTTGGAAGGGATAATAATCCAACCCAGAATTATAATGAAACTTGTATGTAAATGGATTTGGCTGATCTTTTCTCTTAGCGAGCATCTCCTTGACATCAGGTCTGTACATTGGAGGTAACATCTCTTCATGTAAAGTGCAAGGCTTCTTTACTTCCGTCTCATCTATCTTGAAAAAGCTTCCTCTAATGACATCTACATCTCTTTTGTACTCATCATTTAAATATCGGACGTCTGACGATTTAGAATCAAATGTGTATAAGAAATAATGAGCTTCTTTATGTGTGTTTCCATGGACGCTGGTTTTGTATGGCAATGCTCTGTGTCCCATATTCTCTATTTTCCTTATTAATCCATTCCTGTCGAATATTGCATTTGCGACTCTTTTCATTGAACCAGCGAGCTCAGTCTGTAACAATATAAACAAACAAAACAATACGTTAAAGCCTCATTCTTTAGGATACTACAAAAATCACAATTTGAGTAATATTTATGAAAAACTGACCTTTGGCATTGTTCGAAACAGTATACATAATTCATAGGTTGGCATATTAATGTATTATAATAAAACCAAACTTTTATTTGAATAAATAAACGTGAAATAAACTTATTTGAGACAGTCGCGAATGAAAATTAGATAACCTCAGAAGTTTTCGTCAAACAAAAATTAAACGTCAATCTTAAGCTGTCAAAATATTTCAAAGACAATAAACATTATTGCGTAATAGAAACGTAATATTGCCTATGATTTTGTACCCCTATGTTGTCGACACTGTCTTTTTGAAAGATTGCGTGTTCAAAAATGATTTGCTGCAATGTTGTCAAATGTAAGGATTAGATTTGGCCATTTTCATCTTCGTAGGTTTGCTCCAGCGACATAATATACTAAGTAGGTACTACCGTTTGCTCAGTAGCAAAAATATGTACAGGGTATAGATTTGGAGCTATTATCACTTTATACCTAACTCCTTATTCAATTATTCGAAATGGAATATCATTGGGATCGATCCAATTATTATTTTGTATTAACAATAGTTTTAAATTATTGATAAGATAGAAACTTGATAACTCCTGTACTGCAATGCTGTCAGTGCGGGTACTGGGCAAATAAAAGGTGACTGAAACAAAGATTATACTATACTAAGATGAGCAACTTCATAGTGGTTTTCTGGCGAAACATCTATAGATACGTACATACACACATATGGATAGATATACTATGGTGGTAGACAGAAGTTATAGACATATGCGCCCTAAATGCGTGAGAAAGAGAGAGTCTTATGCGCTATTGCGTGCTTCCCTTCCCCCCCGCACAGGCACCGGTTATGAGCGTTCCCCTTACCTCCCCCCTAATCGCTCCCATAATATCCATTGTTTTTGTGGATTTGGCAAAATAACACAAATAATATATGCTTTTAAACGTTTATTAAAAATGTAAAAACAGTAACAAATAGGAAACTAGGCTTCTAAATAACGATAACACAACAAAATATAATGCAAACAAGTCCATTGAAAAAGTGCAACCTTGCGCGGCGAAGTTGAAAAATGGGATGGAATCCAGAATATTCGGAAGTATGACATCACAAAACATTTGTAGTCTTGTTACATCCACTCACATTACACTTTTTTGCAATTCACGCCATTTTTTAATAAATTAAATTGTATAAAAACAGAAAAACGCACCAAACGACAAATTTACAAACTGACAGTTCGTTTGAAATGTAAGGGTGGGTGCGACGGCTGTTTAAAGTTTGTTCTATTGCGGCAGACATTGATATGTAATATTCTATCTCTTTCTTACCTACCAACTTTTTGTTGCTATCTCTCATGGATCAACGATTGGTACCTGCGAGTTGTTTCGCTACCTAGGGTGTACGAAGTTGAACGTACCTGGACTGAAATGGTTACCTACTTTATTATTAAGAGCGAATATTTGAATTTGGGAATTTAAAACCACTCATTTACCACTTACCACGCATTTTTATATATTAAATTAATGTCAATTAACTATGAGATTTGTAGGTACATAATATTATTATTATTATCGCAAGTACAGATTTACCTTTTATGGGAGTTTTCTTCTCCTCAAAAATGAGGAAAAAGTTTCGCACATTGCAACATAATGTGTAATGTCAAAACTGGCAACTGGTGAATGTTGAAGTTGAAGGAAAATACATCGTCGTTATCAACACATTCGCCTGTGTTTCGTTTTACAGAGATTTTTTTATGTTTACAATCTAATATCGGATAATATTTTTGTGTAGCTGCTGTCTAAATGGTGCCTTATTGTGATATGAATAATCGCATGTCAATATCTCTTCATGATAATGTGGTTTTATGGGAAAAAGTTTATCAACTTTAGAAATGTGTTAACTTCTCTGTGCTTGAGTTCAATAATTCTACCTGGAAAATGCAACGAAGTGGAGGATTTGCCTCTTTGCGGATTGGAGGATATCGATCGGATATCACCCGCTAAGAAGTAAGTATTATTTTGCAATTAACAGGTGAATACAGGTGTAATTTGTTGATTGATCTACTTGTCCAAACTTGCAAGGACAGATTTTCCGGAATAGCACAGAATGTGAAAGCTTATGTAAATAGAGATAATTTTGTTCTCGACTGACTCTGTATCTTTCGTAGGAGTTTTATTTTAGAAAATTTGCATATTAAAACTGGTTTACATTTTATTTTAGTAGTATACACTTCACTTTGAGAACCAAAATATCTATTTCCCCTACTGTCCATTTTTGACTCATATTCCATTGGCATTTACCAGCTCCAGATTTTTACTACACTTGACATTTAGAGTGCTCCGAAGTTTCAAGTGTTGTAGGTGGTGCTCAGAATGTCCGACTTCATATTTTTTGCTTGCACACTTAGATGCACTGTGTCATGTTTTACAGCTTATTATTTGTGAGCACGTTGGATGGTCGTGTGACGGCGTTGGATTCTAGAGACGGCACACAGCATTGGCAAGTAGAAGCTGGGGATCCTCTCCTGTCATCCAGTATACACAGATTGGAGGTAAATAGCAGTTAATAGTCTCTTAGTATTAAAACAAAAGTGCTGTCTTATTGCAGACCCTAATGTATCCTAGTGAGACTTGGACGTGGCTAAAGAAGGATGAATCAGGGTTGAATGCAGTGGAAATGAGGTCGTTAAGAAGAATATATGTGGAAAAACGTTGAGAGATAAGATAAGGAACGAGGTTATTAGGGAAATGAGTGACTGCAAGACTGGTGTTGTGGTGAGAATGAAAGTGAATAAACCAAGATGGTTCGGGCATGTTGAGAGAATGAAGGATGACAAAAAAGATATATTTGATTGAGGAAATGCGGCTCCCCGAGACTGACCTGGCCCGATCATGTCGACTAGATCCTCAAGGATGGGCGCGTTTTGAGTAAAAGAAACCAGAGAGCGTGTATAACAAATTGCGTGAATGTGACGGAAGCCAGGAGTGTGTGTAAGGATAAGGCACTCTGACGTTCTGCACGCTCTGCTTAACCCGCAAGGTATGTGGTGTGAGGGGATAATAGAGAGATTGGATATGTTATTTGATTGTGTATCCATATCTTCGTTGTTTGTTCTTAGGGTTTCCTTATTGCATCTAGAATGGTTGAACGGCGAGCTTTCATTCAACCATTCTACACGCAGTAAGGAAACTCGCAGAACCAACAACGAAGATATGGATTCATCACGCTGCGAAATCCTACGAGATTATTTGATTGTGTGTGTTTTAACTGAGAAACATTTGAGATTTGTTAGGGACTTTTGAATTATGGTGAATATTCTTTATATTAGGATAGAAATATTGTTTTTTTTTTTAATGACTGACTCTGTTAAGACTCTAGTTTGATTAATATTGTTATACTTTATTAGCTTAACAATGGAGGACAGTGGGTTCGCTTGGTGCCTTCATTATCAGGCTCACTCTATAGATTCAGTGGTGAGTCACTGGAGCCCCTGCCACTATCTGCCGAGCAGCTTCTCTCAGCTTCCCACAAGTATTCCGATGATCTGGTCATCGCAGGTGAGTCTTACAATTCAATTACTTTTTCTATATAGGTTATTTGTTTACGTTAGACCGTGACCTTGAATTACGGTGTATCGTTTTGACGTAATGTTATTGGTATTGTTACTTTATCTGAATGACCGCATGCACCAAGTATTTCAATTTTTAATGTGTAATAAATAAACGTGGAAAACAAATTACTGTACGTATTATTATAGTCATAACGTCATAGCATAATTTAGAATACATAAATAATTTCCTAATCCAGTGCCTCAGATTTAATCATTTCACGGTTACCTTTGCGTTAAAACTGTATAACATTTCACACGAGTCTCAAAACAGGATTAAAAGGTTGAAAATTCAATGCACACAGGACAACTACTATAACGTGGTTGAATTAGTGAATGTTGCCCTAAGCATAAAGTAATCGCATCAGAACACCAATCAACGATTGTACGTGTAGAAATATACAAAGTTGTCAGTACTTCTGGCTAACACAATATTGCCTTCGTGTAATCTTTACAGATTCAACTTTATGGACCATTGAACCCTACATTCTACAGCAATCTGTTTTGCTGACTTAAAAATTGCTCAAAATGTTTTGAGCAATTTCGCCAGATATATTCAAAAAGATGATTCCAACAATCATGAAAAAGCGATGCGTGTCGTAGAAACATGAACATTTTAAATATTCTGTTACGTATTAATTTTAGGTGGTAAAGAAACATCCTCATTCGGTGTATCAACGAAAACCGGTAAAGTGGTGTACGAGTGTTCTCTGAATGGATGCGTGAACAGCACTGGTTGGTCGGAAGACAAGATGGAGCACATAGAGGAACCTGGGGAGATGATTCTCATCCGGAGAGTCACGCAGACCGTGAGAGCCATAGAACCTCGCTCAGGACAGGAAAGGTAATTTTTGGATGTTTTCAACCCCATATCTTCATGTTATATTTTCATGTGTTGTTAACTTTTATTCGGTATTTTTCTGAACGTCTCAATTTTTTGTGAGAATGTTGGATTTTCTACATATCATAGTTGAATAACAAGCAGTTATCTCAACAGATATACAGCGAAGGATGGACTTACTATCGGGTTTATGACTGACTGACACACAACTCATAGCACAGCGGGTAGAGTAACGGTGTCATAGGCTGGAGGTCTGGGTTCGATTCTCGATTGGTATTGGTGAATGTTACTTTTAACCAGCTGATGTTCAGCCATAAGCCTGATGGATAGTTAGTCCTTTGCTGTGTATCTGTTGAGATAACTGCTTTTATTCAGTATAAAAATAACCTGGGCTGTTGTTTGTTTATATGTGATTTTTATTCTATTTATTTTGGTATTGTACGTAATGTGTACTTATTACGTACGAAGCTATGACTAATGTAATACAATAAAACCAATTAAACAGTGTTGTTAAATGAATCACCTGTACCTGTGATAAGGAGACACGTGTGTGTAAATGTGTAGGGACAGGTGTGTGTCTGTGTGTGTGTACACAATATAAAAAGAATAATGTTGTTTTATGGTTTTACTTCACAATGGCGTGATGTTTATAACCTAACCTATAAAATACTTGCTGTTTTTTGTGTATTGTATTATAATTTTTATATTCCATAAATCTAATATCAGATTTCCAGCCTATCACACCGGTATTCTCCCCATTGACTATTTGTTATTCAATTGCACCTTAGTAGAAAATCCAATGTTCTCACAAAAAATAAATTGTGGCATTCAGAAAAAAGAAAGTCAGGATTTAAGGCTCATGACCGGTCATTTCCTGCAGCATTAAGGGTCAAAATCGCATGAACAATCGTATGATAAAATGTTAAAAATTGAGTTTTTTACATAATTTTTGGGGTTAATTTTGCTTCAATCGAAAAACTTTTACGGACATTCCATAGATTTTAATGCATATTATCAATCAATCAAAAAATTTCGGAGGTGCTTTTCTTTTTTTTTTTTGAGAAATCTATACAAGATATAAAAAATCTTTTACGGTCATTCAAAGTTCAATGTATCTACCCTATTTTTTTTCCAAAGCATATTTTAAGGTCTCTCGTTTTTAGAAATTTTTAGAAACTTTTAATTTGTATTATGATACTAAATTTTACGATTAATAAATTTCTATCTCTATTGTCTCAGATGGAACTTCAGTGTCGGACAGCATGAATTAAATTTAACACCAATTACAAGATGCCATCTTCCCACTCCCCTGGACCTGGACAATAATGATCTCATGTACCGTGTGGTGGTCCCCGAAGGTTTGGTGTGCGCTGTGCAGAAGAACGCACCACACAATGTTGTTTGGAAGCACAAGTTGACGTCTCCCATAGTGGGGGCGTGGCAGTACGAAGGTGTTGATTTGAAGCCATTAGATTTGTTTGGGATTGCGTACACACCGTCCTGGGGAGCAGATTTTCCTAATTCCGAGCCCACTGGGTCTTATATAACGCCGTCTGTCTACATCGGGATGCATGATAGACAGGTGAGTTCACAATACATTGTCTTTTGATATATTTATGTGTTGGGTATAAATATTGCATTTTTTGAAAATGTGCGATGGTAAGCGGTCTAAAAGACCTTTGTTTTGCCACTCAAAAGATTGTCAGGAGCAGACAGGAT
Source organism: Ceraclea dissimilis (assembly GCA_963576895.1). Taxonomy (NCBI): domain Eukaryota; kingdom Metazoa; phylum Arthropoda; class Insecta; order Trichoptera; family Leptoceridae; genus Ceraclea; species Ceraclea dissimilis. Next base: position 14,352,212 of record OY756366.1, on the reverse strand, counting down.
TATCAACAGATAGTCAGCTAAACTCTTTCACTGAATACCACTTGCATGACGGTGAATTTGGAGCATTAGAACAAAGCATTAAGCCACCTGAAAGATGGTTTGAACGTGTTGAAAGAATGAATGATGACAGGATGACTCAAAATATGTATACGGGTGAACGAAGAGTTCTGGGGAAGCATGACTTGGATGATACGTTGTGAGTAAAAAAAATCAGAGGGCATGTGCGACAAATTGCATGAATGTGTCGGAAGCAAGGAGTATTTGTAAGGATAGGGAGTTCTGTCCTTTCTACCTATGCTGTAAGGAATGTGGCCTGAGGGGATAGATCGATAAGGGTTTATGTTAAAAGTTTTTATTTTGTTTCTAGTTGTATATACAAGAATCAGTTCGAATGCAGGCGCAAGTTCAAAGTCAAGCATCACATCGACTGGGCATAGATCATTCCCATCACAAACATACTTCTAGTCTGATTATTCCGTGGAGACCCGTGCCTGCAAGACAAAGTACAGACTGGAATTCTAGTGACACTGCGCTGGCACTCAGTGAAAAGGAATATTCCACAACAGCTCTCTCTGTCTTATATGCCTCGGAATATGTCAATGGTAATCAAATCACACTAATTCTATATAAATTACATACTTTTTCTTCCCTTATTCTTGGCTGGATCAGTCAGTTTATGTTAACTACCAGTACCATTGTCCCGATTCCCCCAGTTTATGTTTTTACGGGTGTAGTGACTAAATTGGAACAAACTTAAACGGTTTAGGCATGTTAAGAGAATGAATGATGACAGGATGAGACTATATCCTCGAGGATGTGTGCATTTTGAGTAAAAGTAACCGGAGAGAGTGCATGACAAATTCAATGAATATGATAGAAGTATCATTTGTGTGTGTTTGTAAAATTTGGACTATTTCTTATTATTGTAACGTTTTGATTTACAGGTAATGGATTTTTCTTGTTTAACAACGAAGATCGTAGAAATATAGAAGGCCCCGTCTGCGATAAACAGAACACAAGTCTGGTCAACCTAGATGAACTGGAGGGGAGGGGGGATAATGCTGAGGAATCGTCTAATGATGACGGGTACATCTGGTCGGATAATGAGCCTTATAATGTCCTCGTGGTGTCATTGTGGTATTGGTGGTGAGTTCAATGTTTTTGTGACTTCATTTTTAATCTCTGAATTGTGCAGTGTGTCGGGTGAACTCAGCAAATGATGTAGTAGGTATATTTAATATTTCCACACCAGAAAGTTCATTAAGTAGATGAATTGCTTTGCTGATCAGAGAGTTTGTAACAATGTTGGGACAGCCTGTCGCTAAATTCCCCACATTAAAAAAAACTACTATGGTACAGATTGATAGAAACAGTAGATACAAACACAGATTCTTTTTATGACAAATGGGATTTAAATATATCTCTGTAATTACAAATTTTCTCATTTATTTTATCAGGTTTTTTGTTTTATTCTCAGGAAAGAAGTAGCTGTGATTGCTCTGAGTACTGCCGTGTTTCTGAACTTCATCTCGCATAAATTTAGAAGGAGATTTTCACCTCCTCAGGTTCACAGAGTGAGTATTATGTGCAAATACTTATAATGAAAATCTATCTATCTATTTATACCTTCACGCCACGTCCCTTCCAGGGTAGGCAGAGAGGATAGAGCGTCAGACAGCCCTATCCTTTCACACACTCCAAGCCTCTGTCACATTCATGCAATTTGTCATACACGCTCTCCGATTCCTTTTACTCAAAACGCGTCCATCCTTGAGAATCTGGTTGACATGATCGGACCAGGTCAGTCTCGGGTGGCCGCGTTTCCTCACACCTCTTCACTCACTCAATTTCAATACTTCCAATATATCTTTTTGGCATCCTTCGTTCTCTCAACATGCCCAAACCATCTTAGTTTATTCACTTTCTTCTTCTTCTTCTTTCTCTTGTATTAGATCCGGGGATCTGTTTCTTGCACAGGGGCCTCCTGGGACAGCGAACTCCAACTATCCCGCCACCTCTTTGCTGGTCTTTCTGGTTGGCGGTTGCCTCCTTATTCACTTTTATTCTATTATATTTCATTAAAATAAATACTGTGTACTTACTAGTATTTCCCATAATTTATTGTCTGGGTTTTTATCACTTCTCTTATCTACTGAGATAATCCTAATTTGAGATAATCCTTATTAATCTATGCTGTAATTTTACTGTGGTGTTTTTTTGTCAAAGCATTATTGGCTACTTTATCTCATAGGTGTGGCCACAAATATTGTTTCCATAGGTACACGTAAGTGAGTACACATTTGTCATTATCTGATAATTATCAATGAATTAATTGTCTTGATAATTTTCAACCCTGATTCGAAGAAATAGATTCTCCCAATAAATTTTCTTATAATCCAAAGTGGGGTATTGTCACTAGCAGATCCAGGAGGGGGGGGGGACTAGGGGGCTGAAGCCCTACCCAAAACCATGAGTGACAGTACTTTATATACAAATAGTTTCCGAAGAATCACATTATTACCACATCATTTTCTCGTCATGTCATGAATTTTCAAAAAATTTCATATTGTTTGGTAAAAAAAAGTCGTCTGCGGCGCTAATTAAATCTATTGCGTTTATCTTATCACTTAACCAATTTACCAAAAAAAAAATTATATAATGTATTAAATGCTGTAAAATTGTCTTCTTATGATATAAATGTATGAAAAACAACACCACATTTTGCCAAAATTGTGTAAAATAACACTCCTTTTGCAAAAAATAACGCCACTTTTCCCAAAAAATAACACCAATGTTTTCCAGTTCTTACATTTATGACACATTTTATACAGGGGATATTCCACTTATAAATGAATCTGAGTGAGAAATTTGAACATATTTTTTCAGACGTACGTTGTGTTGGAACGCCAAGTCCCTGTTCCACAGCCTTCCACATCTCTAGTGCCTTATCAGGAGCCAACCCCACCTCCCTTCACCAGTAGATATCTTACAGACTTCTCCCCTCTGCGATGTTTGGGGAGGGGAGGTTTCGGGATTGTGTTTGAAGCTAGGAATAAAATAGACAACTGCAGATACGCTGTGAAGAGGATAACTCTACCATACAGGTTAGTCACGTTAACTTTTAATTTAGTTGGTTTTTAATTTCTAATATATTTTTCATGCACCCTTTTTCTTCTGCAATACATATGGCAAATATCTACCTATCCCCTCATGCCACATCTTAATTCGGGGTAGGCAAAGAGGACAGAATGCCAGACTGCTTTATCCTTACACACACTCCTTTCTTCCGACACATTCATGCAATTTGTCATGCTTGCCCTCTGATTTCTTTTGCTCACTCATGCTCGCTTGAGGATCTGGTCGACATCATCGGTCCAGTTCAGTCTCGGACGGCTGCGCTTCCTCAACCTCTTCCTTCACTCGTCTATCGTTTTGGCAATCCTGTCCTCATTCATTCGCTCCACATGCCCAAACCATCTAAGCTTGTTAACTTTAATCCTAGTTACTACCCCCATTTTACAGTCACTCATTTATCTGACAAACTTTGTCCAAATGTTCACTTATTAAATATGTACTTATTGTTTTTTTTTGTGTAGGAAAGAGAAGAGGGAGAAGGTTCTAAGGGAAGTAATAGCACTAGCCAATTTAGATCACAATCATATTGTCAGGTATTATAACTCCTGGCTAGAAGAACCACCTTTTGGATGGCAGGATCCATTCGAACGGTATGTTAACATTGTTGTCAAAATGATCATTCAGCATTATGTATTTTGTAATTTCGTTTACTATGTGTTTGATTCTTTTCAGGGAGTTAAAGTCTCAGCTAGAATTCACCGAAACATCTTCCAAAATGCCGCCATCAATCAGTAATTTGAAGGAAAGAAATATTCCCGGCTTAGTCAAACGAAACGGTCTTAGTGTGATGCGGGAAGATTGGGAGAAGGGCGATAGTATTAATAATAGTAAAATGATGGTTCCGTACAGTAGACAAAGATCATACAGTATGAACGACTCCTTCAGCATTGTGTTCGAAAATAGTAAAAGAAACGATCAGTCACACGATTCAAGCGAGAAATCTTTAGAAAGGTCCGGCAGTTTGAAAAAGTCGTCCGTTAAAGAAGAAAGCGATTACGAGGACGATTCATTTATAGAATTCGCAAATCCCGAAAGTGACAACTGCGAAGGGAAAAGTATTCACGACACCAAGGGTGGGGAAAGTATTATTTCAATATCTGATTCAGATTTTCAAATCAAAACAAACGGTCACAGCAAACCGAGAACAACGAGTATTAACATTAACGATACGGAGTGCGTCATAATAGACGAATCGCAGATTTGTAGGAAATCTAAACGCACACACAAAAAGAATCTTTCGCTAGATTTAGAGAACTTGTCAAGAGTCACTCCCGAACCTATGAAGCAAATGTATTTATATATTCAGATGCAACTCTGTATGCCAGAAAGTCTCAGAGATTGGCTGAAGAAAAATACTTGCTTAGAAGACAGAAAGTTAGAAGTCTTAAAGATTTTTGAACAAATAGTTCTGGCTGTGGAGTACGTTCACTTGCAAGGATTGATTCATAGGGATTTGAAACCGAGCAATATATTCTTTTCTTTCGATGGTAGAGTTAAGATTGGAGACTTTGGTCTTGTGACGGCCATGAGTGATCCTTTGGCGATGGGAGATCAGCCAAGGAGTCCCTTATTTGGAATGCCCAATCCGATTCACGATAAACACACACAACACGTCGGTAAGCCTTCATTTTTATTTCTATAATACATATTATTATTTTTTTAAACTATCTTGTTATCTATTAAATAATTAGCCAGACATGCGTATGTCTAATCCCAGAGAGTTACTTGTCGCATGGATATGAGATTTGACGATAGAGTTGTAGTGATATAATCTAGAACCCAACTGCCAAGTTAAAATAGACTATACTAAAAAATTACGGAAGATTTCGTGCACACTCAGTTGTTCGTATGTAAAAAAAAATTAATAGATGTCATCCATTTTTAAATGGTGTGAACATAAGTTACAAACCTAAACATTTTTAAATAATTTGGGAAGCGATTGATGGTGCTTTATTTGCAATTATTAGATGGTTGTTTTGCCTTGAAGACCCTGTTGAAAAACGCAGGCAATCATGCCAATATTGACACCAGTTTACTAGGCTTTTTGATTGCAGTAGTACCAATATAATAATTGTTTTTTCAAGATTAATTGTGAAAATCACGATTTATGTTTTGTGAGAGCATCAGATTTTCTACATGTTGTAGTTGAAACAACAAGTAGTTATCTCAATACAGATATATAGCAAAAGATAGACTTTTCATTAGGCTCATGACCGATGGTCAGCTGGTTTCAATCAAGTCTTTCGTTTTCAGGGACCCACCTCTATATGTCTCCCGAGCAGTTGCGTGGTGAGGCACACGGATACAAGGTAGACATCTGGTCTCTAGGTCTAGTCCTGGCAGAGCTACTGATTCCGTTCAACACGGAGATGGAGAGGGTGCTGGCCCTAAAAGACATTAGAGACCACAAGTTCCCTAAAGCCTTTTGTGAGTCTCACCCACAGGAGGTTAGTACATTGTAAATAATAATCAAACTATTGTGTTGCATTTGCCTGGTTAGTCATTCGGGTTACCTGGAAAATATTGCTTCTGCACTAAACTTGCGAGATAGTGTTTGATGTGAAATTTCTTATTGCAGCATTCTCTACTGAAGCTGATGCTGTCTGCAGATCCTGAACAGAGACCCAGTACTCTGGGTGTGCGTGCAAGAGCTCCTCTCCTCCAATCCACAGACCCTCGCTACCACTTCTGTCTCCCGCCACCCGTCTCCAGGAGTACATCTACATCTTCCTCTCTGTCTAGATCCACGTCGGGGTCATCTACGTGAAGTGGTGGTCTTGTATTGAGGTTTTGTCATGGGAAGACATCTTGGACAACAACTTAAATCATTGTTTTGAAAATCACAATTTATATTTTGTGAAAATATTGGATTTCCTGCATGTCGTAGTTGAATATAACAAGTGGTTATCTCAACAGATATATAGCGAAGGATGGACTTTTTATCAAGGTTATGACTGATTGTCAGCTGGTTTATTGCAACCAGAAGTAGGCACAGATATATAGCGTTTCCTTTTCGCTTTGATCATCAGCTTTCAACGCTGGAGGTCTTGGCTCGATTCCCGGCCGCGGCAGTTGGATGGACTGGAATTGGTGAATGTAACTTAAGTGCAAAGTGATCACATTAAAGTAGCCTGCGATCAGACATTAGCCTGATGTCCATCCATTGCTGTACATCTGTTGAGACAACTTCTTGTCATATTCAACTTAATCATCTTCATCATTGATTTATTGACACACTTAATTTATATTTCATTAAACAGTGGGACTGCCATTGATTTATTTAAGCTTATTTCACATTCCATGAACGATTTGGTACAATTTGTGGATGACGTTGCTATTTGCTGCTGTGTTTCATTTCAATTTTTATCAAATTGTGTAAAATCATGTTAATACAGTCCAAATGTCTTTTTATAATCAATTATTATGCAACTCTTTTTAGGCAGTGAATGTCTCATCCTATAGTTTCATTCTGTCCCCAGCTAGTGTACCTACTGTAGTATTAAGTGTTAATAATATTATGTATAAGACTGAAAGTTTGTATATTTGTGAAGATTACTGTATTTGTCCAATCATCGTACCACTTGATTGTTTAATTTATGTTTATTTTTTGTGTGTTTTGTTGGTTATATCAGAGGTCCCAATCTTTTTCGGTTTGCGGCTCCCTTAATACATTAAATTTTTTCCACAGGTCCCTTAATACATCAGATTTTTTTTTCAAAATTTTGCTTTCTTGAGAAATTTGACTACTGGGTCAAAACATAAATATGGATAAAGCTATGCATTTGGAGAAAAACAAGTAACTCGAAAGTCGCTTAATTCTTGGAATTTTGCATTGAAAAATTTAGAGAATTGGAAATTCTAAGAAAGTTGCCGAATTGAATATTTCGTGGCGGCCTTATGACGACACGCTCTGGGAATCACTGAGTTACATTGAAAATGCCCAATTTTGTAGTGATGGGAAATCAAAATCACAGTCCCAATTAAAATCACAGGCGAATAATTGATTTCCTTGAAAATCATAAACATTGCAACGATCTACGATCTTTTATCAATCACTACTACATTGAGCAAAGTAAAGTTATTTGATTTGACAATCTTAAACAATCCATTCTGTTTCACAATAATTTATGAATCACTTGAAATCTATCGTTAAGATTGTATAATAGCCCATCGCTGTAATTTTAAGACTACAGGTAAATTTCTGTTTTACTATTTTGGTTAGCAAAATTTGTTTTTAAATATTTTTTTAATACCAAATAAAATAAAATATAATATTTTTAACCATCCAAAAAATATTATTCCATTTCTTGTACTTAAAACAAACATTAGTTTGTCAAGAAATAGTTGGTCTCAAATTGATTTAGAATTGCAATTTGGTTTTCTGGCAACAAAGACATTTCTATTCAAGCATTACATGTTTCGCCAAGAAGCTACATGCAGCATCCTCATTGAAAACCAACTCTTGACAGACTGTAATTAGCAATTATTTTGTGTTAGAATTTGGCAGAAGGGGCTATTGTTATCCGATGGCCATATTTTCTTTATCTCTTTCCTTATCCTAATATTTGTCAGTTAATTTTATGTGTATGTAGGAATATTATTTTAAGAGCAATGTTATTATGTATGTAATTATAATGTATTTTCATATATTTATAATATAACAAATATATTACCTATTAAATAGGAGAATATTTAATACGTTAAATGGGGTTACCTGGAAGAACTTTGCGATAAGCTCACCCTAGTGAACAATTCTGTATGATTTATTAAATGCCTTAGTGTACATACCTATATCTTCGTTGTTGGTTCTTCGGGCTTCCTTACTGCGTGTATAGTGGTTGAATGAGTGATACTACTGCCATCTTTAGGATGAAGATATGGCCCAACAATGAAGATATGGATTCATCACGCTGCGAAAGCCTACAGGATTATTCGTACATACCTACTTTGTTCACGTATAGAATAAATAAATAAAATACACCCTTGATGAGTGATTTTTTATGTTATTACTTCGTACTGACGCCCTAAGTAAGAACTGCCGGCCAAATTTAGGTATTTAGGGTTTTTTCTTTTTTTGAAATGGGTATTTCACCTTAGATACATTCATCTCAATCATGAAACGTCCATTTACCGTACGTAATTCCTATTTTCCAAACGGACACGTTTTCAATAGTAGAGTGTGTATGACGAATTGTATGAATGTGACGGAAGCAAGAAGTGTGTGTAAGGATAGACAAGTGTGGCGATCTGTTCTTACTTAGGACAGTACATACAGTCTATCGAGGAAGAAATGGTCTCAAATTCAAAACTAATTTTTTTGCTGGCAACAATGACATTTATATTGAAATTAAAATGTTGCCACTGTAAAACCCATACACTTTTATATTAAGTACCCTAGACGTCTGACTTCATGTATTTTCAATAGAAAGTATGTGACACAATTTCACGCTCGGCACTTTTTGGTATTTTCGAGTCACAAAACTCGCATTATTAACAAGATATCAATAATAAAAACTAAAACATCTTTAAAACTATCGCTTAGTTCCTAAATAACGTTATAACTAATACAGTTTTTAACCATGAACGTAATCACAGGTAATGTCGAAATTATCCATAGAATTTGACAGTTTGTGGGCACCAGTCTACTTCACTACTACATAGCATTGAGTACGCCATCTAGGGTACTTGATATAAAAGTCTATGGTAAAACCGTATCATTCTTGACAGACTGTAATAATTTAGTTTGGTTAAGATGAATTTTAAATTCCAGGTTTGATAAATAAATATATTTTAGTAATACGTAAATTATTGTGTGCTAGTTATGATTAATTTAAATTGAAATATTTTTGATGTTGGCAATAGTAGAACTCATGTATAATTACTATTAGTATTGAATTATTTTCTTTATAACACTCTCCTTCTTACTACTATTTCTGTGTTGCCACATCTTTGGCTATATTATCGAGAAATGAAATAAACAAATTAAGATTATAACCAATTACATAGTATGAGTATTTCATTTCTGTATCCTCTCCTTCTGTTTCTGTGTAGTGTTCGTTGGACTGATAAATTTAAATTTCGATTATCTGGCGCTACACATACTTTTATGGTAACACAATTTCATTAGGAATGTAATTGTTGCCAGCAAATAAAATCGTAATTTCAAATTAATCCAAGTCCGTCTCTTTCTTAACAGACTACATTTAGAAATACAACTAGTGGGATTCATAAAATAATTAGTTCATAAATAAAAGTACATATGTGGAATACCTATACAATTTAGTTATTTCTTTTTTTCCTTCTATTGCCAGGGGTATTTGTTTAAAATAATATAGCCTTAATTCTGAAGAGTTAAAAAAACAATGAGAATACAGTCGACCAAAATATATATTTTATATAAACAATTACAACAGTCACCAATCACCATTGAGTAAGAGGGAATAATACAATTTATACAAACCATTTGACATGAAAACAGACATTATACAAATTTATAGGACAATTAATATTTGGTAATTTACACCAGCGAGAAGAAGTTCTAATATAGATTTTAATTTTACTGATAAATGATTTTACTATTTCATAATTCCTAGAATAAATCTGGATCAAAAAAAAAAGAACTATTCGTCATCCCAATCCCGAAAAGCGCTTCTTAACCCGAAGAGTGATTCCATGGTCAGTCCTAGTAAAAATAAATCATTTCTCGTCAGTGTCGCATTAGACATTCTGCTCTGCTGTTGTCTTCTGACTCTCTTTGGTATTTTTCTTATCACCCTCCCTCCAATCTCTCTTCTTACATTTATCCAGAGAAACGCCTGTCTATCGAGGGGACAGGACTTCCTTACACGGGACCATCGCTTCAGGCAAGTCAAACAGAAATTATGACTGCAACAGTTTGGAGTTCCGATGTCCTGCCCAGCGAATGGTGCCATACAGATAGCACAAACGTTCTCTGCTGTATGAGGGACTTCCATAATAGTCTCCAAGCCAGCTGAAGATGTTGTAGCAATATTAGTTGGAGCCGTGGCTGTCGTAGTAGAATCATGTGTTACCGCTCTGGACCTCTACAACAAAATATTATTCCATGGTTTAATATAAGCATGCTGACAACACAGTTAATTAAGGGATTAACGATGGCTCAAGGAGATCGCCAAGCATGTCACTGAAAAGTGATTTAAAAAAAAGAGGATTAACGAGTGTTTGTGTATTGTATATGAATCTGTGTCAATTTGACGTTTGTCGTGTCCCTAGTAATACAAGATAAAATTTATATCATTGTTTTCAAAGTCTGAACAAAGAATAAAGAAATAAATTTCTTCGTTTAATCCATTACAAGAAAAAAATATCCACATATATCAACAGATTTTTCCTCAACAGAAGCTTGAGGTATATACATTCACATAATGTAGCTTGTGACACTTGCCTTAACTATTGATGGGAAGATATGGCTTTTTCAATAAGTCCACACTTTGGCACCCTACTATTGTTTTGTAGCTCCTTACGATTTTTGGCTAATAAACATTTATTTATTTATTATCTTTCTATTGAACGGCATAGTATAAAATAGCTGTTACGTATGATGAGCCAAGTCGAAGTGTCTCTTGTTTATTATATTATTATACATGGATAAAATAACATTTCTTACTTGATTTTGTCTCCTGGATCTCCTAATAGTCCTGTTCTGAGTTTGTCTCATCCTTTGTGCGCTTCTCCGCCTCGCAGCAGTTTCAGTCGGCATCTCTTGATTAACTCTTGAAAATTGAATAATTAAATTATTAGTTGCTGTATAAAAAAATACCACCTTCCCCTTTGACAGTAAGAATGGCAACAATACATAGATACTTAATGTATACGGAACTCGACAACACAGCCTCACTCCTCGTGGTGTAGTGGATCAAATCCCTACTACGCGAGACGAAGGTCTGGGAGCGAATCCCAGTCGGGGTGAATTTGAAATGGCGAATGTTTCTTGAGTGTAAAGTGATCACTTAAGCCAACCGATGTCATTGGTAAGCCCGACAATGTTCATCCGACACTGTTGTAGGAATACTGCATCATCAGAAAAATTAAAGGATGACTAGAAGACTGATTAACTGATTAAGGTATATACCTATTTGAATTCTCCATCACTGGACCCTTGGTTGAAAGTTGAAATTCAATCCTCTGTGTTGTTACTTTCTAGACAAATATTATTTTGTTTCTTTAATGATACCTTCAAATTTACAGGGAAACAATTTTAAACCCAAAAGAATCCAGATAATGTGTATCCAAAATATTAATGAAAAAAAAAGCGACTCTTGGAATTTCTTTGTGATTGTTGACTATTGATTAAAAACAAAAGAATAGTTTGAATTTAGAATGAAAATTTTATTATTTTCATATGGAATCCTTCAGGGTAGGTAATATTATAATATAGTGGTCCAGTCAACAGAGATTTTCTTAGTAGGGCGAAATGGAATAAAAGTAATTTTCTAAATTCTTGCACAGTGTTGTCCTTTAGATTAAGATTTAGTAGGTACCAGTGGCAAAGGGTAGATTTCCGCAGAAGGGAAGCCGGGGCTAACATTTCTTATGGGATTATTTCAGATTAGACACTATTATACCTATTATTTTTTCCAACAGATAGGTACGTAATGCTAAACAAAAATGGCAGTGGGTGGGTCATGTTGCCAGACAGGGGACAGAACGATGGACTCCCAGAGTTCTAAGATGGAGACCGTAGACAAAAATAGAGGACTAGGTCGCCCACAGAAAAGATGGGCCGACAATATTATCCCAGTCGCGGGTAGCAGATGGACTCGCAAAGCTCAAGATAAAGAAAAATGGAAGAGGCCTATATTCATCAGCAGTGGAGAGATGGCTGAAGGAAGAAGAAGAGGTATGTAATTGTTGTAAGATGCTAGTTTCTAAAAAAATATAGTGTGTAGATCCGTGCAGTGAGAGTCTCCTGCAATAGTTTCATAGTAGTTTCGGGAGGGGTTTGTTGAGGGGAGCCCTTCCACCAAACCTTGACATAGGAGTTGAAGGTCCTGAAACATCCAGTGGTTGAGGTGGATTTACCCTTTATGGTTATGCATAGCTATGTTATATAATTTTAAATGATCGGATTGTTTTCAGTTTTTGGTAAAGTATTGGATGTAAGACCCATGGACAGTCATTTTTACTGTCATAGGTACAGAGAAAATGGCAATGTCCAATACAACAAAAGAAAAATCCACAACTAGGTGGGTATCCGATATTTATCATTATTTTGTAAGCAACATTTTCATAGGCATTTTTATATTTACGGACTGATTTTAAAAGTTTTGAAAAGTTACCACAAATAATTTTTACTCATTGGTAGGTATATTTTATTTTGTCTATGAAACGAAATTTGTCAATGTGACAGTTCATTATGTTGTGACATTTTCTGATGGGATTGTTATAATTTATTAATTATTAGTAAATTATCTACGTACTTTCCTTTTATGAAATAAAGTATTATAATAATGAGTATTATGTTAATGTTCTGTGATTAACTGTAGTTAAACTTTAATATCTTTTTATATAATTATTGTTCGTGATTTGTTTTTGGAATTTAGTTTTCATTAGGTGCTTCAGATTACCAGAAACCGACAAGAAATGAGTTCTGTGTAAGTATAATAATATACAAATTACTGCCATTTCATTTTAATTAGCAGAAAATTGATTACTAATTCAAGTATACTTTGGGTCATATTGCATCCACTGATTTGGATGTTGATTAAAGTAAAAAATACAGTAATAAGGACATTATTTGAAACTCCCTTATATGTTTCAGTTTGCTAGAAGTATGTGTAGACAGTTTGCAGTCTGTAGAGAATGCAGTAGAGGGTGGAGCTGGTAGAATAGAACTGTGTAGCTGTTTGTTTAAAGGAGGACTCACACCGTCTGCTGGGCTGCTTGCATTGAGTAAAAAAGTTGTAAGTAGTTTTATTATTGTCTTCATGTAATGATTCATATTACAGTACAATTTTACAAGATAATACACAGTTATATAATAATCGTTGATGCTCATTAGGGCGAACTTACAGCTTATCCAATTATTTTTTATTTCCAGGCTAAAAACGTTCCTATTTTTGTAATGCTGAGAGCACGCCCAGGAGATGATTTCGTATTCACGAAAGCAGAACAGCAAGTTATGGTCGAAGATTTGAAGATGTTCAAGGGATTGGGTGCGGATGGATTCGTTTACGGAGCACTGAACGAGGACGGAACAGTCAACGTTCCATTTTGTACCGAAATTATTGAAGCCGCAAGCCCCTTGCCCGTAACATTCCATCGCGCTTTCGATAACGTACAAGATAATTTAGAAGCTCTAGAAACTATAATTGGTTTAGGTTTTGCGCGTATTTTGACGAGCGGAAGAGAAAAGAGTGCTGCTGACAAGATTGCGTGTGAACGATTGAAATCTTATTTAGATGTTGCTCAGGGTAGAATAATTATCACGGCGGGAGCTGGTATAACAATACACAATGTAAACACTGTCTTACAAACAGGCGTTAAAGAAATTCACGGCTCTTTCAAGATGCACCGTGATTTACCAGTATTGAAAAATATGATTGGAAGTGAGACGGCTCAAAAGGAAACTATTGATGAGACGGATGAGAAGCATGTAAGAAATGTGGTGAGGCTTCTACACAATTGTGGTCCAGAATAAAATAATGAATAACTACATTTAATTCATGGGAACAATGTTGACATTTTAAACTTTCGTGCCGTTTTGTTCAGTAGTTTTATAAAAGTCTGTTTATTTTGTAAGATTTGTTTGTTGACTAATATTGAAAGACTTGACAATTGGTCTACAAAGATGTATTTGGGTTTATTTCAATAAACCCAGATTCATTAAAAAAAATGTGCCCTATTTCATGTGATATTGTGTAATTATTTAAATGTTTATTGTATTTATATGTTGTTGAATAACTGGTTACATTTAGAGAGATAATAGGAGCAAATACTCAAAACATTCCATGCATCTGGTGTATGGAAAAGATGTGTATTAGGAAATAAGAGAAATGTGTTTGGGATGTAGATGTCTTCTAAATTTCAGATTAAACTAAACAGATTTTTTGGTGAAGGTGCTGTGAATTTGGTTCTGGAATTTGTCCGGTCGTGGTATTGGATATTGGACATGATAATACTCGACTAATGAGCCAAATGATACATAAATAAATCTGGTGATTATGTATTGTATGTTTTAGCATTGAATCTTTTACCTACCTGACCATACATAGAAAAATAATTGTATGTAGGTTTTTGGGGTTTTGAAATATGTATTTGTTAATTCAGAATGATTTTCCAAATAATATATATGTAATAAATAGTTTTGCAGATGTGTTATTCAGATGAAATTATTTAAGAAAGATTTATTAAATATTATATTTTGTGTAAAATGTTTTATTACGTTTTTTTTTTTTCATATCTTGTATATGTTACAGTTAAAGCGTTCAGTTAGTCAATGCATGCATTAACTAGTCAATGTATACACTAGCTAATGCGTTCAGTTGATGTCTTAAGAAATGATCAAATTTACGCTTTGACTAGTCAGTGTATGCATTTACGTACGGCATTAAGTAAAAGCTTACACAATGTTGACGAATATAAATTCACCTTGCCACCTATGGTAATATTCTCGCTACATCTAGCGATTAAAGATGAAGTTTTATATTCTATATTATTTTGTTTTTACAATATCTGCTAGTTTGTTGATTCGGTCAGTAAAGTACAATTTGATTCAACTTGTTTATTCATCCAAAATATTTTTATAATCTACAAAACGTCATAAACACATCTTTTCAGATGTGTTTCTAGCGATATTTAAAATGTTTCTCTACTTTGCGTCATCCGCCGTCACCACTAGCAAGTGGCAACACTGATTTTGTTTATATGTTTATTATGTTGCTGTGGCAAGTGAACTCTGTAAGTAATTATACTTATAATATAAATGTGTGTAATTTCATTGTGTGTGTGTTTTTTGTTAAAATAATGCAATGAATACAGAGTAAATATCGTTTGGGTTTGCACAATATATTAATTTCTTTGGACGTTTTGCGCGCGAAGGTTTCCGCCTTTGGTCGTTTATTACAAATGTGTGGTTGGTCGCTTTCTACGATACCCTTACCAGATACTTTAACTATTTTACAGCGGTTCGCAACCAGTTGTTTCGTGAATATTGTTTAAAAAAGTTGTTATTTGTATGTTAAATCGTTTTAAACAACTTTTAATTACGTTTTCTAGGTATATTCTTCTTCCTCTGCCTTATCAGGTCACTCCGACGTCTATGATCTTTTGTACGAAAACCTCTGTACTACGCTGCCCAGAGATAATCTTCCCCGTCTCATTCTAAGTAGGTTGGTATATCTCTGTTTTAAATTATACTCATATAATTATTTTTAATCGTGTGTGTCTATTTGAAATTTAATTTTAGTTTTACAACAGCAAAATTTTCAAGGATGAATATAATTAAATCCGTTTTTTTTAGAAAAAAAAAATACAATGGACCAGATGGCAATGAAGGAGAATTTTTACCAGTGTATATCGAGGAAACCCTAAAAAAACAACAATTTCCACATGCCTTTGAAAAATATGCATGTTTAGTTGAAGAAGTAAAAGCAGCCAAAAGTGCTCTTGTCAAAGAAAACAGACATTACTGGCTTCACAAACACCACTATGTAATAAGTAATAACTGTTAACTGTAAGGAAAAACTAATAAAAAGTAAATCGCCAAGATTTTTCTTATTTAATTTATAATTTTACTTCTCTTGACCCATATTTTCCCAGCTACCCTCAAGATGCAAAAAGAAACAAAGAAAAAAAATACAATACCACAAAAATTTGGTTTGAACGCTTCTAATTTTAAACATAAAGGAGATGAATCGTTTTTCTGTAATAAAGTATATGCCATGGTGATATCAGCTCACCAGCACTAAAAGGTTTGTGAGCACTTCCACATTTTATAATGGCCGTCTGCAGGCCTATTATTTGACACTGCACCTTTTTTCTAACAAGTGTTCATACTATTATTATTAACGTCCTTGGTTGACACATGGTTCACACTTTAGCAAATCCACTGCAGTCAATGCATGCATTGACTAGTGAATGTGTACACTCTCTAGTTAAAATGTAAATTTTTATACGGAGTTCATACTTTGACTAAAATCATCAGTTAAAGCATACATTGACTAGTGAATGCATACATTAACGGGTGTGTAAGCTTTAACTGTAACATATACATAAATGTTTAATGTAAATTTATTGTTATACCAATTTGAATATAAACATATATTTTAAACATTTTGCATTTTTTCCATTATCTGTTGCAACCCTTCAAAGGATTACTAGTGACTTTAGGGATAGGTGTGCAGATGTGAGTTATCTTGTCAAAGGAACAGACGATACGTTTATAAGAATCTATGTATTATGGTAATATTGAAAATAGTCAGAATATTGGAACGGAAAGCTTGTGGATTAAAAAACGTCTTGATTTTTGTGTGGCTGTCATATAGCATTCTCAAAACATACCCCCGCCTATCATCTCTCTCTAATTAGAAGGATAACATGTTTCTGCTAATCGTCTTGAACCATTAATATTTGTGATTCGGTCGAACCCCTTGTGTATGGTTTTGGTTGCATGCTACATAGGACAATAAATTATTTTTAGGATACAGAATTAAAAAAAAAGGATATAAAAATGAATACACAGTACATTTCAAAATATTTTATTTACACAATGTTTTAATTTTCCATAAACATGTGTTATTTACAGGAAACGTTTATAGAAAAAAATACAAATATTCATTGATGATATAGATAGGCCTAATTTTTTTTTTGATGAAATCAGTTTTTTCAAGAACTTCTGTTTTGTGGTAAAAATACATTAAATTTTTCACTATATTATTACGTAAATGTATTTGAATAGCACAAACACAAAATTATGAAAATTGACCGAAGCAAGCCTTAAGTTGAGCAAATATGGAGCAATTAGTTTTAAAAAGAAATATTGCTTTCACAATATTGGTGAATTTCATATGCTGACTTCTAATCGCGAAGGTTCGGTCTGACTGACATAATCTAGGAGTAGGTACAATTGAAAAATAGCGCAAATTGGAGTAGTTTTGTATATAACAACACTAATAAGGTGGTGTGTAAGAGCTACGAGTATTTGAAACTTTGATCTCAATTATCTTGTCAGTTAGGACCTTGTTATTCTCGGGTGACGATATGACAATCAGAAAAAAACTTAAGTCAATTTGAATGAAAAGCTTGAGTGAACTCTGTTATTGTTTTAATATGCAATGAATAATTTCGCATTTTGATAAGGCATTTCTGTTTGTGTATTTTTGCCTATTTTTTGGCTGTGGAATAGGAAGCCACTTTCAGGGCAGCCCTGGCACTAATGCTGGTTCCGCCACTGGTCAAGTTAACTGAGTGACGTGCATTAATGAAACATTAATCTGTGAATCCTAAAGTAATTTATTACATACACAATTGGGCAGTGATATTAGAGTTTTTTTTTAATAACCTAACATATGTAATTAAATTTATTATATTTTTTAACTATTCATAGATTGCGGATTTCAAGTTTTAAATACCTGCGGACAATTCATCTTTTTATCAGGATCAAGTTTTATAAATAAATTTGTCTATTTAGAGATAAATTTGATCTGTGTTCAATAGTTGACAAGTACATTTTCTATATCTGTGGAAGAAAAAGTTCTCCATTTTTGATGTTTTTTATATGGTATTAGAACCAATAATCTCACGAAAATGTGTAAAAATATGTTATTCATTTCCACGTGTTGCAAGTCTTCTTGACACACTACTTTTGAAAGTTTAACCGATACTTTAAAACTGAAACTTGTATCAAAAGTAACAGACAATTTTTTGCTTTTATTTTAATAGATAACTATTCTGATAATAACTATACTAATACCTAGTTAAATGTAACTTGTGCCAAAGCCGATTCTTACGTCTTAATTCTAATTATTATATACATTAGAGTAAGACTCGAATAGGTACACAATTATAGTGAAATGTGGTGCTTAGGAAAGGTCACTTGAAGTTTAATGAAGTGTCTAATGATAACACCAAATTACAATCATAACCCAAATATCATTACAATTACAACTTAATTAAGTTAATTACAATAAACTTAATTAAATATACCTACCTATTTGATACCTACATTATATTTCTGGCTTCTGGATGCTATACAACTAGGGCTGCCACCTTTGTAAGAGCGTAGACCCGGAGATTCGGAAAAAACGAATTTGTGACCATAGTTGACTTTTTTTTTTTTTTTGGTCCACACCATAATTCCAAACCCGGAGATTTACTATGCTGACCCGGAGACCCAGTTTTTCTTTGGGCGGGGACTGGGACCCCGAATATTTTCCTTTTTTTTTTTTTTGGTCCACACCATTATTCCAAACCCGGAGATACACTATGCTAACCCGGAGCCCGGAGAACACCACTCAAACCCGTAGACTCCGGGTCAAACCCGGAGAGGTGGCAGCCCTATATACAACTCTCTTTTCCCACCAAAATGGCACTAGACTACTTAATTTTATTGTTTTAACTTTTAGTCCATGTAATTAAGAATTTTGCCTTACAAGTGGAGAAGCATAACTTCTTTTAAATAACATTACGAAAAAACTCAATATAATAAAATTACAGGAAATTTAATATTCTATAATTCTTACTTTTTTTTCTCTAGGGTGCACCGGTTAAAAGTTTTGTCGGTTTTTGGCTCGCCTAGTGAGCGCATAGGTGTGGGGAGGTCGCAAAATTTGGATTCTGAACCACAAGACCAACCTGTATAACATATCCAAAAATCAAAAATACTTCTCCACTTGTAAGGCAAGGTACCATTTTCATTTTAACTTCAACGGACCATTTTGAGCTTAAAATTTCTTATTAAAAAAATTATAAGTATATCAATGTCAGTGATCCACCTAGTATAGTAGGTACCTAATGTTTTTTTTTACTATGGGCTACGACGTAGGTATTTCAATGTAAAGTTTAATAGGTAATTTTTAATATTTACAACAATTTGATACCTAAATTATTTTAATAAGTAACATTTATCTGATCCCGTAACATTTTATTATAATAGACTATATTAGACAAACATAACATAAAATTGTTCTTGAATTCATATTATACAATAAGTAAAGAAAAATAAAATTTATAATGAAGACAAATTTATACTTCGAATTTTTCGAGATCATTTTCATACACAAAATTTATAAACACGGAATTTTGCGTATATGGTACGTTTTTATTTGTATTTCCGTACGTGATTTTTTTTTATGTATTGTAATTTATCGTAAAATATCAAATGTATGGCTACCCATTGAACAAACAAATATATAAATCAATAAATGTACCCTGAAATATCGATATATTAGATTATTCTATTTTTAATCCTAAATCTGTTATAACTTTATTCTGACGGTAAGTATTGACTGTCGTAACCAATAAGTAAAATCTTAATTTTGCACATCGACCCACTGTCGTCAAATGCATTTTAAACTCTAGGTATATGAACCTATGTATAATTGATTTCAAATTTTCTCTGACTGTGAGCGCTAAATACCTTTTATATACCTTTTGAATCAGTAACTGACCGATCATTAATTGAGCAACACATTCTTGTATCTTATAATCAACATCAGCACATACCGTCAGAAGACACGGAAAGTGAATACTGACGATCGCATATTATTGAAAATGTTTTTGGATATGATTTTATAAAGTGGACAGCAAAGGTGGAGGTGGTCTTCCTTATCGAAGTGTCGAAGAAGTAAATATTTATGAGTCGGGTGTGGAACAATGTATTAGTTCTAACTCTCGTGGCTCTAACGCTCACCTTTTTTTTTTCACGTAAAATCGGCACCATGGATGTATCATACATTACTCACACACAACTAACTGGCATCAGTGCTCACCGCAAATTGTGCCGTAAATCCACATAAAAGTTTTTATTTGTAACATGATCATAAGTAGATTTTCTTATTAAATAATTTATAATTAATTAAAGGTCTAAGTTTATGATAAGTGTCTGATATACATATCATGTGCGTTAAGCTCGAAATGCTTATTAAAGTTTTAAAAATAAAAATACATTTGAGCCATTAAAATAGTAATGAAAAATGAACAATATTACAATTATGGTCTTTTTTGGTAGGTAATACTAGATGTTGATTTTTCGATCTTTATACATTCTTGACTTTGTAGAAAAGGGACAAATTCAATATTGGGATAAGACAATGTTTCGACTATTTGAGCGCTTTTTAATTACTGTTGACCGAATCACAAGATACATACGCTATAAAAACGATACAGAAATACACGTGAAAAATTCCAAGGTACGGTGACAGGAAGGCCCCCCTGGCGTTTGTATGAAAATTAAACTCACAATAGTCACAATGACTTCGCGTGAGATCGTTTATGGAAAGTGTTTTAAGAGTGAGATTGTATTTAGACGGTAAGAAAAAGCAAATTACGGTCGTTTATAGAGCGTATATCGAGTGACTTGAAATAGAAAGTGCCAATCCTGGCTTTTTACCTGGTCAGATCAGACCACAAAATCCCATTGTTTTATCAGTTAAAATATTCCAGCATTAGGTACACATTAACATAACACAACAGAAGTTTATCAGATACAAAGAAACAATAAATTATTTACAGTTTACGGAAGTAAAAAACAAGTTATTTTTAAGTTAGAATAAGGCATCCTCATGTTAAACAATCACAGAGTGTCTGTTGGTTTTATTATTAGGAATATATTTCTCTAAGTGCGCCGGGTCTGTATTCAATGCACTGTAGTCAACTGGAAACGGCTCTCTGGAGAGTGGACCCTTCGGTGGGACCACAATCCATTGTCCTGGTCCGTTGGAGTTCTTACCGCACAGCCAATTAGCGTAGCATCTCTTGAAGGTGTCGAAGTTTAGTCGTAGATGGCCATTCTGAAAACATTAGAAAGAATTGTGGTAAAAATCCCTTAGGCCGTCAATGTATTAGGTATCGATTCCTCGTTATCACTGTCTTTTCTCAGAGAAAAATAATGTAAATTGGATTTGCTCACGCTGCGTAAGCTAATATTTCACACTTCGTAAATCGTAACCGTGGTTTCACTGTTTGCTAGAATATTTTACCTAGTCGACCTTCTGACAATATATCCAATAAAAGGAATTATTTAAAAAGAACTGTTTCAGTAGAATTCATATGATACTCACGCATGTTAAGAGTTTTAAAGCTGTGTCCATAATTTCATCACACCTCGCACTGGTTAATCCAACTACCGACATGTAGAAAGCTTTGTATTCCTGACGACTGATTTCTCCAGATCCTGCAAATGTTTTTTTACAGGAAATGCTTAAATCTTTGACACTTTAAATATTGAGCCAACTGAATGAAATATTCAAATTTTCTACTAACTCACCGCTTTTGTTGATGATTCCAAACAATATTTTGCAGAAATACTGCAAGAACAAGGGCAGGCGATGGAACCTGGAACAAGGTGGAAGTAAGAGGGGCCACCTGGCTAACCACATGGCGCAGTCTATGTTCCCCTGAGGCAGACCAGACGATAGTCTTCTCCAGTAGGACTTCTCTCTGTATCTGGAAGAAATAGTGAATCACCAGAATTAGCAATGTCTTTGTATAGTTGTATTTGTATCATATTTCCAGGGACCGCCTAGACCCGATGAGACAGTGTCTTTTATCTAACAGATTGTCAACAACACTCATCATCAAATTAAAATACTTATTATTGCACTGAATCTGACCAGTATTCACAATCATTGTCACTTAATTTGGATGCGTAGGTACAAAGATTTATTTCGTGAATACTATCCTTATTCAAAATAAGAGTCCATTAGTTTAGTATTGTGCCTGGAAGATATTATTGTAAGACGATGATTTCTAAATACTGATATTTCAGACACAGTGCTTGTATTTTAGGCCCGCGCTGAGCCTAATCCTGTGATATCCGTGATATCTGGATAAGTGAATTTTTCCCATTATTTAGGCTGATGAGTTTATATGTCAATCATGAATGATAATATCTAGACCCTTCTGGCTGATAATACTGAGAAAAGTGTTGGCAAAATCATGCCTCTGCGTAAAAACATGATGACGCCGTGATACAAGTGATGTCAGTTTCTTAGATAATGGTAAAGTTTCTAATTGTTTTAATTAATCTTATGTACTAAATGACTATGGTGAAGGTGAGAATATAAAAAAAAGTGCATACATTTATTACCACTTACTGTGCAGGTAGCGGTCCTATGAAGTTCTCTATGAAATCATTCTTTACTTCTAGAAGAATGTGGAATTCTGACGATGTGGTGGACCAGTCTGCAAAGTGTGCTAGTCGCTGGAAGCAATGGAAATTTCGTATTAATATTTAGAAGCCGAAAATAATTTTCATCTTACTTTTCAAAAAATCCGGCCAAGATTTGAAAACATTTCTTTTTAAAAATACGCACACAGACATTTCAAAATTTTCTAAAAACGGGAGGACTTAGATCTCGACAAGCGATACTAAATATGCTTTGGTATAAATAATGTAGATATACTGAACCTTCATCTAGGGAATAACCGTAAAATATATTTTTTATCTGGTATAGATTTCTCAAAAAAAAAAAAGTAAAAAACAACTGATCTTTTTTCCGAAAGACAGAAACATGTTTCCCGAAAGTCGCGGAGAAAATTTATTTGTACTGTTAATATGCATTTCAATCTAGGGAATAACCGTAACAGTTTTTTGATTGAAGCGAAATTATTCCCAAAAATGAAAAAAAAACGCTATTTTTATCATTTTATCATACGATTGTTCACACGATTTCGAACCTTAATGCCGTGGGAAATTACCGTGTCGTCATAGTTGAGTCGCGAGCTTTAAAACTGTTTCTCAAAAGTGTTAAACTATTCTACTTTTAAGTTTTGTTGTTTTAAAAAATAAGTAGTAAGTATGTACAAAATGTACCTCGCAGAAATGTTCAAAGTCTTGTTCACTTATGTAGTCGTCTCTGTCCAGGTCCAGGAGTTCCGTGAAAAAGAGTGTCATCTTATCAACTTGGAGTGGAGACAGAGGCTCTGGACGATCATCGTCATCATCCTCGTCTTCTCCTCCTTCGCCTCCATCTATACTGTATCTGTTTACCCATGTTGCTAAAATTGACAATAAATAATTAATTGCGTTGCAAGAAATGGCTAATTCATCTCATAATTTTTAATTTAGATTAACTTACTCCACACGTGGACACTCCACCCGTGTCCTTTATTATTTTTCCCCTCTTGCGAATCAGTGCTGTGTTCCCCGTCTTCAACTCCAAGATCAGTTTCTGGTAAGGTCCTCCATCGTTTCAACAATTCCTTGGTTCTATCTTTCGTCTTATCGCACGCTTGTTTCCAATTCGTAAAATATTTTCTCGGTACCTTCGGCGATCCGACACTTAATTTAGAATCTTGTCTATCAAACAGATCTTTAGAGCTTTCACTAGAGCGGGATAATCTGGATTCCCTGGATAATCTATCTTTGTCTATTGGTTTGTCTGGAATATCTATCGCCGCAGCGGCAAATCTAACATCCTTTTCAGATTTGATGCTGTTGTGTTTAGATACTGAGACTGACGGTGCGTATCCTGTTACCGCTTCGTCGCTTTTGGACATCCTCACCGTGTTGGGGATGATCCCTGGATGTAGTTCTTTTGAACTGATGCCTTTACTTAAAGGTTTGTTTAAATTTGTTTCCATTTTGCTAGCAGCTATCTGGAAAAAAGATAACATTATTATTAACATCTTTTCGCGAATTTATGAACGTGAATAGGCTCGGAGTAAACCTTAGTTGAATAACGTTTCTTTGATACCATTTTATTTATAGTCAATAAATATTCTTATCATTTTCAGCGTTGGACGCGTCCTTGATAGAACGGCGTAGGCTTTTATGTAGGTATGTAGATAGGTTGAATATGAATTCAAAGGTGTATATGTAGAGTAAACTATAGATATTTTAGAAATATAATCAGATACTCATAATCATAAATCACTCAACAGCGAGTGTCATACCATAAAACATTCGTAGAGACAAGAAGGCCTGGGCGTATAATTACTTTAATTTTGTAAGAGAGTAGGTATTCGTCGTAGAAGTACATATTTACATTTCAATTTACATTTCAAGGAACGGTTTTCTACGAACGAATCATATATTTTTTATGTAGGGTGGAGTAGGCATTAAAATGTATTATGCAAATCATTATTTTAACAAGACGATTTGCGAAGCCCATTAAGATGGACGAAAATTAGAAGTGATTTGTTCATTCTCCCTTGTAAATGTAGGGAAGTAGGTTAAATGTACCTAAACGGAATATTGATGAAGAGTCATCAAATTTATTGCTTCTGTACTCAATAGGTAGAGGGGGCTATGTGTATAAGTTTTCTCATCCTGTAAACTGCTAGTACATGTTGATCGTTAAATTTAAACGGTTGTTGAATAAGTTAATGTGCTTAGTACTAGGGATGTATAATGTATAATGAAGTATGGGTAGAGTGACTTCAGCCATCAATCGTCTTTACTGCTTATTCGCTGACTTTCCTTAACTTTTAATGATTGAATTATTTGTTCGACTATTACCTCTCGTCCCTGCGATAATTTAAATTAACTGCTGCGAATTTTACAAGTTCTGTTGTACTGACATTTAATTTACGTACGTATTTCGTTAAAAAAATCTTTGCTCACGGGCCCAAAGTCTTCTACTTCTTCAAATTTACCATCAAAGTTTGTCCCAATAATGGGGTAGCAAGTGAATACTTCTTTTAATGGAGCACTCATTACATTCTCCTAAAGCAAACATTTATCTACGCGCAAAGTGGATGGGGAACCTCATTTCTGAAGAAAATGTGAATTGTCTTCTGGATGTTTTACAAGTACAAGACTCTTAGCCTAACCTAACAGTAAATGTGTACCAAACTATCAGTTGCAAAGAGTGCATTCTGTAGCAGGGAATTCAGGGCTAACATATTTATTGCATTGAGTATGTCGGATCAGTTTACGGTAAGTTCGTCTAAAATCAATTCGTCTAAAATCAATTCGGCCAAAATCAATTTGCCTAACGATCAATTCGTCGATATTAGACGAATTGATTATTAGACGTATTAATAATTAGACGAATTGATTTTAGACAAATTGATTTTAGACCAATCGATTTTAGACGAACTTACCGGACACCGTCGGATCAGGTATTTTCTAATACCAATTATTTTATCATCCTAAATCAAAGGTAAATCGATGATAATCGTGTTCTTAGATACCTCTTCCTACATACATCTTCTTATTTCGTACCTGTATATACTTAATTGTATAATTATCATACATCATGTGAGACACATACAGAGGATGTGATTGAGATTTGCATATATTTGCTGAAATTTATATAACAGTGGTAATTACAGCACATCGTAAGCGAAGTGATTACATAGTAATTGTATAATAATATTGAAATGTCTTATCGTAGGTATACACACCTAGATACATATATGTATTTAAATCTTTGATTATCGAAGTACCAAACCAAATTATTTTCACCCATTTAAATTGACACAATATTATGGGATAACTCCATTGCGGTAACTCAAAAGCACTATTTAAGCCCATAGTCAGCTCCAGCTCTAGATGGTGCCCAACCCCTCTAAGCCATCTAAGCCTTTGATGTGAATAATATCTGATCAGCTGCGTTTTCGTCGATATTAGACGAATTGATTATTAGACGTATTAATAATTAGACGAATTGATTTTAGACAAATTGATTTTAGACCAATCGATTTTAGACGAACTTACCGGACACCGTCGGATCAGGTATTTTCTAATACCAATTATTTTATCATCCTAAATCAAAGGTAAATCGATGATAATCGTGTTCTTAGATACCTCTTCCTACATACATCTTCTTATTTCGTACCTGTATATACTTAATTGTATAATTATCATACATCATGTGAGACACATACAGAGGATGTGATTGAGATTTGCATATATTTGCTGAAATTTATATAACAGTGGTAATTACAGCACATCGTAAGCGAAGTGATTACATAGTAATTGTATAATAATATTGAAATGTCTTATCGTAGGTATACACACCTAGATACATATATGTATTTAAATCTTTGATTATCGAAGTACCAAACCAAATTATTTTCACCCATTTAAATTGACACAATATTATGGGATAACTCCATTGCGGTAACTCAAAAGCACTATTTAAGCCCATAGTCAGCTCCAGCTCTAGATGGTGCCCAACCCCTCTAAGCCATCTAAGCCTTTGATGTGAATAATATCTGATCAGCTGCGTTTTGAGTAAAAAAATCGGAGGACGTGTATGACAAATTGTACGAATATAACGGAAGTAATGAGGAAGGATAGAGCGACGTGGAAGCAAATGGAGGAGGCCTTCGTCCAGGAGTGGACGGGAATAGGCTGACGAAGAAGAAGAAGAATGAGTTTGGGTAAGGAAAGGTACGCGACGTGAAGGGATAGATAGATGGACAGATAGAAATAAGAAACAATAGGTCGGAATTAAAATAAGGTAAGTTAATTTATTTCACTATGAATTAATTAAAAAAAGATAATATTATTATAGTTCGCACTTAATAAGGTACAGAATTGACCAATCTAGAATTTCTTGATCTTAAAACATCATTCCTTCACGATTTTTTGGCAGTGCATCCAAATATTTCAGATTGTTCCTAAGTAAGTAATTACAAGAGAATTAATGTTTAATTCTCTTGTAATTATGTTTTATAAAAGCTTTTTCTCATTCGTTGATTCGTGAATAAATAAATTATAAGGAAATGGAAATTTTCATAATCAAAAGCTTCTTCTGTTAATGAATAATTTTCTCGCTTTGAGATGATTACATAAAGTATAAAGTGTCTTACAGTTTGATGAAAGCGAGTCTCAATCTCCTCCTGTCTCCTGGGAAGGAGGAGGCTCCTCGTATTTTAATAAAAAGCGATTAATAATTCATATTAATTAGTGTTCTCATTCCCGACAGTGTAAAGCTATGTTCAACTACTCGCGACAAACGAATGAATAAATCGGAATTAATTTCGCTGTTCTTTCAATTTTCCCTTCCTATAAATTTCACATGACATTCTGACAATTTTATAATTTCATTCATATGATCCGTTTAATTCAATATAGGTAATTATTTGTACTTATAATTTTTTTCTTTATTGTATAGTGTAGAAAAATTTCGATACATATTGACTAAATATAGTAGTGACTCAATCCAATATTGGATTGAATGAGGTGACTCATGATGAATGACTCATATGAGGTGATGACGTTGTGTATTTAAATGAAAGATTTTCTGTCTGTTAGTATATGTTAATATATATGTTCGTCATTAATTCGTCACCCGCATTGAATGGCAATGTTATTTTTATACACCGCTGGTATTTCCAGGCTACTCCATCAGGATATGCCGTGATGGTAGTAGTAGTAGTAATTAAAATTGAAAAAAATGTAAATTTGCAGAATTCCCAACATTTGCATACTTGATCAATGCCAAGACAAATAGATCCAATTATCTAACTAATTAAATGCTCACCAACTAAAATAAGACGATTTTTTTCAATATTTCATAATAAATAAGAGTTACAGAATTGGACCTCAATTTATACCACTAAATTTTAAATCATAATATAAAATTTAAAAAAGTTGTTGGTATTTTGTTGACTTGTCAGGTAAGTCCCTCGAGATAGGTATACCCAACCTACATAAGTTCTTAATAAAAAAAAGTGATATTTTTTTTATTCCAAGCAACGAGCTGTCACTTTAACGTCGTTTAAGAAAATGCCAGAGGGGCAGAGACTTAACTAGATGTTATTAATAATGTTGTTAGGATGAAGCAATGACGCCAGCTTCACGACATCTTGACGACTTGAGAATTAGACGCCTCCCTGTCGCCATTTTCTAATTTATAGTAATTTAAACACAATTCCCTGAAGGAAATCTGTCGAATGGAAAAATAATAAATTACCAACATGCTTAATAACTTATTACTTTAAATTCAGTATCTCGGAGGAAAGGATCTGAATACTTATTTACAAAAAAAGATTTAAAGTCAGTTGAATCAATGGTAAATTCTCCAATTAATGTGGTGAGTATTTCCAAAAAGGTATTTTTCAGAAAAAAACATCTCGGCAATCTTATTGGTGCCTACTAAAAAAAATATACATTGAACCTTCGTCTAGTAAATAACCGTACTAAAAATATACATTGAACCTACGTCTAGTAAATAACCGTAATAAAAATATACATTGAACCTACGTCTAGTAAATAACCGTAATAAAAATATACATTGAACCTTCGTCTAGTAAATAACCGTACTAAAAAAGATACATTGAACCTTCGTCAAGCAAATAAGCGTACTAAAAAGATACATTGAACCTTCTTCTAGTAAATAACCGTACTAAAAAATATACATTGAACCTACGTCTAGTAAATAACCGTAATAAAAATATACATTGAACCTTCGTCTAGTAAATAACCGTACTAAAAAAAGATACATTGAACCTTCGTCAAGTAAATAAGCGTACTTAAAAGATACATTGAACCTTCGTCAAGTAAATAAGCGTACTAAAAAGATACATTGAACCTTCTTCTAGTAAATAACCGTACTAAAAAATATACATTGAACCTACGTCTAGTAAATAACCGTAATAAAAATATACATTGAACCTTCGTCTAGTAAATAACCGTACTAAAAAAAGATACATTGAACCTTCGTCAAGTAAATAAGCGTACTTAAAAGATACATTGAACCTTCGTCAAGTAAATAAGCGTACTAAAAAAGATACATTGAACCTTCGTCTAGTAAATAACCGTACTAAAAAAGATACATTGAACCTTCGTCTAGTAAATAACCGTACTAAAAAGATACATTGAACCTTCGTCTAGTAAATAACCGTAAAAGGTCAAACCTATCTTGTATAGAATCGTGAAAGAAAAATAGAATACTTACCCTATTTTTTTTAATCCACAACTCCTTTCGCGAAAGTCAGAAAGCAAAATTCTTCCTCGTAGTGGTAATACGGATTTAAATCGAAAATGTTTTAGGACTACCCATCCCCTTGGAAGCAACATTGATTAATCTATTGTAGGGTAGGTTGTTGCCAATTAACAATTACTATTTTGTATTCACAACATAAAGGATTCGAATGTCAATAGAACAAGCAATTACATATAGTATCAAGTGTTTGATTGGAACAAGCTATGTATGAACTCCTAACTTAGATCTTCTAATCACCTGAGGTTGTAATTAATTGCTATCCCTGGATAATCACATCTATACAATATACACCTACTCGAATATAATAATGCCTTAAGCAGAACCTGGATTCCTGGGTATGTTATTTATGATAATTTGATTTGTATCTACATGACTATAACACCGCTCAACAGCATTTTCGTTGACTTTGACCTGGGACTCGTTTTTGACTAATTTGTGGTCTCTGAATCCAAAAATAATCTTAGTTTTTTCCTGTCACGTCAACTTTCAGAGATACAGGGCACCCTCACTTTGTATTAAGTCTCATACAAAATGTGAATCATATAAAGGGAGATAAAGGGAAAACTTGTTCACAAAGAATGGAATGATTTATTCAACTACTCTACTACATTCGTTGAGTCAACAGAAATTGAAGTCAAAATTGTTTAGCTGTGTAATAATATGTACTCGAAATGAGGTACGTTTTTCATGTACTTGTATTCTGAAATCAAATGATACCAGAAATCTTTATAAAATGTTATTTTTCTATTGGTCTGTCTCGATGCCTGACGTAGCTTATATTTGTTTTACGTATTATGTGACGGATTATACAAAACCCTAGCGCGTTGTGGATAATTTGTTTGCCAGTCTGTAAAATATAGTGAGTGAATTGCTCAGTAACAACTATGAACAATGAACATACTCAGTGAATTTTATAAAAAGTCAAGTGTTTCTAAGAGAGGTAAAACAATACCAATCGCACAACTGACCGCTGGAAGAGCTTTGCGAGGTGGAAGACTTTCTCTTAGACAAGATTTTTAACAACTTCATGAGCACGTTGAAAATAGCTCAATTCAAAACCAGCTTTTGAGCTCTTAATGTGTACCGTTTTAGACGGACGATTATTTATCCACTATCATAAATGAAATAGTGTTTTCATAATAAAAAAAAAACTGAGTGTTTGAGTTTACCCTTTGTATTGGAAAACAATCCGACATAATGGTACTAGCTTTGATACAAAATAAGTAATTGCGCACTATAACATTCGATATCAGTAAGATTGTGGATATATAAATTATTTAAGATTGCGTGTAGCAATAAGGAGGCGTATATACTTATATGAATGCTTCCTTGCAAAAGACTACAGACACTGATTTAGAATTGCTAATATATTTAGCACTGATAACTCTATGGCTTCCTCCAGAATATCATTAGATAAATGATCGTTATTAGTGCTGTTAGGTCTTACGTTGATAACAATCAAACTAAATATACTATGTAGGAATGACTGCTATTATTATGTGTAATTGTATTTGTTTTAGAGTTTGCTTTAATAACACGTAAAGAAATTTAATAGCAGAATACACGAAAATGAAATAACAGTAATTGCTACTAATTATTTAAACAGTTTCTCCAAGAAATTTTCGTAGAAATTCGAATCAAAGTAATATTTACTTTTATGACAGCAAATTTGTGAAACTCTCATTCCATTGCTGTTGTACATCTGGACGTAATTAGGTATTAGTTACGACTAGTACGTCCTATATACTCGTAGGTATCAGAAAACTATAATTCGTGAACCCTGCAGCACAGAAGACATTGTTTAATGGAGCAGGCAAAGAAGAAGATTTTGGCGAGACCATATGGAGTGAATGAAAAAAAACAGACAACCAAACGTGGTAGCCACAACATACTAGAAGGCAGACCGGCAAAGAGGTGGCGAGACAGTTGGAGCTCAATGTCTCAGGGGACCCCTGTTCAATAAATAGATCCCCGGACCTAATGCAAGAGAAAGAGGAAGAAAAATAATTTCTCTGTGAGTGTTTCAAGAAATTGAAACACAAAATGTAACTACATAGTATAGGTATGTCCATCACATTATTTTGTAATGGAATCCTTATTATGTAAGCACGTAGTTTGTGAATTAATAATAAATAAATATCACTAGTGTAATATCGAACAGGTAGGTTTTCTATTATTATATTAATATGTCTATACAATATTGTTATATACACCTCCCCATCTAACATAATAAAATAATATAAGAATCGATAGGTTAAAAATGGCTGCCGAGTCACGCCATGACCTCGTTAACCTTACGCTAACGGAAATGAAGGAAAATTCAACCACTGTTGTTTATAGTAATGTTAAAAATGGGAAAACAAGTAGTTAGGTATTAGCCAGGGATGCGTGATAATTCCAAAATTCATCGATTCTATTTGCTATTATATTTTGGTACGATAAAACTATTCTAGTTTTTTCTGGAGTTCCTCCTCTTGACCTTTGGTTGGCGCTGTTGTGGGTACCCCGTCCAGAATCCTTCAGGAAAAGGAGCATCCACTATTGATTCTGTTCATCCAGAGGACTGGTAGTTACTGCAACTACTCTATAAAATATTGAAATCCTTAAAATGATATGAAATAGTTATTTCTCATTTGTCGTAGTGAAGATTGTCAATACAGTAAATTCAACATACATAAATACATTTGAAATATAATTAGGCGAGTTGAAAAATATGCATCAAGGCGAGCTTAACGCGTTCTCTTCCAGCCAACCTTGGTTATAGAATTGACCTCCACTTTTGGACATATTTAAGAGTGTCGTGTCCTGCATTCTTAAAACGTGCCTAAGACATTTCGCACCTTTGTGAGTAATTAAACCTAATTCAAAATGGGTGATGGGGGGTAAATGACACACACATATTTCTTTTTTTTTCTGTTTTGTCCTGGGGTTAACTGGAAGAAATCGCAGTTCTGCGATAAGTTCGCCCTGCGTTCGTTCTGCGATAAGTATATTTATATGTGTTTGTTGTTTACTTTAAGTTTAAATAAACAGGAGAATGATATGAGTACGCGTTTTTATACACACAAAATTTGCTAGTTGGCCCACTGTTGGGATGGTATAGCCGTGGTAATAGTTTTTCAAACTTGTCTTAATGGATGGATAAAGATGGGCGAAAGCTTTTAAGAATATTTCTATTATATTCTATTCTATTTCTAGCTTACCGAGAAGTGTGTACAAAGATGTATTTAAGTTTATTTCGACTCATTAAAAAAGCACAAGTTTCAGTTACCATGAGTGCACTCAAATAAATAGATAAAATTTGTTAAAGTTCATTCATGTCATGTCGATGTAAGTAAATAAATCATATTGGCTATTTGCCATACTAACTATTCGATGTGTCTACTGTCTAGTTGCAGCGGTAATTCGTTTTTAATATCCCCTCCCCCCACTACACAATGTCTCGTGGTGATGTAAGAATTACACCACAACACAATATTCATTTTAATTAGGTAATCCATTTGTATGTTTTCTTTCAATCAAGTTATAGAACACACAATATGATCTTATACACACATAAGAACAAAATTAGGCACATATACGAAATTGCTCAATAGGTATTTTTTTTAAGTATCTTGGCTTATTTACAAGTCCAGGGTAAACACTTAATGTAAATATACTTTTCCTGAAAAGGACGCAGAATGACCATTATCAATAGACTGATATGTTTTAAGAGACAATTTTTTTTTATGAATGCAACACCTTTGTGCACTTCACAGTAAGCTTGAAAAGCTTGTGTCGTGAAGCGGAGTAGGTCGGCATCGGGGATCGAACCCGCACCCACTAGATTAACAATCGAGCGCGTTACCAACCAGGCTACCCTCAAAGTGAGTAGTTATATCTTATAATTTTTTTAATATACCTACTATGAAAATGTTTTCATTTTAGAAACTGAGAAAATTGTAAAAATTTCATGAAAACTCTTATTAAGCTTCTTTAAATTTATACTCCCTGAATTACGTATATACAATAAACAAAATTTCGCCGAGTAACCTTCATATTATTTTCATAAACAAAACACACGCTTCTTATTAAAAATTATTCATTGTATTTTGCGTAGCCCCCATAAGCCCCCATAAGTTCATACTTTCATTTTTTCCACATATTGCCTACATGTTAAGGCCTTGGTACCATGAATGACGTCACAGTCATTCCCCACGGCATTAAGGTTCAAAATCGCGTGAACAATCGCACGATGAAATGGTAAAAGAGCGTTTTTCCATTTTTTGGGGTTAATTCTACGTCTATCAAAAAACTTTTGCTGTTATTCCCTACATTTTAATGCATATTATCAGTACAAAAAAAATACTCTGCGACTTTCGGGAAACGAGTTTTCGTCTTTCGGAAAAAAGATCAGAGGTGTTTTTCAATATTTTTTTTGAAAAAATCTATACAAGACATAAAAAATATTTTACGGTTATTCCCTAGATAAATGTTCAATGCATCTACTCTATTTTGTTACAAAGCGTACTTAGTAACGGTTGTCGAGATATAAGGTCTCATGTTTTTAGAAGTTTTTGAAATGTCGGTATGCATGCTCTTAACCAAGGAAAAATAACGAGAAAATGTAAAAAAAGAGGAAAATTTAATAATGCAACGTGTAAAGATATGACTGAATGAGAGTTCAACTTGATTATTTTCCAAGAATGTATTACACTAATATACTTAAGGTAAATTTTCTTCTCAATTCTGATCATCTATCACGTCAACGCCGCGCCATGTTTCGCTTCGCATTATGTGGCAATGGTATGAAATTGTAACGCCATACGTATACCAATATAATATCTACTGATACTGTACACTCTTAAAAACTCTCTGCTCTATTTTGCAAACCTTTTGGGGGCGGAATTTCCAAAAATCCCTCCTAGTGGAAGATTTCGAATTTAAACCTATCTGTCTTCAATATTTCACAACCCTACGATCAACCGCTTGGGTTGTGTTTTGATAAGCGAGTTGGACATTCAGGACACTCTCGTAATACTTATTACGAGTATGCATGTACTATCTTGATATTGAATTATTCGCGGTGGTTGTGTATATTCATGCTGAAAGCGAATATTTAGACTCGACGTAAATTAATACCTAATATTCGCGATGGTTATACGGAAAAATCTAATTATATAAAAGGTTTTTATAACTTCACGTAGTTTCATGTAATATTGCGAAGGTATAGTTACAAAAAACAGATTTTGTATTTTGTTTGCTTTTTCCCAGTTATTTTGAGTTAGTGCTCACTCGTAAGTAAATTTTCTGTTATCGAGTAGGCAGGTATACTTAAATCTGCTAACTCCAGTCTATTTTGACGTTACGAAGTCAAAATCTGCTCTACTTATTGGAATGGAAGTAATTTGTACTTTATCAAATTTACGACTTTCAGTAGGTACACTTCTATTTTTATAGGCAAAACACCTGATTACGAATGATTCATACGAAAGAATATGTGCCTAGTAAGTATTAAGGTAAATAAAATGTTGCACGTTCCCCCATGCTTATATTGGCAAGTTCTTGAATAATACTTATTCCTCGAAGAATTTTCTTTTTATTACAAAATTTCCGCTTCTCAAGAAAGCTATAATATTGTATTGCTCTATGCTTAAGGGTGTCGCCAAGAGGGTATTTTTTTAAAACCAATATCTCGACAACCTTATTAAATAAATATGCAATGTAAAATAAAAACATTGAACCTTCTTCTAGTGCATTATACTGTAACAGTTTCAAATCTTATATAGATTAAAGGAAAAAAGTGTTTTAAATTGACTTTACTACCACTGAGCGACTGGACAAAGTACGTCTTAATTTAGTTAGTACGGCCTTCGAAACTGGACCTAATATGCACTGTAATATTACCCAATATGCATGTATAATTACGATAAAACTGTTTGAAACAAGCGATATTTTTTCCAAGAAACGTAAAAAAACCTAATTCTAATGTCGCCGCCACACGCTTGCGAGCGTCTACAATTTTTTTTTGTGTTTTTGACTTTTTGTGTGTGTGAGTAAAACCGCGTCAACGGTCGGTAACTTACACGAGCCAAGACAAAAGTTTCATGCACACGCCTTTTTACTCATATACACAAAAACATTGTGGACGCTCGCAAGCGTGTGGCGGCGACATAAAATTTAATCATGCAATCGCATCGTGCACAATCGTGCATGGGATTTAAATTACGCGGGAAATACTCGTCCCCTTAAGTAATTTTTCCTATGTGTTCTATAGAAATGAACTTATTTTGTACAGGGTATTTCGTATTGCCGATATCTGTACTACTTTCTGTTATTTCAACGCAAAGAGATTACATATTAAGTACTAGAGATCTGATTCTATGTACTTTCAATAGAACGGAAGTGTAGCAATTTCACGCTCGGCACTTTTTGGTATTTTAGAGTCGCAAACCTCACACTATTAACAAGATATCAATAATAAAAACTAAAACATCTTTAAAACTATCGTTTTAGTCCTAAAAAAGTTAAAACTAATAGTTTTTAACTATGAGAGCAAAATTTCGAAACCGTTGCCCACAAACTGTCAAAATTTTCCATACGATTTGACAGTTTGTGGGCACCAGTTTTGTTACACTCCTAGCATTCAGTACTCTGTCTAGGTAGTACTTAATATATATTATGTCGCTGTTTCAACGCTTATACGAATTTGAAAATCACGCTATAATATTGCGAAATAAACAACACGTGCTACATATTTTCTCTTCCAGCAGGTATCGCCTTTATTTCTGTTTATTTATAAATATCGGAACAAAAGTTTCAGAATAAAATTTGAATGTGTTGAACCAGTGTTGCCCGATTTCAATTTTATTAAAATAATATTTACATCAAGAGAAATTATTATAATAATAACAAGATAATTTGTATAGCGCCGTTTTGTGAGCATGGACCCACCACAAGGGCGCTTTGTTAATCTAATACATACTTATATAACTAATTAATATTAAAAGATTTCTTAAATAAGTGAGTCTTTAGCTGGTTCTTGAACTGAGTCACAGTCTCTGCCTGCCTAATGCTTATGGGGAGTTCGTTCCAGGCTGAAGGACCCGCAGAAAAGAAAGCTCGGCCGAGGTATTTTGGTTTACCACAAATGTTCGGCATTTCTAATTTCGTGGATGTGTCTGAGTGAGACCTGAGTGTGGTGTGTCTATGAGTTAAGGGTTGTCGGAGACAAAGCTCTGAAATGTATTCTGGAGCCATATCGTGATAATACAATATTTTCATGGTAGGTATCTATAAGTAGGTATTTGGGTTTGAGATCCCTGTTAAAAAATCACGTGCTTAAATTCTTAAGATATTGATTAATAATATAATCGGGCCACTTATTGGTGCCGTTTAGCGATAAAATCTCCCCAAGGGCACCTTACATTTTTCTGAGTATAAACCACCATATAGGGATATAGGATCGTCGTAAGCAGTAAAAATGATATATTAAATCACCACATAGGATCGCCACAAACAATATAATAAAAATAAATCTAATCAGTTTTGGCTAACACCCGTCATCATGATATTGATGTTTTACTTTTGTTGTATGAACTGTTTAGAAACTCAATAGAAATGGTTTTTGGGATATTACGTATATAACTTCCCTATAGATACATTTTCATATACAGTTGTAGTAATATAGTCTTTAGGTTATAGATCCTAGTTCCCTATTAGACCATTATACTAGTTTAGGGCTGCCACCTTTGTAAGAGTGTAGACCCGGAGATTCAGAAAAAACGAATTTGTGACCATAGTTGACCTTTTTTTTTTTTTTTTTTTTTTTTGGTCCACACCATAATTCCAAACCCGGAGTTTACTATCCAGACCCGGAGGCCCAGTTTTTCTATGGGGGGGGGGGGGGGGGGACCGGAACCCCGAGTTTTTTCCTTTTTTTTTTTTTTAGTCCACACCATAATTCCAAACCCGGAGATTTACTATCCAGACCCGGAGAGGTGGCAGCCCTAGCTGCCATACGTCCCGGTACACCGGGACATGTCCCGGTTTTGAGGTCCGTGTCCCAGTGTCCCGGTCCGACAGTCATTTGTCCCGGTCAGGGATTTCTTAATATTAATTGCTCAATAAAATGATTCCCGGAGAGTTATTACGAAAATCTATTGTTTTACACTTCTTTCTTAAAAAATTGACTGCGGCGCCAATTACACTTCTTTTTCATATTCTACATACATATCATCAGTACCTACATATTTTTTATTTCGACAAAACTAAACAAGATTTATGCCACCCATTTTTTATGTAGACAGGTACACGCTCGTGTCTTATGACAAAAATTTCGACTGCGCCGCTACTTACATGGTCACTTCCAAACAAAGAAAAAAAAACACACACACGAGACTTGTCTCTATTGGGGAGGTATCTCGAAAAATGTATAGTTTTAAGAAACCATATTTGTATGTGTAAAATATTGAAGAAAAATAAAAAGAATTTTGAAATTTAATTTAATTGAAATTCATCATTTCATCAATTTTTCTAAAAAAAATCGCCTGCGGCACTTTTTTTGGGCATATTTTGTAAGGAGACAATTTCCATGCCTATTGAACTTATTGAACTAAAATACAAATATTGATAGTTTTTTAGAGGTTTTTTGGGGAGGGAAGTGTCCCGGTCCGCAGTCTGACAATTATGGCAGCCCTATACTAGTTAGGTACCTATATATTAGTACAATATTACGAGACTTGCCACGTCGATTATTATTACCAGCATGCAGCCTTTGTAGTTTTAATTCTAAAGGCTGCAAAAAAGGAAAATGAAATTATAAAGAAAACCGCACTAAAGGAAAGGGTTAACTGAAACTAAACTTGTCGTCGTAGAAATAGAGGGAAGTCTCAAAATGTGATAACGTAAAAAAGTTCTTTGATGTTAATAATGATGCTTCTTTAAGAAAAGATAGTTTGCTCATGGCACATAATGGACAAGGTTTTACTCTCGCCGTTTGTCGAGTACTGAGTGTGTATGTGTGCGTATAAACGAAAGTAGGAAAAAAGGAAAAAAAAGACAAATAGGGAAAATGAAACATATGTAGGTCTCTAACTCATAACTCTTCATTGCATGTATGTTTGTATTGCGTTTGTGTCTGTCTATAATTGGGTTCTTTTGCATTATTTGTTTGTAATCATATTATTGTTAACCTGTTGACAGTCCAAATATAGAAAAAGTAAAATATAAAAAAAAACGAAGATAATATAATCTGATCAGAAATGAGGAAATCAGATCCTGGACAAAAGATATCGATAGTTTTGCGATGAAGACCGTGGGGCATCAAAAGAGGAATAGGCTTCAGAAAAGTTCGGGTAGTGGGTGAAAAAGAAAAACCTAAAAAAGAGAGAGTAGGAAAAAAAAAGAAAGACCTACATCCACCAGCCTTCATCTACAGAGTTGATACCTAGAGAAGATGGAAATTTATAGGTTATAATGCAAAAAAAAAATGTTTTCTGACTCACCTAACTAGGTAATCTTATAATTAACAGTAGTAACGCAATGTAAACAGCTGTGTCTCCATCTTTTTCCTTTTACAATGCATTACAAGCTCCTGGAACAAAACAAAAACAAATTATTAGATAGTTCAATGTTGGTTGGGTTGTTGTTAAGGTAGTGTCACATTGTAATATAAAAATCATATGGGGTTAATACATCTTATATCACAATTAATGCCGATCAGAAAGAGAGCGGTTGAATTTGTAATTCGTGGAACAGAAAACCACATGTAAAAATAATATGTATTTAAATAATAAGTTTAGTAATCTTGTAGGCTTTCGCAGTGTGATGAATCCATATCTTCCATGTTGGTTCTTCGGGTTTCCTTACTGTGTGTAGAGTGGTTATATGAAACTTCACCAAATGTCATTCAGGTTAATTATTACTGTTTCCCCAATTACTTGGTCCTGTATTACACAGACAAATCGTTTGGCATCATCTACAGAAGGGTGGTGTCGTCAGAAGATAAAAAAAGTTGAAGCAATTAATGCACCAAAAAATTATTGCAGCTGTCACTGATATGGAGTTGGGACGATTTGCCTGACGTTTCTTTAGTGTATTATCAGGGAAGTTTCAAACGACTACGTCATCATAATATTACGTACAAGTAGTATGCATCCGTTGCTTGTATCTGGAGAAATTATGCTGAGTTCTTTGTTTAACATTCTTCAATATAACGACTTATGGTACAAGAGATGAAAACCATTAGGCATAAAACATTCTACATACAATGTAGGTACCTTCATACATTCAATTGAGGTGACTTCTTCCTTTGCTACTGAATTTATCGTCCCTATTTTCCTACTATTTTTAAAGAAATTATCTGTTCCTATATATGCACAGACCCCACTGCTTTCCAGCACAATTCACAGAAAGCTGAAAGCTTGTGTCGTATGAAGTGCAAAATACATCAAATACCCGGCCGACAATCCCGTTTGAGAGATCGGCGTTCCAACAAACTGCGCCAACTATGTATATTTTTTCGGGTTTTGATCCCAAAAAAATATGAAACATATTTATTTTAAGAGGTATTTCCCTACGATAGAAACTTTTAAATATCACACGTTATTGAAGAGCATTCTGCCCAATCCCACCAACTCTTACCTAGGAAGGAGAACCCTAAGTAATTTCCATACAAAAAAGAGATAATATTGTATTTATTGATTAATCACCATTACTTCCACTTAAACCACAGTCTAATTCCATATGAAATGCAACATGCAACTCACCTAGCCTGGGCGGAGAGGGCACCTAACGTAGGTGAGTTGCATGTTGCAATTCGTATGGAATTAGACTGTGGTTTAAGTGGAAGTAATGGTGATTAATCAATAAATACAATATTATCTCTGTTTTTGTATGGAAATTTCTTAGGGCTCTCCTTCCTAGGTAAAAGTTGGTGGGATTGGGCATTCGTCTTTTAACAATTCCTCGCGATGCTTGAAGTTGCTGTTAAATTAGACATCTTAGCGAGATTGCTCAAATTTATATAAGAGAGATACAATTAGTAAAATAAATTTATCATTGTAACTACCAAGGCGCCTTTACTTTATGTATTTCATTCATTTATTTATTCTTCAGCGCACATTCATAATGAAATAAAATTAATTTCTACAATTTATTTTCCCTCGAGTGAGTTTCCTTTGTGGTTTGGTGAAATTAGTGGGTTTTAAAATATTATACAAACCATTAAAGCATTCACATTGAAAGCGATTTATTCATTTAGGAAATATTAACAAGACATCTAACTCTAATCTAACTTATTGGAAGCTATGAACCTAGAAGAGCTAAAGCCTGTATAAGCCTGAACAAAACAAGCCTCAAGACACTCAAGGCCTTCCTAAAGGATCATTGTCGGCTCAGGGAGCATCTCCGTAAGTTGAAGAAGACGGCACCTGCAGATTCTGTGAGAAGGAGGAGGAAACTCTCCATCATCTTCTAGCAGACTCTGATGCCTTAAGATACATAAGGTTGATAACTTTGGGCAAGCACCAGATAGAGGTGGAATCATTTCCCACCCTAGACCCCCTCCCAGTGATGAACTTCGTAAGACGTATCATCTCATGCTAACAGTGTAATCAAACTAATGTAAGAATATAAGAATTTGTCATAATTTATTGTTGGAGATTCTATTTTCTAAAATGTATACTTCTCGAGTTATTCCATAGGCTGTGGGAGGATTGTAATAGATGGATAGATTCAGAGGCACACCGCAATACCAAAATGTGAAAAAATGTATGTTTCATGTTCAAACTTTGCTGATTACACATATCAAGTACTCGTAGGTACGATAGAGAACAACGTCATATTATTATAAAGTGTACCGAACACATCGGTAGGTTGTAGGTTAAAATAACATGGCACAAGGCTCAGTACGAGAATGTTCATGAGTTACATTCTGTACATAATATTAATACAAGCCATCACGTGATTTGAAACGTTGACAAATGGTGGTGCATGTACGAGTATATTCGTGTTTTATAAATTAGGTTTTCGTACGCGCCCCGGCTCTACACGATATTGTTACGTGAGTGTACGCCTAGTAATGTATTGTGGGTAACCCTAGGTGATGTAATAAGATACCTACTTACTCTTATGTTCACAATGCATTACATCTATTCAGTACACAACCACTTATACGCTTATTTTGACTTATTCTTCGAGTACCTTCATTCATTTAAGAAGCTTACTAGCTTAATTTTGAAAATCACAATTTGTGTTTTGTCAGGACATCGAAATTTTCTACATGTCGTAGTTGAATATAACAAATAGTTATCTCAATAGATACATAGCAAAGGATGGACCTTCCTTGGCTTCTGACTGATCGTCGGCTGGTTTAATGTGATCACTTCACACTTAAGTAACATTGACCAATTCCAGTCCAACCTGACAAGCCGGTTCGATTCCCAGCCGCGGCAGATGGATGGACTGGAATTGGTGAATGTCACTTAAGTGAAAAGTGATCACATTAAGCCAGCCGACGATCAATCATAAGCCTGATGGAAGATCCATCCTTTGCTGTGTATCTGTTGAGATAACTACTTGTTAAGTTTACTAGCATTACTGTCGTCCGAGGAGAATTACTAGAAAATTTGTTTTCGTATAATAGCAGGCGTTTATTTTCCGCCCCTCTGTTGCGGCGCTTGGGAAGAACCGCCCTAGAAACCTTTAAGTATTGTCACAATTAGCGGAACGCAGCTAAGAAAGCTTTTTTGGGTTTGTACCTACTACCTGGGTTGAATCTTGGATGGCACTTGTCATCTCAAATTAAAGACTATCTACTCCTGACGCTCTGCAACCACTATAACAACTTTTCAACGTTGCAGCCCAACAGTGAAGAGAAACAATCCGATAACAAGATGTAAAGGTTTCCTGTAAAGGATGCCTTACAAAGCTATCGACGCCAGTACATTTTCGATAATTTAATACGATATTGTGGTACTTGTAAAATAATTCGAAAACATTTACCTAAAACCGATCCCATAATGTTGTATGAATAGTTCCCCTGAGTGTTATATCCTTTTAACAGTTGTATGAAACAGATACGAGTATACATAGTTCCATTTTATTAGTCCGGGACATTACGTAATTTACTTCATCCCCTTTTTTCAAACATCATTGAGGGAAATTGTTGTACGTAATGTTGTTATTTTTCTTTATTTCTATAATAATACTAAGAGGACATATTTCAAACAGGGCTGGGTTCAGAAACATATTACATAAAAAAACTGTTTTGCAATGCTTAGAATTTCATACTGAGGAAGATAATTATGAAACAGACGATGATGGAACCCTAACTCCAATCGGCGTCTCTAGATTTGATTTCTTTCTCTTTGATCTGTTCAGGTGTATTGCATAATAGTTTGTTTATGATTATGATATGTAAAAAAAACAAGTACAAGTGCCCAACTCGGGCCTATGTATGATGAAATACAATAAAACAACAGATGGAAACCGTCGGATAGATTTTAGGCTAAATATCAAAATACATTTATTCTTTGTAAAAATAAGGATTGGAAAGTTTTTAGAATTGTAAGAGATAATGTAGAAGCAGATAACGACAGATGAAGTTGAATAAAAGCTTGTAGGAATACTGGGGACACTGCCATAAAACTGCGCATCTCACAAAATCATGCATTCGGCAGTTTTTATAATAACAAATACAGGTTTTCCTTGACAAGATCCCCTAGGACGGACGTGTTTTGAGCAAAAGTAATCGTAGAATGTGTATGAGGAATTGCATGAATGTGACGGAAGTCCAAAGTGTGTGTAAGGATAGTAAAGTCTGGCGATCCGTTCTTTCTGCCTACCCCACAAGGGAGGTGGTGTGAGGGTATAGTATAGTTTTCCTGTGAATGAGTAAATCTCACTCTACGAAAACTTGTCTAAATAGTTTGTTATATTCGCCTACAGAAAATAAACTGTTGATTGTTTTGTAACTAACGAAAATGTCTACAACTAAAACAGTACGATGTGACTGCTCGTCTAACAATTGAACTAATTTAACTCATTAAT
Source organism: Ceraclea dissimilis (assembly GCA_963576895.1). Lineage (NCBI taxonomy): Eukaryota > Metazoa > Arthropoda > Insecta > Trichoptera > Leptoceridae > Ceraclea > Ceraclea dissimilis. Next base: position 14,308,947 of record OY756366.1, on the reverse strand, counting down.
TGTTTCGTAACATAGGAAAAGTTTAGCAGTTTAGTATTGTTCCTATTTAATATGCGTGTCGCTGAAATTCAATCAACTGGAAGAAATTATAAAACTGTACGATGAAAACTTTGTGTGTATTGGAAATTAATTACGTCTAAATCAATTGACTGAATATAGATTTTAGAAGTAAAGGAAAATTAGATGGAAAAAAATCGAATAATGAAAATGTTAAGCAGGTATGCTATTCGTCATACGCATTCTACTATTTCTTTTACTCAAAACTTGTAAGAGGTAGTAACGTAAGTCCTCGAGCAACTGACCGACACGGTTGAACCGAGTGGTTCTTGGGCGGCCGCTCTTCTTTACACCTTTTATTTTTTTATTATTCATCCTCTCAACCTCTTCACTTTCATTCTAGTGACAACATCTGTTTAACAGTCACTCAACTCTAATCACATTCATTTTTTCTCCTATCTCTCTGTCTTATCTCAACTGCAATAAAACCTGATTCTTCTTTTTTTATGGGCATGAAATAAATCCAAATACATTTTTGTACACTTCACAGTAAGCTTGAAAAGCCTGCGTCGTGAAGTGGAGTAAGTCGGCAGCGGGGATTGAACCTGCACCCGCAGGATTAACAGTCGAGCGCGTTACCAACCAGGCTACCGATCACCTCCCTCCTTCATCCATGTCCATGCCTTGCTAGCATACATCAGTGTCGACACCACTATATTGTAAATGGAATTGTTTGAACACATGGATGGTTGGCAGACATTGCATTCGGCAATAAGCCCGCCATTTGGAATAATGAAAGTATATGGAATAAAGGTTTTATTTATTTATTTATTGTCTTAACTTAACTTGAAAAATAATTTGGAGACGGTGACATATGTTTTTTTTTCTCCTTACACCGTAACTGTTTTGTAAGCGAGCCATGGGAGAAGACAAGATACCTGAAATAAAATGGAAGAGTACTTGTCTGCCTTCCTCTTCAGGGGTCTCTTAACGAGGGTTCTAAAAATTAAGGGTTTGAAATAATGACGACGTTAATACACATACTTAACCCTGACTTTCCCCCCTAACTTGTATACAAAAATATTTATATAGATAGAAAAACTACATGAAATGAGACGGTTTCACATATGCATACCTACTGCAAAGTGCAATACAAAGTTCAATGGCATTTTTTTTAAGTAGTAATAAAATACCAAAATTCTCTGTAAAGAAAAACATAATTTGACCTTTTTTACTATTTCTAAATAAAATAGTGATAAGTTCCTATAACGGGCCAAGTCATATATTTTTTTATTTATACGAGAATGCTATTTTTCACATGCATTAAAAACACATTCAATATACCTATTTGTCCAGTTTATACCTAATAGCTTTTTCACACCTTTTGCTCAGTTTTTATTAGTTTTAATACCTATAAGTAGTTGAATCGTTGTTTCGTAACATAATATATCTACGTGTATGCTGTGGACACTCATAATTGGGGGGTAGACCGGAAATTTGCGTTTAATGTTTTTACTTGTCAATCCCCTGTGAGTGTCTCAATAAAATAAATGACTTATCAGAATAGGAAATTAACAAAATTTCCTTAAAATATCGTAGAAAATGGCTCAGTAAATGTTTGCCTCATAGGAATTTTACGTTTCTCTATAAAAATCTGTAATAACGGTATAGTGTAGATTCAGTAATGCAAAGGTATAATAAAATGTAATATTCACCTATCGTTTTGTTATCAATTTGCCCTACTTTTATATTATTCAATTCCATTAAATCCCCTGCCGGTTTACAGCTTCTATTTATCTAACTTTTTATTCGATGTCGAATTTAATTTATTGATTCATGGTAACCCAGTTAGATACTAGAACAAACAAAATAAAAATACAAAATGAACGGAGTGAAGATCATTGGAAAACTTTGTTTGCCCACCTAAAATACGGAACCATATTATTATGTTTCTATTAGATTGGGTGTTACCAAATGTTCGTACCTGGCATTTTACTATTAGCTAGGAAAACTCACAAAAACTCATATTGTAAAGAATGTTCTGTCAGCCAGTGGAGTAACAAGGGTGGGGGAGGAGGTCAGCCCCTGGCGGCGCATTTTAAAGGGGGGGAAATGGAATATCTTACCATGTTTCAAAAATGCGAGAGCGCCAGAGAGTGACGCGGCAATCTAGGCAAACCTGTGGCGATGTGTAAAGTTTCATTGAAATCACATCAATAAAAAACATAAAGGTCACTATTTTAGCGGTTGGATCTTAGGCTATTATGAAATGTGGATATAATAGATAAGAACATATTATTTTAATAGATCATTTAATTAAATAAATATGTATTTAAAATATTACGATACATTTACAGGTTTCACGTAAAATTAACATTTCAAAGTTTACACTCGACGTATTTTCATTGTCCTGCGGCTTGTATAGATTAGTGAAGCCCGTATAGTGTGCAGTAGAAACTCACTAAAACAGTCAAAACAGAATATGCCAAAACATAAAACAAGAAAAATAGAACAAAGCAAAGCGAATGGGGGCGTATTTTTTACCACTCACTAGATGGCGCTGCAGTAAATGGAGGTCCTCACAACTGTCAATACTGTCACAACAAAACAAACCATTTCTTTATTATCCATAGAACAATAATTTATAGTACCTGCCGTATCTATGCGGACCTCCATTTACTGCAGCGCACTCTGGTGGCAAAAAAATCGAAGACGCCCCCATTGTCTTAAAATAAGTGACAATAGTCAAAACAAAAACTACATAAATACCAAGTGACAAAACTGAGTACCTAGTCACGTTTAAGATGTAAAAGATGAAACAAAACAAAATTGGGCAGAAAATCAGTTAAAAACGAAACATGGACAGACACGACCAATAATAGAAATAAGACTCTTCTGCGTTTGTCCAGCATATTATTTTGCGGTCAATTCTTGTTCTCAAATTCAAATCCTTCACAGAATGTGTTCAGGAAATCAGTGCACCAATTAAACCTGCATAGTGCACAGTTCTGGCAGTCTGACCACGTAAACGTAACGTAACGTAATTTCGTTTTGACTGCTCTATTTAATAGTTCAATTATTATGTGTTGCTTTGCCTTTTGTTCTTTTTTTATATGGTGACTGATTTGTTTTATTGTCAACGTCGTATCACTGAAAATTTTATACGCTGTATTTTTCTATTTTTTTTTTTTGATATTCTGACTTATTTTATGTTTGTGACTGCTGTTCTGTTTGGTGTGTTGTTAGTAAACTTTTGAGCGGTATGTGACTATTTTTGTTGTTTATTTTAGATGTTTTGTGATATGCTTTGTACAAATGGCCTAAAAATCCATATAAGATTGTAAAATATAATAAATATGATCAGTTTTGTTTTAGCATGTATTATTTAGGCGCGCTCTGTTTTAGTTTGTTCTTAGTTCCTCTGTATGTTAACTATACGAGTATATCCAAATGTTCGTAGGAGCATCTGGACCGTGTTCATTTTAATTAAACTTCTAACATTCAACACAACCAACCAACCATCCCACCACGGGAGAGATTTTTCTTCTAAATGAACAGGTTTCCTACAATCTCTTCTCTATAATAATAATTATAATGGCAAAGGTACCCACTTAGAGGTTTTAATGAAAGCGTTATTTTCAACAGTTTTGGAATAAAAGAAATATTATGCTGCCTTATTATTACGAAATGAAAAAATAAGGAGAGATAATTTACATTATGTCTTTTTTTTATGATACTGCATCGCTATCGAGTGATTGCGATTTTGTTTCCTCACTATTTTTGGTGTTTTACTTTTTGTTATTTACTCACAATTAACGTTTTATTTTTACCTTGAATTTTTGTCAACATTGGTTTATTTTATGATTTTATAATGATTGCCTGTTTCTTTTTTTTATATTGTAAAGGTGTAAACTCTAATAAAATAAATAAATAGATATATGATACATATTACACCCATGTGGCGTATTATTATACTTTATTTATTTACGGCGCAAGCCTTTAACAATCACAATAAAACAAGTACAGCACACATTACAACAAAACAAGTAAGTAGGTTAATAATTATATACATCTGAAACATTAACAAATAGATAATTCATGAAATAGCAAATTTAAGGAAGTGCATGGACAATAATCAACATTAATTAAATAGTCAATAACATTATTATTGCATTGTTATACTCATTGTGTTAATTCAGGATATCGAATTATTTATTTAGATAAAGATAAGTAAAACATTAAATCATGTATGTTTAAAAACACCCATGATTCTTTCTGCGCAAAATTATTGTGGTCATTGCTGAAAAAGGTTTAATTTCTCATGGTAGTTTTAGGAAGGTTATTGACAAAATCCAAATAACACATGTTTGAGGCCAACTATCCAATTATGATTGAAGTGAGAAGAATAACTATTGTAAAACTATAAACTATCTTCGATTTGTTGACTGTTTCAAGGTAATTCTCTTGCCTTATGCTCTTCAGATTTCAACCAGTTCTAAGCAAACTAATCTTAAATATCAAAAGTTAACACCCTTTCATTGTGTAATTGGAAATCGAATCGAATTGACAAATAAACCAACAGGGGGATATGTTGTGTGTATTGTGTGAGAGTAATCTATGTTCAAACAAACATTGTATTCTATTGACAACCTATACAAATATTCTCATACGCCTACTAACAAGAGGTATATTGTATAGAGAATTTAATCAACTCTATTTGCTCGTTCAATCTATATACTCGTATGTATATAAAAAAAAACTAAACTATCACAATAAACCCAATAGATCTTTGTACACCTCAGTATGCTTGCAAAACTTGTGTCGTGAAATGCAGAATATATCGTCGGCACTTTTCACTTGGGAGACCCGTGCCCCAACTGCAATGTAGGAAAAGATGATAGAAAATATCAATTTCTGGTAAGAGTGTATATACTTTGTACCGTTCCTGTACTTCCAGTACATCTGGACAAGCATCAATATTTATCATATTCCCGTCTATTTATTTATTTATCCAACACAGAGAGCGAAAAAACTCTTGGCATATTTTATTCATTCGACTGAATTGCTGTTGTGAGGATAAGGTGAATACACATCGTATTTTTTCAGTTGTCCAAAAACACAAAGGTTATGAGAGGGTATTTTTATTTATGGTGATGAAAGGTCGAGTTCTGAATCCGTATGAAGTGTGAGTGCTGCCCGGGGACTTATTATCTTGGTTCTTCACGGGATACTCTCTAGTCTAGATATACTTCATCTAGGCCGTATAGAACTATGAATAATAGGCAGCACCCATGTAAATTCGTGTACTTGTTTTCTACTTTCAAGGTCCAGACAAACCGAATATAAAATCTATTACATAATTTTCTGAACGTGCGTATGGTTTACATACTTCTATATTGAGGGCTTGGCACCAAGAATGACGTCACAGTCATTTCCCACGGCATTAAGTTTCAAAATCGCGTGAACAATCGCATGATGAAATAGTAAAAATAGCGTTTTTTTCAATTATTTGGGGTTAATTTTGCGTCTATCAAAAAACTATTACGGTTATTCCCTAGATTTTAATGCATATTATCAGTACAAAAAAATAATTTAATCCGCGACTTTCGGGAATCGAGTTTCCGTCTTTCGGAAAAAAGATCAGAGGTGTTTTTAACAGTTTTTTTGAAAAAATCTATACAAGACATAAAAAATATTTTATGGTTATTCCCTAGATAAATGTTCAATGCATCTACCCTATTTTGATCCAAAGCATGTTTAGTAACGGTTGTCGAGACATAAGGTCTCCCGTTTTTAGAAATTTTTGAAATGTCGGTATGCATACTCTTAACATACAATTAAGATTTAAATACAAAAATTCGATGCGAAGGTGAATTAATCTGTCGAGGATTTTCGTGAAAAGTAAAATTCCGTGTAAAAAGCTTGTGACTGTGAAATGTTCGCGAGCTTATAAACTGTCTCCCTGCCTGACAGCTGACATTGATACGCTTGACAGGATTCTCATTGAAGATAAACCAAAAAAGAATAAAATATACCATAAATTTGTTTATTTTTTCAAAAACAAACGTTGTATTGTACGTAGGGTTTTAGCACGTAGATTGAGCTATGTAATATTGTCAATTTACGGAGACTCGATCTTTCATTGTCATTTTATCGGTGGCTCCCTTCATCGACATGCTTTCTTCATCTAATTGATGTCATCTTTAGGATAAGAACCATCGTCACAGAAAATCGGATAAGTCCGCGTCATTTGGTTATTTAATTCGGTAGGTACTACTTAACACGTGACATTATACACCGCATAACGACCCTAAAGTGGAAATTGGCAGGACACGTGGCAAGAAGCGCAGAGGGAAAATGGGGAAAGAACGTCCTAACGCGGAGGCCTCGAGCTAGGTACGATACGAATACAAGTGCAGGACAACCACAATTGACATGGTGAGACGACCTGGTCGAAGCAACCTGGATGCAGTCTGCACAGGACAGGGTGACATGGAGGCGGATCGATGAAGGAGGCCTTTGTCCAGGAGTGGACGGAGATGGGCCGATGATGATGAAGATATACAAGCTTACGCTACATACCAAATCTACGTAGACATGCCTATTTAGCTTTGTGAATATTTTATTTCTTTTTGGTCGATTTCTAAATCGAGTCAATAATAGAGAATGCCTATGCCTACAGAAATGTTAAAAGTTTCAGAGGTTGTCAGGTTATAAAAAAATATTCAAGACAGACAAAAAAACAGACACGCAAAAGCTGTTAACAAAAGGAAATTCCTTGAATGGTATTATCAATATTTCATGTATCATTCCTACCCACTGAGCCCTTATATCTCATATCAAATGGATATTTATATTATTATGAGTATACAGACAAAATGTTTGGATTATGTTTAATTCCTTCCTGTCTAATTATTTAAAATGGAGTATTTAAATGATTTGGGGAGTTAAAGCTGCTTTGTTTCATAAAGGTGTTTTTTTGGTTAAAAAAGGTGACAATTGTTTAATTAATTAAAGTGTAGTTTATTTAAACACGAAATTAAAGGCAGAGCTGTCATGTTTTTTACACTTGTCATAAGTCCGCCTTTTGGGAATATTGTTCTCAAACTATTGAAAGCATTTCTCATTTTCTCCGACAAAGTTTTATTCACTTTTGTTATTCACTTATGGGAATGGTGGTTATAGAAAAACCTTATTATTTTTTTAATTCGGGAGAGACGATGGTTCTGGTTGGAGTACGTTTTGGAAGTATCGTAATATAGTTTCCGAGTGTAATTCTTCTATTTCACATCTTTTCCTGTATCTTGTACATCCTCTTCGTCGCCCATTCTGAATGTCATACACATGCTTGCGTGAAGAGAATGTAGCATGACGTGCTTTTACATACACAAAGCGCGATCACTAATCACTATTGTTATGTATCGGTATGATATTTTGTTTTTTTTTTATCTGCTTGATATGTGAATTTTTGCATTTATATTTTTTTCTGGGTTGTGTAGAATTGTGTTGTTTGTACATTTTTTTATTGACCTGATTGTGAAAATGTATTTGAAAGGCTTTCGGCCGTTTGTAATGTAATAAATAAATAAATGTAGTAACAATAGTACAGTAAATCTTCTATCACTGATGGTACGCTGTTCCTATAATAATGAACCCAGAGGTTTTGGTATTACTTCAATAGAAATAAACTGTATAGTACTGCTCTAAAAATACAAAAATAAACCTTGCAATTATCCTGTCCTACGTGCTTCTATAAGGGACTTTAAAGGGCGTAGTAGCAATACGCCACTACAATGCATATTTACCCAGAGTAGAATGTTGGTACAATGTCAATTATGCTTAATACAAAGCAAACATACGTTAATTAAAGAACATAATATGCTATAATCTTCTTTTAGGATTAAGCATATTTGAATGTTTATATTACATGCATGACCGTGTTTACATTATACTCGAAGGTTTCGTATTAAAATATGCTAACTCAAAATATAAAAAGGTGTTTGATTTTCTGCAAATTTCTTTACGCGATCCTAAATGTTTCTACCACGTTCAGGTACTATTAAATAAAATATTATGAATGGGGACTGTCTTCTATTAGGTATAATTTCGCAGTACGTTCGGCTGAAATGCGACTCGACCACTCGATTTCGTCTCCTTAATACGTGTACGGTGTAAGCAATATCTTTGACGTGTCATTCAACTCTCCTCTATTTTTTTTAAAGTGAATCTGGGCTAATCGAAATAAACCCAAATACACCTAACCTTGTACACTTCACAAAGCTTGTGTCATGAAGTGCGGAGTAGGTCGGCATAGGGGATCGAACCCGCGCCCACTGGATTAACAGTCGAGAGCGTCACCAACTAGGCTACCGACCACCTCATGTTGGACTACCACTTTCAATTCCCCTACATTATAGTATTTTTTTTATTTATAGTATCGAGAATATTATCCAAAAAGGAAGATAATAATACTTATTTTTAAAAATCACCGCCATATCTAAAAGTACATTGTAATATACATGGTTGGCGCAGTTGGTTGAGGCGCCAGTCTCTCGAGCGGGAGGTGCCACAGGTTCAAACCCCGGCGCTGGGGATGTATTCCACACTTTGCGATACAGGCCTAGTACAAGGTGTGCAGGAAAGTATTTATTTGGGTTTATGTATGCAAGCCGAGATTCTTTTTTTTTAACTAAAAAAATATTTTCTTTCCTTTTTAATGTGATTGTTTTTAGACATTATTTAATCAATCTAGTCAGTTTTGTTACAGTGTTTCAATATGGAGCCTAATTCAAGGATTAACCCTCGGCACTGCATATTTACATAAGTATTTATGAATATTGTCGGAAAAACTGTGTTAATTTTTAATTAATAAACGGGTAAAAAAAACGGATACTTGCATGCGATATCATTAAATATCTCTTGTGTATAATACAGAGAGCAGGGGATTTGGTAAAAACAGTTAAGTGGATCAAGATGAATATGAATTCTTTGATGTCGTTAAATCGCTAAACAAAAACAGTTCTTTTTAAATATTAGTGAGGGAAAAGTGGCACTATTTCAATGGATAGCGCAACTAAAAATATTCTTCTTCTTTAGCCCTCTGTCCTCCACAGCTGGATATAGGCCTCTTCCATATTCCTCCATTCCTTTCTGTTGTTTGCTGCTTGCAGCCAATTTTAAACTCCCCCCAGCAGCTATGTCGTCGGACCATCTCTTTTGGGTTCTTCCGACGCCACTCTTATTTTCCCAAGGTCTCCATCTTAAAATTTTTGAGGTCTATCTTGTGGGGTCGTGTCTTGCACAATATTCAACTTGCGCAATAGTCGTCAAAAATATTGATTAAGCATTATTTGGCTGAACTATTTTTAGTTTTCAATAATACGTTTCACAAATTCTCAACACTATCTTGATGTGGTGGATTATTCATGGTGGGAAATTACTCATAATACTTACGTCATAAAATATGGAATAGAATAAGTGTAGCAGTATTAGTTACAGAATTAGAAATAGATGAAACAGATCATACCGTGTCATTGTATAATAATAACCCAATACTCATTATACAAAAACATCAAGACGAGATTCTAATTTGGCAGCAGAAATTAGAAAAATGCGGCATTAAAATTCTGTTAAAATAATTTCGGTCATTTTACACAAGACTATAAAAGATTAATGCTGGATTTCACAAACTTTTTTTATGATTTTAGTTTTAAAACAAAGTATGAAAAAACAATGATAAGTGGCTCCTATCTCCGCTATTCCTCACCTAGAAAGTTGGTGAAATCTAGCATTGAATTTACAGAAAAAAATCTATAATTATTAACATTTGTTAGGTATATATATAGACTTGTTTTTCGGGTATAATCGTGTGAAGATCTGGTGATCCGAAGTTTCGGCGAACGTACCAAGGCGGCAGTAGGTTCGCCGAAACGTCGCGTCGGATCACCAGATCTTCACACGATTAAACCCGAAAAACAAGTCTACATATGGATCATCGTGAAAACCTGCAACTACTATTGTTAGGTATATAGTTCGTAAGTTTTTAAACCCATCCAATAAATAAATTTAAAAAAAAACACGGTACTTGGCTTTTGTCAGTCCTTTTTATTCATTTTACCATTTGCTGAGCAAAGTGGAAAAATAATAATTTATGGATAAAATAGTTACATAGAGTTAAAATTAATATTGATTTTACTTTGGCGTGTTTATGATATTTGCTAAAGTCAACCGATTAGTTTCTACAGTGAGCTGAGACCTGCCAAACAAAACCACATTGGAAGTAATTCATTGAACTATTTGTATTGTGAAAGACTAATCACGAGTGGAATACAGTTGACAACATTATTGTGGTCGATAATAATATATTACTGCAGTTTGGACGACGCTCGTATCTCTCGGTTACTAAATCAAATTTAGTAAACATGGCAAACCGTCACTCACAGATTAGTGAGTATTTGACTTGAATAATGACCAAACAAGTTTCGGATGTCTACATATAACGATATATTGCTACGATGCTACGATTATAATATCAAGACTACGGTTTACCTAATCTGAAAATTAATACATTCTCTTACTCATAGTATTGAGTACTACAAAATTGGCACAATCAGCGGGAGGTGCCGAATTACAATTCAGGTAGTGCTGCTCTTCACGATGTAATTTTTTAACCTACTGTTGGTGTACAAGAAAGTATTTGGGTTTTTGTGTACAAGCTTGTGTTAAATATACCGTAACAAAAATATTTATTTCGTAGTCAAGATATTCCAGTTTGGTGTGTTAGGTTAGGCGAAAATCTCTTCTGTCGTTTTTTATTTTTCATATTCTTCTTCTCAACTGATTCCCAAACGCATCGCAATAGCATATTTTTTCACAACAAGTCCAACATTTACGTTTTTAAATAGTGAAGTACTTATTGGGTATTTGTACCGCAGAAACTTTAAATTTACTTTCGAAATATTTATATACTATTTAGATTACGTATAATTTATTACAAAAGAAATATAGGGTGTTTTTTTTGAATAGATACACTTTTAAAATGAAATTAAACGTACTAAAATCAAGATAATGTCCATAAAAATGGCATCATTGGAAAGATGGAAGTTTACCATTTATGTTTCAATACGATTTAGGGCAATATATGCGCGGGTGTTCCTTTCTAGGAGCCATTACTGAGACGCCGTCAAATTCACAAAAACTCACTGTTTAGTGTGGAATCATTGTCCCATATTTCTTCAAAGATGCTGGTGGTCGGAAAGTTACAGTCAATGGAGAGCGTTTAGGTCCATGATTAAAGACTTTTTTGCTCCCCAATTAAATGGCATTAATGTGCGATAGCTTTGGTTTCAACAATACGGCCAACATGCCACACATCGAGCGACACAATCAGGTTATTGCGGGAAACATTCGATCGGCGCATAATTTCACGTAACGGTTCGGTTAATTGGCCTCCACGATCGTATGATCTCACCCCTATGGATTATTTTCTGTGGGTATATGTAAAGTCTACTAGGGGGTCTACACAGATAAACCTGAGACATTGGATCACTTGGAAGCCAACATTCGCGGTGTTATTAACGATATATGGCCTCAGCTGCTCGAAAAAGTCGTCGAAAATTGGACTTCCAGATTATGCTTCTTCCGAGCCAGCCGCGGCGCACATATGCCCGATATCATATTTAAGCATTAATGGTATAAAATAATCTTTGCAATAAAGCTATTTTTATGAACATTACCATGATTTTAATACGTTTAATTACATTTTAAAAGTGTATCTATTAAAAAAAAACACCCTATAATACGATAGTGTATTTGTAAGCATTCTTTTCATTAATAATTCATTTAAAACATCAATCATTTAGTAAATGGTATTGAATAATAAATTTATTATTACTAACACGAATATAACCTACTTTGTGGTAATACTTACTTAGCAAATCCTATTATAATAAATTAGTAAATTGTTTATTATTTCATGAATCGAGACAAAAAATAGATTATTATTTATTATCTGATTAGATAATGATGGAAACTATATAAATATTATATCGAGTTTATCGAATCCATTATCGAAATTAATTTTATATTTATTATGTCCAAATAATCCAAAGACCCTTATAAAGCAAACAATAAAACCTAATATCTTACCTTCTATTTAATAAAATGCTTGATGTCCGTATGTCTCTGTTGTATTTTTTTCTATAATATCTTTTGCCGCGTTTGGTTCCATTTTCTTTCCAGTTCTGAAAAATATTAGTGTCTCGTATCTGGTATTTCTACTTATAAAAAATCCATAAAACCTATGTTTCCCTTATATTTTGTTTCCGTTGAATGATTGTGTCACTAGATAGAGTCCCAATTTTTAAAAGGACATTGAGCGGACCTGCAGTCAACAAGCAATTTAGAATGCAGGCCCTGTTATTCGTTTTATAAACCTAGGCTTTTATACACAAACCCAAATACATTCCTGCACTCTTCACGGTAAGTTAAAAGCTTAAAAGCTTGTGTTGTGAATTGCAGAATATAGATCGTCAGCACATTTATGTAAAGTAGGTAAAACAACATTTTAGTACGTAACATTTTTGTATCACCGTTTTCAGTAAAACATAAACACTGTTTTATTAAAATACGTTTTCATTCAAATAGGCGTAGTTTGAATACTAAGCATGAAAATGTTCATAGCCCTTTAGGTAAAATTTATTGCGATTTCACATAGGTACTAATACGTCTGATTTTCAATCTACTTCGAATTTATTGTTGCTGAAGATACAATGAATGTCAATTCAAAAGTGATGTCAAAACCTTTCCAGAACCGTTATACAGATAAATAGTAGGAACAGTATTTCTATAGCAAAATGTGTATACATATTACACATTTCTTTTAATGCACGTCTGTGTTTTGTATTCAGGTTAAGAGTATAATATTTCATTACCTACACAATGTATGATATTTTTGGCTACTAATGCATACATTATATCAATGTCTACCAACATCAGCTACTCAACAAATTTAATGTAGAAACGTGTTGTTGTGGGAGAGATTGTTGTTATTTGCTTTGTAGAGCGTTTTCTGACAAACACTTGCAATTGCCATTTTATTTATTTATTTATTTATTTATTTATTTTATATTTCTCAACATTGTAAGTACACAAACAATACATACAACAATACATAAACGTACACAGTATAGTATATAATTATCAACCCCACTAGGTTATGGCCTGTATCGGGGTTGACAATTAAATCAGATTTATTTTTGATATGAAAAAGTTATTAGTTAATTTATTCTAGTGGGTACTGAAAGAGGAAATGTTTTTAATGCATGTGTGTGGTTGATTTATAATTGTTATTTTTTGCTTATTATCTTATTATTTGCTATTTATTTGCTTATTCTATTATAATTATTATCAATTGTTTATTCTATTATAATTATTATCAATTATATATTCTGTTATAATTATTGTCAATTATTTATTCTATTATAATTGTTATCGTTTGTTCATTTTAATCTATTGTTATTTTATATTATTTTTTTGTACGTTTATGTTGGTGTGTTGATATAGTGATTTAAAGGTGTGTGTGGAGTGGTATTATATGTGGCTTAGTGTTGTGGTTTGTTGGTTTTCCTAATACCAGCAGCTGTTGCTGTGTTATTGTTTATGTATGTTATATTTTCTTTTCAATAAAACTCAATTTCAATTTCAATATATTGGAATTCTTTCATTAAATATTGCATATTCCTTCAAATTATGATATATCTATTCAGGCAAGATGAAAATAGATGGACACTCAGACTCGTAATGTGGAGGCCATGGGAAAACAGAAGAGGTGTCGGGAGGCCCCAGAAAAGATGGGCAGACGATGTGACCTCGGTAGCGGTTAGGCAGTGGGACAGAAAGGCGAGAGATAGAAAAAACTGGAAACCAAGGCTGACGAAGAAGAAGAAGAAGATGATATATCTTATCGAATAATGGACTGATGTTATATATTTATATCTTAATATTTATATCTTATCGAATAATGGACATCAGTCCACATCAGATAAGATATAAATATGCAAAAGCTTTTATTTAAAACACATTTAAATAGTTCTACACTTTTAGTACAAACTTATTTTACACAAACTTAAAGCGATTTGTATTTAAAACAAAATTAATTCATGAATAATTACACCTGTATTGTACACAATATTTACGTTTAAAATAACCCCACAATAAATATTAAAAATGTATGCAACCCTTACACAAGCATTAATAAATATTATTTTTTATTATACCTAGCAATTAATTATTAATAATGTTACATTCGGGGTTTTATCTTTACGTCCAGCGGTCTTTAGTAGCTGAATCGGCCTGCATACGAAATGTTCTTAAATATTTTACTGAGCTTATCGCAATATGCAGCGGACTTGATCCGTTGCCAAAAAATTGTAATATTAGCTACGGTACTGGAAAATATAAAAGTTAATATTTTGTATTATGCATCTGTGACTGAGTGCTGATATTACGAAAAAAGGAATAAGCTTTGGACGAAAAAGTTACTTTTGATTTGAAAATGACTGCATATGTGCCTACGTCTGATTATGAATAATGAGCATACTCGTATTTATTTTTTCAACTTTCAACGAGCTGACCAAATAATGACCAAACAAGTTTCGGATGTCTACATATAACGATATATTGCTACGATGCTACGATTATAATATCAAGACTACGGTTTACCTAATCTGAAAATTAATACATTCTCTTACTCATAGTATTGAGTACTACAAAATTGGCACAATCAGCGGGAGGTGCCGAATTACAATTCAGGTAGTGCTGCTCTTCACGATGTAATTTTTTAACCTACTGTTGGTGTACAAGAAAGTATTTGGGTTTTTGTGTACAAGCTTGTGTTAAATATACCGTAACAAAAATATTTATTTCGTAGTCAAGATATTCCAGTTTGGTGTGTTAGGTTAGGCGAAAATCTCTTCTGTCGTTTTTTATTTTTCATATTCTTCTTCTCAACTGATTCCCAAACGCATCGCAATAGCATATTTTTTCACAACAAGTCCAACATTTACGTTTTTAAATAGTGAAGTACTTATTGGGTATTTGTACCGCAGAAACTTTAAATTTACTTTCGAAATATTTATATACTATTTAGATTACGTATAATTTATTACAAAAGAAATATAGGGTGTTTTTTTTGAATAGATACACTTTTAAAATGAAATTAAACGTACTAAAATCAAGATAATGTCCATAAAAATGGCATCATTGGAAAGATGGAAGTTTACCATTTATGTTTCAATACGATTTAGGGCAATATATGCGCGGGTGTTCCTTTCTAGGAGCCATTACTGAGACGCCGTCAAATTCACAAAAACTCACTGTTTAGTGTGGAATCATTGTCCCATATTTCTTCAAAGATGCTGGTGGTCGGAAAGTTACAGTCAATGGAGAGCGTTTAGGTCCATGATTAAAGACTTTTTTGCTCCCCAATTAAATGGCATTAATGTGCGATAGCTTTGGTTTCAACAATACGGCCAACATGCCACACATCGAGCGACACAATCAGGTTATTGCGGGAAACATTCGATCGGCGCATAATTTCACGTAACGGTTCGGTTAATTGGCCTCCACGATCGTATGATCTCACCCCTATGGATTATTTTCTGTGGGTATATGTAAAGTCTACTAGGGGGTCTACACAGATAAACCTGAGACATTGGATCACTTGGAAGCCAACATTCGCGGTGTTATTAACGATATATGGCCTCAGCTGCTCGAAAAAGTCGTCGAAAATTGGACTTCCAGATTATGCTTCTTCCGAGCCAGCCGCGGCGCACATATGCCCGATATCATATTTAAGCATTAATGGTATAAAATAATCTTTGCAATAAAGCTATTTTTATGAACATTACCATGATTTTAATACGTTTAATTACATTTTAAAAGTGTATCTATTAAAAAAAAAACACCCTATAATACGATAGTGTATTTGTAAGCATTCTTTTCATTAATAATTCATTTAAAACATCAATCATTTAGTAAATGGTATTGAATAATAAATTTATTATTACTAACACGAATATAACCTACTTTGTGGTAATACTTACTTAGCAAATCCTATTATAATAAATTAGTAAATTGTTTATTATTTCATGAATCGAGACAAAAAATAGATTATTATTTATTATCTGATTAGATAATGATGGAAACTATATAAATATTATATCGAGTTTATCGAATCCATTATCGAAATTAATTTTATATTTATTATGTCCAAATAATCCAAAGACCCTTATAAAGCAAACAATAAAACCTAATATCTTACCTTCTATTTAATAAAATGCTTGATGTCCGTATGTCTCTGTTGTATTTTTTTCTATAATATCTTTTGCCGCGTTTGGTTCCATTTTCTTTCCAGTTCTGAAAAATATTAGTGTCTCGTATCTGGTATTTCTACTTATAAAAAATCCATAAAACCTATGTTTCCCTTATATTTTGTTTCCGTTGAATGATTGTGTCACTAGATAGAGTCCCAATTTTTAAAAGGACATTGAGCGGACCTGCAGTCAACAAGCAATTTAGAATGCAGGCCCTGTTATTCGTTTTATAAACCTAGGCTTTTATACACAAACCCAAATACATTCCTGCACTCTTCACGGTAAGTTAAAAGCTTAAAAGCTTGTGTTGTGAATTGCAGAATATAGATCGTCAGCACATTTATGTAAAGTAGGTAAAACAACATTTTAGTACGTAACATTTTTGTATCACCGTTTTCAGTAAAACATAAACACTGTTTTATTAAAATACGTTTTCATTCAAATAGGCGTAGTTTGAATACTAAGCATGAAAATGTTCATAGCCCTTTAGGTAAAATTTATTGCGATTTCACATAGGTACTAATACGTCTGATTTTCAATCTACTTCGAATTTATTGTTGCTGAAGATACAATGAATGTCAATTCAAAAGTGATGTCAAAACCTTTCCAGAACCGTTATACAGATAAATAGTAGGAACAGTATTTCTATAGCAAAATGTGTATACATATTACACATTTCTTTTAATGCACGTCTGTGTTTTGTATTCAGGTTAAGAGTATAATATTTCATTACCTACACAATGTATGATATTTTTGGCTACTAATGCATACATTATATCAATGTCTACCAACATCAGCTACTCAACAAATTTAATGTAGAAACGTGTTGTTGTGGGAGAGATTGTTGTTATTTGCTTTGTAGAGCGTTTTCTGACAAACACTTGCAATTGCCATTTTATTTATTTATTTATTTATTTATTTATTTTATATTTCTCAACATTGTAAGTACACAAACAATACATACAACAATACATAAACGTACACAGTATAGTATATAATTATCAACCCCACTAGGTTATGGCCTGTATCGGGGTTGACAATTAAATCAGATTTATTTTTGATATGAAAAAGTTATTAGTTAATTTATTCTAGTGGGTACTGAAAGAGGAAATGTTTTTAATGCATGTGTGTGGTTGATTTATAATTGTTATTTTTTGCTTATTATCTTATTATTTGCTATTTATTTGCTTATTCTATTATAATTATTATCAATTGTTTATTCTATTATAATTATTATCAATTATATATTCTGTTATAATTATTGTCAATTATTTATTCTATTATAATTGTTATCGTTTGTTCATTTTAATCTATTGTTATTTTATATTATTTTTTTGTACGTTTATGTTGGTGTGTTGATATAGTGATTTAAAGGTGTGTGTGGAGTGGTATTATATGTGGCTTAGTGTTGTGGTTTGTTGGTTTTCCTAATACCAGCAGCTGTTGCTGTGTTATTGTTTATGTATGTTATATTTTCTTTTCAATAAAACTCAATTTCAATTTCAATATATTGGAATTCTTTCATTAAATATTGCATATTCCTTCAAATTATGATATATCTATTCAGGCAAGATGAAAATAGATGGACACTCAGACTCGTAATGTGGAGGCCATGGGAAAACAGAAGAGGTGTCGGGAGGCCCCAGAAAAGATGGGCAGACGATGTGACCTCGGTAGCGGTTAGGCAGTGGGACAGAAAGGCGAGAGATAGAAAAAACTGGAAACCAAGGCTGACGAAGAAGAAGAAGAAGATGATATATCTTATCGAATAATGGACTGATGTTATATATTTATATCTTAATATTTATATCTTATCGAATAATGGACATCAGTCCACATCAGATAAGATATAAATATGCAAAAGCTTTTATTTAAAACACATTTAAATAGTTCTACACTTTTAGTACAAACTTATTTTACACAAACTTAAAGCGATTTGTATTTAAAACAAAATTAATTCATGAATAATTACACCTGTATTGTACACAATATTTACGTTTAAAATAACCCCACAATAAATATTAAAAATGTATGCAACCCTTACACAAGCATTAATAAATATTATTTTTTATTATACCTAGCAATTAATTATTAATAATGTTACATTCGGGGTTTTATCTTTACGTCCAGCGGTCTTTAGTAGCTGAATCGGCCTGCATACGAAATGTTCTTAAATATTTTACTGAGCTTATCGCAATATGCAGCGGACTTGATCCGTTGCCAAAAAATTGTAATATTAGCTACGGTACTGGAAAATATAAAAGTTAATATTTTGTATTATGCATCTGTGACTGAGTGCTGATATTACGAAAAAAGGAATAAGCTTTGGACGAAAAAGTTACTTTTGATTTGAAAATGACTGCATATGTGCCTACGTCTGATTATGAATAATGAGCATACTCGTATTTATTTTTTCAACTTTCAACGAGCTTTTTAACTTGTTAAATTGAATCTCCATCTTGTAGGACTCTCATTTCTGAAACTTAAAAAAATATAATTTTTCCCTGTGTTATATGGTCATGGCATATTATGCTAAAAAATATATATACATATTTTAATTAATTTATTCAAAAATGACGACAGTATTTGCCAAACTGCAGTACAGTTTGTTGGCATTTGGTCTCTTATTAACATCAATTATATATAGCTACTTAATACGATACTTATACAATAAGTACAAGCAATAGCTTTAGAAGGAAGGTATATCGTATTAAATTGTGATTTGACCTGTAATGTTTATATTGAATTGTAATGTTTCTTAAACTGAAACAAAGCAATTTTTATTATTATTTTCTTATTATTATTATTATATAACAACAAATTTCAATTTTGACAACCGACATCATTTGTACCTTTGGATAAACATCATAAATCTGCAATCCATTCGCACCGGGTTATTTTTGTGTCGTAGACATTTTATGTTAAATATACCTCACAATATCATTATCAAGTTTGTTGTGTATTCATATTTTTCAGCGTCGATGGTATGATGGATGTTTTAAATTCAGCAGAGGTGGGCACCGTTAATCAAAAAGTTAACTTCGTTAATCGATAATCCGTTAACTAAAAAGTTAACTTCGTTAATCGTTAAAGCGTTACATTTTGAAAAATGTATCGGAAGTTAACGTTAATCCGTTAAAGCGTTAATGTAAAAAATCGCGGTTAAATGGCATGAAATAGAACTACATAAGTACTACTACTATCACATTTACACTATCGCGATGTATCCCAATTCCCAACAAAGTGAAATTTCTTTTCCATCTTCTAACCCACACACGATACCACACGTAACCCCATACAACCCTTGGATTATTATCTAATGCCAGCGCCGCCACTGGATGATGTCTATGCAAACAATCAAATATTAACGGACTTAATTGACGGAAGTAAAATGTAACGGAAGTTAAATAATCCGTTAACAATTTTTGGAGGTGAGAAAAGCGTTAAATCGTTAACCAAAATGTTAACTTCGTTAATTAACGATTAACGGATTAACGCTTTTCTGCCCAACTCTGAAATTCAGTGACCACACACTGTCTTCCCAAGGGAATCGGCAGGATACAACGTAGTAAAATAAAAACATCCTATGCATACAACAAACAGGACCTTACAATATTATTATACTTATATCTGTATATGGACGGGGATAATAATGTCAACTTACTCGTACAACGTATAACGAATGTAAGCCTAACTTTTATTGGGTTATTGCTACAGATCCAAAAGTTTGAGTATGCCAATATCTTAATAGCACCTCGGACAATTATTATAACTCCAATAGACACAGAAAAAGAATAAGTAGAAGTTATTATTAAAGCCCCCTACTGTTTTCGTATACATTTTTTCAGGAGCCCTTATAAGCATAAAGAATTTACATATTTTTTCAGCAATTAGGATCGTCAACCATTCCGAACGTTATCTGTGTAAAAGTCATCAAATTGTCAGACGTGTTGGTAATGCAGTTATGAAATTCCATCCATGATGCCGATTTACTCCACTTCACGAGACAAGCTTTCATAGATTATGTGAAGTTTACAAATGCCTACGTATTTATAGGTTTATTTTGATAAATCTTTTTTCTTATTTGCGCAAACAGAACAGTTCTTTTTAAGCGTTGAATACATTGTTCGAACGCGGACCCTCAAGTTTGGGAGAATAATCATCTACTCTAAATTATCTACATAGATGATATTTTTGTAAAGTTTTCAAACGTGGATATTATTTTGTATTTCCAACATTACGAAACAAAACATTTCCCTCTGTTATGTTGGTCATCTTCACTGAACACGTTCGCCAATGGATTCGCTTTCAGGTATAAATGTGAATCCCACAATACAGTTGCATTGTGAATGAACAATAAAAAGCTTTTTTTACCGCTGAAACTTTTATGCGATAATGGAATAAGTGCACAGCTACACTCAAATAAATATAATATACTTGAGGTGAATGCAAAAATACTCGTAATTTTGCGGCGCGCAGTAATATACTCGTAATACATTACTTACATTTTATCACGTATTGTTTGCTTCATGATTTTACTTATAAACTATAGTGTTTTCTCTAGATGTCTACATTCTATACATAAATGTTCAGGAGTTGCATTTTGTAACTCAGTGTACACAGTATACTCAAGAGACTACCTAGAACCAATCACCTCAGGCAAGATGGTCTGACAATGTGAGGCGAATCGCAGGAAACAAGTGGATGCAGCATGTCCAGGATCTGGGGAAAGTCAAAGGAGAGGCCTATGTCCAGCATTGGAATTAAAACGGCTGAGAAAGATACACTAGTAAGCGACTGTAATTTCTATTATCGTACTTTTTAAAAACCATCTCACTCGAAACTTACGTATAAGTTTAAATTTTCATACCAAGTGTAGATAGGTATATAAAGTTTCTATTGGCTTGTAAAAGGTAGTATCCAAGACTGCTTGCCTCATCAATAAATAAAAATCTATCGAAGATACTAAATACTGTGTTTCATTTGGTCAGCTTTAGTCAAAAGAGTCTACATACGCTCTTGCCGTAATAGGTACATAGTTTTTTTCTGTTATCTTCTAGCGTTCGATGAATGAAGACAAATAATGAAAAATTTGTTAAGTTGATTAACAATGCCAGTCCAAGGTGCTGCGTAAAGTATAGTATACATTACCTTTCATCAACTTTTCGTGTGAAGGTAGTGAAAATCAGAAATTTTGTGTAACAGATGATTGTTACTGTGACAGAACTGACAAGTGGCTAATAGTCCAAGAGCCCGCTGCTTAATTTATGACGTATCTGTTTTTTGATCGAAATGTGGTATAAATGATAGCTTACCAATAGATTATTACATCGCACTAGGGTTGCCTATCAAAATCCTGCCGCAACCCCCCCTGCCCCCCCCGAAAAGGTCCCTCTTCGCAGTTTTTCGCATTTTATAGGAATATGGTAAGAGATAGGAGAAAGTAGTCAATGACAAAAATAATCCTTGCTAAATTCTCTACAAAAAATGTTAAGTCAATTTTTTCGTAGAACTAGCAGTTTACCCGCAATGGCCGGTCCAAAACCGAAATTCATTTAAAATACAAAAAAAATGTATTTAAACTAAATTGGTTGAAAATTGATAAGAGCTACAGGAAAATAGTCAGAGAACGAATTAATAACCATAGTCTTAGCTACAAAACGAGCTATAACTTATGTTCATACATCTAATAATTTAGGAGTTATTATAATAAAACTCAGTGACGAAAATTCTTAAAATTTAGTTTTTCATAAAATAACCAGTGATATAGCGCCGCAGGCCAAAATTTTTTTTCCATAAAATGTTGGTAATAATGGGCGGAAGAATGTGAAAGAAAAAAAAACAAACTTTTTTTTTTATTTTTTCAAAAAATATCCTGTTTTTTGACCGGCCATTACGGGTAAACTACTAGTCCTATGAAAAAATTGACTTAATATTTTTTGTAGAGAATTTAGCAAGGATTATTTTTGTAATTGACTACTTTCTCCTATCTCTTACTATATTCCTATAAAATGCGAAAAACCGCGAAGAGGGACCTTTTCGGGGGGGGCAGGGGGGGTTGCGGCAGGATTTTGCAACCCTAGTGCGATGTAATACCCTATTGGTAAGCTATCGTTTATACCACATTTCGATCAAAAAACAGATACGTCATAAATTAAGCAGCGGGCTCTCGGACTATAATACTTCAGCGTTGGCGAAGTCCACAAACATACTTCTGTATCGTGTCGATGTAATGTATTCATTCTACACTTCTCTATGTACGTACAAGTATATGAAGTGTTAGTATTCTAGCACGCCATGGGATTTGTAAATTGATGAGTTGCTTTATTTTCTATTCAGAAACGAACGGTATCAATCGCAATGGATGGACCGTGACGGGGATTTAATTAAAGCCGTCCAGTATTTGTCTCGAATTGTATATTATAATAATAATAATGCATTCGTTAAAATAAAAACAGCATTGGCCGCGTTGGCAACATAGCCCAGCCACCAGACAACAACAAATCGCCAGAGAATAAAATAACAAACAAATCATCCAGAATATCCAATCAGCGGTAAATTGCATTTTCATGAAATAAATTGCATTTCATTCAAACACAACAACGTAAATTACCTGGCGTTGCCACCCATTGTTCTCTTCAATTGGATACTCCTATGTTGTGCTCATTATGGTACGTTGCAAATTAAATTTAATTGTTTTCCCTCTACTCTACATGTGTTTATCTAATTATAAACTTTGCATAAATACTCGTACATATTAAATCAGCAGTATTCATTGTTAACTTTCTCTCACTATTACGTACCTAATTCGTCACCCTTTAACGTTCTTCATGAGAACATGGGAAGACACATTTTGGGTAACGATAGAACGCATGGGTCACTAATGACGCTGCCAATTGGCTAAGAGATTTACCTTTAAATTTGTAGTTCCCGAGTCTTATGTTTTACCATATGCATTAAAAAACATGCTATTAAAAAATCAAATACATCTTATGGTTAAAAACAAAAATGACTGTAATTACAAAACCCGCGTGCAATAGTGGTTTCATCAAATTAAAAAAAATAGGCGCAGGCCCCCAGAATTTTGGGCTAAAATTCTTCAATTTTACTTATTGATATCTTAATCGGCATTGTAGAGGTTTGTTTAGCTGGGAATGAATTAGGATGATTTAGAAGTTTATTCACGTTGAGTTTTGTTGCACTCAGTGCAACCATATAAAAATACAATCAAAATATTTCGGAACAATTTATTCTCGGCTCTGAATAATAAATATTATATATGAATATTTATTTCATCATCAATTTCAATAGTCAGTTTTTTTGTTGAATCAATTTATACATTTTTTGCAAATGAATCAAAATTTCGATGTAAAGTAAGAATTATTTAGTGGTGGGCAAATTTTTTGTACACGTTCGTAAAAAATGATGGATTTTTATGAAGTGCCAGAAAACAAAAATGTTTTGTTTTGATTGGATGCTTAACAAGACCGATGTTTTTTCTTTACTAGTAATTCGGAACCTCGGACAATATATACCTATCGTTACTGAATTTTTAGAAGTTAGAATCAGTTAGCAAATTGTAGAGATATATAGAAACAAATACTTGGGTAGTTAACTTAATCAAGTGGTTTCCAATATAGGTGTTGACTGTTGAGTGTTGAATGTGTAATGCACTTCAAGATTAAAGAAATTTTCTTACATAACTCTAAAGTAAAGCATAGAGCATTTTTTAAACAAAATTAAATACACATTTTCTCAAAAAGACGTCAAAGAACGAAAGAATGTGAAGAATTAATTGAAAGTTGATAAAAACTTTCTCTTATTCCTTGCTTTATCTATGCAGTATGCATACCTTTACCACTTTCCGTTTACCAGAGTATAAAATACTCTCATATCTATACAGTATAACATCCTTTTTGTTGCAATGCGATAGAAAAAAAAACTACTCAAAAATATACGAGCGGTAGTAAAACATAAAACATACAGGAGAGCCTGTTGGAAATGTTGCCGGTAGCCGCACAGAAAAACTTTCAGCGCCGGAAAAGTAAAAAAATCCCTGAAAAAGAATACATGACGTCGACAACTCGGGATGGATCTGTACGGTAAATTTATTCCAGTGAAACACAACAAAAAACTGTTTTTCACTCTTCACGTTTAGGAAATAATCAAAAGAAAATATAATAACGTTTGCTCTCGTCTCATATAGAAGAGATAGGATGTATTATTTAGTACGTTTACATTTGCGCCGTTTTATGGCGATGAATTTTTAATACTAAAATACACACAGCTAATTTCCTGTTAGTGTACTCGTACTTCTACCAGACATACCTTTGCTTCACTACAGCTGTTGAATAATAACTCAAAAACATTGCGCTTTTTTTCTTCATTCCTATCATTATTATTTAAAATGCAGTTGCTCGTTTTTTTTTCAGGATATATACGTACATAGCTATTAGAGCTCAGTTGTGAAGTTGTATAAATTTCATGTACTGAATGTAACACAAAGAGCCATGGAGAGGAGAATTCTGGATATTTCGTTGAGAGATAGACGAACAAATGAATGGATACGAGAGAAATCCGAGGTCACCGACGTGGTAAAACGAGCAGCTGCCTTAAAATGGAGTTGGATAAGACACGTTGCCAGACGCTGAGATTCTGGATGGACTAAAAATATTCTCGAGTGGCAACCTAGAACAAGCAAAACGAGCATAGGAAGACCTCGGGCAAGATGGTCTAACAATGTGGGGCGAATCGCAGGAAGCAAGTACAGCATGCCCAGGACAGGGATCTGTGGAAATTCAAAGGGGAGGCCTATGTCCAGCATTGGAATTAAAAGGCTAAGAAAGAAGAAGGAGAAGAAGAATGTATAAATAAATATTACGTAACTTAATACTATAGTTTAGCAAGGTTCAATAACTGTGAATAGCTACGACTAAATACATAAGAATCCATGTGCATCTACATATGAATCGTCTTAAGCCTTAGTTGAAGTGATTAGTCTATGTCCAGTATTCCTTCAACCACAATTCTATGTGGATTATAATAGTATTATTATTATTTTATACTCCACGTGAACAAAATGCAGAAAGATGTTAAAAAATCATGACATTTGTTCACTAGGGCGACCTTACCGCAGTTCTGCGATCGCTTCCAGCTAACCCCAGTAAAATTACATAGTGCGTAAATATCAGTATTCTTCTCACTTTATATTTTACGATACAGATGTTCTAAAAAATGAATAGTATATTTTTCACTCCAAACAATCGTTTTTCATATAAATTGCTATATTTTTTTTAAAATTAGGAGTGTATCTGTAAAATTTTGGCGATAATCAGTAGACTAACATGTATAAAGTAAAAATCGCAATTTTTTTCTGAAAATTAAATATAATGAAACATTACCCAGTAGATGTAAGAAAGGTTTAGAAGTACTTGGAATCCCTTTGAAGTTTTGAAAACATTAAGCTTATTAGCTCCTTACTCCATTTCTCTATATAGAACTCATAGGACTCTGTACTAGGTATATACAATGTGTTCCCTTGTCAATGCTGTAGAGAAGGTAGGTATTGGAGCTAGATGGTTAAGTGGATATCTGACAAGGATTGGCAGACTTTGATTATATCAAGGATATGTAGGCAACGTGTCCGATTAAGCCAACTTAATGGACTTCAACCAACATGGATATAAATAATACTATTCTATTTTACTTATAGTCACCACTGTATACTCGTAGTGTATCAACCCCGCATATTGTAGGTACGTTTCCATTGATGTAGGTTTGTTTAGTTTGATTGATATAAACAACTCACATTAATATCGCCGCTCGTTTTTTACTTTGACTTAAGCGCCACTTGGGTATAAAATGACTTATATATATCGTTGGAATCGTCTCGACGAGCTGCGTCGAATGGTCCAAGTTCAAGGTCAATTAGAGAGCTTTTTTGGTCGTTTAGTCAAATAAAAAACCAACTTTTATCTTTCAAAAAATAGGTAAAGCGACGAAAATTACAACTTATAAATCGCGAATGGCGCTTTGTTTTGCTAAATTTTCCCAATTCATGAATGTTTGGTTTATAAGAAAAACAAACATAACACATAAAACAATGCGAGTGGCGCTTTAGCTTTTTTGACTTATCAAAATTATTTAGACAGATGCACTTTAGTCAAATCGTATAATATTAAATCTAAACATGTTCTACGTTTAGTCACATTTACATGATACTAAATAATGTTAAATTGTCGTTTAGACTTTTTGAATTTTGGATATTAGTCGTTTCATGTCTTTTAAGTCATTTCTACTAAATACTGAATTAAATAAAAATGGCCATTAGTCACAGATTGTTACTTTTTAATTTTATGTAATGCGTTAATCATTCTTAGTAATTGTTTATAATTGAATTTGCACTTTAGTATTTTTGCGGTTATAACAATAGCTGATATTTGGTACATCTGTCGTCGTTTAAGACAAGATGTTTGAAACAGAATTATAAGGTTTGAAAATATTATCGGTCGTTCAACTAACAAATTCATTGTCAATACACGTGTTGCTTTTGTGTGCGATGGGCGCGAACGTATATACCTATTTAGAATATATTTAAGAAATATTTATAAAGAATATATTATTTAGAAAAATTTTACTTACCTTCTTTTTTTAAACAGATATGAAGATGAATACCTAGAGTTCCAAGACATTGATCTTCAGTTTTTATTACTCAAAAATTCTTTATAAAATACAAGAGTTTGTGTGTTAGCCATTTTAACTTGGAAGTGTTTGGAAAACATGGTTGCATTAATCACTTTGAATTATAACGATTTTATTTTCAGTGCTAATTTAGACATTCTGCTTGATACAGTTTGTCACAAAAAGTTCTATTAGCCATTTTGAATTTTTAGAAATAATATATAAATGACGTGTTAGTCATTTTGATATTTTTGAGGAAGAGTACAAATGGCGTGTTAGTCATTTTGAATTATTAGAAAATATATATAAATGACGTGTTAGTCATTTTGTTTTTTTGGAGGAAGAGTACAAATGGCATGTTAGTCATTTTGAATTTTCATGATTTTAAGAAACGTGGTAATTTACTTGATTTGAATTAATAAATTTCGGATTATACTAAATATTAGGTTAGGCATTAAGGCAATAAGCGCCATCTAACTCACACAAAAGAGACTATATTTATTAACATTACTACATATACTAAAAAATAGAAAAAAAATCCATCTACAAAACCCCCATACAACTTATTTAAATCGGTTCATCAATAAAAAAGTTATCAGGGTTTTTCTGTTTTTTTAAACTTTAAATCGCTCTCCTGAAAAGTTGACCCTGTGTCGCTTAAGTCAAAGTAAAAAGCGAGCGGCGAATTATAGATTAATTGAAATTTATTGTACGTCTTGAACTTGGAGGTCACTTGAAATAATTGCATTGTTTTAACGGCGGTTAAACCAATTAATCAAATTTATTAGAATTATTGAATGTTGGGTGGGTAAGATTCAAATAATTGTACCTTGTAACTCAATCATATTACCATTTTCATAAATGGCTTTACTACGTACAACTCACCAAAACTTTTTGCCTCCAATAATTGTGACTCTGGTAGTAATTTCACTGCATCTCACATAGGGATGTTTCCATCGCCTACAAGAAAATTCATAAAGAATCAATCTGTGTGTCTGTGATGATGATATTCTTTACGATTTATTCTTCAGTCTGACAAATACGGAGACTTTACGTTGTTAAATAACTCATACAGTTTATCGATAGAAATACGATGCAAAATCATTCTTTTCACGAGCTACGATACCTCTATCTATCCATACCCTCACGCCGCATCCCTACTCTCTTCAATGCTTTACCAATTTATCTATCTATACCCTCATGCCACGTCCCTTGCAGGGTAGGCAGAGACGACAGTACGCTAAACAGCCCTATCCTTACAGACACTCCTAGCCTCCGTCACATTCATGCAATTTATCATACACGCTCTCCGATTCCTTTTACTTAAAACGCGTCCATCCTTGACGATCTGCTCAACATGATCGGACCAGGGCAGTCTCGGACGGCCGCGTTTCCTCACCCCACTTCGCTCACTCAAATATATGTTTTTTTGTCTTCCTGTCATCTTTCATTCTCTCAACATGCCCAAACCATCTTAGTTTATTCAATTTCGTTCTTGTCACAACACCAGTCTTGCAGTCACTCATTTCCCTAATAACGTACGATACCTGAAACAGCAATTCTAATTTATTTTTCCACGCACTACGATAACTTGAATATAGATATAGCATCACCAAAGGTATCTTTGAAAAATATTTTGTGTAAAATAATACAGCTTATTCCCGATAACGCTGACGTCAAATAACACGGATATTGACACATTTCATTTTGATAAAACGATATATTATTGTTATTATAAATAAATGAATAAGTGCGCCCTTATGTTATGTCTTGTTGCCTGTCAAAAATATATGAAACCATTATCGCGAAATACCGCCTAATATTATTACATGAATTATTTATTCTTAGTACAATATACCGTCTGCTAATATGATTATCTTTTCTTAGTGCTTGTTTGTTTATACACATGAAGAAGATAAATTACTTAGAACAAGGCGTTTTTCTTTTTAATGTTGGACAACCTATTTGTTTTTATACAACACAATACAATAGAATGGGATCCGAACAAAGTAGACGTGTATCTACCTTCATTATGTAGAGACAATACGAAATGATTGATGAAGAACGAGGCCTCAATTCTTGTAATACTTGTATACACTTTGCTATACATTTTGATAATTTGTGTTTACGTGTAGGTACTTGTATAAAATCCTACATTCGTTCTCAAAAAGCTTTGTATAATTATTTATTCTTCTTTTTAAGCCATCTCTTCACTGCTGGATGTAGGCCTCTTCCATTTTTTCCCCTCCTGTCTTCTTTGGGCTCTTCGGATCCATCCACTACCAGGGACAGAGACAATATCATTGGCCCATTTTTTCTGCGGTCGGTCTATTCCTCTTTTTATATCCCACGGTCTCCATCTCAGGACTCTGGGTGCCTATCTGTCCACTCCCTGTCTAGCAGCATGACCTGCCCATTGCCATTTAAGTTTGGCAATGCGATCATCACATCGCCAACTTTTGTCCGGCGTCTGATTTCTGATTTATTATTATTTATTAGTAACTTAAAAATAATTAAGTATTTAACATTTATGAGTGGCAGAATCTTATAAGAATCTTGAAGCAGTTTTTTATAAGCAACCACGCAGCTATTCTATCCCCTCACGCCGCATCCCTTGCGGGGAAGGCAGAGAGAACAGATCGCCAGACTTTCCTAACCTTACACACACTTCGGGCTTCCGTCACATTCACGAAATTCTTCATACACACTCTATGATTCCTTTTATTCAGAACACGTCCGTCCTTGAGAATCTGGTCTACATGGTCAAGTAAAGTATATTACTTTGATTATCGATATCTTCCATCTGATCCTTTTATTCAAATCCGAATTAATTTCTAACTTCAACATACTCGTACAACGTAAAATAAAAATGGAAAACTCAACTTGCTCATGTTTTCAGATTCATGTATCCTTAAGGGACTGTTTTCTTATGATTTCTTAAATTTGACGTACGTGGGTACGTGGGACAGAGGTAACTTATTTACTATTTTGAATATCATTGAAGGAAACCCTGTTGGATATTTACGACTTCAGCGCTCCGTCCTATTCCACAATTCCACTCGAACTATACGTTGCGTTGCGGCCTTGTAGATAAAATTTAGAAGTGGATAGAATTTTTACGAGAGTCTGAATTAAGTATACGAGTAGATGGTCGAAACCGAAACCTTTAGTGTGATATTAAATTTGTTTATGATCTTGGGTCAAGTATTTATATTTCCAGCATTTGGTGAATACAAATCTTATCTACGAGATATCTACATTTAATATAGAAATCCTAATGAAATAGTAGGTTTTGATATTTTAAATATTTTGGCACTTCTGAAAGGTCGAAAAATATAATGATTGGATGAGTCACCAGTACAGGTGACTTGATAGCTAACAAAGTAGGTATGTTTTTCATTGTTTCAGCTACTCTAAAAAATATCTTCAAGGTTATATACACCTCATTTGAGTACGGTAAGTAAAGTTTAGACCTATATTAACATAATTTTAAAACAATTATTTACAAACAAATTTATACTCGTACGTACTTCATAAATTTTGAACTTTACAACGTATTTCGTATGCGGTACGTTCCTAGATGTTTATGTTTACGTGTTGCAAATCTTAATATTAATGTTGTTATGTAAGGCGGAAAGATGGGTGTATGGTGACTAGAATGAAATGGAATATGGTTAGACGGTGTGGGCATATTGACAAAATTGAGTGACCACAAGGTGACCAACAAATTACGTACGAGTGAAAGATGTAGAGGTGTGAAGAGGTGTGGTCACCTAAGTCTAACCTGGACTGATCATGTCGACCAGATTCTTAAGGACGGACACGAAATCGTAGAGCGTAGATAGCAAATTGTATGCATGTGACAGAAGCAAGGAATGTATGCAAGAATAGGAAGGTGTGGCGTGTATGATGAATTGCATGGATATGATGGATGCAAGGTGTGTATGTTAGAATATAGCAGTCTGGCGTTCAATCCTCTCTGCCTAGCCTGCAAGGTGAGGGGATAGATATACATATATACCTGCATTATTTGTGATTTTGTTGCCATCTAATATTATACAGATAAATATCACTGGAAATCTGAAATATTTCCTTCGGTTGCTCATGATAATATGTCAGATTATTTTATTCACTACTACTGCAGCTGCGATATGCCGGTTGGCTGCGCAGTTCCGCGCCAAGGGGATAAAGACTCAGTCGACGAGTGATTGTGCTTGCTGAATACTATGAGCAAAAGCACTCTTATAATATTTTATGGATTGAACCTACATAAACGTAACACACGCGCGAGTTCTTTGCTCTGCATATTTTTACTTAAAAAATCCCGGTGAACTGTGCCAACCTCTATCTTGCCATATCTGCCCTTCTGTCCGTGAGACGGTGCACTTCTATACGTGTTGCTCTTGTGTGTCCGGTCCGAATTCCATAACAATACTTATCATATTATAATTATATGAACATTGTTAACATTGTGTCAAACATCGAACAAATTGTCACCTACCCTACACCTATTGTTACCAGTGCTGTCGGTGAAAAAAAGGGATCGTCAACTCAAACTTACGATGAAGTGCACAAAGTGCGATAATGTAGTGAGCCCAACTAAGTCACTGAAATGCGCGAGGTGCCGGGAACTGTTTCACTATTCGTGCATGGGCACGACAAAGGAGAACTTTGGGAAGATGTCTTCCGTTTCTAAGGCGAAGTGGAAGTGCGCCGAATGCAAGGCGGCGGACCCGAGGCACGGCGGCGGCGGGAGCAGTCTCACTGGTCCATGCACGCCGACCTCCACGCCTGTGGTCGCATCCTGTGGGTGCGCTTCTGATCTGGCCGCCAAGCTGGAGGCGATGGAGGGGGAGCTCCGGGCGATACGGGGGGAGTTCAGGGAATTCAAAAATTCATTGGAATCTGCGGGGGAGGCGGCTGCTGGCGGTGGGAGGGAGTTCGAGGGGATGGAGGCCCGGCTGTCGAAGGTTGACTTGGTTGAATCTCAGTTAAGCGATCTTAAGAGTGAAGTCCGATCGCTTACTCTGGCAGCGGACGAAAGAGATCAGTTGGTCCGAAATAAGAACGTCGAGCTGATAAATATTCCATACAAGAATGACGAGAACCTACTAACTATAATTAAATCAATAAGTGACAGGATTGGTTTCCAGCTCCATCCGGATGAGATTGATCACGTCACGCGGGTGGCTACTAAGACACCGCATGCTAAACCCGTGATATTGAGGTTCACCAGAAGAAGGCGGAAGGACGAGTTCGTCACTCTGGCGCGTGGCACCGGGACAATAACTACATCAGATTTGGGGTTCTCAGGACCCCAAAATACCATCTACGTCAACAACCACCTGACGGTAAAAAACAAAATTTTACTGTCAAAAGCAAAAGCGCGAGCCAAGGAAAAGGGGTACCGCTTCGTATGGGTAAAGGAGTACAGGATCCTGGTCCGAAAAAACGAAGGTGCTGCACCATTTGTGATTCGGACGGAGGAAGATCTCCCCAAGATCGCTTGATGTCCCCTTGCTGCCCGGCATTCCAGACCACGGCTACCGACCCCTGGCGTCATCTCTATTTTATACGAGTACTTCCAACTATCATTATTCAAAACCATTGTGTTCTCCTATCCTATATATCCTATATATCCTGCATAAACATATGCATTATTCCCTACCATTTTCCTCTTCCTCTCCTGAGCTTACCTTTCTTTCTTACCACTTCTTCTACTATAATTTGTTCTTTTGAGCTGCGAGTACTTGGCGTGGATGTACTTATGTATTTGTATTATGGTTATGTTGATGTATACATACTTGATTGTACTAATGCTAATTCTCTTTATTTTTGCTGCCCAATATATAATTATGCGCCCGTACACTTGTGCGGGTCTATGCTTTCATATAAATACTTACCTTTAAACTTTTACTCAGTTTGCTTTGCTTTGATTGATGAATGCATCCGATGTGATTTCAATTGTCCTGACTTATGTGGTGTACCTGATCCACTCTGTTTTGTTTGTTGTAAAATGATAATACTTTTTATTATGTTAATTGCTGTGTACCTAATGAACCACTTGCTCATACTGGTGTGTGTATGTGCTATACGCATGTTGGTGTTAATGTTTATTATGCGTGTCATGTATTGGTTCAGTGTGTTGGTGTTAATAATGAAACTGCGTTTTATCGATAACTTAATGCTGATACTATATTTTCATAACATTATCTTAATATTATCTTTAATATTAGAGTATATTCAATGTAATATTGTACCACACGGACTGACACTTCCTACCTTATGTGAGATAATAATGTCATATTGTTCTGGTTCTATCTTGACAGCTGTATTGATTTATTATTATGTACATTTGTCGAATCACATTCACACTTCTTTGCTTATATTAGTTGCATTAATTGTTCATACCGAAATGATATATTTGTTAAACACTAACGATGTAAACTATGCCAATGTCACTCTTATTCGCATTGTTATTGTATTATATTGCCGTCATTTTAATTATTCGAATAGTGAAGTTGTCGCTCTGAAACTGAATTGTAGTATTGTATTGTATTGTATTACTTGTGTGAGTGGTAGATACGTCATAGTGTTTCGTCTCGCTCTGACTTCTGCCTCCTGCTATTGCCCGATGTTGTCGGTCTCTTTCGCACTCATGCACCTGCACGATATGCTGATTGTACGTGTGCATCGTGATCGTATTTTATTGGCTGCTCTACTAGCCATTTTCACAGGAAATTTATTAAATATATTTCTGGATATTTTTTACTTCGTCATAGTGTGCCGTATATTCTTTGCTCGCTCCTTCGGCATTATGAATTGCAAAGCCAGGTCATATAACTTAACTTACCCAAAATGGAGACCCTAAAGCTATACTACCAAAATGTCCGCGGACTAAGAACAAAAACCAATACATTCTTTAGAGGTATTACTGCGGAGGATTACGATGTGGTGGCGATTGCGGAGACGTGGTTGATTGACTCCATTTCGAGTGGCGAGCTTTTTGATTCAAGGTATAATGTGTTTCGTCGTGATAGAAATATTCCGGGAGTGTCGTTGGGTGGCGGTGTGATTCTGGCTGTGGATAAGCGGTTTGATGCACAATGTAATTTTGATTGGTGTACGGAGGCCGAGGATCTCTGGATAACGCTGCGAATACCTACTGATGGCTCTTCATCATATAATATCCATCTGTGCTGTGTGTACCTTTCGGGAAGTTATAATTTTAACGAGAATATAGTAAAATTTTCTGAGGAGCTCGGACGTCGAATGGTGGATAATCCGGGCGACGGTTTCGTTGTTGTTGGTGATTTTAACCTTCCTAATATTAGTTGGGTCTCCGAGGGGGGCTCGTGTTTTGTTCCTTTTGACTGCGCAACAGCTATTGGTTCGACCTTCATCGATAATATTGATTTTTGTAATCTTTCTCAGTATAATGGAGTGAGTAATTCGCTGGGAAGATTTCTCGACCTAGTTTTCTCGAACGTAGAAATTTCTGTGTCTCCGGCTGACAGGACAGTGGTGCCTGAGGATATGCACCATAGCTCTATTGTTGCTTGTGTGGCACTTCCCTCTGCAAATGCGCTGCCTATTAATCGCACTACGAAATATCTTTTTCACAAGGCGGACTACTCACAAGTAAATCAAATGTTGGCTTCCGCTGACTGGAGCGGTCTGTCAGCTGGTTCGGTGGACGAGGGGGTGGCGTATTTTTGCTCAGTCATAAACGATATTGTTACCAGAACTGTGCCGACGCGGATGGTGGGCGTATCAAATTATCCTCCTTGGTATACTCCCGAGTTGATTAGACTGATTAAAGAAAAAAATAAATTACACCGAAGGTACATTAGATACAGAATTCCAAGTGATTACGATGCATTTGCCAGACTTCGGACCAGACAAAAAAGAATGGCGGTAAAATGTCACGATGAATTCATTGAGCGCTCTGAAATCAGCATTTCTAGAAATCCCAAGTCCTTTTGGACATACGTCAAATCAAAAAGTCTGACTCCCTCTATTCCTAAAACTGTACAGTACAGTGACCAAAGGGCCGACGGTGGCCAGGCTGTTTGTGATCTCTTCGCGGACTTCTTTGGCTCGGTCTACGAGCCGTCGAGTGGCCGATGTACGGATCCTCCTAGGGACAGTCTGGCTGGTGCGAACTATGTGAACAGTATTCCCACAGTAACTATAAATAGAGACCTTGTTCTTAAATACTTTCGTGATGTGGATGCTGCGAAGGGTGCGGGTCCTGATGGAATGTCGCCGCTATTCGTAAAGAATTGTGCTGCCCAATTGTGTACTCCATTAGCGACGCTATTTAGGATGTCTCTTAATGAGGGATATTTTCCTTCTCAATGGAAAAGGGCTTACATCACCCCTATTCATAAGGCGGGTTCAAGGGCTGACGTTACCAATTATCGTCCAATATCAAAGTTGTCTGTATTCTCAAAGGTTTTCGAGAGATTAATATTTGACCAAATATTTCCCCTTCTGAAGGGGTCGATTAGTGAATACCAGCATGGTTTCTTCAGAGATCGCTCAACAGCTACTAATCTTACGGCGTTTACAAATTTTGTTGCGAGCCATATGGACAACCAGGTCCAGGTTGACGTGATTTACACCGACTACAGTAAAGCCTTTGACAAGGTAAACCATGATATTTTGTGCAGAAAAATTGCTGAGATCGGTATCCATGGTGATTTACTTCGTTGGCTCTCTTCTTATGTGGTTGATAGAACTCAGGCAGTTGCTTTATCGGGTTTTAGCTCGAGTTGGAGAACTATTACTTCCGGTGTGCCTCAGGGCTCAATTCTGGGACCACTCCTCTTCACGATTTGCATAAATGATATACCAACCTGCTTTAAAAATGCTAATATCCTGCTTTTCGCTGATGACATGAAGATTTACTTGCCAATATACGACGATTCGTATTGCCTAAGACTTCAGGCTGACCTTGCGAGTCTGTCTGACTACTGCCTTCGCAACAAACTCCATATCAACGCTTCTAAGTGTTATACTATTTCTTTTACTCGCAATCGAAACAAGATTGTTCACGATTATACTGTTGGAGGTTCGTCGATCATTAGAAAGGACTGTGTCCGTGATTTGGGTGTATTGTTGGACTCGAAGCTGACCTACGAAAGGCATATTGATGGGGTGGTGTCTAGGGCTATGAGAAGTCTGGGGTTCGTGCTGAGGACATGCAAATCATTTAACAATTTTAAAACGTTTTTGCTCCTATACAATTCATTTGTTCGTCCGCATCTTGAATATTCATCTCAAGTCTGGAACCCTCGGTACATTGTTTACGTAAACAGGCTTGAGAGGGTTCAGGAAAAATTTCTTAATTTTTTGAACTTTCGATCTTATCACGTCTATGAATCGCTTGATGACGTCATGAAGCACTTCAAAATGGCGAAGCTCTTGGAGAGGAGAGCGATTGCCGATCAAATTCTTCTATATAAAATTTCCAACTCGCTGATTGACTGCCCTTACTTGATAGAAAGTTTGAGATTTCACGCTCCATCGCGTATTGGAAGACACCACACCCTCTTTTACATAGGTGCAACAAATACTAATGCCTATCAAAACGAATATATCAACAGGGCATGTACTTACTACAACAGAAAATTGTCAGGTAGAGCAGGGCATGCTGATTTATTTGCAAGTACATTGTCGGCGTATAGGGCATCCCTATACAGATTGTGTGTTGAGCACTGATTATGTCCTTATGATGTTGGTAGTGTAATCTTGTTGCTTTCTTAATGATTAATGAGTAATATTTAATGATTGGCAATTGCTTAACAGATTATCATATTGTTCTTGATATCAGTTCTTGACTCTTCTTTCGTTGTTTCCTTCATTTCCCCCTCCTTTCTTCCTCTTCTTCTTCCTCTTCCCATGCTTCCTCCTTCCCTACCATAAATGTTTTATAGATATAAGATATATATTTTTAACCATGTAGTGTAATCAATTTGTTTTGCGTGTGTGCTAATTGTGAACGGATGTTATTGGTCTTTTGTATTGATATTCTGTACTAATGTACCTGTCAATGTTTGTTTTTGTGACTGTATCTGTTCCATGTGTAATAAATAAATAAATAAATAAATAAACCTTTTAGAAAACATTTATCATATCTCCATTGCAGATATGATTTATATTGAAATAAACCAGTCAATATTCTAAGAGCATTTTATGAAATATCGACTGACAAATACCATATTTGCCCGAATTCTATGTAGGAGTCTATACTTTGAAGATAGTAAAACCTATAATCTGAACCTGAAACCTAAAATCTGATCTGAGCGGCATAATAATAAAACCTAGGTTTAGGTACCTATTTCCAAACAAAAAAACTCATACAGTTCACTAGTGAAGACTTCTATATCTATTCTTGATGAATAGAGATAGAATGAACCATTAAAAAAAGTTTGTGAAATCCTCGGTACAACTTCGAAGACTAGTTCAATTATGTATCATAGACTAAAGACATCCTGAGATGGAGCTTAATGAGATAATTGAAGACTACCTCAAAGATGTAAGAACTAGTGGTCATCCACACCTTAGGAAGATTAAAATCTGAATAAAGTGTGAAATTAAGACTCTTTTATTTGTTACATTTTGGGTTTCAAGGGAATGTAGTACTAGTAAAAGTAGGTAAATATCTTCTTGAAAACAAAGTGGGAAATCTTTTATCTTAAAATTATGTTGATTAAAATTCATCGATATCTAAGTGTTTACCAATGTAATCGAATATAAACACGTTAAAATCAAATCGATGCGTCAGGCAGATAACGAAAAACAAAATTCACCTTTAAGGAAAACCCAAAATATTAATAATAATAATACTCGGGAAACAAAGTAACAGAGAAACAAACAGCTTTTGTTTTAAATATTTCGGGACGGGTAATAAAATAAAACAGTTTAAAATTAAACCAGACAAAATAAAGCTTTCTTTGTAAACATTATTTTAAACAATGAAAGAATTAATCACACCCCTTTTGTGTATAAATATTGTAGAAGAAAGGAGATGTTTGATAAAAGATAATCGTCATTATATGAGATGTAGGAAGCTACACAATTATATGGAGGTAGTATTAAGAGTAAGCATACCGACATTTCAAAAATTTCTTAAAACGGGAGACCTTATATCTTGACATCCGTTACTAAATATGCTTTGGAACAAAATAGGGTAGATGCATTGAACCTTTACCTAGGGAATAACCATAAAAGATGTTTAATTTCTTGTATAGATTTCTCAAAAAAAAAATTGATAAACACCTCTGATCGTTTTTCCGAAAGACGGAAACTCGTTTCCCGAAAGTCGCGGAGTATGATATTTTTTGTCGTACTGATAATATGCATTGAAATCTAGGGAATAACCGTAAAAGTTTTTTGATAGACGCAAAAACAACCCAAAAAAATGGAAAAAACGCTTTTTTTACCATTTTATCATGCGATTGTTCACGCGATTTTGAACCTTAATGGCGTGGGAAATGACTGTGACGTCATTCTTGGTACCAAGGCTTTAAAATGAAACGTAAAGCATGTAACGAGATCAGAGATTACTTATGTGATTAACATATTATTATGTAAAGACATGAATATCATTCAGAAAACAAAGGCGATTATTTCCCTTATTTAACTAATTGCTGAATAAAATATTACTTCTAGCTACTTCGCTCGAGTATGCATATTGACATTTCAAAAATTTCTAAAAACAGGATACCTAATACAACCGTTACTAAATATGCTTTGGAAAAAAATAGGATAGATGCATTGAATCTAGGGAATAACCGTATAAAAGATTTTTTATATCTTGTATAGATTTCTCAATGTTTTTTTTTTTTTTGAAAAACGCCTCTAATCTTTTTTCCGAAAGACGGAAACTCGATTCCCGAAAGTCGCGGAGTGTTTTTTTGTACTGATAATATGCATTAAAATCTAGGAAATAACCGTAAAAATTTTTTGATTGAAGCAAAATTAACCCCAAAAAAATTAAAAAAAAAACGCTATTT
The DNA here is from genome assembly GCA_963576895.1 of Ceraclea dissimilis. Lineage (NCBI taxonomy): Eukaryota > Metazoa > Arthropoda > Insecta > Trichoptera > Leptoceridae > Ceraclea > Ceraclea dissimilis. The sequence goes on along the minus strand of OY756366.1, from coordinate 14,269,874 downwards.
TTATGCGATTTTTCACGCAATTTTGAACCTTTATGCTGTGGGAAATGACTGTGACGTCATTCTTATATTTTGTAAAAAAAATGTAAAGTTTTTCGTCCAACACCATTGTATGTCAACTACAAAAATTGTTCATACTATATACGAACACTTTTACCTCAGACCTGAAAATATAAAGAAAGTGAGAATAGTCTATGAGATTTCCTTGAGTAGTGTCGTATAAAGTAGTTACTAGACTTTAACAAAGTTGTCGTCGTGGTAAGATACTAGCGGGAAGAAAACATATACAGGATTATACCTACTTTGCAACAATATTATGGAACAGTCGGAATAAAACAAAACTTGAAACACAACTGAAAGTATAAAACTAGATTTGAACTCTACAAAAGTACAACCAATGCAAAATGTTAAAAAGTTTTTTTTTTTTAAGTTGAGCTTAAAATTTCAGAGTTTCGCATCTTTCTTCACGAATGCCTGTAAGATATTGCGTTTGCAATAAGTCCGCCTTTTGGCACACTACGATTGTCTTATTTTTGTAATTAGGTATGCATATTTTGTTTTGGCCAATTAAGATTTATTTATTTATTTTATTTGTTTAATGCCACTACTATTTCTATACCATCATGATGTGTCCCAATAATGGGGTAACCAGTGAATGCTATTAACATACAACATACAGTGAACAGCCTCATTACTGAAAAAGTATGCCAATAAAATAGGTGTAAATAGTAACTCCCTCTCCTCAGACTACTGTCGAAATGACGGGACTTTCGATAGTTTTGAATGCTATTCATGTTTCATACATTGTAATAATGTGTACATATAGGATTCATAATTAATCAAATAAATAAATAAATAAAATTTCTATTGAAGAATATTTTCAAATGGCGGGTTTATTGCCGTAAGCAATGTCTGGCAACCAACCACTTGCGACATTACATTAGAAATACACAATACATACAAGTGGGTGCATAAAAAAGAAGAAGCAACTATACAAAACAAAAAATAGAAATACTAATGTGCATATAATATTAATAAATAGGTGGATAGGATGAAGGACAAGGAAGGAAACAGAGGATTGTCAGTTGGATGGATTATTTAAGGAAGGGTAATAATTCTATGGTTGGTAAGGAAACCGACCTCATAGAAAAAGAAGTAAAATTGAATACTTATGTAAAATTATAAACTATTTCAATGCATTTCTGCAGTAATGATTATTTATATAAGACGATTTCAGCGCTTTAGTCAAAAGGGTTAAAAGTAAACCTTTTCACATTTCACATTTCACAAACTGTATAACATATGTTGATACATCGAGTATTTTGTTTGTGTGCAAATACTTATCTGGTGAAAAATGAAGTATTTACTCATTTTTCATTATATGTTATATTCTGCACATTCCAGCTGTTCTGATAAAATCTAAAATGAAGCCATTTATTATATGCAATATCATTAGATACTATTATACTTCATTCTACGAATACAATAGTTTGCTTCTATAACCACCACCGTCGTGATAATATTTTGAATAGTTTTATTGTGTTTTATCAGTTGTAAAATAGAGTGAAGTGAAAAAAATCCTGAAAGAATCCTGAAGAATATAAGAAACATAAAACTTCTCTTCACCATTCAACCCTGATAATATCTATACCTACTCAATATACTTACACCTTTTTTATAACAAATTCCAAGGTTTTATCAAGAGCTTTTCTTAATGTCTGTAGCTGTAGTAACGTTCTCGACTTACCTAAGATAAAAATCTAGTGAAAATAATTTTAATGCTTTTAATAAGAGCTGATAAAAACCGTTTTTTTATGTCTCTTGTAATGGATTGATGATAACACTAATGTTATGGCGAAAATCGTCTATTTTTAAGGGTTTCTTTTATTTTATCACAGTTGTAAATAAATGACTATAATTATAATTATATCAACATTAGGTAAGGTGCGTTAGGGTAAGATCGGAAATGGGGAAAGACCGAAAAATTTAATTTGTGATGAACTCTGGCAACATTGTTTATACTGACCATTTGCATTTGAAACTTTATTCTGTTACGCCCCGCCTCAGCTCAGTCCGATTTGTCTCTTGAGCTGAGAAGATGTGTAGTGAGTGATTTTGTAAACGTCAAATTTTTCCGCGAAAATTCGAAATTTCCGGTCTTTCCCGGTCGGCTATATTATCGTTCCCAGGTAAGTTATGTGTATATATTATTGATATTCATGCATTTTATGGCTGTAAGGTCAATGTATGTAGAATGACAACCCGTTATCTGTCGTAGTTTAAGCTGTGCGTGTTTTTTCGATCTTTCCCCGTCAGAAATGTTAGGGGAAAGATCGGAATTCAAATTATCCGTTCTTTCCCCATTTTGGAGCTCCATACTAAATTCCATAGCTTTCCAAACTATTGCTATCTTTTCTACATCAAAAAATGAAACCGCTATTTTTTAATGTGACCATCTGTTGAGATAACTTCCTACTTTTGAAATACTATTTTCAAACTAATATTAACAAAGGTTTATTTCTTCGAAAATTGTTATGCTCTGCTCTGTACCAAATACATGCATATATAGTCCGAGAGCCCGCTGCTTAAATTATGACGTATGTATCTGTTTTTTGATCGAAATGTGGTATAAATGATAGCTTACCAATAGGGTAATACATCGCACTAGGGTTGTCTATCAAAATCTTGCTGCAACCCCCCCCCGATTCGTGGTTTTCCGCATTTTTTAGGAATATGGTAAGAGATAGGAAAAAATGGTCAATGACGAAAATAATTATATAAGTACACCCATTAAAGGACACATATATGTCGTAGCTAATATTGTTACAATAGTAAATATTAAAAAACCTAAAGCTTCGATTTTAATGACATAATTTTACTTTTTTCTTTACTCATGTGAATAAAATATTATTGCAAACAGTTTGGGAATGTCAAGGTAGTTCAAGGCCGTTTGGGGTAAGACCGGAATTCATAAATCATATATTTCTTAAAATCGGGAGTAAATAGTTTCCTATAAAGAAATAATTAATGTATTTAGTCATTAGGACAACATACCATTATTGTCCCAAAATCTCAGTGCCCTAATGTGTCTAATAGTGATTTTAGCATGAACTCCGGTCTTACCCCAGTATTTTCCGTTCTTACCCCATGTGAGGTTTTATCATAAATAAAACTGGTTTTTATTAATTAACGATTACGATTCTGATGATAAAAAATATACTGTAACGAAGAATGAAGCCTTATGTTTACCAATATTTAAAAAAATATGTGCTAAACCTGGTGGACTGCATGTGATGAATGATACAAATTACCATGTGCCATCTCACCAAAAAACCATTCGGACTTACCCCAACGCACCTTACATACAATTAATACCGGATGTTTTTCATAATATTAGTCAAAAAGCTGGTCATGTTCAGAAAAATAATTAAAACGTAGGTATTTATAAAGATTTCCTAGCGCAAGCTAATATTTAGGAGTAATTCACAAGAATTCAGCTTTTTATTTTTTAACGGTTTTACGAATTTCACCATGTATTGTCTTTCCTAACGCTCTGATTTCATTGGCTTAAAAATAGTGATAAAGTTAATTTTGAAAATCATATTTTATGTTTTGTGAGAACATCGGAATTTTCTACATGTCCTAGTTGAATGTAACAAGTAGTTATCTCAATAAGTTATCTCAACAACAAAGGATGGACCTTCCATCAGTCTTATGACTGATAGCGCCAGATGGATGGACTGGAATTGGTGAATGTTACTTAAGTATACAGTGATCACATTAAGCCAACCGACGATCAGCCATAAGCCTGATGAAGGGTACATCCTTTGCTGTGTATCTGTTGAGATATAACTACTTGTTAGTGATAGTTTAATTCTTGATAACCGATGGCCTATTCAAAGAGTATCGATGTGATAACGAATATCTAGATTAAACATTGATTTCTTGGCTTAATAGATCAGTATTTGAATTCTTTCCGAAGCAACATTCATGTAAAATTCTTGCTAAGAACATTTTATCTCAACTGATGTGTCAGAACTTCGGGACATAATAATGCCTGAGTTGTGAGATAGTTGAATAAATCTCCACTAGTAATAACACTTTGAACTATACGAAAAAATGTGTTAAGTTTTCTGTCTTAGTTTCGTATATAACGTGAAACACAACGAGAGTTGTAAGATTTACTTAATGTATTTTCTTACCTAGGAGTTGTAAGTGAAGTTGTTGAATGTTCTGCAAACCCTAGACGTACTCCTAACTTGTAGTAATAATATTGTCCATCCCATTAAAACATCTTGTCTGCTGAAATTATTGTACGTAAAATAGGAGTCCAAGTTATGTTTAAAAACTATGTAATATGCAAAACTAAATACATAGATTAAAATCCACAAAAAAATGACTTTACCTTTCGCACTTGTAGTCATTTTTTTGTGGATTTTAATCTAAATATTTAGTTTTCATTTTTTCCTTAAAAATGGTCTGCCACCAAGTACCGACGGTCAAAAACATCAAGATTTTCATATAATATGCATTTTTTCATATAATATGCATCATTTAATGAAAAACTTGGTTATTTTTATATCACATAACTCTTTAAATAATAATTTCACAAAAAAAACTTTAAGAACTTATGTTGCAGAATTCTACAACTTTTAAGTACATTTTTCCTCTCCAAGACGCATTGTTAAAAAAGATATGATCACTAAACTGAAAAATGATCATTATTTCGAGAGTTTTTGACTCACCCTAGTGAACGCATAAGTGTGAAAAGGACAAAAACATGGATTCTGAACCACAGAACCAACCTACGAAACATATATAAAAAATTATTTATTTATTTACACATCAACGGCTAAAGCCTTTAACAATTTCTTGTTGGTACACAGTGTAAATCTTAATATTCTCAAATACATAATCAAAATACAAAAAATATTACCATTTCAACACAACAAATCAATAAATCTCAAAAATCAGAAATACTTCTCATTTTGCAAAGTAAGGCAGGTACCATTATTTTTAGTCTCTATTACTGGGAGTATACGTATTATTATGTACGTATAGACATCCAACCCTGACAAACACACCTATTTCATGTAGCTAAGAATTAAATGCCTGAGAATCTTGTTCGAGAGACCTCTAGGCGAAATAACGAAAGTAATATATTTTTTTAATTCAACTGCGTGGGATGAAATGTTATTATTTGGAGAACGAATTGAGGTTTCCCCTAAATGATATTATAAATTATATAAAATTGTATGTCTGAATTAATTTGTGGTTTGACTAGAAACAATTATGGACGCAAAGTTTAAAACGAATGGAAGAAATAATATGGATTAAAAATATATCTTTAGTTGTATCAGGACCTATGAAAGATAGCAACTTTTAAGCTCATCAATTTATTTACCTACTTTTCATGTGAATTATTATACCAACATTTTAAGTTTTTGGAAACCATAATTGAAACATGCCGTGGACTTGCTACCTAAATTTTACTTCAGCATAACTATTTTTTTGTTTTGGAAATGATTTTTTAATTCGATATTATTAACTACGTACTTTATTACCTGCGACAAACAGTTGTTATTAACAAATTAAAAATATCTCACGTCTAGGCCATGCAGAAAATTGAGATTATGTGCTAATTCTATTCAATACAATTACTTTTCAGTTTTCTCCATTAAGGTATGAAAAATAAATATGAGATTAGGAATTATAAGACAATTTTATTTTTCTAACAGGCATCTTTAACAATATGTAGGTATTCTTCGTAAAAGGAAGGTGATATTTGAGTTTTTCACCAGATTTTATTTACCAGAGTTATTCTTACGAAATCATTTTTTAGGATATCGCCGGCATTATTCCACACAAGGACGTGGGGTAACCAGCGATTGATGACAGAGAAGGATTAGACGGTTGGAGCAGTTGGTATGCCGGTTTCGAATCTTGACGCTTTAACGAAATGTTTGTACTTCACGACACTAGCTTTTACTTTATTGTGAGGAAAGAACGAAAGTATTTGGAATTTGTTTATTTATTTACACTTTTGGTGAACAAAATATATAGATATGTTAACATTACAAATATAAATCATAACATTTGTTCATTAGGGCGAACTTATCGCAATGTTGCGATTTCTGCCAGCAATTTGTGTACAAACTCAGGAACTTTTTGTTAATAAAGAATTATGCATAGAATATTTTGTTGTAGGTTCTTTTGGGCGAAGAAGTGTGAGTAAATAGCCGACAAGGTGGACTGTTGACGTAGTGAGAATTGTCGAGACCAGATGGAAGGGGATGGTCGGATACAATGACAAGGTGATGTGGTGGTGAAAAGGCATATGTCCAACGCTGAATGGAAACGGGCTGACTATACATGTTTCTATACGTACATTAAAAATATTATTACAAAGTCAGCTCAATCCATTACTATAATGGCAAAACGTAATCACTTCAAGGAATCCTTTTTTTATGTAGTGTATAATATCGAAGCGGAGATAGCAGTTATCGATATTTGAAACCTGAATATGAGTTTCTTGGCGCTAGTTTACCCATCCCAACTCACCCATCATGGAGATGGAAACTTAGTAATAATAAACTCCAATGAGATTTTCCTCTGTAGGGAACAGGGTTTCCTTAATTTTATTACCTTCCATACCAATAACACTTCGAATGTAAATATTTCATTTTATTACAATTATATTCCTGTCTATTTCTTAACTGTAAGCTGAAAAATCGACACAGGGGCTACAAATTAACAAAAAGAAGACGTTATTTTTCAATTATTCCATAGCAAAATAAATCTAAGACAAACTTACTTTAGTGCAAAGAGTTATAGAATCGGACTTACGAACAAAAGAAAAACATTACTTGACGTATTTGTTTTTATGGGATCTCTGACCTTATATAGTAATGTATAAGTACCAGTGGCGAAGGGTGGATTTCTGCAGAAGGGAAGCTGGGGCTAACATTTCTTATGGGATTACGTCAGATTAGACACTATTATACCAATCATATTTTTCAAAAGGTAACTCGATGGGAATCGTGTTCTTTTTAAATAAGCTCAAACCCTTTCGTTTTAAATAAGCTCAAAGCTCGTGTGAAAAGATTGTGGTTCTTGTTACAAAATATATATATTTAGAAATGCCTTAATAAACAAAAATGCCTCCAGATGTATAGCTGTTGCCTAAATCATCTCAGTTGTCTATTTTTTCTGTATTAACTTAGTTAAGTAACAATGCATTTCGAATTAAAATGTAATACAAAAAATGTGTGAGAATATTCCCTTTAAGATAACATAATGTTAAGGAAAATTAGAATACATAACATGCATAATATACAAGTCTGTAACTATAACACTCGCCATGCCTTGAATCCCTACAAATCGTCTCTTTATTCACAGATAAGGAACTTCGTATGCAACACACATCTTATGTGGAAGTAAAAACATAAGGACGTTGCATGAGACGAGAGTATTACAACTTAAGTGTTTGGCACCAAGAATGACGTCTCAGTCATTTCCCACGGCATTAAGGTTCAAAATCGCGTAAACAATCGCATGAAAAAATGGTAAAAATAGCGTTTTTTTTCTATTTTTGGGGTTAATTTTGCGTCTATCAAAAAACTTTTATGGTTGTTCCCTAGATTTTTTAATGCATATTATTATTAATACACGACTTTCGTGAAAGGAGTTTCCGTCTTTCGGAAAAAAGATCAGACGCACATTTTTTTGAAGAAATCTATACAAGATAAAAAAATCTTTTACGATTATTCCCTAAATAAATGTTCAATGCATCTACCCTATTTTGTTCCAAAGCATATTTAGTAACGGTTGTCGAGACATAAAGTCTCCCGTTTTTAGAAATTTTTGAAATGTCGGTATGCATACTCTTAAGTTAAAATTCAAACCTCTCAAGTCAGATGTGTGACTATATCCCCAAATGCATGAAATGTAAATTAGATGGAGTGTTTTAGTATGGGTTGTGGATGTGAGTGTCTAATATTACTCTTATCGATTCGTATCGGTGGGACTAAATGCAAATTCAACATCCAATACGTATGAGATGGCACACTCAACAAAAAACGTCACAAGTATGAAATTTATACGTAATTAAGTTTTTGCATGTCATGTGAGACAAAAAATCTATGACGATTTGTATCGTATCACTTCTGTGTTTAAACCAGCGGTCGGTAATGATCCTAGCTGTCTTTCTACAGTAGGCAACACATGTGTAAGTATCGCCGCAGGCGAAATTTTTTTCACGACAAGCAAGCAACCTACATAGAAAAAGGTCGTGAAATAAATCAAATCTATTTTGCGTGAAATAACAAACATATACTTAGGTACTTATTTAAGTGTAACGAATATACACACTTATAATCAGCCCCCCAGGCAATTTCATGAAGAAAAAATGTATTTTAATTGATTTTTTAAAAATTTTGATGTGATGAGAAAACGTGTGGTAATATTATGTAATAGGTACCTATATTAATTTTTTGTGAATATCATTTAGTATGAAAAATTGTTTGCTACGTCGCGAGCCGCACAAATGTCTGCGGGCTGTAGTTGACGGCCACGGGTTTAAACGGTTCACCATTGGATGATTTCACTTTGGACTGAGGAATTATTAGGTTAAAGTTCACCATCTAAAATTGGCTTTACCAAGAAATATAATTAAGTTGAATAATTTGATTTTAAAACTGTAGCACTTAAAATTTATTCAGTTCTGTGAAAAAAGTGTTAAAAAAAATAGGTGAAATTGGAGTTTTTCTAATAAATACGTGTAAACACAAGGAAATTAATATTAAATATTTCATTTAAATATTAAATATTATTCATATATTTCGACTTGTGTCATATTTATAACCCAACTAAAAGAGTAAAGAGTAACCCAACTAAAAATGCATGGTATTTATTTTCAATATCGGAAAAATTGTTCTAGGTACTCCTTTCTAAATGAGGCATTATCAATGGAGAGAAATAACGGTAAATTGCAATTGTAAGTTGCAGAAATTTTTAAATGTGACACTCTTCTCTTATTTGCGAAACTCCTTCGTCACCAATATTACCAATGCAAATATTTTAGTTCCCATTGCACTGCGACACTTTGCTTTGATATGATATTTGATTGGCAAAAATATGCTAAAAAGAATCGTTTTTCATATCTTCATAAATCTAATATATATTCAAAGTGCCGCTGAAGCGATCATTTAACAATGTAGAGACACGAAAATAAATTGGGAGAGTTGTTAAAGTACACAGACACAGCTGATCCAATTTATTTATTGTAAAAATAAATTTAAATTATTCATTGTTCTGTTCTGTATAAATCACCTTACTCAGACTTCAGGAGACTTTTCGCCTCTCGGAAAATCTATCACAACGCCAGACTTTCCTGTCCTTACACAATACACACAGTCCTTGCTTCTGTCGCATTCATAAAATTTGTTATACACTGATCTGATGATCTATGAAAATAATTTTTTGAAACAAATTGCATTTAGTCTATGAGTCACTCGTAATCAGGTTCAGGTGCCTCGAGAGAGAGAGAATCCTTTATCCAACTTTGAGATCGTATACGGCCAGCAATAATGCCTCCACTCTTTTACATGAATATCGATAATAGATTGATACTAGTGAAGCGTACTGTAAATATTGGGAAATCTAAAACACGATAGATAGAAAAGGTACCATCTTGTTATATTGCAGAACCGATAAATGTCATGGATCGTACAGCAAAATCAAAATGACAATGGAAAGGACATGACAAAACAATCAAAGGTAGATGGACGCCTCACATTAATTATTAAATGGAGATCTTGAGCAAATTTAAGCAGTGTCGGAAGATCACAACAGAGATGGACCGACGATATGTAACTCCAATAATGGGTGATGGAGGTCAGTGACAGGAAATAACGAAAAGAATTGGATGGGAGGGACCAGGAGTGGTATTTTAAAAATTTAATTCATTTCACTCTCACTTCGCACCTAGTTTTAAAATTGTCATTTCTTGTCGATAATTTTTACCGCGAGTTAACCCCCGCGACCTAATTGAGGCATTTATATTGATTTTCGTTTCCTATTGCTAGCAGGTGATAATAGTAATATACAACGAAGTATTCCAAGAGTAACGATTCAAACAACCGCAACTGAATGTTAACATAGTGTGTGGGTTACCTCAATATGGAATCACGGTCGTAATATTATAATAGGGAATACTCAAATTTAATAATAGGCACCTAATAACATTATACATAAAGTTAATTACGGTTGTGTCCGTTATTTGGTATTTTAATTATCCTATTTACAATACCTTCCCCTGTCGATGAGAATTCATTTCGACCTTTGAATCGATAATAATTTCGGCCGAAAAATCTATGGAATATTTACCTGCGTTTTATAATCCAATCGAATATCCCACGGGTACATTTAAAACCATGGAGGTTCAGTTCAAACGTGTCGAATTTCTCTGACTTGTCTAGGGAGTCGTAATCTTTGATATTATTTACAAAATTCAGAAATCTCTTATATAAAGGTGATCAAATTGGAATGAAACTGTGATTTTTTTCCCAATGAATGGGTACATTATAAAGGTAACATTTTGGGTTATATGTGACCATTCGCACTATTCAATTTTTCTCTAGGGAGCTGTTAGGGGTAACATAAACCTGCGCTTAGTCAAGTTAGAGTTTAGATATGGGTTGTAAAAAAATCAAATGCCTTTACACATTACAAAGAATTAAGGTCACAACTTATTTTGTAAAACATTTGGTTTTGTACATTTCGTAGTTGGATAAGAAGCAGTTATTTATAATAGTGCAGGTCAAAGATCGTGAAGAATTATTTGGTGAATATTTCTCAATTGCACTTACAGATATTTAATACCTTTTTCTCGATTTAACAAACCTATTAATGCATTTATGATTGACTTCATAGTCATATACAGCAAAATATCATTTTTTCATTATACGTAGACAAAAATATAATATGTTCAGTTCACTTACTAATAAAACAAACAACATCTTTAATTGCTATTTGTTATGTTACGAGGTTATAAAATATTAAAGCTAGATAAATAAAGCTAGATAATACGAAAATGTTATGTACATAAAAAAACTGTTATTGATTGTCGAAAGCTTTTCTAGGTGAGGCTTTTTATTTGACCTCTTTTCGAATCCATCGTCAAATTTGTAATAATCTTTCATTCTGTACGATGCTTTAGACGTAGACTCATCAACTTCAAATAGAACAATAGAAAACAAAACAGAAAAGGAGTCTAAATATTACAATACCGTTTAACAAATTTAGTCTAGAAGACATGCTGTCTTTAGTTAAAAGTATTGATTCGATTGTCAACAATGGGAAAGTATATAACATAAACACGTGGCAGTCTATGGTATAATGTTTCCAATACATTGTACTTACAACATATTTCACTAAAGCCATAAAGGAACAGAGTAATCAATAACACACACTCTTATATTCGATGTCTTATTGTTTCAAATATACTAGTACACTCGTACACAAGTAAATGCACTCTACAACCTACATTCAGTGCATTAAATATACGAGTATTTCCCTTTAGGAAACACTGGGACGACCTACATTGGAAAGAAAAATGAAAGAATACAGGCACGTTGTTTATCAATGTAATTACTTGTATGAGATATGAAATTTCTTAATTTTCTCAAGTCATTGCTTTCCTTATGTTTCTCTTCTGCTTTCACCAGCGAGGAATATCTCATAATCTCTCCCTTACTTGGACTTGATATCGTATTCTGCGATCTTATTTTTAAGAGTACAAAAACTTTCCCACGAATGCACAACTGCCTCATCCCTGCCCATCCAAAACCTATTTAGTAGATATTCATTTACAATGTATATTGTTCATAACTGAACATTTGGGTATTCGAGTTGTAACCGTTCTGCACATAGTGAAATCAAATAAAATAATTTTGTCAATTGCTTACAATAGATTCTTCTTCAACTTAGCCGAATTTCTATGCTTTTTATCAATGGTTTTTTCTACTTTTACAAACTGTGTTAAATTAAACGGAAACTATGAGAAAATTTATACAAACGGATAATTAACAATTACATAATGATGTGTTTGAATGTCTACTTCTTTCAAAAAATTACAGTTCCAAAAATTAATCTTATAATGTTGGTTTCCGTCAGTTATACAAATAAACTATAAATTGTTGTTTGGACTAGACTGTATTCAAAGGATATCCGCTTGTATTGTAAAATCGTTTTTACTTTTAAAATATTTAGAGTTCATCACACCTAATAAGGAAATTATAGGAATATCTATGATACTTTTTAAGTTTTCTAATATTTCTTTGAAAACTTTATAAGTTTCAGTCAATCTATAGAACTTTTCATAGTTGTGGATTCGGTTGATTTCCCACAGGCATGCAATGATATAACGTGCTATATAATAAATTCAATTTAATTCGTGACTTCGTAGATTCTGCGACTTTCTAAGTCAATAAAATATTTCTTCATAAAAAATCCTAGAATAGATGATTATTTCTCGAACAGGAAGGAAGTTCTGAATATCACCGGAAATGGCAAATCTTAGAAGCTAAATCGTTGATGTGAATGATAAAGAGATATTGATGCTGAAGCCAGGGTTGCGTAAGTATGAATGTTATTCGTAAATGCGAAATTCTATATCATAGAATTATTCAAGATTAAAATCTTTTGTATTTAATTCTCAATGGTGGTTCTGTAACCACGGGCGTCGCCAGGGGGGCAGCTGCCCTCCCCTAGAGATTGGAATAGGTATATATTTTTTATATAGTTTATAGGTATTTATTTTCTAAATGATGAAACCTCAGAACAAATCACATTATTTCCACACATTTTCTCATCATGTCATAAATTTTCTAAAATTTGTATAAAAAATCCATCAAAATACAACTGTTTCACAAAAAATTTCCTGCGGCGCTATTTTTTTATTACCTTTTATAGAAAACATTTTTCATCGTCCATCCGTCATGCACATTTTCAAATAAACCAAACCACATCACGACCTTCTCACTATGTTTCACAAAAAAAAATTCGCCTGCGGTGCTGTTTACGCGTTTTTCATCCTATATCAAATTTGTAAATTTTTGTTGTCCCCCCCCCTAACTCCAAGGCTGGCGACACTCATGATTCTGTTAATACCCGAGTATTTGGCGTGAAATAGTATAGTATGTAAGCAATGATAATATTAAGTAGAAAATAAGTAAAGCATGTTGTGTTATTCAGTGTTTTAAGAGATTTGAAACTAATTGTTGCATACTTATGTTAATAGTTAACCCCAAGTTGTATAATCATGAATATTCATAAGAGATAAGACTCTCCTCTCCGCACAATATGATAATTTATAATACGAGCACAATACACAGTTAACTACCGAGCCATCTAGATACTTAGATAGTCTATTGTCACTTTACTAAACAAGTTAACATATATTATTTTGTGTGGTCGAAGGTTGAAAATTTGCAGAGGTTTCATGCACAAAGTAAAATTTAAGGATAATAAAATAAGGGAATAATTTTACAAAATACGTTATGTCCATAAAATTGAATAGAAACGCTATATTTTGTTGCTGTTTTTTAAACAAAAGGTACTCTTCCACTATTGCATCCTCACCTATATAAATCTACCACTACTACTTACTATTATTCTATCACCACGGTAGATATGTCTCAATGGAGTAACCAGTGAATGTTGTGTCTATAAAAGCGAATGCAACATTCTCTCTGTGCAAACCTATGTATGATATCCAAAATAGCGAACGTCATTGCTGAATAATAGGTCTGATTCTGTAAGTATTTTAACTTATATAAGGTCGTTCCAAAATTTTAAATTTAAGTCATTTTTAGTTTGATACCCTATTCTCTATCGTTGGCCCAACTTAATTCTTAACAATTTTTAAAATAAGTTAACCAGAAACAATTTTAGTTGAATATTATTGTCTACTGTACATCGGGCATGCGCTTTGTTATGTATCTACTAGTTACAATATTATTGTTATTTTGACTTGACAGATGGTATTGTCAATATTACAAAATAAAACATTTAATCGGAAGCAACTCTTCAAAAAATTCCCAGCAATTTCGAGGAATTCAAATAGGATCATTGTAAAATTTCCGCGGAGGGATAGATATTAGATAATCACGGGTAAAAAAACGCTTTACTCGACTGTACGTGAACCTGAGATTTTACGAGAAGATGCGGAGTCGTGGAGTGATGTGGAAAACGGCTATACCCGTAGCTAGGCAGTTGGTAGAAAGAGGGTGATGAGAAGAATATTGCGACTTGGACTAAATAAAATTATATAAACAGCTGATGGTCAATCAGTTTCATCTTCTTCACGTGTTAAAAAGTTTTATTAATGCTTTGGGTCAGACCACTTGCACAATAGTCGTATTCGCAGACGAAAGAAGAAGAAGTCTTATCAGAATCATTTACATGTTGAATTTTCTATTTAGAACATAACACGTTTGTTGTATTAATTGTATTGTGGGTAATATTTACATAATAATACTTATTATATTTTACTTTGTTTTTGCTTTATTTTCTTATGAATAAATGAATACCTTTGTAGGTTTTTCTTTAAATCACTTTATTTTACTTACAATTGAAACCTATCTATGTATCTATCCATCTACCAATACACTCACGCCGCATCTTTTGCGGGGTAGGCAAAAAGAACAGAATGCCAGACCGCCTTGTTCTTACACACACACTTCTTACTCCCGAAACATTCATACAATTTGTCATGCACACCCTTCAACTTCTGCTTTTACTCAAAATGCATCCTTCCTTGAGAACATGATCGGTCTTGAGTGGCCTCACTTCCTCGGGTCTCTTCTTTTATTGACTTTTTGGCCATCTTGTCTTCATTCATTCTATCCACATTCCCTAATTTCTTAACTTTCACTACCCCAGTTTTACGAGTACATTCACTCATTTCTCTAAGCACACATTCATCTCAACGACCTCAATTCCACTGCGTTCAACCCTGTTTCGTCCTTCTTCAGCCATGTCCACGTCTCACTAGCATAATTAGGGTTGGAACTTTTGCTTTTGTAGACACTAACAATTAGTCTGAGCGCATTTTCAATGCCATGAGGCTATTAAAAAATGTGATTGGAAGACGGGTGCAGTGACTACAATGATTGGACTATGATGGACCAATGATTGCGTATGTTGAAAGAATGAATGATAACAGGAGAACTTAAAATATATATTAGGTACCTATAGGTATGGATGATAGAAGAGGGGTGAGGAAAAGGTACCGTCCGAGACTGACCTGGACCGATCATGTCGACCACATCCTCAAAGACGGACACGTTTTAAATAAAAGAGATCGTAGAGCGTGTATGACTAATTGCGTGGATGTGACGGAAGCAAGAAGTGTGTGTAAGGAAAGGGCAGTTTGGCGCTCTGTCCTCTCTAACAACCCCGCAGGGGACGCGGCTTAGATATACAGTTGGAATAGCTACTTTTTACGTTACGAGGATGAAATGAACTTCTTCCACGAAGGTCTTGGCGTAGGCAGCTGTAGAATATTTATTTTGCTACAATTTTCTGGTTTTCAACTTCAACATAACGTAACACATAAGTACTTAGCATAATTTTATGTGAAACGTATAAAATTCGGTATTAAAACACACGTATCAGAAGGTAGAATTAATAAGCCGCATGCAACATAGGTGCGGCTAAAATAAGTTAAAAATTAACTTAAATAAGCACATTTTGACAGAAAACTATTCCAAAATTAAGTTACAGAATACGATATGAGCTTAGGTTGAACTAGTGGCCGTACTATTTCAAATAAGAGAACACTTTAAGACGTAAAAAACTTAAATCAAAGTTACAGAATAGCAAATGAACTTATCTAAGTTAGTGCGTTCTAATTTTAGTTTAGCTCGTGTTTAAAAGATAGAGAATCAGACCTAATTATGTGAATTGCTTTATTTCGAATGCAGAAATTCTTAACTAAAATAAATAAAGGAAAAAAATATATTTATTTAAATTGACACAGATAAACTAGAAGAAGGTAGTTTTTTGAGCACCAGACGCTTACAGGTCATTTGATAAAATTGAAGGAAAATCCCGCGGGCTTAAGGCCCTCCACATCCCCGGGCAGTTCAGGCGCATTAATAGCGACCTCTTTACCCGCTCTTCTAGCAAAATATTATTAAGAGTGGGGGTGTAGCCTTAAGGGAACCCCCCGGCAAACCCCACCCCTGAATTACGTTCCTTCAATATCCTTGTCCAAGAAGGTTACAAAATTTACACCTATTATTACAATATTTCAAACTATATCTAAACTTATATATAAGTCTTACAAGCTATGCTATCCTGATAAATTGATGAATAAAAATTGATAAAATATCACAAAAGAGTGCGAGGCAATCCTAGAAGGCGGATATAGTACGGGGCATGGGGATCAATAATTCTAGGCATTCATATATAGGTGCGGCACCCAGCGACCATTGTGCAATATTATTATTGCAGATAGTTTAAAATTATTGAAATAGGTTGATTTGAACAATCAGTCCTCAATTAGTTTATAATATGCGGAGGTGTTCCCGCTTGCATAATTCACGGCGGTACTGGAGGTACAATAATTGCAATATACATAATCCACTTTGCATATAAAATCATGCACAAAGTTAGGTTAGGTACCTACCACTCTAAAGTTCAAGTGAATATAAACCATAAAGCACATACATTCATACAATGACCGTGTTATTTTATATGTATGGTAAAAACATTCACCACACTACTAATAGAATATCACGGTATATCCCAGTAACTAGTAAATGCTGTGGGTAAAAATATCTCTACTCGATATGATTGGTGAATCTCACTGATATGAAAAAGTATGTTTGAAGTTTTACGAACGTTTGCCTAAAAATGTTAGTTTGCCTAAAAATAACGGCCGGCTCTTGGGCTATGTGTTGGATCCCGAATGTCACCCGTATTCGATAACTTTAAATATAATTTTCCTTTATTCTTACTTAAAGGATTGATGCTAAAGAAGCGCTTTGATACGAACGAAGGGACAACAAATTATCTTGATGTAGTAATTTTGGTTGGCGGTTGTTGAGGCATTTTTATGTTTTATTTTGAACAAGGGGCAGAAGTTTATGAGACGTGATATGCAAATGAGGCGAGGTACGTACAATATATTTTACAGTACAATATGTATAGAGAGTTTTATAACTGCAATATGTTTTGTTTTCCTTTCCTGCGCAGCAAAGTGCCAGGATTTTATTTAAAAAAACTCTAGGTTAACAATATCTTCACCGTAAAATTAAAATGACCCAACCTTTCTCAATACTTATCGAAATTTAAATAACCTCTTTTAAACTCCTGTACATCCTAAACTATTTGCCGTGGAGATATATTTGTATGTATGCGTTTTTTGTAGAAAATTTCACCGCCGTTTAATTATACTTAGTAAAATTTTGCACAAATGAAAGGAGTTTAGGAGTAAGAAAACAATTAAATTGTAATTTATCGAGAAAATAAAGAGGGATTTTTTAATCCCTGTATTTACATTATTTGTTAAGCTTTTATTGAAGAATATTTACAATTAAAAAAATAATATTTTTTCTGCAAATCCAACCGTTTAGGCGACCTATTATTATTATGTCAGTACATTCAGGATTTAGTTTTTCAGCAAAAATCTTATTCAATAGGCTCTAATAGGCCAGTGAAAATACGAGTACAAAACAAATCAAATAATTTTAACGAGTACGAAGAATTACAACAAACTTGTATGTTTTGTGAACTCCTTGCTATATGCAAACTCTGTAACATTTGTTAGTATTTTGCAAATCGAAGTAATTCGTGAAAAAGTTGAGATAGTAAGGACGTATGCTGAAAGGATGAATGATGGGTGTAGATGAAAGAAGAGGTGTAACGAAGTGCGGTCGTTCAAGAACCGCTTGTCTCGACCAAGTCGAGGAGTTGCTCAAGGACGGACGTGTTTTGAGCAAAAGCAATCGTAAAATATGTATGACAAATTGCAAGCATGTAACTGATGCGTGTAAAGATAAGGGAGTTTTGCGATCTGTTCTCGATGCATACCCTCTATCTGTGAACCTTATTCTTCATTAGCCTTCTTCCCTCCACTGCTGGATATAGGCCTTTTCCAACTGTTTCCACTCGTCTCTGTTCTGAGCCTTCCCTTCCGCATCCAGGTTCCTCCAGCGATTTGGACAATCTCGTCGGTCCATCTCTTTACTATATACTACGTACTAATTATGCAGACATCATTTGGCGTGATAGGGAATGGAGATTGGAGAATGCCTACGTTTAGGAGTAGACGTCTACATGCTGAAGAAGAAAATGATGATAGCATCACATTTATATGTAAATTTGTTTGTAATTCTGCATATTTTCTTATATAAAAAAAGTTAGAATGGTAAGTAAAATACTTTAGAATGTTTCATACCGTAGAAATAGAATGCGAATCACTCATGAAAATTTCTTTATGACTTTTATGTTTCTTTTATACTTAGAATGATATTATTTCCTTTACACTTTAAAGTATAATATTTTTATTATGCTTCACCGCTTCGTTATTCACAATATGAAGTATGGACTCACTTCTCACTAAACAACAGTTGTTGAACAACCATGGGCGTCGCCAGCCTCGGAGCTAGGGGGGGCAACATTTTTTTTACAAATGATAAAGCATAAAAAACGCGTAAACATCAGCGCCGAATTTTTTCTTGTATGACATAATATCGAAGGTTCAGATGTGGTTTGTTTATTTAAAAATGTATATAATATGTAAAAAATAATTTATATATAAAAAAGTAGTAAAAAATAACGCCGCAGGCAATTTTTTTATGAAAGCGATGGATTTTCATACTAATTTTAGTAAAATTATGATATGATGATAAAATTTGTGGTAGTAATGTGATTTTTTGTGAAGTTTTACCATATAGTATAAAAATATATATACCTATTCCAGTCTCTAGGTATGGCTGCCGCCCCCCCCCCCCTGCCCCCTGACGATGCCCGTGTGAACAACTTGTGTTGCTATTTGCTATATTTTTTAACAACGCAGTAACAGGATTCAAATTCCAGGCGCACGTACTATTTATTTAGGATTGGCGATAAATCCTTAGGGACCGATCGTTGTTTGACAGACAGACGACCAATGATATATGAGGAGAAAATGTCAATTCGTGATCAAAATCCTCCAGGATTTGAAGGCAATTATTGTACCTACGATCCTCCATTAAAATTAAACCCGATTTAATCAAGTGATTGAATCAATGTAATTCAAGTATTGTATTTTGATTCATAATAAAGTATAAATACTTTTATACGTAAGGTACATCCTTCATACGGATCCATTGTGAAGAAAAATAAGATTATAAGTAGTTATTGTTTTTTAAGATATTAGATAGTTCCTCTTATGTTGTCCGAAGTGAATAAGAAGAAGAAAATTTGCAGAAATGCACAATATCCTTGAACTTGAATTTACTAGTTCTTATTATTAGGTCATTGTAAAATTGAATCGTCAGTTTTTATTTTATAATGAAAACACTATTTGAAAAAAATCTATTATAGAGTGAATGCCTTTAGGTTTGTTGATTCTTTTAAAGACTAATGAATTACCTACCCGTAGTTGGTAAACTAATTTGGATGGTATATTAAATTTCGGGGCTTTTTATCTCAAAGCTTCCTACCTCTGCAACCTGCACAGCTTGAGTGTGTTTAGATATTATATCTCTGCATGAGCTTTATGGTATAATACTTCAGATGTTATAATATTATTAGCAGTTTCCTGTTTTTCCCAGTATCGTCGGCATTGTCGGCACCGTTTTATAGTCACTTTATACATGCCATAATATGTCGTTTATTTTTCAACTATTACGAAAAGTCCTATGAGCAAGTTAATCAAGATGTTATAACTCTTAAAATTACATATTGCAACTTTGGAATTACATAGTATGATTGCACAACGTTCATATATTGAAGTAATAAACAAGATTTCTCTTATCAATATCTCAAGTATATTTTGTATACGAGAACATTATTATACCAATACTACTATTGTACCATCACGGTTCATATTATGACAAAAGTAAATCTATTAAATAATGTATGTAAAATAACTAACAATATTCAATTGACTGTGACTGCGCAGAAATGCTTATTGCTGAAAAAACATGTAAATTGTCTTAGGGAAGTTTTACGAAATCTACTCTTAGAGTATACTCAAAAAAATGAATAAAAAATTGGGGGAACACTATTCAATGGTTGTTTTTTAGTTCAATAAATATGCTCGAATATTAAATCATATCATATTTAGTAACTTGATATAATTATGGAAACCCTTAAAATGATAACATTGGGCATAAATTATATATTAAATTACTACCTAATATTGTAATAACCACAAGAGGCGAGGCAACCCTTTCAACGTAATTTGCGGATCTACAAATCATTGTAGTAGGGATTATAATTATAATAAGGGTGAGATTTAATCATACAAAACCATCTGAGGAAGATTTATCTCTTATACAATACCAATACTCTCATGCTTATGTTGTCTTGAATCGCTTCAACAAGAATGCGAAACCAATTGTATGTAAGTGAACAAACTATTTGTTAGATGAAAACAAATTTAGTTTTATCGGCCTTGCATATTTCTCTAATTCTGATGTTTCTAACTCTAACTCTGAGAGTCTTCCCTGCGGTGTTTCTAAGGGTCTTCATCTCCGAGACTCTCAATGCGCTCTGGACAAACCCAAAGTAGGCGACTGCGACCTCGGGGTAGCTGGGAGTCGATCTCACAAGAGACTAACCACTCTTAAATAACATGCCACTAAGCCTACTATAAGAACAAGAAGAAATGAAGAAGTATCGCAACTTAAAAAGTACAAAATATAAATAATAGGTAATGGAGATCGTTTACATTACACGAAATACTTTGAGCGTTATTACTTACTTATAAATAGTACATCTATACATAGAATTCTGTCTGTGGTTGCTCTACTAATATATAACTGGAAGATACGTATTTCATGTTAGTGGCTTATGTTACTAGTGGGGATAGTACGATGACACACTGCCTCTATATAAGTTTATATAATCGTAGCCCTACCTTACCCATATATATTATTTGAAGGTAGGATTTGGCAGATGTACGTAGAATATTGTCCTCCCTGAAAATCGTATGTTCCCATAAACACCTATCCAAATCCTTTTAGATTTCCATTTTAGGAATATTTTAAAACGTATACATTGCGGATATTAGAGGGATATACTGAATGAATATTTTCCGAATAATTTTCTTTTAACGTGGATTGAAAAACTCAACACACGTAATGGAAAAAGCTCATTCTTAAAAATATAGAGATTCTTTGGATTTATAATACATTCCTTTCATAGTGAATTTCATATTGATCTTTTGACCGTTTAAGCGCTATAAAGAAGATGGTGCATGCAGAGGATCCAGGAGACAAAGAAGGGAGTCAAAAGGGAAAACCAATTTTCCACAAACTTTGAGAACGCTGGACTAGCGAGAGTGTGCTTTAAGAAATTAAGAGTTTCCTTTTAAAAACAATATTTTTTACAATTAGATGTATATGCAAAATATGAGGCAGGTAGGAAAAATTCATTTGCAATAATTGAAAAGCTTTGTGACTTTCTATTTTTCCGGGAAACACTTAAAGGGTGAATTAATGAGTAATTTTAATTTAATGAAAAAGCTCGTAGCTTAGTTAGTATGTATTTTATTCCAATAATTCGTTTAAAAGCTTTCGTAATAATATCAAGTCATGTAGATGGATTTTATTTATGAAATTTACTGAACTAGAGGTTGGTTTTCGTACATAGATCACGCGAATACAAAAACGAAGGGTTCCCTAACACATAACGTTTCCCTATACAACCTTCTGTAGGTAGTACAAAGAACCGTAATAATATTACGCAATATCTATGGCACCGTATTGTTAAAAAATCCCTTACAATAGATTATTACGAAATGGTTCACGGTCAGTAAATCCTAATCGCATGAATTTCAGGCGCCAAGAAGAATGTTGTGAAATATTATTATATAAATAAAAACTCCATTCTTTTTGGTGTTTTTTTTCTCCCCCATCTTCAACCAAAGAATGCAGCGTACGAATAGGTCCTTAACTTTCTTAAGTATAATTTGATAGAAGTGAAAAGGTTGAATAATAAATTTAGTGAACATACATTATTTTATTCATAATTTATAAATAAGTGCATATGTTTTTATAAAACCATCAATGTTAGTTCCTGTCCTGTAAACAGAAGCTGAATATTTTTTTGTAATGAGATTGTCAACTGAAAGTAGGTAATAGTTATTTTCCGCAGATGAAAAATTAAAAAGAAAAAGTTATTCGAGGATCTTTATTACCATGGTTAGGCAAACGTTAGAGAGAAGGCCTTTTTTTAAATTTCAAAACTAGGTTTTACGATATAAAAAAGTAGAAACATAGAAATAAAAAAAATATTTACAAAATACACTAAAGTTCAATAGGATGAGTGCTTATATCACAATCTCTTATCCCCTACATTTTAGAAAATTTAGAGAGTAACATATTGGATCGATGGGTAATTTGCTTGTCACGCTAACTATGTAATTTCTTTTAAATACTTCTCGAACTTTTGGCTTAACAATGTAAACATGGCATTAGACAATCATAACTTTGTCATAGTTTAGTAAAACTAAACATTTGCTCTGCAAAAACAACGTGAAGTGAAGTATACATCTATAACCCTCACGCCACGTCCTTTGATGGATAGGCAGAGAGGACAGAGCGCCAGACAGCCCTATCCTTGCACACACTCCTAGCCTCCGTCACATTCTTTCAATTTGTCATACAAGCTCTCCGATTTGTTTTACTCAAAACGCATCCATCCTTGAGTCGACATGATTGGACCAGGTCAGTCTCGGGCGGCCGCGCGTCCTCACCCCTCTTCTTTCACTCAAATATATATTTTTTGTCATCCTGTCATCTTTCATTCTCTCAACATGCCCAAACCATCTTAGTTTGTTCACTTTCATTCTTGTCACATAACCAGTCTTGCAGTCACTTATTTCCCTAATAACCTCATTCCTTATCTTATCTCTAAGCGTTTTCCCACACATTCTTCTTAACGACCTCATTTCTACTGCATTCAACCCTGATTCGTCCTTCTTCATCCACGTCCACGTCTCAGTAGCATACATAAAGTAAACAATATATTCTTTTACAGTTCAAACTCATCGGTAGCCTGGTTGGTAACGCGCTCGACTGTTAATCCAGTGGGCGCGGGTTCAATCCCCGACTTACTCCACTTCACAGCACAAGCTTTTAAGCTTTCTGTGAAGTGTGCAAAGATGTATTTGGGTTTATTTCGATAAACCCAGATTCATTTTTTTATATAAAAAAAAACTCTCACATATTATCACATTTTTTGTATCATGTTCATAGAATACATACCATATACCTAATGTAATACTGTCTGCTAGAATATTCATATGTTGTACTCATATAATAGATACATAACGTTGTTACACACAGCTTCCAGTTACAGTTACATATCCAGATATATTTCATCCATCCATACATACCTTCCTTCATAATAATATCCACTCCATATGAAAGTCACGTCTTTACATACGCACACACCATTTTGCTCCACAAGGATTCATACTCGACCTACTAATTATGAAATTTGTGTTCGACTAGAAATAATAATACCTAAGAGAGCCCTAAGAAATTTCCACACAAAAACAGAGATAATATTCTATTTATTTAGTAATGTAGGGCCCCAGCAGCAATAAATTCATATGAAATGCAACATGAAACTCACCTAACGTTAGGTGCCCAAATATCTCCGCCCAGAGTAGGTGAGTTGCATGTTGCATTTCATATGGTCTGGTGCTGCTGGGGCCCTTCATTACTAAATAAATAGAATATTATCTCTGTTTTTGTATGGAAATTTCCTAGGGCTCTCCTTCCTAGGTTAAAGTTGGTGGGATTGGGCATAACTCTCGTAGGCAAGATCAACGATTTACAACAACGCCGACTACAGATAAACAATGACGATTATATATATATGCCAAACCCAAATCCACGAAGGCGCAGAAATGATTCAGGTACTTGTCCAGCAGCTGCAAAAGAAAATCTGATCGGTGCACTTCGAACATTCCATTTTCTGCTCTCAATAATATTTCTCTATTTTGTTTATCAGTCGATATGTAGGCGTTTCTACGTCGATATTCTCTCCTATTTTATCCGGAAGTATATCTTTCGTTTGGCGGCTTTTCATTAAATATAGTACAAATGTTTTTGTTCAGCGTTGAACCAGAATAAGATCTATTTTTACGAGTTTCAGTACTGAAATAAAAGCTTTTTTAATGAAATATCCAGTGATCCCATCTCTACAATTTTCTAAAGAAATTTTAGTAGTATTATTTTGTTATTTTTACCCCTATGTGAATAAAAAAAAAACAAAACAAAAGACACGCTTAAAAAGGTTGTAAGGTTCAACATAGAAATATGACAAGGGTCTGATTTCAATTTATCCTTAGTCACAAAGCACATACCGTCGATATTGGCCACACCAAAATTGACGCTAATAAAATATTTTAAAATGCACATATACTATAATTACCTGTTTAGTGTTAGTTCTATTCAAAACAGTGTTTATTTTGTTCGATAATAATGTAATCAGGGTCTTGAAGGTTCAGGCGAAATAAGAAGCCGTCTAGAATTTATTTTTTTGAACAATTGCGGGAAATAAGAAAAATTTATCGATGATTGTGATTGGTGATTCAATTAGCTAGCTGCTAGACTTACGGTCAGGTATTCAAAAAAACATATAATGTTTCAGAAGTTAATATCTTTTTTTTAATACCTGACCGTAAGTGTAGCTAATTGTATCATTAATCAGAATTATCGATAAAATTTTATATGTTTCAGAAGTTAGCTAAATCTACACGTAGATTCGTTGAAAAAGTTTAAGCCAACAACAATAAATAAATAAATCTTTATTGGGCAGTAAATATAAAAATAAATACCAAAATCGCTTATAAACAATTAAAAAAAATTAGATTTACCGGGAAATTTATACATAAAAATGCAAAAATCGGTCATTATTAATACTTGCAATATTGTAAGACGATTCCTAAATACTGATATTTCAGGCACAATGCTTGTATTTTAGGCCCCGCGCATCTGAGCCTAATCCTGTGATATCCGTGATATCTGGATAGGTGAATTTTTCCCAGTATTAGGCTGATGAGTTTATATGTGAATCATGAATGATAATATGTAGACTCTTCTGGCTGATAATACTGAGAAGTGTGTTGGCAAAGTCATGCCTCCGCGTATAAAAAAAAATAAATAATAATAATAACAACAAAAACAAGACAATGCAGTGTGCTAAAAGGCGGACTTATTGCAAAAGCAATATCTTACAGTCAACAATAATATGATACTGCAAAATGGTTTCGATTCGGAAAACGGATCACAGCCACAATATCTACCTTTAATATTCGTATAATTACTGTTAGACCAGACAAACAGACTATCTAGTATGAAGATGTACATTATGTACATGTAGATTGTACAAGGTGGTTATTTGTGTACATGTTATGACGTTTGTATAATCTTGAATCCAAGCGGGAAACTGAGGTACATATGTATACAGTCGTCCACTCGGACGTGATAATCGTGTCAAGTATTTGTACTACTTGTACATCTCTGTACTTGTACATCTCTGTACAGTGTACATGTACATCTGTGAAAATACGTGAATAGGTAAAGCAGCAAATTGTATATCCCGCAGAACACAAACAACTGCAGCTAATACAAATTCATAACGGTGTTGCCACATAGTATATCCCAACATTGCTGAAAAACGTTCATCTTTCCTCAGACAAAGTTTGAAAGACAATTATTGTCGCAAAATTTATTTCACTCTCGAGAAACTTCTCTCACTGGGACATTATCTATGGTCGTCCTTCGCTTACAATATTTATACGAGTGTAATTTGCTCTCATTAACATAGAAATTGCGATAAACTTTTTTCTATTCTCCTTATTATTATAATAACTCTCAAGCGCCGTTCATAAAAACTATTGGGTATGACATAAAAAGAGAATTTGGAAGCATTCTTACAATGGTGATATCTCAATTCAACTCAACTCAC
This sequence comes from Ceraclea dissimilis, assembly GCA_963576895.1. Taxonomy (NCBI): domain Eukaryota; kingdom Metazoa; phylum Arthropoda; class Insecta; order Trichoptera; family Leptoceridae; genus Ceraclea; species Ceraclea dissimilis. Next base: position 14,243,675 of record OY756366.1, on the reverse strand, counting down.
GGAAACCGAATTATTATACGTTTTCGTTGTTTTTCTTCTATCCCTATTAAACTTATTACTTATTTCCTTATCGTATGAATTCACTCTACGCGTAGATCTATATAGCATAAATAATACAGTGTGTTTGCGTTTTCAGTTCTCATAAAATTCCTATTGATTTACTATGTAATTTGATCATTGAAAACCTACATTTAACTTTTCCTACCGCTTAATATTAAAAAAACTGAATTTATTTTTTTGCGTCCTTCATCTACGCCTTCCCAAGTTCACAAGTATATACTTATAATAGTAAATTTACTTCTAGTTCCCCTAAATGATATTCGAAGGAGCAAAGGAAAGTCACAAGGCCTTCGTCATTGAAAGCTGTTTTGGACGGTGCATATAGTATCTCTTCCCATGGCATTCCTAAAACATTCTGATGTCAAAAAAATTCAAGGTATTATTATTTTGTCTAATAAACAGTCAAAAGTAATTTAAATCGTCTAATTAAACAGTCCCGTTTTAACAATTACTTTTAAAATTAAGCTATAAATGGGCATCTTTAGTGAGCGTCGGCGTCGTTCGAAAAGCTCTATATTAAAATACCTCTCACTAATGATCCACGATTGTCTCTATTTGATATAATAATATTAAAATTCTGTGACATTCCTCTGGTTGGAGACAGCTGCCGCCCGCAGTATCAGCTGGCAGTTGGCAGTAGGTCATGTCATCAGCATGGTACCCCTAACCGCCGCCGCCGGATGGCGCGTCATATATCTGACTACAGGAAGTCATGATTTCTGTGGACGTTTCACGTCATGTAATATTCCTACAATTCTCACCAGGCTGGTGTTCGTATTAAAATATTGCTTCAATTTCCATGATGATAAAAATACAACGAAAATGTATGAATATTATTCCTACAACGTGACCGTGTTGGATTGTGTTTGTCGCCATATGATTAGGAATAATTTTCTATTCTATTCTATCCCATTACCCCGCATCCCGTGCGGGGTAGGCAGAGAGAACAGAAAGCCAGATTTTCTTATGCTTACACACACTTCTTCTTCCCGTCAAATTCATGCAATTCGTCATACACGCTCTACGATTAATTTTACTCAAAAAACGAGCGCCCTTGAGTATCTGGTCGACATGTTCAAGCTAAGAGGTTTTTGGACGGTCACGCTTCTTTCGCCCATTTATATTTTATTTGTTATCAATAATAACAAACATAATTTAGGACTATCTGTAGTGATATAAAGAATTTAATATCACATACTCAATTATGTATAGTATATGTATCAAATCAATGATAATAAAATATTAATAAGCAATAAAGTAATACGTACTATGCTTTCGATACAATATAATAATTATTAGAGAGCTTTGGGTTTTATGAGTAGATTGTGGTAATAAAATAAACATTGGATTATTGACTAGTCATTATGTCAACACTGTTTTATATTGATAACATTGATGATAACATAGTCAAGGCTAGGGGGACCTGACGTTACACTGGATGAAGTATATGTGCAAAGGAAATGAAATCAATGTATCGTACACATACAATATATGTTGCATGTACGCCTAGGGCACACTGTACACCATGGAAAGGAAATTCAAGAGGTAAAGACCGAAGGAAGACGAGGCTAGGTATTTCTAGAGTTACAGGAAAACAATATATAAATAAATAAATAAATCTTTATTGGCCAAAACAGAAATGCATATTAATTACAAAAAATAAGACCCGTAATAATGCCCAAAAGCCGGATTAATTGCTAACGCAATAATTTACAGTCAACCCGAAAAACAATCGTGTGGAGTAGAGAAGAGACCAAGGTCGCCGATGTGGTCCACAGAGTTTCCAATCTGAAATGGAGCTGAGTTGGTCATGTGACCAGAACCACAGATTTTAGGCGGACAAAGACAGTAGAATACCGACCTAGGCAATAGTTTTAGCAGGCCTCAGGCAAGGTGGTCGGATAACAAAAGATGTTATGCAGGAGACACTCAAGATAGGAATAGCCTGGTTGGTAAGGCGCTCGACTGTTAATCCAGTGGGCGCAGGTTCGATCCCAGATGCCGACCTACTCCACTTCACGACACAAGCTTTTCAAGCTTACTGTGAAGTGTACAAAGGTGTATTTGGGTTTATTTCGATAAACCCAGATTAATTAAAAAAAAAATAAGGAAATTGTAGAGATCTATGGGGAGGCCTATGTTCACACATGAAGGCTTAATGTGATCATAATACATACATTTTTAGTTCAGTAATTTTCTCTAAATACTAAAAGAAAGTGCAAGTTTAATTTCATTTTATGAGTTTGCGGGAACCATTTAAGTGGTGAGTACATTCCTTCTTAAGTATTACATATTATTTTACTAATGTATGCAGAAGTAAACTACAATATTATTATAAGTATTATTATAGGTAGGTACTTACTACATTATTATACAAAACACGTAGTGTTCACAACCCATTTCAAACGTCGGGGGAAGGATAAAGAGCTGTGAATATCACCAGGAAAAATTACCTCAAGGGATGCGGGAGATGTATTTGTTGCAGTACAAGTTTCATTTTGTTGAATGTATACCATTTACTAGTCAATGCATTCATTCACTAGTTTGCCTAATGAATGTATACACAACCACTCGGTATTTTAAAATTTGAGGAATGTTTAAACTAGGGAATCCAATCCCGCAAACGCGGGATCCCGCAAATGCTGGATCCGCGCCTTTTTTTGCGGGATTTAAAACGAGGGATTAGTCATGCGGGATCCCGCATGTTTGCGGGATCCAAAAAGTTTATTATTTTCCATCGTTCTTAGGCCCATCCGGACAGCTGTCGTTAGTTTTTACAATTATCAGCATATACATTACTACAATTCATATCGTAAACAAAAAATGAACAAAATCGCATTATCACTATCAGACATGAAGTTAGAAAGCTCGGAGGTACCATTCCTAATCCTATGCCATCAGATCAATGCCAATCAGAATGTAAAAATCAATCGTTTTAACATTTCGTCAATTGAGTTAAATACTTTACCAACGATGTAGGTACTTCTTCACCCCTTCGCGGAAAGCCGGATCATCCAGCGATTTGAACTCTCCGGGAAGCACGTTTAGCATACGCACACTGAGACACACGAAGCTTTTAGACATCTTCGCTAGTCTGTGCCTTAAAGGTCTTATATCTTATTTTGACCTGGTACCTTTTGACCCTTGAGTTGTGATACTCTGAGTTCAGGGGTGTATTATGTATAAACAAACAAATATGAAGATGTTAGGCATGGTGGGCACTGGTGAGGAGTTCCGTAAAGGAATCTCGACAGGAATCTCTGCGATTCATGCCCAGCATGGTTCTCACTGCTCGTTTCTGCAATATAAAAATACGCGTCTGCCCCCCTCCCTCAGACATAGGACATAATGCTGTGGAAGTATAAGTAAAATGTACAGACTTTTCAAGTCCACAGGTGAGCCTATTTTTTAATATCAAATATAGCCGGATTTACCTTCCTTCAAAGTACCTCAATGTGCGGAGGCCACTAAAGCGTTCGGTCTATTGTTAATCCAAGAAACTTATTTTAGTCAACTGGTTCAAAAGATGGACTAGAAAGTGAGTCCATCACTGGATCCACCCCTAACGGTCGCTTAACAGAGAAGTGAATATCACCGGTCTTCGTCATATTTAATTCGAGACCGTTGTCACTAAACCACCCTCACGCCCCGTTCATTTTTTCACCCCGTTCAATTTCAAGGTTTTCATCGAGGCATCCTTTTTTTGGAATATTGTATTTTAGTAACAGGGATATATCATCCGCAAACATAACAATAAAATCATCCTCATCAACACTGTTAGGCAGACCATTGATATTAATGGCCCCAATATTGACCCCTGTGGGGAGTGCTGGAGGATGCTGTTCAACGTCCTGCAAACATTGACCTTGTAAATGACTTTGTTTATTTGGGCTCCCTTATCAATGTCGGAGGCACGAGCGACCAAGAGGTGAACCGCCGCATCCTACTGGCAAAGAGCGGAATGAGTCTTCTCGACAAGATCTGGAAAAGCCACGACATTTCTAGGGTTACCAAAATGAGGCTGGTCCGTTCGCTGGTGTTCAGCGTCTTCCTCTACGCCTCAGAGACATGGACTCTGAGAGCTCGAGAACGTGACAAGATTGACGCATTCGAGATGTGGTGCTGGAGACGTTTGCTCCGTGTGCATTGGTTTGAGCACAGAACCAACGAATCAATCCTGAGAGAGCTCGGTGTCTCCACTCGCCTGTCCACGGTGTGTGAGCAGCGTACGCTCCGTGTTTTGGCCATATTGTGAGAGCGGGTCCAGACAGCCTGGAGTGCCAAATCATGCTTGGGACGGTTGACGGTAAGAGGGGAAGGGGACGACTACAGATAGGTGGACAGATGTGGTCAAAAGGGTCACGGGGGCCAATTTGTACAAATCCACAAGGATTGCGCAGGACCGGGAAGGATGGGAGAGACTCATCCTTGAGCATGGTGGTTAGGATCCTCGTAACCGCGGACCGACTGAGAAGAAGATTGACCCCTGTAGTACTGCAAATCCAAATGCACTAGGAGCTATTATAGATCTGACATTGTTAATTTCTGTTAGATGGCATCTATTATCAAGGCATGACTAAAATAAAGGTTTTTTCCTTATCTCGTACCCCGTAAATATCTATTTTTCTATTAGAATCGAGTGATCCCGCAATCCCGCAAATCCCGCGGATCCGCGGGATTGATCGCCTCAATCCCGCAGGCTTGCGGGATCGCGATTTCGATGCGGGATTGGATTCCCTAGTTTAAACTAATTTGGTGCTTCCCGGAAGTTTTGTGTGAATGTATACATTTACCAGTCAATATGTATCCATTAACTAAGTTATTAAAGACATTTATAACCAAATAGTTTAAATTGAATGCTTTCATATTATTAGGAACTACATGAAACGGAGTATTAATCCATTTACGCATCCATCCGAGAAATGATGAACGTAGAATAATATGTGCATATTCACTAAGATTAATGTTCATTTTTGTACAGAGCATTTACTGAAATCTTATATAAATTAATGTATACACTGACTGGTAATCGTGTGCATTAACTTCGACTTACCTCTATAGTGCAACATATTATACTGTATACAACACAAGCGTGTTACACGCTATACAGTCCATGTATTATGTAGATACAATTAATATCAAATATACATTCTAGCTGTAAGTTTACTAAGAGAACACCTTTGTATTCACATGTTATCTCTCTATCCCATCACTCTAGATGTATCCCTTGCGAGATAATGGGAGATAATAATTAAGACTCGCACACCTAATTTGCGTTACCTTGCAGGTTCATACACATTACACACAAACACACACACCAGGCATACCTGCTGCATACCTAATATTCATGAACTTTTTGTGTTAAAACAGAAAGTTTACTTATACATTAACATCTGCAACTTTAGTTCTGTTCACCGATTATCCTTTGTTAAAATTTTCTTGAATGACTATAGATTTTTTTTAAGATTTCTAGTGCTCTTTGCTGGTTTTCCAAATATATTCGTACAGCATTATGCTGCAATTTCGTGAGCCACATAAGACATTCTGTTAAATACGAGTCATGTTTATCAGTGTAGTCGGGAAACTGATTACAAATTGGTACCTATTGAATGTATTAAAATAGCACAGAGAAATATTTTGATCAATTATTAGTTGATTTATATCAACATTTTCCCAATGCTTTTCAATAAAAAAAGCTCATAAATATTGACGTTTGAATAGCAAGCATCACAGCTTTTCATTAATTCAACCCGCTGTGATAATTAAATTTTATTTCAAACGTCATAAAGGTATCATGTCAACGTCCATTGTGTTTGACAACAAAGCATTTTGTTTATACGAAATGTTATCCCGTTATTTTTGAGTATCGAATTATTATTGAGACAGTGTCGAAGTGCACATCGCTTTATTTTGATATTTTCACAGAGATTTTGACATAGAGGACTTGAAAATGATAAAGAACAAGGCGATATCTGTCGCTGCACATTAGAGTGGCAAGGTTTTCTTCTTCTCTTTCCTCTTTGAATAAATCTACGATCTGTTTTCGGAGTTTTCAAGTAAATTATTATTTTGAAAATGTAGAACTCACTCATTATACCAAGGATCTGATGGAATTTGTAACTAAGCGACACAATATATGAAAGAATTTTAATTGCCAGTATACATCATTTTTATCAGCTATGATGTTCGTATATATCTCCTCCATTCTTCTCGGGTATACCGTGTGTAGGTTATCGATGTTACGATACTTGCTGAGGCGATCAGCTCGACAACATCGACAACCTACACACGGTACACTCGAGAAGAATGGAGAAGATATTAACAAAGACCGTGAAAATCTAAAAAGTTATGTTCGTACATTGTTGTTTTAAACAATATAAATTTCATATGAAGACATAGGTCGTGACCGTCGTGACTCGTGATATACAAACGAGTAAATTCTGTTTAGTAATACAAGTATTATAAAGAAAATTGTGAATGCAGATAAGAAACCGTAAAATTAACAAGATAATTAATATCGTAACGTTTCTTACCTTATCTCGTCTTTTCTTTTGTTCATTACGAGGCAAAAATCCATGGTATATTAATTGTTGTTAGTCATCTTTCACTTTTGGAAACTGAAACAAGAAAACAATGCGTATTAATGAATAATAAATTGGCTCCCACACTGCAGGTAATTAGGTATATACGTATACTTAATACAAATGTTTAGAGCGGAATATATTGTATGTAGGTACGTAAATGGATAACAATAATATAGTGTATCTTGATGGTTTGCATGTCCTACACGACATGCAATTTCGAGGAGTGATCATGCTTAAATTACTGTGTATTCTTGAAGTAAAATTGTTGCATTATATTATATTATTAACCAAATAAATAAACTTATAAACATAAGAACGCTGTTCACCATCCTCTATATAGTATGTAGGTAATTAGGGTGCAACATCCAATCGAACATCCATTACAAAAGCGAAATATCATACGATGGATGGAATATAATATGCTCGAAAATTCGCTACTAAGTGACACAAGCTAATGCTGATATTACCTACCAATTTTTCGGCAAAAGTGAATCGTGGAATGAATGGGCTTTACTACTGATTTCTTGCGGACAGTTTTGTATTTAGTGGGACGAATAATAATAAATTGTTTATTTTCCTTATCACTCTTTACAATATGTTAATACAATGTTAAACCCCACTAGGCCATGGCCTGTCTCGGGGAATGACCTGCGATGTGGTGGAAGTAATATTGTTTTAACATTTAACGTGTATCATCGCATGTTAACAAGTTTCAAACTAATCCTTTGCCACTGAAAGCTGTTTACTAATTACAATTAGTATTATAGGCTGAAATAAAACTACCTACAAACCTTTTTATTACAAGGCTTATTAAACTTTAAATTAAATAACTTTCATTCTGAGCCTAATCGATTAACTTTTAATTGCACACAAATATCAGAGTTTGTTGTTGGCTGTTTATACTCGTGTCGCGGTTAACCTTACACAAAACACGTAACAGGGATTAAAGTGAACATACCTTCTATTCTATTAATTGGAAACTTACTTCCTACTTGAAATCATTTTGGAAAACTTTCTTTTAAAGCTTAATTTTTCATTCGTGAATTCTATTCCCGATATCTTTTAGGCCTCATCCACACGCTGGCCGAGCTGTCACGTTTTTGTGTGAATGAGTAAAAAGGCGTTAACCGTCGGTTGCGTATACAATCCAAAACAATCACCCAGTCCACACGTCTTTTTACTAATTCACACAAAAAACTTGACAGCTCGGCCAGCATGTGGGTGAGACATTACAGTTATCGTGTCATGTTAATGATGTTTATTTACTTTATGGTTGCTTTAAGTATGTATGAGTTTTCTTTTCGTTTCTAGGGTTGACTGTAAGACGTTGCTTTTCCAATAAGTTCGCCCTTTGGTACACTACTGTTTCTAATAAGATTAATTTGTTATTTTTATTTGGTCTGTGGCTAATAAACATTTATTTATGAAGATTTATTTGCATGCTGTGTGTTGTGACGGTCAGGCTTGCGCCTAGATTTTAGGTTTGATGCAACCACTTTTGCATAGGTATATGTTGTTTTGTAAATACAGTAGTATTTTTTTTTTCATTTACTGTTATAGGTAGGTAGATAGCTAGGTAGGTATTTGATTTTTTAATAGCGAGGATACTGCTCTACATTGTGAAGTCTTAGAGACAGAATTAGAAACGAAGTAATCAGAACCAGAACAGGAGTGTTGGACATTATTGAAAGAGTCGCCACAATAAAATGGCGGTGGGCTGGTCATGTCGCCTGAAGCTCAGACAATAGATGGACAAAACGCCTCCTGTGCTGGCGTCCTAGGACTACCACAAGAAACCCCGGACGACCACAGCTCCGATGGAGAGACGACATCGTGAAGTATATGCCAGTGCAACATGGATGCAAGTGGCCCAAGGTCGTTTGACATAGAAAGGGATGAAGGAGGCCTACGTCCAGGAGTGGATGGCTACGGGCTGAAGAAGAAGAAGAAGACATTGTGAAACTGATTTCTTGACGATTTAGTACCTGTGCGTGTAAATAATGTTATGTATTGGATAATATGAATAGTAAAATATAGCTAACAATGAAAAAATACAAATGTTTTGAATATACTTAGGTAAATGATAATTAAGGGCACTTAATGCGATTACATTACAAGTACATTAAGAGTTCAATGTGAATTATCCAGTTGTTTTCTGTAAAATTTACGGTCTGTGCTTAAAAGCTCCTAGTGTCTGCTTTACTTATTACTGTGATGAACAACACTGAACGAGAAGCTCCCAATGAATAATAGAGCCTCTGAAGAGAGATGAGGAGATAATATTGATGATAGTTTGGTGAAGTAGAAGAAGAAACTATTTTATTAAGGATTTGGCACCAAGAATGACATCACAGTCATTTCCCACGGCATTAAGGTTCAAAATCACGTGAAAAATCGTATGATAAAATGGTAAAAACACCGTTTTTTCTCCATTTTTTGGGGTTAATTTTGCATCTATCAAAAAACTTTTACGGTTATTCCCTAGATTTTAATGCATATTATCAGTACAAAAAAAATTACTCCGCGACTTTCGGGAAACGAGTTTCCGTCTTTCGGAAAAAGGATCGGAGGTGTTTTTCAAAATTTATTTTGAGAAATCTATACAAGAAATAAAAAATCCTTTACGGTTATTCCCTAGATAAATGTTCAATGCATCTACCCTACTTTGTTCCGAAGCATATTTAGTAACAGTTGTCGAGATATAAGGTCTCCCGTTTTTAGAAATTTTTGGAATGTCGGTATGCATACTCTTAAGCGACCGTATCATTAAATTGATTGAAAACAGTTTTATTCGAACATTTAGTAGGGTCAACGAAATAATGTTGTTATCAACATTGTTAAATAAACTATTTATTATTGTTCCCCCATCACTACCCACTACCACAATATAAACTCAACAGCTGCTATCGTAAACAACGTTGATTAATCGTTGTTTTATGTTATTTTGGATATTTAAGATAAATTGTGTTAACAATAAACTGCTGCATTGTTTAGTCATTTTAATAATTTAGGGTGGGGAATGAATCCGTTGATAAAAAAATTAAGAAGTGTTATGTAAAATAGGTTCATAAATAGTGTTGATAGTTTTGCAGATTTCCAATATTCCCGTTTCAGAAATAGAATATCATACTTCAATTGACAAATATTACAGGTGTTTTTTTTTAAGTTCTGTAAATTATTTAACTCGATCTAAACCAAATGTAGATTAAAAGGTGTTACAATTTCTAAGTATTCTAGGTGTAAAAAGTTCTGCAAATTATTTAACTCGATCAAACTAAATATGGATTAGAAGGTGTTACAATTTATATGTATCTTTCACTCAAAAACTCTTTTCTATACAACTTTGAGAGAACCGCTTGTGTAATTTCAGCCCGATATAAGTTATTTCTGCTAGGCAACACTGTCCATCCCTTGAGAAGTGACCCTGGACATGAAACAATTTAATAAAAATTGTTCCATAGCTCAGTCGAAAGTCGAACCCAAGATATCGTGATTGCGTAATTCATAATTATTTTTACTAAGAATTTGAAAACGGAGCTTTTAATGAGAAAGCAAAAAGACTGATTCAAAACCTTACTACAATATTCACCATATTGTATATTAGATAAAGGCTTCAGATTTAACATAAAGGAGACGTACCTATTTTAGTTTGCCTTCAGGTATAACACGTATGATGTAACGTAAATCAAACCCACATAAAGATTTTTAGACATGACGCTTGTTACAAATTTCACGAAACCCCTTAGGCTGCCTAAGACATTTCACCCAAATCTCTTCTTACCAACTAGTCGATATGATGTTTTTTTACATGATCAATAAGCCAAACTAAACTTCAATATATACCTGGTTTTCTAAATCATATTTTTATAACTTAAAAAACAGACAAAAATTCAATCCCATGCATTTTTGGCACTTTACCTTACGAGGACTATGTAATATTTGGGAAAATATTTATTTTATATGCGAAATACAAAAAAAAATCTCAATAGAGGGCCGTGTACAATATATACACGTTTCACCTCGACTAAACTACCAGCCTTCGTAGCATGGTGGTAAAATACCGGCTTGTCAGGTTGGAGGTCTGGGTTCAATTCGCGGTTTGGCCGCGGCAGATGGATGGACTGGAATGGGTGAATGTTACTGTAGTGTAAAGTAATCACATTAAGCCAGCCGACGATCAGTCATAAGCCTGATGGAAGGTCCATACCTTTTTGTCTATCTGTTGAGATACAACACGATCCATGTTTTTAAATAATATCAACAAATGTGTAAGTACCCAACATTTTTTTCATGGTTATAGGTAGTTGACGGTATTAATTATTTGTCAAACGAAAATCTGACTTTCAGGTATAGTACCTACATATGTTTGGGTTGAAATATAAGTATTTGTACTAACAGAAGAAATACCTGAATAATAAATGAAAAACGACAGATTTTGAAAACTAATGGTTATCTACGTACAAAGTATTGAGTATAATTACATAGCCCACATATAACTATTCCCTACACATTTAATTATTAAGGTCGTTAACGTTAGATAATACTTCTTTGTAGTACCTACCTATCTATAGTTTACAGGATTATATATTAATTATTTAGGTATTTAAATAGCTACTCGACACTAAATTATAACTGTGTTTTAAGGCCTTGGTACCAAGAATGACGTCACAGTTATTTCCCACGGCAATAAGGTTCAAAGTCGCGTGAACAGTCGCATGATAAAATGGTAAAAATAGCGTTTTTTTTTTTTTCATTTTTTGGGGTTAATTTTGCGTCTATCAAAAAACTTTTACGGTTGTTCCCTTGATTTTAAGGCATATTACCAGTACAAAAAAAAATACTCCGCGACTTTCGGGAAACGAGTTTCTGTCTTTCGGGAAACGAGTTTCTGTCTTTCGGAAAAAAGATCAGAGGTGTTTTTCAATTATTTTTGTTTGCAAAATCTATACGAGATATAAAAAATCTCTTACGGTTAATTCCTAGATAAATGTTTAATGCATCTACCCTACTTTATTCCAAACCATATTTAGTAACGGTTGCCGAGATATAAGGTCTCCCGTTTTTAGAAATTTTTGAAATGTCGGTATGCATACTCTTAAAGACAATTTCAGACTAAAATTCTTCCTACTAAAAAACGATGTAATTACGAAATAAATTATGCATAGGAAATACTCTAAAAAGAAGTACTTATAATATATTCCACTACTTTATGTACTCCGCAGTTATTTACAGACTTCAGTTTTAAGTAGGTCAGAAGCTCCTCCTTAAATAAACTAAATACAGCTTAATGTATTCCTAATGGTGTAGAAAATATTTGATTTTTATATGAAGTAGCTCTACTTAAACATCCTCCCTAAATTGTTGATGGTTTCAAATGGTTTGTATAAGTTAATATTGCTTCATAAATTTTACTTCTCTGGTATTTTTTATATGTAGGTACTATAAATATTGTATATTGTATGATTGGAACGATCAGAGTCAGAGATTAAGATCATGAGAGCTCAGGTATTGAAGTGCATCAGGAGGACTCTACCGTTAAGGGTTGCTTCCTCCCACTTATTCTTGGATGGTAGAGGAACGCCAGTTCCTATTTCATCCAATATTAGTGCAAAGTAGTACATATTGAGGAGGGCTCAGTGATCGCCTGAAGGGCTTCCCTCAACAAACCCCCGATTTATTGCAACCGTCAACGTTTACAAATGATCCACATGTAGAAAATATCTGGAGTCTAGAATAAAAATAACATGCTAGAATTTCACTTCGTAATCTTGGAGTTAAAAACTAATTAACCATAAGCTCACTCTAGAAAATCTTTATTTATGACTATTTCGACTAGTCCACGCACCCGTCCACGGGTGATTTTGACACTTAGTATAAAATATTTCTTACATAAAAATGAATGGTTGCGACAACAGACGGATAGTTAAATTAGTTATCATCCATAATTAATGTATGTCATATCTTAATTTGATATCCCTATTCAACATTTTGTCAAACCTCTTCTTACATTACGGTCTGTATAATCTAGTCGTATAATTAAAGAGAGTTTGAATGGTTAAATGAACGAAAACAAAATATATTTCATTGAATAAGTGAAAGGAATGAATGCAAATGACATCTGACTTAATAAAATATTCAATGATATCCCTTTGCTTGAATAATAATATTAATATAACGTTTCTTTTGTATGATTTTGTAATAAATTTAATATAACGAGGATAATGTAATATGAAAAATGTATTGATAAAAAATGAATAAAATCGATAAGCTCCATCTAAGAAGACTAAATAAGAATATATGATATCTTCCGAAGAATCTATATACCATGGGATTATATTGAAATAATTTATTTCTGAATGTATTTAGATTTAAAAAATACGATATTACCCTACTACTGCAGTATTCTAGGAACACCAGGACCGTATGTATGATCTGTAAACCTTAGGGATTCTGGAAACTTTTACCGGATTATTTTGAAAATGAAGGAGATTATGAAATTGGTGCCAATAATATTAAAAGAAATTACAATAATAAATAAATCTTTATTGTCCAAAAAACATGCAGAGTTACAAAACGAGACAATAGTGGGGTAAAGGTGAACTTTTTTTTCATACCTTAATTTTTTTAAATAAAAATGCAAGTCCCATTCAGAATTGTTTTTCTTCTTTAACTTTTGGTGGCAAATACATTTTGTCCGCAGTAGTTTTTATAAAGGAATCAGAGGAGATTATTAAGATTTACTAGAATTCCTAACTAATGTACCGTGTAATGGAAAGGGAACCGAAATACATTATACCCGTACTATACACAAAGTAGGATTCTATTTGGTGTCCCTTCAACATAATACCTACTTGCATAAAGCTTGCCTTCTTGAACCAAACATTCATGAGAAATTTCGAGTCAGGAGTCGATAAAGTTAGGATTTTGATCGTGATTAGTGGACTGGGTTAGCTGGAAGAGATCACTGTATAGCGATAAGCTCGTCCTAGTGAAAATTACACATGTGTATTACATTGCTTATTTTCTATATTCTTCATGTAATGTGCACATAAAGTAAATAAATAAATCAGTGTCGGTTATGAGAAAAATAATGATTCACATTTTAGAGAAACGTAACTCTCGTAATATTTCAAAGTTTTCCGCGAAGTGGATAGTTTATTTTATTTATTTTTATTAACAAAAATAAATAAATAATATACAATACAATATACAACAAGTTAATGGTAATAATATAAGATTTACATTAATATAATACCTACATATGATTTAAAAATGATGAACGAAGGCAAGTTCTCGTAGGTAAGATACTCGTATGAAGGAATTCATATAGAAAGATCTTGTTGTTGGAATATTTGCAAGGTATCCCTGGACTTTCCTTTTAAACGAGTCAAAGATTTATTTTTAATTTGTTAGGTAGGGAATTCCACAAGTTTGGGATAATTATTCCATTTATTCTTCGTTCATAGTCATTATGCAAATATTTTTTTCTCAAGTATAAATATCCGTAATCGTTTTCAAACAAAATATTACGAATTCCCAGACACTTCTTATACATACATACACATACATAGAGTTCAAATAGATTCATTTTTAAAGAGATAAAAGCTGAAGTTGCTGAAATACATTTATAATGAATGAAATGCTCCTTTTTTGTCATCCATTGTGAACTGAAAACAAATGGGAAATTGAATTCTCACTTCAATATCTTTAGAATTCCTGATTTCGATTTTAAAGCATTTCTCTCAGAAATCGTAAAACTAGATCTTATGTACCTATAATTTTATCCATTTTGCAATTCTGTGATTACTTTTTTTTATTAAATAGATAGCCAGACTATGTACTCAGCATTATTTTGGTAAGTAAATAAAAACCTACGATATCGCGTCATAAAAATATCTGCATATTTACCTAGCATACATGAATCACTCGACGGTGCTTTGCCTAAAAAAAAAAGAATAATTGCCTAGTATTACTAAAAAAAGCCCAATAGATGAATTAAAATTTTCTGATTTTATGGTGCCCAGTGCAATATCATAATAATAATAATAATAATTTGAACATTTATATAGCGCCGTCTTTGTGCCGGAGCACCTCGAGGACGCTTCACAAAAAAGCAACATTGTATAATAAAAAGTCATCACCAACAAAATGTTTGTGTCCAAGAAATAAAATCATAATACATACATAATATACATACAATACCTTAGATACATAATATTATGTATCCGCGTCAGATTTACTATAAAAATACATATATCATAATCACAATTAAATACACGATTGCGTTTCTTGCATGTATTCGATGTTTGTATAGCGTTAGATGGTGAGCTCCTAGAAACTATAATTTATATTTGAAATCAAACATACAAACAGTCAGACTTTAATCATGACAGGTTAATGGGTAGGTTTTTGAAAAAGTAGTTAAGAGAATTTAATTTAGATTAGGTAGTTTTTTTTTATATTGTCAACAAGTATTTGTCCCCATAATATATATGAATTCTTTGTGTACACTGTAATAGGGCTTTGAATGAACTATATTTAATGTAATGTTTTTCTTTAGGCTAATTTGTGTTCAATGTCTGTAAGTGTGCCTTGCTGATAAATAAATAAATGACATTAATCTAAAGGTTTTGTGCTAGAGATTAGTGGATATTTTCGGAAAAACGTAAGGGTTTTCTAGAAATAATTCTTATTTACTTGTTTTATTTTATTTCTTCTTCAACTGAACAAAACATGTCCATTACGATACGTCATACAGCATTATTATGTTTTTACTAGTGCGATTTATTCCAGTTAACTCATTTTTTTCCAACTAGCCACAAATTACTAAAAAAATCTCACATATTGCGTCCGTTTTTCTATCATACTAACATTTAACATACATTATAAAAAAAGTTCTACCACCCCAGCTGTTCCATACAATCAATTTGATCGGTAATGGAATCGAAATGAAATTTTCTTACGCATATTATATTTTCCAATATAATCATTGCAGATAGATACTGCAGAGTTATTTTTTCCCTCTTTATATTTTATAGCACGCCTTTCATGTGTGTATCGACGCTTTATATCCGAGTAGTTTGTAACTATCGTAGAAACTTTTATTTGGAATATTTGGTTGAAGTTGAAATGCTGCTATAAACCTAACAAAGTAAGTAGTTAGTTTGATAAATTCTCACGTTACGCATCCATCTATGCATATCGAGAATTTCTTGGGGCAACTAGAGATATGTATGTCAATTGACTTTCTTAATAATTATTTTTTAAGATGTAATTTGATATGTATTGTTTGATAATTGTAATATTGTAATTTGTTAAAGGCCATACGGCCGTTTATGACTGAATAAAATAAATAAATAAAAATAAATAAATGTATGCGAATGCATGCATTTCATTTTTAAAGCCCTTTTTCAAACGATACATGCATAGTATATGGGGTCTAACATAATATAAATAGTGTAAGGTTATTGTAAAGAATAGTTAAAAAAATATATTCCTAGCTTTGTCAAATTGTACAGTGTCTTTTAACTCAGAGTTTTCGATGACTACCCTGAAAAACGTTTTTTTTTTCAGAATACACAGTTCACAGTTTTAGAATAGTTCTTAGGAACTCTCTGGTTTCAATAAGAAATATCGCTCAGCGAAATATTCGTAGTACATAAAAACAGTAATAAAACTTCCATTGTTTGGTCTTCAAGCTCTCCGCAGTGAAACTCTGTATACTTATAGCGCCAGTATTATCGTTTTATTGTATGGCATCATCCCTACAGACATCTGGACTGGTTAAACACAATTAAATCAAACCGTATATCGTATGGCGTTGGATAGACCAGAGTAATACCATCCAGGAATTAAAGTGCTTCAAGAGTTTTCTCTTAAGCAAGTAATAGAAAACTATTAAGTTTTCTTTTCTGTTAAGGTCTTTCATTGTGCTGTTCAGCCTCGTGTTATGAGTTGGCATTCCTCGAAAATATTTTTACAATTAAAATATGAATTATTCTCATTAGGCAAGTGGCTAAAAATACAAAGAACCCAAAACAGTGTGATTAGAGAGCATGAGAAAGTATGACTTGCATATTAAAATGATTGACTATGTACACTGCGCAAAACCACTGTTAATGACAGAGTTTTATAATCTCCCTTGGTTCCCAAGAGTGCGCCGAAAGGTGAAAATGTGAGTACCATTATAAAAATGTATGCGAGTGTGTGATATACTTTTAAAGTACTTTTTCAACTATAATAATATCTTTATATCATCCCTTTCCCTCGGCGCTTGCATGAAACAGAGGCAAAAATAGAAGAATAACATAAAACGTGAAGGAAATTTGTAAAATGCTTAAAACTTTTCTCTATAAATTTACATATCATTTTTGTACAGACTTCCCACTCTACATAGACTCTAAAGAAGGGCAATTTTTATCCGTTGAGTTAAATAAACAAAACCTTTGAGAAAAGAAGAGAGGGTTGCGTACTTTCCCAATTCGGTTATTGTACGGTCTAATGTAAATAATATATTATGATTATACCTACAATACTTCAAACAGAAAGTTTTTTTCCTCAAATAAGAGTCGTAAAAACTAAAAAGGTACACCATAGAAAACGTTACTAGTTTGTTGGTGAAAATTCTTTGGCTGTTGTATGTACTTGCCTCTATATTCTAATTATCCATTTTAAATTACACCTGCAATGTGCAGAACAGGATCAATCGAACAATAGGGATTATGCAGGTAATTAGAGCACGAATCATCCAAGCGGGAAGCTGCGGGTTCCATTCCCGATGCCGACTTACTCCACCTCACGACTCAAGCTTTTATAGCTTCCCTGAAGTACTACATATTGATACTTATTTTTCAAATGAGCTTAATAATATAAATACTAGAATAAGATAAATTTGCGAGGTCGAGAATGCTGTAAGGTGGGGAAGGTGAAGAAG
Source organism: Ceraclea dissimilis (assembly GCA_963576895.1). NCBI lineage: Eukaryota > Metazoa > Arthropoda > Insecta > Trichoptera > Leptoceridae > Ceraclea > Ceraclea dissimilis. The sequence continues at coordinate 14,226,098 of OY756366.1, read as the reverse complement.
GAGACACTGATAGAAACATGTGAGGAGAATGAAACCATCTAGGCTTCCTCACTTTGTATTGCAAAGTAGGCGACCCCCGAGCAGACCATCAAAAAGATGGATTAACTGCTGGAAGTCGATATCGAATGAAACAAACCATTCTCAAACAACAGGCCACTGGGCCTTACACGAGAATAAGAAGCTTTGGCGTACGCAAAAGCTAACAGACTAATAAAAAGCTGAATGTGTGTCTTATATCTTCGATATTAAGCACAAACAATTTAACTTCTTAAATTTTATTTATTAGTCTTGTTGCTTCCTTTATCCTTGTAATTTAGTGTACAGTCCCTCATTTATCTTTGTAAATACTCCAATTGTACACTACATAAAGTTTATGTCTTGTAATTCTAAAGATTTCTCTACAACAAAGTTTCTTTACTTAAACAATATAATTTACAACTTTTAAAAAAATAAAATTTGAATACAAAACGTCTAATATGCATAACTTTACGAATTATATTGGCCGAGTAAATTGACTCAGAGTTGAGTTTAACTTTGAAATCGTCGCGTATCTTGAAATATTTTTAACTCATATTAATTAAACATTCGACTTACTTTAATACTACACTTTATCCCACCTAAATCTATTTTAAGTTTTTAACAGGGTTAAGTGTTAATGTAAAGTGTATATAGACATCTACCCATAAGAACGTCGCAACGTTTTTGTACGATAAAGTTTAAGGCATTTTAATTACGAATTTTCCACGGTACATACTGGTTATATATTTTTTTATTATTTACTGCTTAATTATAAAGTACAAGTGGGAAAGTTATGACCCGACTTGTGTTATATTTTTTGTGTAAAGGGGGGTGACAAAAAGTGTATTAAATAATTTTATTACACTGGTAACTTTATCGTCGGTCATACCAACGTAACAGTTCCTAAAACGATTTAAAAAAACGAACGAATAAGTTTTCGAATAAAGAATCACAAACACCTACTACTTCATAATTTTCTAAATTCTTTTATATTTACGAAGGGCGGACGGACATTTTTCTTCCCTTCATTAAAAATGAAAACATCATAAAACTTCTGGTGCGATAAGTTCATAAAAATTTCTCGACTTTGATGTTTTATTGTTTAATTATGAAGCACTTAAAAATTAAAAAATGTAGCATTCGCAACTGAGTACAGTATTGAAATGAAACATCTATTGAAGTCACTCCTGAACCTTTTGAAATAAACATTTAGGTACAATAAAAAATACATATTGGGTTACATGAAGATATCACACAAGTTTTTCCGTATGTAACTTCTTCTTGTGCGATTCCTTCCCAACATGTATTAGTTTGTAATCTATATTAAAGTACGTAGAAGCGATTGCAAATGCAACATTTTTAAAATACCTAAATAAATCTGGTTTATCGAAATGCTGCCGTCCCAAGTAAGAACCGCATAAGCCAAAAAGATGAAACTGCGAGATAATCGAGAAAGACATCCAGTATCTCCCGTATAACTCCGTGTATATACGAGGAATTGGGAACGGGAACGGGTTGGGAAATAAGAGGTGAGTATGGAAATGCGAACTTTTATGATTGAAAGAGATGTATCTAAGGTTGACATATTTATTTCGATTAAAATCTTAAAATACGAGTACTTACTCAAAATTGTCTTTTACGCGGCTCTTATTTAGGACGGCAGAATAAACCCAAATACATTTTTTATTAGGATGCTTAAAGGACTTTGTCTGGAGAAATAAGCATATGCATGTGGAAAGCAAAGTGTGAATTTACAAAACATGAGAACACTAAGGGACAGAATCGGGAATACAGTCATATGTGAATCCTGCAACACGGAAAACATCGTAAGATGGGGCAGGAGAAGAAGAAGATCCTGGCGTGAACACGTGGAGAGAATGGATAGTAACAGACTTCCACACGTGGTGGCTAATAACATCCCAGAAGGCAACCGCCAACCAGGAAGATCAGCAAAGAGGTGGCGAGATAGTTGGAGTTCGCTGTCCTAGGAGACCCCTGTGCAAGAAACAGATCCCCGGATAAAGCAAGAGGAAGAAGGCATTTTTGTACACGCAAGGTAGAAAAGCTGGTGTTGTGAAAAGGAGTAAGTAACAGACGTGTTGTGTTCCCACAGGAATACTTGTTAATAAATGACTACATACTCGTATAATTGACTCTGCTAACTAGTGCTAACCTTCGCCTACACGTGTTGTCTAATCTAAATAATGCTAAACACATCAGCAATGTACGCAGGTACCTGTCTAAACTATAATGTTTATTATACAGCATATTATCTCTACCTGATATTATTACTGGGTAGGTATCTAACAACGATCTGTATAATACTGGATGAAAAACATCGCTGTTTATCTATACGTTCTGTGCGATCTGGCGCGCTACAAGCAGTTAGGCAAAAGAAGCAAAATGGATGATTTTCCATACTAAAAGGGCTATAGGAAACTGCGGTTTTCACATAGATTTTTGGTTTTCTCTGTTTATATTTTAATTGATAATGAATTATAGACAACATATTGCCATAAAATCGCAATAGTCGGCCGAGAAGAGAATCCAGTTTACTTGTATTACTAAATCCATGGTACCTAATGAAGGTACAACATATTGTTAGTATTATTATTTTAATCATAATTGTGCCGAGCTTAATGAAATAAATGTTTGCTTTGGTGAGTTTATCGCAATACCGCGATTTCAACCAACTAACCCGAATTACCCACACGCGTACCTACGCTATACACTTCAGAGGTTTAATTAATACATTGGTATATATAAATTCACTTGTTATTGTGTTAGTTTAGTAATGATGAATTGTTATTTCATTTGATTTGAATCACACACAAGATAATATGTACATCAGATGCGATGGATTCTTTGCTGGAACTCCTCTCCAATACACCAAGTTCGCCTCAGATTGGAGGGTAGTATGGAAATGTAAATATTGTAATAAGTTTTATATGTGTATACTAGAAATGTAAGATATTAGTAATTAATAAACTTATTTGAATGTAGTATTCCTACAACAGTGTAGAAGAATTAAGGATGAAAATTGTCGGGCTTACGACCGACCTCGGCTGGCTTAAGTGATCACTACATTGAATATTATATTGTATATAAGTACTACGGAATGTAGGAAAAAATCCAACGCTTTACAAGAATAAAATTTGTAAATCAAAAATAATTTAACTTATTTGACTTTGAATTTGAATGTAGAGTTACTTAATTATGATAAGTGATTTCAGTTGTTCATAGAATGAATTTCCGGCGGAAATTTCGTGGTTAATTTTGACACTCATGTCAACCTAAATGTTACCATAAACATTTGGCTAAAAGAAATATTTGGATTTAAAAAACGCTTTATTTTTTATGCAAATCTTGACGCAAACAAACATTTTTTCCTTAAAGTACCTTCTAAATTTCTCTAGTGATGGTGTACTAGAACCTTCAGCCTCATTAATAAAGATTTTTCAGAAAGCTCCCAAAATCCCCTATTTATTTACTGTAAAAGTAGATTTGTCACTGAGGATATTAGCAAAGGGTGGAATTATTCTACAATCTTTGATTTATAATATTTAAATCGTATAATAGTGTTATAAATTCATCAGAAAAAAAGGATTTGTCACCTAAAATTTTAATGAAGAGCTTCACAAAAATATTAGTAATAATTTTCAAAATTAAACCCTTTTAGAGAATTTCACAAAAATAATTTAGTGGCTAGGAACTACGAGTATATACACCCCCGTAGAGAATGTAGAACTGACTCCCCACTCCTTTGTGAGTTTTTTTCGAATATCCTGTATTTGTAAAACTTTCATAAGACGTTTTATATTCTTTTAGCATTAGGGTTCTCTACCAATTCTGATTGACGCATTAATTTTGCACATAACACAGCATTCACTGGGATGTATCGTAATTGTATATTATGGGTGTAAAATCGCATAGAAAATTTAAGAGTAAAATGGGCTTAGAGTATTGCAAGAAAAATTCCGTGAGTTAGTTAGTGCCACAGGTGGTAAAAGGGATATAGTCTAATGACTCGTTTACCAAGTGGAAAAGTTTATAATTTTATACTATTTGTACTAATTTGCAAGTAAAGTAAATATTTATAATAATAACTAATAACCTATACGATCTAAGTACAAGATTACTAAATATCTTGATCTTGCTCATGAAATTATGGAGATGTGGAGAACACCTTCCACTGTCATCATTCCTATAGTGATGTCCACAAATGGTGTCATTCCTAAGAGTCTCAAAGTAAATCTTGAGAAGCTTGGATTGCATGGTGGGCTTCGATACGCCATGCAGAAGGCTGTCCTGCTATCATCTTGCAGGATTGTTAGAAGATTTCTCTCTCTATAGCTCTTAAAAACTCTCTCATGATAAGTGCATTTTTGTGCACATCATGGGAGAGAGGGACACCCAATAGTATATAGGTAGTTTTTAGTTCTATGTAATATGTTTATGTATGTTTAAAATTTTATATTATTATTTTTATTTTAAAGCTAGTTTTAATGTTTTTGTATTTTTTTGTATGAATGTATTATATAGAGCTGAGAATTTTTTGTATACTTTTGTGATAATAAAATTGATTTGAACTAATAACCTATACGATCTAAGTACTATTGTTTGTTTTTAGTAATAATAATAGCCGTGTGCCCGTTGCCGAGCATGTTTTTAGCTCCGAAGAATCGCTGTCATGTTATTACTGATTCTGTCGATGTTGCCATTGGAGGTGACTGTGAAGACCGATTCTGGACATGCATAATCTGTCACACTTTGGACAAGGATGCTCCTCATATTTGTGACGGGTCTTCGGGTGGTTCTGTTTCGCGGGCCAGTGTAATTGTTTGTGATCCTCCGCCAGTTTTTACGATCACCCACCAAGTTTTTCAGTCACTTTAGGAGTTTATATCCTTCAATGTGTTGTGCAGAACATCCTTGTATCTTTTCCGCTTCCCTCCCTGTTTCCTTTTACCTTCCGCCAGCTCTGAATACAGGAATAATACAATGTTTTTAGTAAATCACCAGCCTCATTAATATTCTATAATTTACCGAAGTATTTATTTTGTGGAGTTGAATATTACATATCCCGCAAATTTATTTTCATAGTTGTTTACTAACAAATTAATTAACAGGAAAAACACTCGATCTCTAACAAAGTATCACATTGTATGTGCGTATTCATCCTTTTTTTCAGCAATGACTATTCTGATTAATACTATATTAAGAGTACTTCACGAAGCTATGCATACGTGGCCTCTTGTAGTGTTTTACTTTATGCGTGAGATTTCCCCCTATAGTATATAGGCAAATCCTCGAACACTAGTCGCGTAATCTATAGTCATTTTTTGTGAATTTTTATCTAAATATTTAGTCTTTGATTTTACCTTTAAAAACTCAGCTAACGCCCATGACTTGTGCGATCGTAATGTCGTAGGTTCGATGCTCATTAAAATGGATAATACATAAATCATCCACTAATAAAACTTCATACTTCACTACAAATCATTTGGCCACCGAGATAAAAAAATAATCGTAAAACCCAAGATTGAAATAGATCAGAATAAGGTTGTATCTACCCATTATTCTTATCCTATCATAAAACCAATAATATTAACGGTTTATAGAATCCATTTGAGTCACTACGGGTAGTAAATTGAAAGAGTAGTTTTATGAAATACGAGGTATTGCAGACGTATAGATTTACTATTTTATAGACTACAATTTATCGATACTAGTACAATTAATTAATGACATAATTATCGAAATTATTTGTATTTGGTTTATTATATTGATCCATAAATACGGTGTACCGACAATCCATCCCCCGACATTTCATCACTCGGACAATTCGTCCTTTGGAAGCATTTTTTTTTTCAAAATTTACAAATATCAACTTAATAACCATTGGAGTAATATAAATTAAAGAATGAGCGAAAATTTACAAACGAATATAATGTTTGGCTGTAGGGTGAAAATTATGCCCTATTTTAGATCGCTCTAACGGCTGAACGCTTTATGCCACAAAAAAGGTTTATATGTCATTTTGTAGGATATTTTGTGAAGTTTATTCTTGTCCTGAGCTTCTTTTCTATAAAATGAATACTTTTTGAATTATCAAAGTCTAAGAAAAATAGTTTTATTTTCTTTTTCTTTCTGAGATATCTCAGAACGCATCGCATTTACGAGGCGGCAAAGTTAAAATTCGGATTCAACGCCCCTAAAAGCTTACGGGACGATGGGAACAAATACTTCTGTATTTTTTTCTCCGCTGAAACACCATATTACTGGACTATAAAGCGTATTCTCACGATGATATCCGTATTACGTATTAGTAATCTTACTTTTCCCGAAGCAATTTTTTGCATGTTCATTGTTCATTTATTATATCCCTCGTCTCTTATACTACGTAACATAATATTTTACTCTACACTCTACAGGGATCGCTATTTATATTTACGTCAAAGTTTAGTTTCTTATTATCGATAAAAAATGAACTTGTAATAATATGTATAAATGAGAATAGTGGGGCAATAAAATCCCAGTACTTTTTTGTTTATGTTTCTACTTTGCAAAATGCTTTGGATTATAAATAAATGAAAATGAAATGAAAATGAATTGAAAATTAAACGAAAATGAAATGAATGCTAATCTAGTATAGAAATCTAGTATAGAACCTAGGCCCGGCGCAAACGAAATGTATCTGAAATGATAGGTAAAAATGAGTAATTAAGTACTGCATAAGGGGCATTATCGAAATCAATGGCTTAAAGTGTGAAATACCTATTCGAAGTTTACCAGGGATCACATAAATTTATTAGTAAAAGGAGCATTATACAGTTACAATTGCACTTTAAAAGCGTATATGTAATATGATAAGTATAAGGTAGCCAGTCTACTTCTTACCTTTGCAGTATTTAATTACACATTTTTACCTATCATTTCAGTTACATTTCGCTTGCGCCGGGCCTGGGTTTTTTTGAGCATTCTCCTTTAAAATTGACTTTTCACCACGACTCTATCAAATTACTGAACGCGTGTTTATTCATACACACGATAATTTATTTTCTAATATGAAATTTCTTATTTTCTTTATACACACGAAAGCTGTAGTTGCGAAATCACCTATTAATATTAAGTATTACGAGACTTACGTAATAAGAACAAAATTACATTGCGTGTATCACGTAAATTTATTTATTTTAACCTAACATTTATGTATTATATACCTAGAGTAATTTGTATATAAAGAATATATATTCGATGGTTCGCGGAGAAAAATCCATAAAAATATTTCTCAGAGTTAATAAACCCCATTGAAGAAAAAAAGCCCTTCAGAAATAAGCCTAAACTTTTTCTAGTTTATTATGTAGTCTAGATTATTATTTTAAAACACAGGGTATTTTTATCGCCCATCGCATTATCGCTTGGGGATAGCTGGCAAAGATCGCAGCACTGCGATAAGCTCGCCCTAGTGAGCAAGTGTTGTCGCATCTATTACTTGTGATGATAACATATTTAATTTGTATTTAGTTCACTTATCCCCGACATTTTATACCTTTTTCAGCATTGAAGTTCGCCACCCTTTGTGAATGTCACATTAATGACAAGTGGATGGCTTGAGGGTAAAACAGAATAAAACAAAAATGAGGAAAAATTGTGGTACTGGAAAACTGGAACAGTAGTGTTGAAATTATTTAACATGCCTGTATTATGCATACTAACATATACCTACATAGTAGATTTAATCAGTGATTGTTGCTGACAGGATGTCGGATAAGTAATCTAGGTATACAAGAATGTCTAAATTTCTTATATAACTAATTAATTAAGTATAATAAAGATACCTAAGTGCAAATTCATTGTTGTGGCATTTTAATTCTCTAGAAAATCCTTACCTCACTGCTCGCTATGAAGTATTAAAACATTTTTTAATTCGAAAACAAATGTAACGAGTAAAAGTTATAATACAATTCATGTCAAAACAAAGTTTTATAAAACGTACAACTCACTTGACATACAAACAACTCAGTATTGTGGGAAGAAAATATTATTATAACAATAAAAAAAGTCTTTCGAAAAGTTATTAAAATGAAGGTTTAGTGGAAACATTCAACACGATATTATTTAATTCACTAAATTGTAATGAGAGTCTTATACTAAAATTATTTTATCTCATTACGAAATCGAATGTTTTATCGTAAAAATACAACACAAATAATAATCGTACGATAAGGAAAAACAGCCCTCCTCCTCTCGGGAGACGACCAGCCGCAACACGCGGTTAGGGCACACTAAACTGACGGTAAATATATATTTTTGTTGGCTGAAACAGAACTAGTCCTGTAGGTAGGTACCTACTGAAAACACAGTGAAAATCTACCTATGGCTTTATGCGGAAACCTCCCTGACACCTCGCACCCCCGCACCTCTCCCACCCATAGGTATACTTTGTTTCCAACCACCATCAACTTGTAGTGGATATGTGCGATGAAATAGAAAAACTAAAAAAACACAACAGTATTGAAAAAATACTTCAATACAACTTTTCTCAATACTGGTCAATAACAATCACAATTTACACAGCATACTGATCAACAGATACCTATCTAGCATAATGTTCATTTGTAGCGCAGAACAGTACAATAAAAAAATGAAATAAAATAAAACTCCCTTTCAGGCTTCAGGATGAAGTCTCGAATAGTATTACCTTCATTATTTGAACCATCCTTACGAGATCTCAAGCCTTTATCAACTCGAAACGGTTTTGTTCCGTGATTATTATTTTTTTCAAATGTTCCTGAAATAGACAACCGGATTGAAAAATCTTATTTATTCAACTTCGACAGTCAAATAAAATATCCGTTGTTGTTTGCGTTGTAAATTCCTCGTTGTCTATAACGCTTGTAATGCAAAAAAATGAATGTGTGCTCAATTTCTGTGTACAATGTATTGATTTTTACCCCTAAAACAAGACGTCTCGTATTTAGTAAAAAACACAGTTATTTTTTTTTCAAATAAAATATTCGAGAGAAACCTTTGTCAATCATTCGAGAACTCTCTTTTGGAAATCTCGATAGAGTTCTCTTGATAATATCGATAAATCATACATACATACATCTTCTCCCCGTCTATCCTTGATTGGGTCGGGGGCCCAAAGCATCTGTATATGTTCGCCAGAAGCCCCTGTCACTCGCAGCTTCCAGGACCTCTGGCCAATCCAACCACAGTCTCTCCTCGCACAACTTTGTCACCTGCTTCTGCCAGCTATTTCTGGGGCGGCCCAGTAAATCAGCATCGAGGAAAGTGCTCGATATACCTACTTGTATATTTCTCAAAAAAAAATATGTGTAAAAAAAACTGTGTATAAAATATTTAAATTATCAATCATGAATATTCATTTCGTGAAAGTACAAACATTACAATAATTATTGTAAATGTTTCAGTTTGGTTGTGACCAAGTTGGTAAAGTATAATAGACTTGGTGTGGTATAATATTTAAGTAAAGGGCTTAGGGGTTGCATGGTACAGGGCGTAGACAAGTTTATCGCCGTCAATGGTCGTTGGATATTGCCTCAGCCTGTGCTACACACGATTATGACCGTGGATCACGAAATGTTTTCCGTTTTGAAATGTTGTCGTCGACATACTGACACATAACACGAAGTAGGCACCTATACAAATAAAATTATGTACTACAAGTTACATACAACACACATAAAGCATACATATCATACAATTTGTATAGAATGTGGTGTAAATTTTCACGCATAACTTTGTATAGCGGGTAGTTTCATATTTAGGCCGTTATTATCGCATATAATGATAGGAAAATATATCCTTATACAAATTAACATTAATTTCTTCATGTTGTGAATTTAACATCCTCATTCTCTTAATTTTTAATAGCTCTAACGTTTTATATACTTAAGCGTTATGAAAAATGATAACTTTGAAATGAAAGTAATACTAAAATTTATTGCTACAATTCTAACCCCCGTTTTCACCAACTTTTACCTAAGAAGGAGACCCCTAAGAAATTTACATACAAAAACAGAGATAATATTCTATGCAGGCCTACCAACCACACCCTAATTCCATACAAAATGCAACACGCAACTCACCTAGCCTAGGCAGAGATATTTGGGCACCTAACGTAGGTGAGTTGCGTGTTGCATTTTGCATGGAATTAGGGTGTGGTTGGTAGGCCTGCGTGTCAATAAATAGAATATTATCTCTGTTTTTGTATGGAAATTTCTTAGGGGTCTCCTTCTTAGGTAAAAGTTGGTGAAAACGGGGGTACATCGTTTTTGTCTATGCGAGAGTTTAGGGAGAAGTGTTTCTTTTTCTACTTTAAAATCATGTTACAAAATGGACCTTCCTGTATTCCCATGTGAAACTTTAAGGAAGTGGTAGTTAAACAAGCGGTAATTCTCTCTTAAATACTTTCTTATCACATTAGAGAAAAAAAAAACAGGGTTCATCCTCATTTTCGTTTCTCGTTCTTTGTTCCCAAAATAAATATATCTTCAGTTCCGTTACCTTCTGAAGTCTTCTGAAAAGTTTACACGACAGAGAGAAATTTCATTCTTCAAGTGCCTGCTAAGTGCTGCTATTAATTCAGGACATATGCCTCCCTGTCTCTCAGTATATCTCTAAAGGTGTGGATATACGGGGTCTCAGGAGACGCGCCTCCAGGCACTGACAAAATGGCGTCAGTCTCTTCAGTGAAATACACGACAGGAGATTTTCGTCTCTAGAGACGGCATCTCTAGTAAAAATGGCCGACAATCGCCTCCTGTCATCAAATTCTAAAATACACGGGACTATCTCGAGACGCGAGACTTTGGTCTGTTGCTGCATTCATTCTATTAGTATTTTTGGCGCCATAATGGCGTTTGGTTTTGTGTACATACTCTAGTGTGTCATGTATTTACGAGTATTGTGATTAAAAAATATAATTATATACCGCTTTGAAATTATTTATCGATTCAGTAATGTACATATGTCGGTCGGTACTTTACTTACATGCGTATGTGTATATTTCCTTTTCTGCGTTAGTAAATGAAATAGAATACTTAATTAGACCTTCTTTTAATGTACACCATTCCTATGACATCAGTGACATAAGCCAAAGCAAGTATCGGTATGCACTACATACCCGAAACCGTTGTGAGTAGCGAAATTTTGTTTCCTCCTTATGTTCCTTCGATGGATATTAAAGGGTGAAATGGTAACTACATAGTTTGCTATAAATGTTGTAGGACATGAAGGGAATAACAAAACACGTAATGTTAATGTATTTTTCACAACTGTATTCATATTTCAAATGCAAATGCAACTCTGTTATTAATCCGCCATTATTTAAAAATAATATTATAATTATAATCAACTAACAATTTTATTATTAACAATGTACTAATATCGTCACAATCGCAGGAATGTTTAAAATTATATATCAATACAAAAACCATGTGCCCACGCGCGCCAATCCAATTCAGTTGCAAACATCTCCAAGAGACCTCAGATTAAAATTGAACATGTCAAAAGACCGGAGACGCGTCCCCTGAGACGAAAATATGTAAAATACACGACGCGAGACTTGCGTGCGCAGACCGTCTCAGGAGGCGCGCGGTATCGAGAGATATCTCGCGTCTCCGATGTGTTTACACACAAGAGACCTGTCATTTTGGTATCCGGGAGGCCAAAATCTCTCGTGTGTATCTTCGCCTTTACAAGTTTATTTAAGGCAGGGTGTCATATCAACGCCATACAATTTGCACTATCATTGTGAAGTATATGGGTAAGGGGATTGCCTATATATAGTTATGTAGGGAGATGCGAAACGTGTAAACAAAATATAATGAGAGAGTGACCCAGTCCTCTAATAATAAGTGATATGACGCTGTTGTCCTCTCTGGTGTCTATAATCCATCTTATAATCCCATCAACATCACCCCAATCCGGACAGTGACAATACGTCATACTCATTATATCATAATATGTACAAAGTAATAAAGAAAACTAACAATATGGAAACAAATTCCATCTTAAGTTCTTCGTATCAGTATTAAGATGCGTAGTTTTGGGATATGGGTTTTCATCGTCTTGTTATAAATGTTTGCCGAGACAAAGTAGTCTTGTTATGACCGATACCTTACCGACCGTACGTAGTTTAGTCAAATATTATGTAGGTAGTAAATTAGTAACAATGTCGGATATTCGCACTCTAGATGTGATGACATTATAGTCTAGAAAATTGGGGAGTATTCCAGGCGGACGCGGGTTCCATGCCGGTCCACTTCATAACACAAGATTTGTAACGAATTTTGTGAAAACGAATCATGATTGATTTTTAAAATATATTTTTGCAATCGTTTAGACCGCAGGTTCTTGATAAACTCTCTGTAAACTAGTTTCCTTTTTAAATATTTACAAAATCTGTGGAAGATACTAAACGCTGTTTTTAATTTTTATTTTTGAAATATTTTCTAATTATTCTGTCGCCCATTTTCAAAATGAAAATGTAAATTCATGATTAATTGTACAAAATTTAAGAGGATTTTTAGAAGTAGTAGGTTAATCGGAGTGATATAACTCTATGTAGGGAAAGGCTAATAGGGGAGGGATTCAAATACCAATCAAAGATTAATTCGGATCAGTAATCAAAAGCTATTGAGCTTTAGAGTTAGAGAGATGCCATTCAATTAGTTTTACAGATGAAACGAGAGTTGGTTCAACGATTATTCAGTACTTCCTGAATTGATTCACTGAAATTCTCAAAATCATTGTAGAGACTGCTTCACATTTTAAGTATTATTTTGTTTCAAAAACACAGTAAATGTTTCATGTTTCCGCTATCTATGTGAGTATTTGTATACAAATACTCATACGAATATACATATGAATTGAATTACGAGTATGTATAGTTTTTTAATGTGAATTTTAATATTTTTGATTTACAAATTTTACTCTCGTAAAGTGGTGGTAAATTAGTGGATATGATCCCTACTATGCGAGACGAAGGTCTGGGATCGAATTCCAGCCGGGATGAAATAAAATGGGGAATGTTTCTCGAGTGTAAAGTGATCACTTAAGCCAGCCGAGGTCGGTCGTAAGCCCGACAATGTTCATCCTTAATTCTTCCGCTGTTGTGGGAATACTACATTGAATTTTAATATTTTATTTTTTGTTGCCTTAGGGACTAATATAATAATCTTTTTTTTCGCAGAAAGCTTGAAAAGCTTGTGTTGTGAAGTGGAGTAAGTCGGCATCGGGGATTGAACCCACGCCCGCCGGATTAACAGTCGAGCACGTTACCAACCAGGCTACCGACCACCTCATTTATGTCAGTTAAGAGAAATGAAAATGTGTCTTTTTTTCTACAACGAATTATTTCTTGTCATTTATTGGATTTATTATCTAACGATCTTCCTAGGCTTAGACATATCATACTGCTGGTGTAACACATAACAATTTTTGTTTGTTCAACATTGGATGACATAAGGGTGGAAAAGGGTTATATAAAAATAATCTCTAAACAGTTGTGGTCCTTATAGTTCAAATTCCTGCAAACATATTTTTTTTACAAAGTGTGTCTCCTTATAATACTATTTTATATGAGTTAAATCAACACTTGTAGCTATGCCTACATAATATGGTTGAGGACATGAAAATAAAAAGGATCCGACCATCTGTGTATGATATATTAACATTGTTGACAATAGTTTTTCCCTTTCCATAGGGTCGTGTTGATCTCATATAAGTTCTTATGGCACTTTATTTATTCATACAAACGAAGGTTCAACCTTTAAACTTGGAAATAACCCGACTAATAATATTTGTTTGAATTTTATGTTTGGTGTCTTTTATGAGGTTTAAAAATGTTGGGAGATTATTTCAGTGAAACTAGTATCTCTGTATTATAGTGAAAAGAAGCTTTAATACCCGGTGCAGGCCGAGTAAAAAACATTGACGAATAAATGTGTTTATTTATCAGCAATCTGAGTAGGTTGAGTAAATTAGCGATTAGCAAAACCAACCATCAATACTTCTTCTTAAGAACAAGACCACTTCTTCAGGTCCTAATTCCCTACCGACTGGATTATGGATGTTTGATCGGACTCATCACTAACCTAGATAATTTGCGTGTGCATGATTTTGAGCAACCATGGATAATCTTAATGAAATATTGCATCTATATTATAATCAGGTGGAGTTGGTTCTTGTAGGTGTTCAGTAGGAGTTAGTTAGAGGTGGTTCTTAGATGGAGGCCTTGGGATAAAAGAAGAGGAGTAGGTCGACCACAAAAAAAGATGGGCTGACGATATTATCCCAGTCGCGGGTAGCAGTTGGATTAGCAAAGCTCAGGATAGAGAAAAATTGAAGCAAATGGAAGAGGCTTAGGTATATCCAGCAGTGGAGAGACGGCTGGAGGAAGAAGAAGAAGATTATTATAAGGTAAATACGAGAAACACATTATTTCAATTACTTTTACTTTGATGTTTATAGCTTATGTCAGTGCTAAGATTCTCGTCTAACCAACCTCTCATCCAACAACTTGCTTTTGATATCATCCAGTTTTACAATGTCAAACTGATCCTCGGATGTGTTGAATCACATTTCACATACCTAATAAATAAACACTTATACACACATACACTCTGAAGTATTATTATGTTACATTTTCCTTTCTAGATACAATTCTTCGTCACAGCACTGCCAGCGCGCCCCATCTCAGATTATGATCTTGTTTCCTTTTAACAATATTTCCAACCAGAGCTGTAATGTGGTTTTGTCCCTGTTTTTGGTTTATATTTCACCCGGATAATGATCACAATATGAATAAAATATTACCCGGTTACCACGGCGTGTAAAATATATCTGAGAGATGGGACATATGTATATAATATTATGTATTATCAGATTATTTTGGATATATAATGTATCTCCGTCTAGTCTGTAACAGAGAGCTTGTATTATACTGTAGAGAAAGCGTAATGTGTGGTGCCTTGGAGTCCAATTGGTGATCTGCACGAGATAGGTATACTTTTTGAGCTTTTAATATTCATTTCTGGGCTCAACCCATACGACTCATCTTTGGTTAAGATACTATTTTTAAAAAATCTAAAGAAAGTCCAATAAACATACTCAGTGATTGTGCCTACTTCTACGTATATCTAGCATGGGCATTGACCAGCCTCGAAGCTAGGAGAGCAAAAAAAAAATTGGTATATCAAGAAAATAGCGTAAATAGCGCCGAATTTTTTTTGTGAGAGATAGTGAAGAAGGTCGTGATGTGGTTTGGTTTATTTGAAAATGTGTATGATATACTGCACAATAATATGCATGAAAAATGATTTTATAAAAAAATATAAAACAGCGCCGCAGGCAATTTTTTAATGAAATAATTGTATTTTGATGGATTTTTATACTCGTTTTTAGAAAATTTATGATAGATGAGACGTGTGGAAATAATATGATTTTTTGTGAAGTTTTATCATTCAGTATGAAAAAATATATACCTATTCAAATCTCCTGCCCCCCTCCCCCCTCATGACGACGCCCATGATATCCAGTGATAACTCTTTTCTTCTTTTGTTCTAATTAATTGTTCGCCTTCTATTGAAAAGAAAGATTGAATAAATTAATTAATAAATTGTCTCGATCTCGTCTAAGAGTGGATTTATCACAATTACCTTTCAGTCATCCCATCATCATCATCACCCACCTTTCAGTATTCTCCATCAAGAAATAATAATTACGTAAGTAATTAATTTACCATGACATAAGTAATTAATATTCAGCGAGAAGGTTACAGGAATACAGAGGACAGGTGGCAGATACATTAATAATTATAAATTTGATCCTTATTAAATTGTTTTCATTACATTTCGAAATTATTAGTTTTCAGATACAATATTATATAGAAATTGAAGTCTGTCAAGAAATATATGGTCTCAAATAAATTGGAACTACAATTTCATGTACTGGCAACAATGAAATTTCTATTTTGAAATCCTAGAAAAGTATTGCCAATATGGTTACCAAAAATCTACGTGTAGCGCCCTAATAGAAGCCATATCTTTCTTGAGAGACTGTAAAACAAAATTACACACGGACGAGATCACATACAAGACGAAATAATATTTATTTGATATTGTGTTTGTGTAATTGTCCAGATAACTAATTAATGTTCACTAGGGCAAGCTAACGCAAGTATTTAATTAAAAATAAAAGAAAGGAACAATGAAAGCAAAAGATAAAAGAAAACATAAAATCCAATACCGATCATAGAGTAATATAATGATAAAAATAACAACAACAAAAAATAAATAATAAACAGTAGGAGGAGAAACAGCACACAATAAACAGAAACAAAAATAGGGTAAAAGAAAGTTCACCCTTAATTCTTCTACACTGCTGTAGAAATACTGCATGGTTAAAGATGGTGGAGGCACAGATAAATCTATTCTAATCGTATACCTTAAGAAACTGCGTGCTAAAAGGATTATTTCAACAGTTTAAATGTACAAAAAACATGTACTAAAAATATATAAAATCTTCCTGTCGAAGGAGATTTATTTTACAGCAAACGCAGCAACTTATAAAGTTCTTCTCATCCTTGTGAATTTTCGCTATACGTAAGGTTTCTAAAGTTTTTTATTTCGATTTGTGCTGAAAGGTTTCATGCTTACTACATGATACAGGAAAATAATATTCATGAAATTTTATGTTTTCAGGTTTCAACGAGATTTATTTTTTTATATTTTACTTATTTCCTTTTGAATAAGATTCCAATGTGGCTTTAGAAAACTTGTATAATTAAGTTTTAACAAGACAAACTCGGGGCTTTCAATGTATCTTGAATAACGTAATTAAAATACGTCAAAAAGAAATCATTTTGTATTACACTGCTACGAGCAATTATTAATTATGAAATAAAGTCAACTTTAAAAGCTCTTGATGGAACTTATGAATATAACAAAATCAATTCGTTCCTTCGTTAACTAATGACTAAGTAAATTTTAATTAATTGATTCGTAATAACTATCGCTGTTCGCCCAAAAGCTCGCCTCAGCGGGCAATTACAGTAGTTAGTTGCGGTTTTCTTGTACTTTTCTAAATGTTTCTATTTAGAACGGGACGGGTTAGTTGTGTTGGAATACACATATTTTGCGGAACATCTCATACCCACGCTACACGCTTGGAAAGCTCCGGGCCGAGCTGGTGTTGATAAGTAAAAAGGCGTGTGGATTGCGCGTTTGTCTTGGCTCGAGTAGGCAACCGACCCTTCACGCCTTTTTACTCATGAGCACCCGCTTGGCTCGCCGCTCACAAAGCATATGTATGAGGCATCAGATATGCTGATTCACCTATCACAGGTTTGCCAAAAAAATATTTCTAAAAAAAACGTACAAAAGTGAAGACCATAACGCATGTGATGTTGTGGTTCTTGGACGCTCACATTCCTTGCACCTCTTCTATTCTTCTGTATATTTCCTTTTTCATGCTTTAAACCTTAATCTCTCTACATTTCCCAACCATCTAAACTTATTCTGTTTCATTTTAGTCAAAACACGTCCGTCCTTGGTGGCAGAAGAAGGAAAATTTATACTTACATTTCATCCAAGATTACTGAAAAAAAAAACTGTTTTATTACATGCGTATTCTACTGAATTTATTTTATTAGTTTGATGTTAGTTTTTAGTATCTAATACATATTTTTCCTACCTTTATAAATCATACGATTTCATAAAATCATTACTATCTCTATATAGTCTATAGGTAGCAGTGGCTAGGGGTGGATTTCTTATTGGATTACGTCAAATTAGACACTTTTTTTTTCTTTTTAAATGAATCTGGGTTTATCGAAATAAACCTAAATACATCTTTGTACACTTCACAGAAAGCTTAAAAGCTTGTGTTGTGAAGTGGAGTAAGTTGGGGATTGAACCCGCGGCCACCGGATTAACAGTCGAGTGCATTACCAACCAGGTTACCGACCACCTCATATATATTATACCTATCATTTATCTAAAAGGTAACTCGATGGGAATCGTGTTCTTAGGTAGCTTCGCGCCTGATAGGTAGCAGGGTATAAGTCAGTAAAGTATCTCCACTGGTTTATTTGCCAAACAATACGTGACTTGTCTATTATGTATTAGAGCTGAGAATTCTTCCATTTTTATTTTCTACATCATTTCTGATTCAGTTTATTATCTTTGGTTTGATTTAGTAAACTTTATACGATGCTCAATGTTAAGTAATAAATATTGTTGTGTTTCTCAGACATTCATAAAGAGATATTATTGTGCTCATAAAAACACTAGCCTTGTGTTACATATTCATAAGTTTTTTTTTGTTCTACGAAAAAGAAGATATATCTACATCACGCCATTTTTTTATTATGCCTTACCCATCGGTGGCAGAAGCCATATAAACCATACGAAATAATAATGATAATACGCCTTTTGACAAAAATTTAGCCTGCGGCGCCGCTACTTTCACGATCACTTTAACAATATTATTATTATTTATTTATTGTGGCAATCCACCCGTAAAGAGTGATTTGTGTCAATACAAAAATAAATGAAATTAAATCAATGCAATATTAGAATAATTTTGATAATAAGATGAAAGATGATGATGATGATTACAAATAGACTTATAAAGAAAACAATAAAATACACTAATAATATTTGACCTACTATAGCATATAATCAGACTCATCAATTTACCCATTTTTCTAGAAAATTACATATGTCTGTGCCCCTATTTTTTGTACATTTTTTTAGGGAGACATTTTTCATTCCAATTATTTCGGAACGTATTAGTATTTATAAAATAATGCGTCATAAATGAGGTGGTCGGTAGCCTGGTTGGTAACGCGCTCAACTGTTAATCCTGTAGCCGCGGGTTCAATCCCCGACTTACTCCACTTCACAACACAAGCTTTTATAAGCTTTCTGTGAAGTATCCGATCAGGGCATGGCAGATGTGCCGATTTCTTCCACAAGTGTGGCTGGCTGGACTCCCCTGGCTGTGACTGCGGGGCGGAGAGACAGACTATGCACCACATTGTATCCGAATGTAGCCTTAGAGCGTATGCGGGGAGTATCAGGGACTTCTTCACACTGACGGATACAGCGACCGAATATATTTTAAACATTGACATAAACCTTTGACAATCAGATCCACCTGTGCTATTGTTACTATTCTATGTCCTTATTTTAAGATGTGATGTTAAATGCCATACGATAAATAAATGTGAAGTATACAAAGATGTATTTGGGTTTATTTCGACAAACCCAGATTCATTAAAAAAAAAAAAAAAGTTTTTTTTTTTGTTGCTGATATTCATAAAATAATGAGTTCTATATTCCATACGTGTAATGTGTATGTATAGAGCTAAACATAATGTCAACCTCATCAATCCACAGCCCAACCTTGGAAAAGTAATTTAGTGTGACATTTCACTGGCGCTGGAAGTCGCTTTATTTAATAGCCAACGCCGCGACAAAATCGTCATTTAATATTTATGAGGAACAAATCTTAATCTCCATTACCTTGTGGCAAAATCCTTGTGGCAAAATGGAGTTCCATTAAAATGAAACTTCATTAGTTTAGTAGCATTACATTTCATAAACATTTGACATCAGTGGCGTATATAGGTTTTCATTTCAGGGGGGGCGAAAAAACTCCTGAGGAAGGCAATTAAAGTTTTAACATAGACGTAGTAACAAAATATGTAAAGCGCCGCAGCCGAAATTTTTTCGTGAAGGTGAGTGTCAAAGGTTGTGTTTTAGGTTGGCATTATAAGTGTTGTGTTAAAAATGCAACAAAAAAGAAGCGCCGCAGGCTAAATTTTTTTGAAAAATGGGTGAAGTGATGAACCTGGGATCTTTCTATAGCAGATGGTACATCATTGTTTGACATTTCGGGGGGGGAGGCGGGCCCCCTCGGCCCCCATATATACGCTACTCTTTGACATTATTAAGAGGATATGGATATTAAGATGCGAAAATCGCGTTGGGAAAAGGAAGATTACTCAACTAATACTACAGATAATTTACCTACTAACTCTTAAAAGAACATAAATGAGAAGGAATATGTTTTAGTGACTCTAGTGGTTACAAATTTGATAATTGTGAATTTCCTCATCATCTCATCAAAAATCATCCCAAAGCTACCTTAGTAATTTATTGTAACTTGAAATTATTCCCGTAGTTTATTAGATACTATTAAGATTCCGTAATTTGGTTGATAAAATTCTTAAGGTAAAACGCAATGATTTTTAATGGATATTTTTTTTAATTCTGTCCCCTTTTCATGCAACAGGCCAAAAAACGCTATTCTTATTTTACGCTTATACTGTCATACAATTTTTTTTTTAAGTTTAAGCGATACATTGCCATTTGGCAATAAGTCCGCCAGAGCAATTAAGTATTTACTATTTATTATTATAATAGAACTATTTTTGCATAGAGCATATTGCGCTAGAATTTTCAATTAAATATAGGCATCACCCACGCTTTTTGATGTGACTGCACTTATGCAGATGCTGATGTTTTTAATGACGATTGTATCAATGTTTGATCTTGCAAAGAAGCGGTCATGGTCTGGTCATGCTTTGGTCACCGAAGATATTATTAAAGAGTTTATGTATAATAAACGTTCGGGATTTCGAAACAGCATGATAGGAAATGCTAGGGAAATATAAAACGTAAGAAAAGAATAATAATAAGGGTTAGTAGGTATACTTATCTGTCAAAATCTTCTGTCTAAAAAAATATTCCTAGTATTTACGTAGAAGAATAATTCTCCCACTAACTTGTCATCAGCATTTATATTTTCCGCTCTAATGAGCAAAATAACATTTTTTCTTTTGCGTCTTTCTTAGATAACATTTTTATATAAACATACAATTCCCAGTTTTTTTGAAGTGACAGCCAAATTACGCAAAGCTAACTTTTTTTCTTTGTTATTCAAATTTATTATAATTTTCCTATCATATTCATTCGACTTTCACGTGCATGAGCAACGTGAGCACTGAGCAAGCGATTATGTAGACAGGTTCCGTGAAAAAATAAATAAGCATTCAGCCAAAGGTATTTTAATTTGTTCGTTTAAAAAATCTACTTAACATTTTTGTAAAAGAAAGACTATGGCCTCTGAACTGAAATATTCTTTGATGTTCTCATAATTGAATAAATTTTGTACTTATATTAAGCGAAAATTTAATATTAAAATAGTCATTCTTAAACCGATTGAAGTTCCAATAGTTAATATATTTTTTTGACTTTTTTTTACAGCTAGCATAGTTTTAAATAAATTGTTAATTTGGTTGCCTAAAATGTGCCTATAAATTATATCCATTGCACTTAAATTTTAAAACAAGTACCCAGTAGTTGTTAACTTTAATAATAATTCATGTCACTCATACTCAAGTGAAGTAAATAGCCTTTAAAATATAATACACTTACTTTGCATTCAGTAGTAATCGTGTAACAACTACCCTTCCCTAATGTAAGTCGGAGTCCTTCGTGAGTATTTTATGAAGGTTTTATACTCCCGTTTCGTAAATAATGTTTACCTAATCTATTGTTGAGCAAGGAGTGGATACAGTTCCTATGTAAACATATTCCAGTCCAGAATGGCTTGACAACAATACAAGACTTTAGGTTAATTTTAATGTTCTCCTCGACGATATAATAAACGACTTTCATACTTTGCGACGAATTATATTGTATAGTTGGGTATAGGAGCCTCGATAGGAGGATATTTCGTTACGGAAGACGCACAACAGAGAGGATTTGTCACAGTGATTCATCACAACGTCAGGGGAACCTGATAAAACAGCAGAAGAAGAACACAAAATTTTCCAGTCCAAGATGTTAGCAGCGCAGACATTCAGAACTCATTGAAATTGTCCAGATTGTATGCCAAATACTTTTGTGCGATACAGAATAATATTATATCTATAAATAGGAGTTAGTGTTCACTTTTGTGCAATTTATTGTACCTAACTGTCATCCGTGTAACTTTATGTTACTTTAAACAAGTAAATAAAAAAATAACTACTAGTTTTTTTTAAACAAAAAAGGGATCGGGGCTTCCATGCACATACCCAAATACTTTCCTGAACACCTTTACTAGGCTAAAAGCCTGTATCGCAAAGTGTGGATTACATCACCGTCAGCGCTGGGGTTTAAACCTGTCACCTCCCGCTCGAGAGATCGCTACCTCAACCGACTGCGCCAACCATGTACTTATAATATATAATAATTTATTAATTAGTCTTTGAAACATAAATGGTGCTACACAAATGCCTAAACACACAAGTATTTATTTGTGTAAGCCATACGACGGCGTTATTATGAATCTCTTTTCCAATGCCTCTTTATACTATACCAACTCCACACAACCCTTGGATCCCTCGAAACGCTTTACATATTTTTTGCCTCTGGAGAAGGCCGATCCAATGTGGTAGAAAATCGTAATGTCATTTAGTTTACACAATTGGTTCAAAGTTTCAGAGCTCCAGCTAATTTGGAGATGAGTAATAAAATTCTATTGCAAGATTTGGACAATAAGGCAAAAGAATAAAATGTGAGAACTTTTGTGGCTGTGATTATTTAATAAATCCATTCATTTAATGTTAACGTAGTTTCGTGACTTGACATCCCTATGCCTTTGTGAAATGTATAAACGAATCAACAAACACTAGACAATACGAATAACCTTTAGTTGTAATAAATTCATAGTGTGATTACTATAGTAATAACTGTGATATGAATATAATAGCATGACCTCAGGGCAGTACCCATACACAGTGGTGGAATATATGGGAGTGTATGTTCTGAGGGTTAATGACATGTTAATGAGTTTTATTTCGTCTATAGTTCATGGTTCATGAATAACCGCTCATGTTTTTGAAAGCTCTATTAAGTACGGAATATAAAGCTTCATACACACTCATGAGCATGAACATCTACGCAAATGATCCCGAGAACTATCGAGAACGAGAAAACGTACCTACGCACGTACTCCATGTTAACAAAAATTTAATAGATGAGATAAGGCACATAGTTGATGTCAATAACTGTAAAAAAAATACGTATTTTCACAAAAATTACAATAGATTTCAGTTCTAAACCCACAGACAGACTATAGTGTTTAACCTGTAATGAATATTTTTATAAATAAATAGGCGATATTTATTAAATTCTAATATTGGCTTTTCAATGCTTAGATAAGAATCTGTCAAAATAATCTAAAAACTTCGTGGTTATTGTATTCGCCCGCAAATGGATAGTCGCCTTTACTTTAGTCGCTAGATTGACTCGCCCTAAGTTGACCTAGGATTCCTAGGAATATGTTATTATTTATTCACGTAGGTGTTACATGTTACACAATGTTACGTGTGTATTATTCAACAATCAATATTTTTATCCAACGGAATAGATTTTTATCGCCCTACATAAACAAGCTAGTACTTTATTTATATACAAAGTAGGTATATATGAATTTATTTTAAACAGTTTTACTGATCCTATACAATATGAGTAGATATACCTAATCATACTAAACGTTTATTTACGAAACCTGAAATCTGAAACTGTGAAGAATGTTAATGTGAATACGTACTAGAATCATTGATTCTACGAACTGAAAGATAAATATAAAAAAATGATATTATATTATATTGGGATTGCAAATTTTGATATGAAAAGAAGGCGTAAAAAGAATTGGAATACATGGTTGGCGCAGTTGGTTGAGGCGGCAGTCCCTCGAGCGGGAGGTGCCAGGTTCAAACCCCGGCGCTGGCGATGTATTCCACACTTTGCAATACAGGCTTTTAGCCTAGTAAAGGTGTTCAGGAAAGTATTTGGGTATGTGTATGGAAGCCTCGATCTTTTTTTGTTTAAAAAAAGCTAGTAATTGTTTAGTTAATTGTAACCTATCGATAACGTTAACTCTGCTGATGACGATGTCATAAGTTTACGGTGAATTTGTCATTTTTCAATCAACCCGAAGTATCCACGTTTAGTTCCCAGATTCGTAGTTTGACTAAGAAGAATAGTGAATCACGATCACGTAACACCATGTGTGCAATATATTGCAGCCTGGTGTTACATTTTGCTCCCTCTATCTGATAGAGTAATGCTGAAGGTATATATTTATTATTTATATCATCAATGTTCTGCCAAGTTTCAGATGCTTTAATGCACAATACACTCAGGGTATTCCTATACATAATAATATATAAATAAATAATAATGGTGCGGATTCTGGAACCTTCCCCGGGGGGTTACGGTGGATGTGACAATACGTCTCTCATAATGGAAATATACATATTTGATCCAGAGTTTTGGCTTGGCATCATGATATTCCGACGTATACTAGAACCTACACACTAAATGTAATATACCCACACCTACACCCACACAACATCTACTATATGTTGTCGTTATTAAATAATGATAAAGTAAAACCTTAGATTATTATGTCTTCCATGAAGTTATGGTTAGTATTTGTCACATCAACAACACAGCTAAGTAGTCATAATTCATCATCAATTATCACTGCATACACTAGGAATACTACGCCTACACATTACACCATTACACATGCTCACGCTGCACAAGTTAACACACCACACTACACAAACACATTTCTCATACATTTTTCCAAAGAGTAAGACGTCGATCAAGTTAATCTACACACGGTTCACCTGAAAAAGCTAAGTAGATAAGTAGAATCGACTTTCACTCAAGGTTGAAGTTTTTTGGAAAACTGAAATTTTGAGACACAGTCAAATTTATTATATCATTATCATCACTGGCGCCCACTGTGAGCCTTGGCATCCTTCAGAATTCTTCGCCATTCCATTCTGTCCATCGCCCGCACCAAATTTATTATACACTTTTTGAATATTTTATGTACAAATTTTCCGGTAAATCTAATTTAATACAAATGTCTTTATTATGTTGCAGTAAAAGTATTAAGTATAGTAAGTTGAACCAAATGACGAAAAGCTTCGGGATTAAGCGGAAAACTTGTTGAATTATCACAAGCTAAATCTTTAAGTTGTTGTTAGTTGGTTTGTTGTTTATTTTATTGGATCTTATCTCAACGATTGAAGAATATTAATGAGATACAATTCAGCATTTGAACGGATTATATTAGACTTCAAAGTATTTGGGAAGCTTGTTAATTTAAGAATATAAGAAAGCAAGTATATTATATATTATCTACTTATAGGTATGTATTAAAGTTTCAAATAGTATCTACCTATCAAGAAGGATATTTCAGAAACGTAAAATGAGTAAAATATTATGAAAATATAACGCATAACTTACACACCTAGTTAGTTTATAAGTTTAAAATTTAATACCTCACCAATTAATATTTAGAATAATATATATTGTTTTTCTTACACAATATTGGAATTTCTCCTGAACACCTTTGTACTTCAAAAAGTTTTATTTTGGTTGAGATCCGAAAGTTTGTAGCAGTAAATTTGAAGGAATATTCTACTGCGGAGTTATAAGATTAGGGGAGAGTGATTCCTTCGTAAATCCAAGACTAACAGATTAGAATTAAACAGTTGAGTAAATTATATTATACCTCCATCACGTAAAGATTTCCCCTAATAAATTATACCTCAATCAAAGTATCTCATTCACTCTTTTTCTATCCTATCAATGCATGTAAGTACCGAAATAAATACTTCTTTGTCCAAAGTACACGTGCTTAGTTCTGAAATATACGCAAAACTCACTCATTTGGATGTCAATAAGGGTGCGGGGCCGGACATGATCTCACCACTATTACTGAAGAGGTGCGCACCTCATCTCACGAGGCCACTGCGATTGCTTTTTAACAGGAGTCTTACCGAAGGTTGTTTCCCTAAACTGTGGAAGGTGGCACACGTGACGCCCATACACAAGTCAGGTAGTAGATCCGACATACAAAATTACCGTCCAATATCAATATTGTCTCAATTTTCCAAGGTTTTTGAATCTATACTCAAGGATCACCTGCTTCACCATCTGAAGCCGTACTTACTCGAAAGTCAGCATGGCTTCGTGAGTAAAAGATCAACTGTGACTAATCTTCTCGAATATACTGATTATTTGTATGAAGCGATGGATGAACGAGTGCAGGTGGACTCTATTTATACAGATTTTCGGAAAGCATTTGATAAGGTAGATCACGTTTTATTAATTAAAAAGTTGAATCATTATGGGGTCCATGGTAATTTGCTCCGCTGGATAGAGTCATATATATCAAATCGTTTGATGACAGTTGTACTGAACGGTTTCAGGTCCGATAGCGTTGCTGTCACGTCAGGCGTGCCCCAAGGATCTGTTCTCGGTCCTCTACTGTTTACTTTTTTCGTCAACGATATTAACAAATGTTTTAAAAACTCTAGCTTTTTGTTGTTTGCCGACGACCTTAAGATCTATCGCCGGATATACACCGACGAAGACTGCGTGAAGTTGGAGGAGGATCTGGACAGATTAAATATCTACTGCAAAGCTAATAAACTTCAACTGAACTTGAATAAATGCAATTCTATCACTTTCACAAAGAAAAGAAATATAGTTCACCACACCTACGCAATCGATGGAATTGACCTGAAATCGTTGTCCAAGATAAGAGATCTTTGCTTTCGAGAAGAGATAAGCTTTCGTAGCTCTGACATACCAAACCTGCCTTCTTTGACATGCAGACGCGAGCTACTTGATGCATTAACACTGCGCAAAATCTGCAATTCCGACTTGGATACCTCTGCCCTCTTATCAAAGTTGAACTTCTGTGTGCCATCTTCTACTCGTAATCATAGACAATTTTATATGAATACACCATCTACTAACGCCGGTGTAAAAAATCCTTTATACAGAATCACCCACAATTTTGATAATAAGTTTGGTAACATTGACATATTTGGCTCATCTCTGCACGCATTCAGGAGGTCCGTAGATCAGGCACTTGCGGGGAACTAAATCCTCTCTTCTCCCTTCCCCTCCTCTCCATTCTCCTGCTTCCTTCATCCTCTGGTACATTGTTTGTTGCATTATGCTGGTTTTGTTATTTTATGTGCAAGTCTGAGATTATGTGCGTGAATGTGTGTGTGAGAGAATGTATGTATGTGTATATGTATTGTATGTTTGTGTTTGTCCTTCTGTTTTAATAATGAAACTCTGTGTTATATGTTATATGGCTTATTTGTATTCACCACTAAGAGGGCAAGATGTGAACCATACATAATTGTTTAAAAGTATAATGTCGTACACACACACATCTTGCCTGTAGGTGAGTCTTGGAAAATAAAAATAAAAAATAATAATAAAAAAAATAAAAAAATGCGTTATTAGACGAACCTTTGAACTTACGATCGCATAACTGGAGAATCGAATCGAATGTGCGTATGGGGTATGTCTCGCTCGTAAAACCCAAAATATTTCACGAAATGTGAAATAATTTCCGCAATTTTATATGTATAGGGGCCACGATTTACTCTGGAGGTCAGGCAGTTCAGGATTGTCAAGCAAACATATTTTTAATCATGTTTAACTAATTGGTACCTTTTTTACCTAGCTATTATTCTCGTCTCGATGGCCGAACCAGAAATCAAATTGACCACCTCTTAATCAGGGCTTCAAACCGTTCTGACTTGCTCGA
This sequence comes from Ceraclea dissimilis, assembly GCA_963576895.1. Taxonomy (NCBI): domain Eukaryota; kingdom Metazoa; phylum Arthropoda; class Insecta; order Trichoptera; family Leptoceridae; genus Ceraclea; species Ceraclea dissimilis. The sequence continues at coordinate 14,198,393 of OY756366.1, read as the reverse complement.
TGTCAGGACATACCGCGGAGTTGACCTGAGCTCAGATCATGAGCTGCTTGCTGGCTCTCTAAAACTCAGGTTCGAAAGATTTGCAAGACCACCTGCACCGCGGATACTTGATGTACGTAGGTTGGAGTGCCCTCAGTCGCGTATTCGTTACGAGGCTGAGCTGCACAGGAAACTTGAACCCGAGAGGTTTCTCTCCGACATACCCTCAGTGGAGGCTGCGTGGGAGAGACTCCGAGAGGTAATTAAAGAGTCAGCTGCTTCGATCATTGGATATAGGGACAGGAAGAATCCAGGCTGGATGTCAGCGGAATCATGGAGACTCATTCAGGATCGTCAAATGTTAAAGGTCCTCAGAGATGGCGAAAGATCCCCGAATAGGCTGGAGACCTTGAGAACTCAATACAGAGAGCTTGACCGCAAGGTGAAGCAATCTGTACGTCGCGACAAACGGCTTAACATCGAAGCCACCATACAGCGGGCAGAATCTGCAGCGGCCGTGAATGACTCGAGGACTCTCTTCGAAATCTCCCGAGAGCTGGGCGGCAGGGGTCAGAAAAGAAGAATGGACGCGGTGCGAGACCGCAACGGAAATCTGATCTCTTCGCCTGACCTGCTTAGGGGGAGATGGAGAGAGCATTTTGAGTCAATTCTAAACCGACCGGACCCCTCCTCGCCCTTCAACATTGGCGAGGTGGAGGGAGACCTAAACATACCACGAGCGAGTGGTATAGTTGAAGGACCTCCGAGTCACGGGGAGATTGTGTCTGCTGTAAGGAAACTCAAGAATAACAAGGCTCCAGGAGATGATGGTATCCATGCAGAGCTCATAAAATGCGGCATGAACGCACTCATTGACCCGCTTTACCACCTCTTCAATAAGATCTGGAATGAGGGGCTCTGCCCAAAGGACTGGAGGAACGGAACCATCATAACACTATTCAAAAAGGGGAACCCTCAGGAATGTGGAAATTACCGTGGAATTACTCTACTGAGCGTACCCGGTAAGGTCCTATCTCAGATCATCTTGAACCGCATCCAGAAACCAATCTTAGCCATACTGAGGAAGCAGCAATGTGGCTTTGTGCCTGGCAGGTCCTGTTCGGACCCAATTTTCTGTGCCAGGTGTGTCCTCCAACAATCACAAGAGTATAACTCGCCAGTCGCTTGCTGCTTCATTGATTTCGAAAAAGCCTTTGACAGCCCCCATAGAGAATCAATTTGGAAGATATTGGCCCTTTACGGTATTCCCACGAGGCTGGTAGCCATGATCGAAGCCCTGCACACGGACTCGGAGTGCAGTGTGAGAACCTCCTGTGGTCCAACTGACACCTTCAGGATCACAACTGGGGTTCGACAAGGATGTGTACTGGCGCCTTTCATCTTTGTTACCGTCATGGACTACCTTCTCAGAAAATCCACGGGGAACTCAGGGGGAGTGCCGTTATTGCAAAGACCTGCCAACGAAACAAACGTGGGAACTCTACACGATCTAGAATATGCGGATGATCTCGCCCTATTCGACACGTCTGTGGGTGGACTACAGCACAGCACTACAATGCTCTACAACAACGCGACACGCCTTGGCCTCAAGGTCAACACTGGCAAAACTGAGTACATCTGTAACGATGCATGTCCGGATAGGGTCACAGCTATGATTGTCAACGGCAATCAAATCTCCCAGGTAAACAAATTCAAATACCTGGGCGCCACCATCACCCCGGCAGGTGACCTCCGGACAGAACTGCCCATTCGCATCGGAGCTGCCAGTGGGGCATTCAACAACATGGACAAGATCTGGAAGGCATCCGGGTTTAGTATCCAGACAAAACGCCGCCTATTCAACGCCTGTGTGATCCCTGTCCTCCTCTACGGCTGCGAGTCATGGCACTTAACCAAGGCTCAAGAGCGTAAGATACTCAGCTTTGAGAATAAGTGTCTTAGGAGGATACTGGGTATCACATGGCAAGAACGTAAAACCAACGAATACGTTCGACGGCGTTCCCAGCAACGATCAATCCTGTCAGTAATACAGGAAAGACGTTGGTCGTGGCTGGGACATGTTTTGCGAATGCCCAACGACAGCTGGCCAAAGAGAGCGCTGTTTTTCCACCCACAGGGGTCCCGACGCCCCGGAAGACCCTCTTTCACAGTGCACCGTTCCTATGACAACGAGATCAGAGCGTTAGGAATGACGTGGAGAGAGGTAATATCACTCGCACAAAATCGCTCTGAATGGAGACGCCTGGTAGCCTCCCTGTGCTCCCGAATGGAGACATAAAGGGCGTAGTAGTAGTAGTAGTAGTATTATTCTCGGCATTTGTACTTTAAGCTGAAACTCACCACTGTCTTATTTTATATTACCTACTGTAAAAGTTATTTATAGGTATAAAAATAGTTGTATTTCTAAGTTAACGTGACGCTTACTATAAAAATGTACTAAAATAAAATATATATCTCAACGTAAGGGATCTAAATAAAAATGCCTAGGTTCTAGTATATGTATTATATCGAATAAGTTTCGTTTTCCGTATTTTATGTATCGAGAATTTAAGCGGTACTTTGGTTTACTTAGGAGTATACCTCCACCTCTATTTCTTCTCTTGTCCGGATTCTGAGATAAAACCAAGTCGTTTTCTTATCTCTGATACTTCTCACTCATTCTTCTATATTCTTCCATTCTGTTCAGTGTTCAGTGTAGGCACTCCTCCATCCTCCATTACGGAGCTTTACAATACTTTACCCTATAAATACGAGCTTATCGAAACAACAATATACCCGATATAATGTTGGTAGTTGAATATTATGACTATTGAGCTTTCTCTGCTGGTTTTACGTAGCTTTTCCCTGAAACATGGAGCACCTATAGCCAAGTAGAAATAAGTATAATAAAGTATTTGGTATCTTTATGACGATGTGAAAACATATACCAATACTTTGCAGAGCATTACTACACAGGTTGCAATTTTATTCAAAACGGAATTAGGCAAGCACTTATATCTTTTTCAGCACAAAGGCAGCACAATGACAAATGTACGTAGGTCACATTTAAGTGTTATTTTTAGTCTTAAGGGTGTGCATACCGACATTTCAAAAATTTCTAAAAACGGGAGACCTTCTATCTCGACAACCGTTACCAAATATTCTTCGGAACAAAATAGGGTAGATGTATTGAACCTTTATCTAGGGAATAACCGTAAAAGATTTTTTTTATCTTCTATAGATTTCTCAAAAAAATATATTTAAAACACCTCTGATCTTTTTTCCGAAAGATGGATACTCGTTTCCCGAAAGTCGCGGAATATTTTTTTTCTCGTACTATTAATATGCATTAAAATCTAGGGAATAACCGTAAAAGTTTTTTGATAGACCCCAAATTTTAGATAGACCGAAAATTAACCCCAAAAAATGGAAAAAATGCTATTTTTACCATTTTATCGTGCGATTGTCACGCAATTTTGAACCTTAATGCCGTGGGAAAAGACTGTGACGTCATTCCTGGTGCCATGCCCTTAATTATCTAAGGATGCACGCACAAGACATAAATTTGTTTACCAGCATGACCAACTTGTCGCAACATTTAGAATGAACAGAAAATTCTATTCCTGTAGTCTGAAATATCATTTTAGTTTTTAAAAGACACTCAAAATCTATAATCGTCACTGGTTTGTTGGTTACTTTTATAAATTTGGACTACTCCGCGCCAAGTAGATACAAAAAGCAGAGATAATTATTTTATTCCCGGGACATTTCATACGAAATGAAACTAAAAAAAAGATATTTGTTTTATCGTCCTTACATATTTCAGCGGCTGCCTCCTGAAATCTCTGCGATTAATCTTGAAGCGTCTACCTGAGCAACGCGCAGATCCTATCTCTCTTTTTTTTATTTCGCAATTCTAAAAATCTCATATAAATTGTTCAACAGAGACGTCTTTTCAATAATTCTGCCAAATAAAGGTCGGCTCATCCAATTCGATTACCTTTACATTGACCAATGACCAGTGGCGTAACTAGCATTAGTGCCGCCCGGGGCGGACTCTGAAAATGCCGCCCCACCCGACTCCTTAAGTACCTATACAAATACATATCTACGATACCTACCCATTGGTGTCTGCAGTTTTTAAGGTAGGCGAGAGCAACTAAAATTTAAATATAGATGTGGCACAATAAAGCACGTAAATAGCGCCGCAGGCGAATTTTTTTTCATAAAACTAAATGAAAATGAAGATCATGTTGTTATAGGTTTGTTTACTTTCTTTAAATAAAGATATAATAAAATAAATAAATAAAAACTGTATTGCACATAACTTTACACACAAAGGACGGATTTATCGCCTGGTGGCGATTTCTGCCAATCAACCCAATAAGTACATATCACAAAAAAGATACAGAAAATATCAAAAAAGAGCGCCGCAGGCGGAATTTTTTGGACAAATGGTGAAATGATGAACCTGGTTATATTTCTATAGTGGGTAACACACATAGTTACAGGTATTGTATAGGGGAAGGGACCATGCAAGAAGTAATGAAATTTTAGCCTTATAAGATATCAAAAATCTATCTTATTTGAGCACCTATAAATAATATGTACCTAAGACGCGAACAGGATTAATTAGCGCCGCAGGCAAAATTTTTTATGAAAATTATCGTAATTTAATAGATTTTCATAGCAATTTTAGAAAACTTGAGGGATTTTTTTTAATTTGTGTGTTTTATCAAGATGTTTTTTATATGTTGTGCGATTTTGCCGCCTCCTGAATGCGCCGCCCGGGGCGGACCGCCCCCCCCCGCCCCACCCTAGTTACGCCACTGCCAATGACCAACATTAAAAATTTACGTAGCAGGATCGGCACCAGGGCAAACTTACTCTAAGTCAATCTAATTAGGTAAGTGTAAGATTTTTTTCATCACAATCATTTTTCTCTATTCTTGTGAGCAATTAGCAAGTTGGATAGAGACGTGAAAATGGCACAAATATCTTCTGATTAGTCCATTAAGTAAATATAAGGTCACTAGAAAATTCTCGTGCCAATAATTATGCTTGAACTATGCATAAAAATGTAGTTCTGGGATTACGACTTCTCGAGGGTTTGCTCTACGACCTCCTGTATTTATGCTATCAGTATGGTATCTCAACCGATGTACAACCGATGTGAGATGGACCCCTACTGGACCAGTTAAGAGTAAAAATCCTTCGGGAAGTATCGTGGAATTCGAGAAACTTCGACTATAAAGCCCCAGTTTCTACAACCACATTTTAATCGTTCCTAGATGTGTATGTATTACATCGAGTTTCTAAATCACTTTTAATTTTATATTACCAATTCTGTCTTCATTTTTTTTGTAATAATGTGGTACTTATTTAAAAGCTATACACAGATGAGCTTCATTGGGCATATTATATTTTTTATAAGTAGAAAGTAGAGAGGGATTCACTAAAATCTTTTATGAGTGGAGTTTTACGTAACTTTTGAGATTTCGCTAGATATCGAGTTTTTAAAATTATAATACGTACCTTAGTATAATTTCAGTGGTGCATAAGTGAAACCACGATAAGCTTTTCGCCGAATCATTCTAGTCCCACATTAGGGAAAAAAACTATGTTGCCGTTGTGTGAGAATTATTTGGGACTCTAAGCTCCTGTGGCATAAATAATTCATGATGTAAGAAGTAAGGGATTAATGTCCTTCGCTACAGTCTACACCAGTCATTCTCAAAAATGTAGGCCGCAATCTTTTTTTGCGCATAAAAAAATCGTGGAATTCCACCCTGGAAAATGAAATGATATTATGATGTGTAGAAAAACCATCCCGAAAAGTGATAATTAAAGTTCAGAAAGAATCAACTCCTTTTAATTACTTAAAACAGTTTAATAAAAGTTAATAAATAACCTTTAGTAGGTACACCTTTGAACAAAAAAAAATACGCGTGCCCCGCTTTGAAAATCATAGTCTACAACACCAAAACACTTCTTCTCTACATCTTGCCTTTCCTTTAATTTTTAAATACCTACTCTCATGAGAAACAATCCTAATCGAATCAGTATTTTTCCATCCAAGGCATATGTAAAATAATCCTGTCTGAACATTGTATGTATTAATAATTGCTCAGAATCATCTGTCTTTGGGTTGGCTGGTACTGCTGGTAGAAATTGCCACAAAGGAATAAGCCCGCAATAATTTGTTCAATAAAGAGTATTTTGTTTTCTATATTTTTATTTTTTAAGGTTATCCGAATTATGACATTCAACATTATTTTAATTAACTTTTTCAAGTTTCAAATAGATGGCGGGAGTGTAGAACGAAACTCGCATATGATCAAGGGTATTCAATTATATACTCCACGCTTTTTTTATTTTTCCATAGATGGCGGGAGTGTAGGACGAAACTCGCATATGAACAAGGGTATTCAAAAATATACTCGACGCTTTTTGGATTTTTCCATAGATGGCGGGAGTGTACAACGAAACTCGCATATGAACAAGGGTATTCAATTATACACTCCACGCTTTTTGGATTTTTCCATAGATGGCGGGAGTGTAGAACGAAACTCTCATATGAACAAGGGTATTCAATTACGTACTCCACACTTTATCGAGTTCACCATAGATGGCGGTAATATAGAGGGAAACTCGCATATGAACAAGGTTATTCAATTATATACTCGACAGTCAATACATTTTCTGAATTTCCCCGTGAATGGTGGTAGTGTAGAATTAAATTCTCACATGAACAAAGTTATTGAATGAATTGTATTCGATAGTAAATAAACTTTTTATATTTTCCCACAGATGGTAGTGGTGTACAATTAAACTTACATATCAGCAAAAAATTGATTGATTTGCCGTTTTACCATTTTTTTCACATTTCTAAAATACCTATTGTCAAGGAATGTTAAATAATAAAAATACCAAAGATATAAGTAAAAATATATTTTTATTTTATTTTTATAATAATTGTAATGCTTACAATAGACATAATATCATACAAAATTTATAATTATTATGCTACTGTATTAAGATTATGTATTTACCAAAAAATAAGGGTAATTTCTACATAAAATAATAAGGCCAAGCATTCAATATAATTAAAACTAAATAATAAAAGATACAATATATGTATAATATAATATGTATAAAGTTATAAAAATGAGATTCCTAACGAATTTATGTCTTAAATTTAAATAAATTGGTGGTTCAAATTATAACCTATATGTTATCAAAACTTTAAAATAATATAAATACAAAAAAATATACATGAAGCTCGTAAGTGTATAAAATTAAAATAACTTTATGTATTTTTTTATAATTTTACGTGATGGTTACGTACAATAACTTTACATGTGCGTTAAGTTTTTAAATTTTACAAATAAATTTATGATGAGCTAATATTATAAAGTTTTAAGGCATTTGTTGGACTAATTTAGTAATACACAAAATATTTCTTAAACAAATCAAACAATAATTAATACTAAATTACAACAAATACATAATTAGTCAACAAATGGACAGAATTCTGATTAAAGGATGCTATAATACATGTAGGTAGAATATATATTTTTATTATTTTTTAATAATTATTATAAAAATATATTTGCCTCCTCAATGTAGATGTAGTAATATTAAATGGCATGTCAGTCTTTATAATATAAGTACAAATTAACAACTATTTAATATTTTATCATGAATGATAATGAAAATAATAAAATGCGTTTAAATACAAAAACACCAAAGGCCATTTCACAATTTTAAATATGAATTAATGCACTTTAAATGCATTTTTTACAAACAATGTTAGTGAAATTCTGCAAATTTTCTATGACGAAATCTTCATTACGACATCGCCGTTTTATATTGATGATTTCAAATTTTTACTTGCCATATATAAAAAAATACATTTTTTTACATACAGGTAGGTATTTTGTAAATGCCAAAATGAATGACTTAATCACGAAAGGGTTATGTAACTCACATTTTTAATGTTAAAATTTGTAAAACACATTGTCATCTATGAATATTATGTTCTAACTTGCAAACTGTAAGATTTTTATAACTGAGAAGCTGTCCTAAACAAAATAACATGACTGACAAAATGAATAAAACCTAAGCCTAATATTTATAAAATAACCTCTGAACTTACCTTGCAAAAACATACATTAATACATAATATAACGTAAACTAATCTTTAGATAGAATGTGAATTAAAGATAACAAAAAATTGTTTTCAAGAAGACAGATTAACAATTGTACTTGATTAAGTATTGATTAAAATAAAGTATATTTTACATTTTATAATTACATAAATGTGGTTATAGTAAGAGAATAGAATATATCACATTTTGTCAAAAAAATATATGATTATGCAACAATATACCAAGGCACTTATAGAAATGTAACATTGAATTCAAGTAAATATACTGAAAATATTATTTATATAAAATAAGGCACAATATTTATAAGAGTATTCATGAAAAATTGTGAGAAAAATACCATAAATTCTCAAGTAACAATTTAGCCCCAAATTGGTTCTAGAATGGTTCTAGAACCAACATGTGACTAAATTGTTACTTATAACTGTGATGTAATGACATAATCATTTAATGATAATTTATACTAAATATCATTTATTTTACATTTAAATACAAATACCATTTTCACGACTGTTTGGCTACAAACATTTTTGGAATACATTTATTATTTCAAGGTTAGGTTTTGAAGGCTGTTTTTTTTAAGTGTTAATAGAGGTCTTTATTCGGCTCAACTACGTGACCATAAAAAACCCTATATAGCGGCTAAAAAAAAACAATCTAAAAAACCTATCGGGTTCAACATTGAATGCAACCTAAAAATGTTTGTTTCTGAGACAGTCGTCCATTTTGTTCACATGTACATATATTACCTATGTACTTACATAAATAAATGTGACATTTAACCAATCCCTTTACTCTCATTCCACAGAATAAACTTACGTATTTTATTCGGGAGAATAAATAATCCATTATTCGTAACGACTCAATAACAAAATTAGAACAACAAGATGTTGTTAGAATAGATTTATTCTTTAGAATGAGGACTGAGAGGAATGCTCTTATTCGAGATGAAATAATAAAATATAATTGACACAGCACTGTCGTCAAATGGTGAAACGTTGTAAAATAAAACACAGTTTCTTATTAATCTACATATTCAAAGTTTCAAACCATTAAATAATGAAATGAGACAGTAGAGAATGTATAGCAATATGATGTACACACAAAATATTGACTTTAGCTCTGTTTTGCTTCTAGCAATGAAGCCTAAGAAATCATATCGCGTGATTGCGGAATTTCCGAAGAAATGCGACTTGAAACTTTAACAGATTTGAACTTCTGAATCTCATTTTATTTTATCCTAAGTTTTCTTAGATGTGTACTGGCACAAATCACCCAGTTAGGGTGGACTGCCTAATAAAAAAAAAAAAGAATTGACATACTTCTCGATACCGAAGTAGGTACATATTTTATCTAATCTTTTACTTAAAAATGATCAACTTTCACGGCAACTGTATTCAAAGTTGTAGTAGCGGGTAAGAGTATGTTGTCCCACGATGGTTGAGCATTGGGTTCAGTGTCCGTCGCATTTAGAGTGAGACCGAGTGACGGAAGAGTGTTGGCACAATGTGGCAGACGAAGAGTTACAGGTCGAGCAAAGCCGAGACCTTGAGGACCGCACATCACTAGCGGAGAAAGGAGGGCTTCACCTGATAAAAAAATATAAAATGATTACTTGATTTTTTCGAGACCCGTTCGGGGAACAATACCAAACCATGCATGTAGAAATGTGGTAAAAAGTGTGGGTAAACTAATTATCTTGAATAATGTGTTGAAGATAAATTATCTGTTTGAAAATTTGGTGATCATGTGCTTTACTGATGTTAATTAATATTATTGATTATGAAACACAAAAAGTAGTACATAACAATTTTTGCAGTGGAGTGCAACTATTGTAGTTAAAAAATAAGCAAGTATTTGATTTTTAAAGGAAAGGAGGAGATTAATAAAAAAAAAAGCACATGCAATGATTTGATTAAACAAAATAATAATCTGAAATATGAATGAATGAAAATATTACTACTGGTTGCATAAATCATTCGTAACAACACAAAAAAAAATATCTAAACTATTCAAATGTTATTTTCTCTTCATGAGAATCACAAATTCCAGAATCATCCAGGTCTACCTGAAAGAAATTTCAACTTAAATCATGCATTATTAATTCTATAAAACTTAACACATCCAATAACCACTAAAAATTACTCCTCAAGTGAACCCATATCTAAAGATACTAAATAATAAAAAATCCATACCAATGACATTACGAAACAAAACAAATAATACAATACAATAATATATCAAAACTATACCGAGTTAATGAGGTGGATGTTATTCTATCTACGTACTATATTCTAATATAAATAATGTGTCTATTCCTACACTAAACAATACAACCATGCAATGTATTAAACTCCATCTATGTGACCAAGCATTATTCCTGCTTTTCTAAGGACAAACTCTACTTGTAACATTATCCATGCAACACAACACTGTGCTCACAAATGTGCATTTCAATCAATATTTATTTACCCTTATCCATGTCAATGGGTGGGCCTGGTGTGGTTTGATTGTGTCTCGGATCTGATACGGTAAAGTATATCTTCTGCTTCACCCCGGGTAAGATGGCATCAGGTGGGATTATAAGAGAAACACCCCACGAACGATCTTCCAAAACCCCTCCCTCACTATCGAATATTCCCCATGTTGTACAAGGACCATCCGGTCCACCGATTTTCCCCTTTTGTCCAACAGCTAACACCTCCGTGTCTAAGACGAGTGGTCCAGGTATTACTGTCGTGTCGTGACCTTCTCCACTACTGTTGGCAAAGGTGCCTGATTTATTGTTGCATTTAAAAACAGGTAAAACAGTTTCATTCTCTCCGATGTCCTGCGAAGTGTAAGGTGTACTTTGTGGTTTATATTCAAACTGCATGCTGCACTCAGATTCATAGTGAGTCTCCATTGATGTGACTGAATTGAAAGCTGGATCTCCAGGGTGTGGAGGCTTGTCTGGTACAAACTTCACTTTAGGAGGCAACCGAGACTGGAACATGGGTTCTCCATGTAAAATTTTAGATTCGTAAATTAAATTGTTTTGTTTCTCTTGGTCAGTCTTTGGTTGATTTCTAAGAGAATCAAAGTCTACATTAGTATGATTCATTACTATATTCTTCTGATCTCTTCTTGATAAATGTGACATTTCACTCAATTCATAACTTTGATTTGATAGCTTATTATTGATGGCAGTTGGCATATTATTATCATTTTTAACCTCGTGACGAGATTCATATATGACTTCATCTTTAAGTTCTCGTTTAGACACATAAATTGGGTCACGAGATGTGTTTCCTTCCAACCCTAATTCTTTTCTAGACTGATATATTTTCTCTTTCTTGGCCTGATTGCGAAGCCTTATAACTTCAAATTTATCGTCAGCCTGTACTTTACTAAGTTCTCTAGAGGCTTGCAAGGCTGCCTTTTGTGTTAATATTTCTTGTTTACTAACATAAGGACTTTCAGAACATTTTTTTGAACTGCACGGTTCTGTCATAGCCATGGAGGATATATTCTCACAAATACAAGAAGGTTGTTCAGAAGTTGGAGTATTTTTAGGTGAAGGGTTGTAGTTAATTGGAATGTCTGTTAAAGGTTTAACTTGTAATTTAGGGCTGTAAGCCGATTCTCTGGAAGGAGGTCTTTGTCCCAGTTCAGCCCTGGTTGCGTAGGGGTTTTCCCCTAATTTTAATGTGGCTAAATTATTAACAACAGAGAAATCTTCATCCTCTCTATTAGGATTTTTATTTTGCATTCCTTGAATTTGTTGCCTAGTGCCATATGGATTTTCATAGTCTTTTTGTGAACTATCACATTTATTCTCTAAATTTCTTAGATTCTGAATCTCTGCCTTGGCAGCATAAGGATTCTCAGTAGATAGTCTATTAGCCCTGATTTCATCAGACATTTGACTATTACTCTCACATGAACTTCTTTGTCTCATCATGTGTTCCCGAGTGCTGTAAGGATTTTCAGAACAAAGTCTTTGTCTAAGCATTTCTTCTTTAGTTTGATATGGGTTTTCCATTGAATGGTTCCTACGTTTGGCGAAATCTTCTCGAGTTCCATAAGGATTTTCATCTCTTAATCTCTGCCTTATTATTTCCCCTCTGGATGCATAAGCACTTTCTCCGCTCATTCTTTGTTTGAGCATTTCTTCCTTAGTTCCATAAGGATTTTCAGCACATCTCTGTCTCAATAATTCTTCCTTAGTAGCATAAGGGTTTTGTCTCGTATGTCTGATAACTTCACTCCTTGATGCATATGGAGACTCTGATGGTGGGTGTTTAATTAATCCATAGGGATTCTCTTCAGTTCTTTTTTGACAACACTCTTGTCTCGAAGCATAAATTGCTTCCCTTTGTCTTTGTACCTCACTTCTTGAGGCATAAGGACTTTCGTAAGTCTTCTGAGTGATAATTTCTTTCCTAACATAAACTTCCTCAGAGCCTAGCCTTGAAGACTGTTCTTGAATGACTTCTTGCCTGGATGAATAAGGACACATGGATTGTTTCTTTAATATCTCTTGTCTGTTAGCGTACGGAGACTCTGAAACACTCCTAACTTCACTTCTAGTTGCGTAAGTTCTCTCAGGTTTAGGAACAGCTCCATACATGGAATCATTATGCTTAGACATATCTTTACCAGGATAATATGGTTCATGTTTAATTTCCATTCTTCTTTGATACACTGGGTCTATAGCAGTGATCATATTAAATGGTTTAAACTGATAATCGTATAAACCACGCCTGGTATACTCAATCAAAGAGTTCTGCCTTCTTAAGAATGGTTTTATTTTCGGTTCAGTTTCCATGTCGACGAGAGAATTTTGTCTGCGAAGTTGAAGGTTTTCAGCTGGGTTAGGGAATGGGCCTCTGTACATATTATCACGATCAGTGAAGGAGGTTTGTCTCTTCAGAATGGGTTTAAGCGGTTTAGTTTCACAAGAAGAATTACTACGGAATAAGCCTTTAGACTTAGGAGGGGGATTGCCAGTTGACATATCGGAATATTCTCTTCGCATTACTGATTGCTTGGAATAATTTTGTAGATCTGTCTCACAAACTGAATGATGCTTAGAAACTTTCTTAGATTTGGATCTAAACAAATCTATGGTGATACTTCTTAAGAATGAGGCTTTTCTAGATAACTTCTTTTTAGGTTTTGGTGTTGCATTGCTCATATCACTATCCATACCATCGTTGGAGTAATGTGGAGAGCTGAAGGATTCCCAAACAAAACAATACTCGATATATTCTCCATTTGCACACAAATTATCATAAAAATAAAATAATGTAGGGACCTGACACTATAACAATGTGATTTTTATATAATTTGAAATAAATTTTAATGTAATCTTTATAATATTATCCCAAATGCATTCAAATCAATAATACAATCAGATGAAAATGATACCTGATTAAATCACTCTTATTGATACTCGAGGTTGTCCGCTGGGGACTTTTGTTTGGTTTAGTTAAAAGAGATGAATTTACGCAACAAAAAGACTTACTGTGAAGTGAATAAACATTTGTTTAAGACATCAAATAAAATTAGGTTGTCTTAAATGGATTGCCATGATTTAAAATTGATTTGTATTGTTGATTTGAATGCTTTAAATAATGCACTAAGATGCAGACACACTAACTGCCAAAACCAGTTTGAATAAAATAATAATATTATAATATATGTGCAAGGATTAAACATAAACCACCAAATATAGATGATAATAATATTACGAGGTGAGGCTAACCTCAAACTAATCATGTATTACAAAGAATGGATGAATATTTAGTAGTCAATACACTAAAACATGAGCGCACTATTGTAATAATGTAGTACTAGAACTAATTATATATATTGAATGATTCTCCCATACATTTGTTAGTTTTAAGCAATGAGTGTTTGCATGTTAGAGCAATAGGGGGGGACTAAATAATGAAGCATGCAAATAAATCAGGTAATAAAGTATTAAAAGTAATCCTTAGTTCCACATCATCATTAATTAATCATTAAACTGAATTTTTAGAGTTGCCCTGTGAAGGTGACATTTTGATTGGCCTTCAGCCAGTAATATTGATTGTAAAAGTATTGCCAACAACAAAAACAACTCGGTGAGCTCGTGTTGTAATAATCGAGACCGACGTGAATATGTATATTAAACAGAAGGAGGCCACAACAGTACTTTTTGTATGTGTAATTTGAACACAACCTAAGGGGACGAATAACATTATGCAGGTTTAATGATAGACATAATTGCAAAAGATTGCTATATTATTTTACTTAAGCATCTCAGGTGGTCACCATATTGGCATTTTAACGTGAAGGCCTATTTAAACCATGCATTCATGTCGGTCTCCTAATAATTATAAACTATTATTGTTATAAGTGTTCTTTTTAAAAAAACGTGAATTCAAAACTTAACTGTGTGCAAATGATAAATGAGAAACAATTTAAGAAATGGAATATGTTTGTGTTGTATGACGTGACTTACCTCACATTGTGCATGTGTTGGGGTTTTCTGTACAATTCAAAGGCTGAACCTCTCTGCTCACGGCTTCCAGCTAAATCTAAATAAGACAATAATTACATTACAACACTATTTCAAAAAAATACATACAGTCCATTTTTTTTTTCAGAAGTCTCACGGAGCAAACTTGGTTTAGTGTTGCTTGATGTGATAATAAGATATGGTTACATTTTTTTGCTACATTCAAATTATATTTTAGAACTGTTGGTCAAAGAAATTAGCTAATTTTTGGATTGTTGGAATTAAATGGCAACATTGGTTTTCAAACTTATGATGGCGGTTTAAAGGGATTATCGGAGTATTTTTTTCTTTTTCCAACTCGCAAAACTATCTTGCCTATACATAAAATGATTTCTCTAGCACTGCTCTGTAATATTTTCGGCATTGTAGGTTACTTGTAAAAGATACAATGTGAGAATATTGCGAACCTTTGACAGCTCTTATAACAAGATTCGACAATCAGGGCTACCAACAACACAATTTGCAACTTCACTTGCAGCTAACGTCCGCACGGTGGCCAAGATAGAGAAAACCATTTGTAGTTGTTCTGACTGTACCAATGTTGCCAACATCAACATAACACATATAGTATGATTCTCACCTATGACATGTGCACTGTTAGCGTGTGGTGGTGATCTGACATGTGGTGGGGGTCCATTATAAGGAGGGGC
The DNA here is from genome assembly GCA_963576895.1 of Ceraclea dissimilis. NCBI lineage: Eukaryota > Metazoa > Arthropoda > Insecta > Trichoptera > Leptoceridae > Ceraclea > Ceraclea dissimilis. Next base: position 14,183,049 of record OY756366.1, on the reverse strand, counting down.
TTGCGGTGGTCCTTGTCCTCCATACATACTTTGCTGCAAAAAAAGCAATCGATATTATAGAGACATCTGTATGAGATAATTCAAAGCTTCAATTGAAGTAAACATAGATCTTTATATTAAGTAACCTAGATGGCGTACTTGATGCTAAGTATGTAGTGAAGTAAACTGGTGCCTACAAATTGGCAAATGGTATGGAGAATTTTGACATTTCGTAGGCAACGTTTTAGAAATTTTGTTGCCATGGTTAAAAACTGAATTAGTTATAACGTTATTTAGGAACTAAGCGATAGCTTTAAAGATGTTTTAGTTTTTATTATTGATACCTTGTTAATAGTGTGAGTTTTGCGACTCTAAAATACCAAAAAGTGCCGAGCGTGTAATTGCGTCACTTCCTTACTATTGAAAATACATAAAGTCAGACATCTAGGGTACTTAATATAAAAGTCTACAGTAAATCTAAATGAATGTATAAGTGAGATATCTGTGCCAGACTATTCAAAGCTTGATTTGGAATGTTCACATTTGTGTTCAATTTTCTTCTTACCTGATGAGGGTGATGATAGGGATGTGACATGGAGTGTGCATGCTGTGCTTGTTGCTGTTGCGGGGATTGTTGCCAGGCGGGCCCCCCTCTACTGGGAGAACCTCCGTAGCCATTCTGCACTCCATGGCCGACCATCTGGCCACCTCCTCCGTGCATACCACGTCCATTCATTTCTACTCCCTAAAACATAAAACATTAGGGTTGCCTATTTCATTCCTTCATGACAGGAGGTTTTCCTATTTTCATATTTGTTTTAGAAAATTTGAGGTTGAAATAAGTGTAACACAATTTTTTGGGATAAAAGCAATGAATAAATACTAGTTCAGAAAAATAAATTGTATTTTCTCTCTCTCTCTTTTTAGGCAAAGCACCCGGTTACGAGTGATACATGAAATTGTATTTTAGTCAAACAATAATAAAAAAAAAAATCCTGCTTAAATTCCTTCTTAAAAATACTTCTTAAAATATGGAATATCTAATTATGGTAGATTGTACGGATTTTTATTGCAGGGAATTTATATAACTTATATTTCAGTGGGTACAAAAAACTGCTAAAGGAGATATTTGGTGCAAAATAATAATTAAGTCTGCTAAACTTTTAAAGAAATTTAAATGTTTTTGCTATTGTGATTAGAATTCAACCATTGCAGTGGTCCATTGTATTAAAATGAATTTATTGTTACTTAATGGAAGAAACTTACCCCATTGCCCACACTATAGCTCTTGGCGTGCTGTGGTGTGGGGGGTGGCTCAGTGTTGCCCACAACAGGGGGAGGTCTGTAGTGTTTTGGTTTAGGAGGCGGCACTGGTTTATAGAATGCAGCCCCACCTGCTTTACCGATACTTCCATTGTAATCACCGGGATTTGTGCTGTTCATCTTAGGGCTCCTGTAAATTCACACAACAATATAAAATTCTACACAAATTTGGCCATCTGTCATAAAGCTAACATTTCGTCATTTTAGTTCTTGTTTGTCTCACAGACAATTTATGGCCTTCAAGACCTAGTTGGAAATACCTGATTCTTTTTAAACTCCAAGATCCTCTCATATTTTCAACTTCTAGTACCTACAGTCTGTCAAGAAAGATGTGGTTTTCGATTTACTTGTAACTTTTTGGCAACCACAGTGGCAATGTAATTGTTACCAGCACATAAAATTGTAATTCTAAACTATGTAATCCGAAACCATATCTTTCTTGGCGGACTGTAAGGTTGTCAATAATAGAAAAAAATAAACTTTCTCTCAAACAATCAAGAAATAAACCAACGACTTTCAGAATTAAAGACCATCCCAGTGCTCGAAAAATCTTCAAATGTCTCACAATTTTTTTTTCCACTTACCCATATTTGCTATAATCTCCCGAGTTATGATGTGGTCTACCCTGTGGTGGGGGGACATTGCTTCTTCCATAGACCCCCTGGGGCTGCCCACCATAGGGGGGCATGCCTGGCTGTGTTGGGGCCGCACCGTACAGACCATTGCTGTTTCCACCATACTGCTGACCACCGCCGTACTGCCCTCCACCACTGTATTGACCGGGAGATCCACTGCCGTCCATCAGGAGACCAGAATGCCGATGTTGAGGACTGCCTATTGGTTTGGCTTCGTACGTATTGCTAGAGGGAGGGAAAAACATTGAAAAACACATTTGGGTGACACAATAAAAACACAATATTTAGAAAAAATGTACTTAAAACTTAATTTGGGGATATTAAAATGCATACTATGTAAACCTAAGTCGGTCAAGAAACAGATGGTTTTTAATGACGGTGTTAACTGCAGCTTTATATAGTGACAACACTTGAAGAATTCCAATAGAAATGCATTGTTGCCAGCTTACAAAATTGTAGTTCTCAATTAATCCGAGACCATCTGTTTCTTAACATACTGTACATTTCATAGTAAAACTATAAAAAGCATGCATTTTGAACGTAGAATAGATCGCCCATGGGATTAGAAGTGATTATTCAAGCTACTGACCCTTTCAGTACTAATCCGTGAACATTTTCCCATACAGAAGACAGATAAGATTTCTGTGCTCGCTAAATTGCACTGCAGAAATCAAGCAATTGTAACACAAATAATACAAGGGATTGGGAATTAGAAGGCATGATGAAAAAATTAATTGGAAACAATGGGTGGGAATAAAATGATAAAAACAATTTCATATCATCATTTTAAGGACAAGGTTATTTGACAAATATTACACAAATGGTACAGATTACTTGGAGAATACTGAAGGTTAAACAACGAATGACAATGAGGATGGATCTGGGACGGACGTAATCTGACGGATGTTGAGAGGTGAATTACCTGTCAGTCCTGGGACCGACTTTGAGATCGTCAGGAGCATTGGGTCCTAACCTTGAATTAGCCATGGAGAGTGATGGATTTCCTTGTCCGCCCGGCGCGTACGAGTCGTAGGAAGACATACTGTCATAGGAGTTCTGGAAATAAATAAAAAATTTAATGAATACAGTGCAGACAAAATATTATGCAGTATTAATTTTCTTAGAGATCGCGGCAATGTGATAAGTTCACCCAAGTGAAAAAATATTATGGCATTTACTTATTACTTGTTTTGCTAACATGTTCCTGTATTTTGTTCTCTTGAAATGTAAATAGTTAAAAGGTTACTGACAGCTTTCGTCCATATTAATTGGACAATTTTACAACCATTTATATCCAGAATAAACATTGCATTAGATTTAATTGAATAAGCGAAACTGGTAATGTTTACAGACTTACAGTATTGTTTTGGTGTCTATATCGGTCGAGAGATCCCTGAGCATTGGGATTCTGCCTCTCCGGGGTGCCTGGTCCAGTGCCGTTGCCCGATGTGCCATTCTCCAAATTGCTGCTGTTACGTGGAGTGCCAAACAACCTCTCTTGGGCACTTGGACGAGTATTCTGTAAAATGAAAGACAATATATTAATAAACTAAATCCTAGATTATCGAGAAAATATATAAAAATAGAAAGAATCAAGAGTTTGCATTTACCTGTGAATGATGCCTCAGGGCTGGAGGATTCCTACCCGGGGTAGGTCCTGGCAGCAGAACACCACCCGGAGGTTTCACACCTCGGTCTATTCTCGGGGGAAGTTCTGGTACTGAAATAAGTGCATAAAAGCATGTCAATGAAATAGTGTTTTAAAAAATATACACACAGTTTTTTTGTGGATTGATTTCATTCAAAGATTAAAAGTAAATTATTATTTGTACAAAGTCATCAGGGAAATTCAGATTTAGTTCAATATCGTTTGAAATATGTTTATCTAACAAAATGTAATGAATGCAAATGAAGACAATACAAACTAGCTTTTGTGGCCGGCGGGTCAGCACTTGGATTTTAGGTTTGCAACCACTATTGCATATTTATACGTTATTTTGTAATTTTAGTCATTTGTCTCTTTAATCACAAGAGGTATTGGATTTTTTATTTAATAGCTTAGATCCTAGCCAATATACTGCTCTATCGTTGCACAAAATATGTAGTCTGAGAGTTCTACCATGTAAAACTGATTACTGGACATGGGTGATTTAGTTGTTGTAGGGTTGACTGTAAGATATCGTTTTTGCAATAAGTCCGCCTTTTGGCACACTGCATCGTCTTGTTTCTGTTACTATACATATTTAGTAATATATTATGGTGATTATTACAAGTGAATTTGTTTATCTTACCGTGTCCATACATTCCTTGCGGTGATTGTGGGGGAGACAGTGGTAATGGCGCCTTAGGTGGACTGTAGGGCCCCACGTCCTCTCCAGGGGGTCCCAGGTGCCCCGAGTCAGAGTTCCCGCCTGACAGAGGATTGGAGGATCCTCCGTTAGCTGAGAAGCCATACTTGCTGTCTCCATAGCCACTCTGCAGAAAAATTATAACAATAATATTTTTTAACTATATTGTGACTTTTTTTCACTGTGTGTATTTTTCTTCTTAATTCGTCTAGCTTTCGGTATTGGAACTGACACCATCTTCAACACGAAGTATGCCCATATTATGCAATTCAAACCACGAAATTAGGAAGCTGGGCCCATAAATACTAACTCTAAGGCCTTTATTAGTACATGCTCTCAAAAATGATTGCCCTGATTATTAACAAAATTTTATGGTCACAACAAATTTGTAAAGAAAGTAGCAAAATTCTATAAAATAGCATAAATTTTTATCTGAATGTGAGATATGTTCTATGTACCAATTAATTTATCAATGTTCTAATAAATGGATAATGTACATTTTTCCCCTAATCTCACGGTTTCATAAAACCTGTTTTTTAGGTCCGAGAAATCCTGTAAACGAATTGTTATCTAATGCACCTGTAAATTATTTTGTTAGATTCATCACATGAGACCAATCACCTAAGATGTTAATGAAACCAGAAGACAATATGACAGAGAGGCACCATGTTATAGTAATCCATTCTCCTTACCACAACAAGACAGGGAAACCTTCACATAATACAATACTCTGTACACATAACAAGTAAGACATGTGGGATGATTTGGACAAGACAAAACAAAGTATTAGTCATTGAGATGCGAATGAAATGTTTGTGTCAAAGAATTCTTCGGTTTGATTAATTTCAAAACGTTTTTGCCTGTAAAATATTGCATACAATGTCTCGTAAATAAAAACTGTGCTGAGAAAAATAAAACAGTGTTTTTTTGTAAAATATTGAGTATTGCATGAACTAACCGTATAGGGAGGAGGGGAAGGGGCCATGTCTCCTCCGTTTAACTCGTCTCTATCCAAAGCATCTTGCTGCGTCGCTACAGAAGGATCGGACGAAGCTCTCAACATCCTGGGTTGCAGTCTTCCTTCTGGACCTCCCGTCTCTACGTCGCTCTCGGGACTCGAAGCGTACGATAGCCTGGATTCGGTGGTTGACATCGGGAAGAGGAAGTCGTCGGAGAGGGGCTCTGATCTCTGTTTATGTCATGCGTGTCGGAACCAAGGCGTGTGGTGTGTTGATGGGCGGCAAAACAGATACCATTGGAAGATGTAGATAAGCGTTAAATAGGATATTTACATTTGAACACTCATTAGGGTGGGTTATAGAACATCAAACTAAATAAACACTGCAATGAAATACGATACACACTATCACCCCCACCTTGACATTTCTCTCTTTCTCTAGCCATGATGTAGAATTAATATATAAAACGTTATAGGCGAGGTTGCCATCACCATCGATAAGGAAATGTATGGAATAACAGTTCCTTAACAACGAGTATAATGGACCACGCATTATATTCTGTTACGAGATTTGACAGGAGGGGTGGTCCTATTTAATCATTAAGCTATGTTGCCAACTGTTAAAGCACGGCTAGATTACCTACTCTAGGAGGCGGTGACACTATACATTTAATAAATTTAAACAATAAATTTACTTGTTCATTGCAATGTTTATTTTTTATAAGAAGTCATGAATGTATGATGTATTGTATTAATGAATGAACAGTAGTTTTATTATTTGATGAAACTTATGACAGTGAATGATCACTTGTTAATATATAATCTTTGTGAAGTATCAATGTGATGATTATGTCAATGATTCATGTTAATTTTGAGGTAGATTAGGATGATGAAAAGTGAAACCAATTAATATCAGTCAATAAAACTATGAAAATAATATAACAAGAGGTATAATAAAATATATTTGGCATAATCTCTTTGGCATTGTTTAGATTATTAATAAACTTTAATAAAATAATGGCAACACGTAATATAATATTAAATATAATAACAACATTAAAAGGCTTCGCTCCGACCCTGTAGATGATTTGGTATGAATTATAATAAATGTTGAGCAAAACAAATCCACATTTGGCATAACAAACTATAAATAACAAACATTAATATAAACAAAACAAAGTAAATGCAATCACAATAGGCAGCAGGTGCACAGTGGGGCAACAGTAACAATGTTCACAGTAATGTGAATACACAAATCATTATTTACAGAAAACATTTACACGTTACCCGTTGTGACGAGAGGAGCACATCACACATAACCTAAATACTCTTCGATGACAGGTCCACCAGACTGGGAGAGATTACTTTGTGATTGGTTATTACTAGTATTATTGTTGTTATTGTTCTGGACACCCGTGTCATTGTTATTACTACCAGAGTGGCTGGACTGGTCATCGGAGAGATCCTCCTCACCCTTCTCAATGTGAGGATCGCTTGAGGAGTGTTTGTGATGTGCTACAACATCACAAGCGCAACCTTCCATACCACACCCTCCCTCGTTATTATTATCACCGACTATAGGCATAACTGACGAAGGTCTCTTAGGTACTCGAGCGTACAACTGAGCCATAGGACTTTCCATAACGCTATGCGGTCTATAAGGTTGCGCTTTGTAAATGTTATTATCGGCAAACAATTGCGACAGGCTGATGTTATTTTGATTGTTTAAGCGACTGTTTAAGCTGTTGTTCATTTCAAATCTGTTATCGTAAGGAATGGCGTTAGATCTTTGATTATAATAATAAGGAGCGGAGGACCTTTGAGGACGGTTGAGGGGATTAACATTGTACCTGGGACCCCTCGCTCTGTTTTGTAGGAGGTGATAGGACAAAGCGGGATTAGAGCTGGAGATGTACGGATAAGGATATCTGGAATAATATGAATGAAACGCCTGGGGTGTGGATGGACGCGGGGATTGAATGTCCGACACCATATCAAAGCGCTAGAACCAAACAGAAAATACATGTCCTGTATTCAGTCACCATTTCACAAAAGCATTATTGGTTTGTTGGTTGATGTCAATATATTATGGATTACGATATTATGTTTCGGTGAAAATACACAAGGTGGGTGAAATAAATACTGCAATACTTCTTTATAAAGGGGAAAAACAACAGGACTAATCAATATTCAATTGGTTCCAAACAATGAGTGAACGAAAAAAAATGAAAAAACTTTTACCACCTAACAATAACATGTGATACAATAGACATGGGACAGAATACAAAATAAAAATATGAACCTTAGTCTCAGATATCCACAAGTGTTGCGCCTGACTGCGTTGTATTAATTCAGATAACTTGGGATACCAGCTGGTTGCTGTCGTTTCGTTTAGACCTATTGTCTGTGTGAAGATGTGGCTCCAGATGCGGTCCATCTTCTGACAATGCTCCAATAATTTCTTAGATGACTTGTGAGCCGATCTTATGAAAGACAAAACGACAAACATATAACAAAATGATAGAGCAAATCACAATTGATACATTTCGATTACAATGAAACTTACTTTGGTATTCCTTGCCTCAGCTGTTTGATAATGTGTTTGTTATCTGCTTTCAGGAATATAACGATTGGATAGAATTGTGCATAGTTGAGTCTGTCTACTGCATTGGGTGTAATGTCGAGTAACGCATGCTTCCCTCTGTCCATTATAGCTCGAATTCCTGATAATCTAATGATGCCTGAAGTAGATTTACTTTTACCATCGTCTATTGTGCTATCTAATTCTGTAAAAAAACACAGTAATTTTATAACTTCCCGGTACCATACTATAGTACGATTAATTATAACTGTCAAACGCAGTAATAAAAATGTGATTGAGAAGTGACGACTACCTGCTTTATTCGCATTTATAGCTCTGGCATAAGCATAAGAATAAAGAAGGTAGTCGTCCCTTCTCGGTCACATTTTTATTAATGCGTTCGACAATTATAAATAGTCGTACTATAACAATCTAATATAATTTTTACAAATGTTTTAATGCTACTTACGTGGGGCAGTGAATTTATCAGGAAAATCTCTAAGCAGTTTCTCTCTGGCTGAATCGGCAATGGGTCCAAACAGTACTACGGGTCTCACAAAGCCGGGATGCTTCAGAACAACTCGTTCGTATGCTGGGAACTTTGATATACTATCTGAGAAGACTACATCGTCCCAATGTTCCTGCAGAGGAATTTAATTCACAAAATTAAAGCATATTCTACTATGTACTACTTCCCATTGATTGAATTATCTTCTTACCTTTCCAAGAGACTTAGATCTTCGGTGAGTGGATCTTCTTCTTCTAAAGAAACTACCTCTAGATTCTGAATTTCCTGCAGACAATTCCTTTTTGGAAGCGTTGAACTGTGCTGTAGCCAATTCTTCAGCTCTTGATTTGTTGGGTATAATGCCCTTTTGAACTTCTTGATTATTCCTTCCTAAAAATACAGATTATAAACACATTACTGCAGTAAAGGTTGACAAAATAAACTGAAATTCAAGCAATAAGTAAGAATTCCAATACTAACCTATCCTAAAGACTTGCCACGCCCCTACAGTTCCATTGTGAAGAGTATCTACAACATGGAAGACATCACCGCTTCTAAACGACATCTCTCCTTTGGTTGGTTCCGTATAGTGAAAATGGCACTTTATGTGGAAGGAATCACCTAAAAAGAAACATAAAGAAAGTTAGAGAACATAGCGGAAGTCCAGTGCAAATAATATTCTTTGTAAATTAAGTCGTCAAAATTAATATATATTTATATACCATTGTACGTCACATACCTTTTTGTTGTGCAGCAATGGCCTGATATTCATCAGGTGAATGTTGAACTATTAAATCTATTTGTTCTTGAAGACTCAACAAAAATAATACAGCCTCTTCTCTGGTTACACCCTTCATGTCCATTTCGTTAATCTAGAATAAAAACAATGTAATGTCGTTACTACTATGCCATCATGGTATGTCTCAATAATGTGTGTATAACGCACATTACATTCTCTATGAGGACATAAAAAAGATATAGAAACACTATCAAGTGAATGTATTGACAGCATGCATTACCAAGTTGGCCAACCTAACATTTAGAATGCATTGTTATCCCGAGGCCGTCGCCATATTGTTCATGGAGGCCGGGCCCAACTGACATTTGACGATGATTACGCCATCTAAATTGTATGGGAAAAAATATTCCATAGTTCAAGTGTTTGTCACCGAGACAAGGTGTCTGTCACCGATACAAGGTGACGTCACCACTCGTGACGGTGATGGAATTCGAGGATGTAGGCTTGTACTCTACTATCGCAGGCTTCGGTTATCCTCATACAGTTAGCGATTGTTTGGCTAGGTACCACTTGAAGGCAATTTCACCTTTGTATTTAAAAAAAACGCTTGGTGTCTCACGCACTCCTGTCAATTAGTTTTGATCAGTCTATTGTTTTAGTCTAAAGGCCAATCAAGACGCCAAAAAGATGGCGCCATTTCTAGTATCCAAGCATGAATATATACTCTTTTATGTATCGGTAGCGACCTCATCAAAAACCATATCTTTCTTATTAACAGACTGTACTAAAGATTTTATATTGAGATGATTAGCACAGAAGATGGTAGACTTATCTCACCTTAAGAATATTGTCTCCAGGAGTGAGTCCCTGTAGAGAAGCCGGACTACCAGGTTGTACGGCAGATACAAATATTCCTACTTGATTTCCACCAGTCAATCTTAATCCAACTGATCCTTCTTTTTGGAAACTTATAAGGCGAGGTTCTCCTCTGTTTAAAACAAAACCAAATTAAGTTTTAATTAAACTAAAACATTTCTTACTTTTATTTAACAGCTGTTGGCTACAGCTATATTCTATTCTATTTTAACCTTCTATAGTTTTTGGAACCCTTCTAGTTCCAAATACCAATCCCAAATTTGTAATGATTGTGAAAATAATAATTAATTTTAACAAAGGTTCAGACTTACGCTGGTTTATTTCTTTGGCTCAATGGGTCCTCTTCATAGAGTTGTCTTCTGCTGGAATAATAATCTTCAGGTCTAGGAGGAGGTGGTCTCGGTGGGTGTATGTGGTTATCTGAAGGTGTGGGGGGGTCCTGGTGTGGAGGGGGTGATGCTGAGGGGGGCAGTGGGCCTCTAGAGCGCCCCCCACTACTGCCGGTGTTCCCTCTTTCCTCACCAACTAATGTAGAACGGGACGGTGGTGCTACATACAAATTCTGTCCTGAGTAGGAATTCTGCATTTCTGAACCTAAAAAATATATTCTATGAATAAATTCATTCTGAAAATTTGTTAAATGCGAGCCTATAATAAAAATCACGATATGAGTCTTATTTTTTATTCAGTGCAGGTTTTCAAATAGCATTAGCCGAACTTCTTCAGGTAGTTTAACGTGTCTTATCATCCTTTGGAAGGTCCATCTTTTGCTATGTATCTGTTGAGATATAAACACTTTTTACATCCCTGGGTCCATCAGAACACTTGGAACCCTCGTTACATAAATAGCACATATCTAATACGTTATACATAAACAATAGTTTAACAATAAGGCAGTACTTAGGGGACAGTTGGTAATAATGGAACATGTGATTCAAAATCAATTCTGATTGGAGTTTAAGGCTGGCCACACAGGTCCCGAAGTTCAGTTCCGGAATCGACCGTTTTGCAAAAAAAGTTCCGATCAAAACCTCTCTCTGAATTCAGCGTCACCCCGATTTTAAATTCAGAAAGAGGTTTTGGTCGGAACCTTTTTGCAAAACGGTCGATTCCGGAACTGAACTTCGGGACGTTTGTGGCCAGCCTATAAGGTTAGGACCAGCATTTTGCCAATTAATTTAGATAGAACAATTTGTACAATGAATTGATGTAATGTAATACTGGGCAGAGTATGTAAGCAAGACACGACAATACTATATTTTCCCTTAGTTGGATTAAACTAACTAATTATTTACTGTATATTCAGTTATAGATAATATCTTACCTATATTATTATGATAATTATTTTCTTGAAATCCTAATGTATTAATATTATTATTATTGCCCATCCTCTGCTCCCTGATGACTACCAGACTGAGTCTGTCCTTGCAGCTCTCAATCAGCTTCCTGGCTTCCTTCAGCGACATTGCATCGCCACATGGAGTGTTGTTGATCCTCGTGATGAAGTCTCCTTCACACAGTCCCTGCCCGGCGGAGTTCATCTGATCCCGCGCCTTCGGAGACAGCTCTTTGATGAAGAGTTTACATCCTAACACTACTCCAAAATCTGAAATAAGAATAAATATGATGTCATACCGACTAGAATTTTATTTTGCACTACACTTTGTCGCCAGGTGAACAATTTTATCTAATTTACAATTTGTCAAGAAAGAGATGATTTTTGTTGAGGGAGCTACTAAACTTGTAGCTTTGTTGAGGGAACTACATGTTGCTTTGTTGAGCGAGCTACTTGTAGCTTTGTTGAGGGAATTACTTGAAGCTTTTAGGCAACCAACCAAAGTGGCAAAACTTTTACTACTTATTTCAATAAAAATTACATTGTTGCCAGCAAATAAAATTGTAGTTCTAAATTAATCTGCGACCATCTCTTTCTTGACGGATTGCATTTAATTGTATGCCTCTTTTATTGTTGTATTACAAATTATTTGCTTAAAGAATAAACTAAGATCATAACTACCGGGAATTTACTAGTTTGGGTCAGAAGGTGATGGTTTTAACTTTGATCTGCACCCAAAATATATTACATAATGTGTAATATCACAGCTTTTCCCACATGCGGGGCAGCCATAGTGATGGATATGTCTGTGTGTCTGCAACCTTATGTTTATGGATGCAGACACATAGTTACATTCAGCATGGGTGTATAGCATTACTGAACCTAATAAAATTTCCTTATGAATTTCCTGAGTGAAATATTAATTTTAGTTACCTTCTTTCTTGCTGGCCTTGGTGAGTGTGACCTTGAAAGGTGCTGCGGGGTGATGGTTCATGGTTGAGGAGTGTCCAGTGGTTCTCCTCCTGACCACCAGAGACACAGTGTTGCCACTATCCCTGAGGACTTGTACTGCTGTAGCGTACTCCACATTCTCTACACTGATGCCGTTTACACTTATGATACGATCGTTCACTCTGCAAAGCAAAAACACACATTAATAATACCTTGGTACTGAAATCAAATCTTTTTTGGATCAATAAAGAAATTTACAGATAGTAATTTGATTGGTAGCATGCGACACTCCAGGTCTTTTAAGAAAGTATAACTGGGTTGCAACCCTTGCAGAGTAGGCATAGTCCACAGAATGCCAGGCCGCACTATCCTTGCTTTCATTATGTTTGTGCATTTTGTCAAACAGGCTTTCCAATTTAGTTGAAACTTTCCTTTTTTTGGTCATACGGACATGACGGAAATATCCCGAAAAAAGCATTGTTTCTTTCAGGTACCTACTAGTTCAGGGGAATGCTGCCCTCTAGGAAAAAAAACATTGTACAATTTCGATTAATAATGACTAATTTTTGAGCGCTGCCCCCTACCGTCCGAAGCAGTCCTACCGCCCCCCAAGAGAACAAAGTGCCCCTCTGGAACAAGTTCTCCGAAAGAAACAAGGTCAACAATTCATCACTCATTCTCTCAACATGTCCAAATCATCTCAATATGTTTAAGCAAATTCCAAAACTAAGAGTTGACTTACTGTAAGAGATCTTCAGCTGGTCCATCTTTGATGACGTCGCTGACTGCAATGGAAGGGTCTCCACTGGCAAAGTGAGGATTGTCCCTACCACCAGAGACGGCTATACCAAACCCATACCCCGGCACTCTGGACACGGACACCCTGTGAGTCTCCCAACCTGATCCAGTTCCTCCTGAGCCTCCCCCACCACTGCTGCTGCCCTGGAACAATACAAAAGTGGAAAATTAAAATCTGGTATAAAAAAATAAAAGTTTAAAATATTCCTTACATTTGGCTAGAGAAATATTTCACCAATAAACACCAAAGAAGACACTATATTATTGCAATATATTTCAACAATGTATTGTTTAGTTTTCTACCAAAATATAATTCGTTATGCCCTACATCACTCGAGTCAGGTGTATTAGACGCTTTTCATATTTTTTGTTATATCATACCTAATTAATAAATTTTAGATATGTCACATATGTCGAGCTGAAGAGAGCTGCGGGAGACAGAGAAGAGTGGAGAACAAGATGTAGGAATTTGCAAACCAATCCGCAGGATTGAAACTAGAGAAGAAGAGACATTTGGGTAACTATCAGATAATCTATAAAGCTGGGCCAGGGGCCTTGCAATGCACTCGGGGCCAATTCTGGAACCAAGTAGTGTGTACTAACCAAAATAAGTCTTTTCTTTTTTAAAAAGAATCTGGGCTTGCATACAAAAACCCAAATACTTTCCTGCACACCTTTCACTAGGCTATACATCGCAATTTTTTTCCAATGCTTAAAATAATTAATGTAAAACACACTTATTTAAAGTTATAGAATTGGACGTACTGCAAGAAGTAGGGTACCTACCTATGTAATTATTTAAAAAAAGGTGAGTGGTAAAGTATTTCAATACATGACAAATAGTCAAGTAGGTACCTAGATATAATAATTTCCATAAGACTGTTGGTACACTACAGTGCGCACCTAATATAAATGATTTTATCTTACATCAAGATATAGTGTAATAATAGGTGTATGTGTATGTATGTATAATATAGATATTACCCATAGCATAGGCTGGCAGGTATTTCGTGCCGTTAACTTCTGAATGTCAACATTAAGTATTATCATATTATTATAAATAGTTTAGTAGAAATATTTCGTGTACTGCTAACTAGGTGTATTATACAATATGATGACATGTTCATGGGCGTAGGTTGGGGGGGGTTCAAGCCGCCCCCCATCCCCCGAAATTCCTCAGCCAACCCACCGTTTTATACCTAGGTGAAATTAATCACATAATTACCACATCGTTTTTTCATCACGTCATGAATTTTTAATATGTACGAGCATGGGCGTCGTCAGCATCGAGCGTCGAGCATGCCTCCCCTAGAGATTGGAATAGGTATATATTTTTTCATACTAAATGATAAAACCTCACAAAAAATAACATTATAAACACACGTTTTCTCATCATGTCATATTTTTTCTAAAATTAGTATGAAAATCTATCAAAATACAATTATTTCATAAAAAAAATTACTGCGGCGCTATTTTTCATTGCTTTTTCTACAAAAAGACATTATTGTGCGAAGTATTATATACATGTTCAAATTGAACAAACCACATCACGACCTTCTTCACTATGTCTCACAAAAAAAATCTCCTGCGGCGCTATTTACACGTTTTTCATGCTACATCTATTTTTTTATTTTTGTTGCCCCCCCCCCCCCCCCCCTAGCTCCGAGGCTGCTGACGCCAAAGAACATGTTAATATCCTATTTGTAGTATTTGTACCAACATGATTCACATTTCGAAATGCGACTGACTACTTTGCATTATATCGCACCTGGTAAAGGATCGTAAAAATGTCTTAACGACTGGAAAAACTATAAATTACTTATAATACCAAATTTTATCTCACATTTTTCAACTAATGTCTACTAAATATCTGAGTGTTTCAAGTACTAAGTAGTTATATCTCAACATTCTCAACAGATACACAGCAAAGGATGGACCTTCCACCAGGTTTATGACTGATCGTCGGCTGGCTTAATGTAATCACTTTACACTTAAGTAACATTCACCTTTGCCGTGTATCTGTTGAGATATAACTACTTGTTATATGCAACTACGACATGTAGAAAATCCCGATGTTCTCACAAAATATAAATTGTGATTTTCAAAATAATCTGAGTGTCTACAATATGACGAAAAGAGTGTATAACGCCACCATGTCGACCAGATTCTCAAGAACGGTAATAATTACAGTGAAGGGCGATTGAATAGAAATCTAAAACAAGTTCTAGTTTCTAGCAGGCGCGAAGCTACCCAAGAACACGATTCCCATCGAGTTACCTTTTGGAAAAAAATATAGGTATAATAGTGTCGGATCTGAAGTAATCCCATAAGAAATGTTAGCCCCGGCTTCTCTTCTGCAGAAATTCACCCTTCGTCACTGGTTTCCAGTATATACCTACTGCCTATTATCTAATTAATTAGGTAATCATCGTGTAGGTAGGTACTAAGTTCAAAATATCTAATGAAATTGTCAGGTAACTACAAATTAAATAGTGGGTGCTGTGGGTAGATAAGAAAAGCCTAAAGAACAGAGGATTGGAAAAAGTTAGAAAGGGCTATTATATCCAGTAGTGGAGGAAAAAGAAGATGATTACATTTTATTTATAGTAGGTACTGGTCAGGACGTATGGCCAGGCAGGGTGATACCAGATGGGCGTCACGAATATTGAAGTGTAGGCCTTGGACAGATAGAAGGAGCGTCGGAAGGCTACCAAAGGCTGTTATTGGTCTTGTGTATGGATATTCTCGTACTAATGTACCTGTCAATGTTTGTTTTTGTGACTGTATCTGTTCCATGTGTAATAAATAAATAAATAAATAAATAAATAAAAAATAAGAAAAAATAAAAAAAGAGATAGACCGACGACATTGTCCGAATCGCTGGAGGAACCTGGATGCGGAAGGGCCAGAACAGAGACGAGTGGAAACAGTTAGAAGAAGCCTATATTTAGCAGTGGAGGGAGGGAGGCTAATGAAGAAGAAGGTACTGGTACCTAGGTAGATACATTGGATGATGTTACATAAATAATTTACATAATTAATCACATTACGATGATTATGTGAATAAAACAGTAGTGTTACAAAATTTACAAAGTGTGTGAACGAAGTTTTGTCGACAGACTGAATGAGGTACCGATTGTAAATAGCTAGACTAAGCTGCTCTGAAGATGAAGAATTAGCAATAACTTCAGTAACTGATTAAAAACTAAATTTCATTAGAGTAGTACAGTAGAGCCCACATAGGTTTTTTCAATTATACATGACAGTATGGCATTTTATGTTGTAGCAAGATAACCATCAATATAATTTGTATGTAGTTGTCATACAATGCAGTCAGATTTACATACCAAATGTATAGGTACCTACTTCATCAATATCTAATAAGCAATACACCAATCATTCATACCACAACGAGCATTTCATTTATCATAAGCCATCCATCAGTTATCATATCACAATACTAGGCATATCAAATTATTAAGTACAATATACACACGCCTACTAACACCATTACTATATATACAATATGCATACAAAGTTTAAAATACTCGTAGCACAGGTTGATACGATTTTTCTACTATGAATAATTACGCTTTTTTAGTTTCATTTCGTTTAGGTTGTTACTGAGCACCTTTTTCATAGCATGTACTTATATCAACAGATATACAGCGAAGGGTGAACTTTCCATCAGGCTTATGACTGTGATCACTTTACAATTCAGTAACGTTCACCAATTCCTACCCATCTATCCGCCGCGGTTGGGAATTACATAAAATACAATTGTTCACTGGGGCGAATTTATCGGAATGTTACGATTTCTTCCAGCTAATCCATCTACTAAATCTTCAATAACGACAATATTTAGCTGGCGGAGATCGCAGAATTACGATAAGTTCGCCCTAGTGAACAAATATCTATTACTTATAATGTTTATTGTTGTAATGTTGGTATATTTCTGTATTTTGTTCACCAAAAGTGTCAATAAATAAATAGTGTAAAAAACATAAAATATTTCGTTGTTCATGAATAAACTAATTATTTAGTGTTGATCAATTGTCTATACTTGGCGAAAATGGAATTCTCATTTCCTCCTGAGTATTATATTATTAAGGTCACTAACTTGAATGCATTTCTATAAAACCAAGTGTATTTGATATGTATTTTTCAGTATAATAAAAACCTATCTATCTACCTGCAACATGTATTTTTTATTTTATCAGGACCTAAAAGCACACAAGCTTCCAAGAAATAGTAAATCATCTATTTATCTGTAATTTACATAGTAATGCTATGAAAGTATGATAAATAACAGTGCCTGCTTCCACGAAAATTGACGATATATTTCAGTGATTAATAACAATATAATATTTATAACAATACAGTATGATGATATTTCAAATTGATTTACTCATACAGGCTTACCTGACACAGAACTTAACATATTTAAAGTATTATAGTCTTGATAATGTAATGTAATATGAAGAACTGTACTTATTATAGTACTGTTGGAAGGATTGTTTCATATAATATACATTGTATAAGATTATTGTATGTAGCTTTATGTATGTAAATGTATTTATTATTCATTTCAATATTGAATATTACGCACATACCTGCATAACTTAACAATTACGCTCTTCATAAATTCACAACATTTGGAAACAAAGCTTTTATATGTCATGAAACATTACAAATAAATTAAAAGTATATAACAAATTGAAAGCTAAGAAATAAATCTATACTAAGGTAATATACAACAAACATAATAATTTTTCAGCTCTTTCGTAGACATGGACAGAAAGATCCAAGACATATTATTATGAATAGTGAACTGTAATTTGTAAAAACTGACGAGTTCAAGTGCCCAAATGGACTAAGGGATGATGGAAAACCATGGACAAGATATGCTGTTAAAAATGTAAGGGAACATTAAGGGTGTTCAGCGTAGTTTCGGGAGGGGTTTGTTAAGGGGAGCCCTTCCGGCGAACCTTGAGCCATCCTTTGAAAAAAAAAATGTTTTTGCGTAAAAGACTGGATGATATAGGAGCTGAAGCTTCTGAAGCATCCAGGGGTGGAGGTGAGTTTTCCTTTAATGTTAAAAATGTATGGCGTTAATGTATGAAAATATAGGTGGTGGTTGGTTTGTAACTTCTGCTAGACATGGAAAAGGTGTTAGCGCCCAGGCCCGACTGATTAATTCAAAGAGATAATTCCATATGACACCGCGAGACAAGCTAAGACACGATCCCCGGTACCCCGTAGTACTTCTGCATTCCTACATGACACTGCTGTAGCAGTATATTTATTTATTTTACTATACACGACTACATTATCATACAGTCGAACCTGAAGTCCAGCCTATACTACTTAATATGATGGTATACTATGTAAGTATGTACACTTATTAATAAGCCTTCCAATACTTATCATCTTGCATACTTTCTGAACTGAACACGTATCACTAACATATAGACTGGGATAATTTTCAACTCTACAAATCCATGGTTGAATGAGAGCGAAGTTTCACGAAGAAAAGTGATACGTTTAAAGATGGAGCAACGAAAGGATATAACAGAGACACGAGTCTAAATTAACTGTATCAGATACAAGAGAATAAAGAGTAAGCCACCTGCTCCTCCTAACACACAACACACTTGTGTACATGCCCCCCCCCCCTAGAGATTGGAATAGGTATATAATTTTTCATACTAAATGATAAAACCTCACAAAAAATCACATAATTACCACAATTCTCATCGTATCATAAATTTTCTAAAATTAGTGTGAAAATCTATCAGTTTCATAAAAAAATTGCCTGTGGCGCTACTTTTTATTACATTTTTTATAAAATCATTTTTCATACATATTATTGTGCAAAGTATTATAAACATTTTCAAATAAACAAACCTCATTACGACCTTCTTCGCTATGTCCCACAAAAAATTTCGCCTGCGGCGCTATTTAGACGTTTGTTATGCTGTATTATTATTTTTTCAATTTTTGTTGCCCTCCCTTGCTCCGAGGCTGGTGACACTCATGCTCGTGTACATCTAACAATGTTTTACAGATTTTAGGGTCTGTTTCCATCAGGCATGCTGAACAAACGGAATTGTGGAATAACAAATAGATTGGTATATTGTAGGTCCCGAAACTCTACTGCAAACTGATGGCAACCGACACTTACACCATTCACTATACGCCACAAGTTAATTATTATATGAGCGCCAAAAAACGTTTCGGTAAAAAAGTTTACGGAGAAATAATATATATGCGTACCTACCATTATTAACGGTTAAAAGTTTTCTAAAGAAAATCACTTCGCTTTCTTCTTAAAATTTCACAACTTACGACAAATTATACACGCAATTTTCACCAACTTTAAGTACACAATAAAAACACATTATAAAATATGGTATTAAAATAGACATATTTTTAATGTGATGTTTTCACACCTGTTTTTATGATGCAAATGTATGAATAAGAAAAATACTCCTACCTAATAATTTAGTCGTAAAATATTAAAAACAGACAAAACGCTGTTTGTTTTTCATAACATCTAACAAAACATATTGATGGGTTATTATTAAGGGCTTGGCACCAAGAATGACGTCACAGTCATTTCCCATGGCATTAAGGCTCAAAATCGCGTGAACAATCGGATGATAAAACGGCAAAAATAACGTTTTTTCCATTTCTGGGGTTAATTTTGCGTCTATAAAAAACATTTAAAGTTATTCCCTAGATTTTAATGCATATGATCAGTACAAAAAAAAATTTACCCCGCGACTTTCGGGAAACGAGTTTCCGTCTTTCGGAAAAAAAGATCACAGGTGTTTTTCACAGGTTTTTTTGAGAAATCTATACAAGATATAAAAAATCTTTTACGGTTATTCCCTAGATAAAGGTTCAATGCATCTACCCTATTTTGTTCCAAAGCATATTTAGTAACGGTTGTCAGGATATAAGGTCTCCCGTTTTTAGTAATTTTTGAAATGTCGGTATGCATACTCCTAATACCTAAGTATATTATGTACTACATGCATACATATTAAATATTTCGCCATTATTATTATGTGCTCGATAGAGTTCGTGTTTCTGTCGACATATATTATTATAATACCTAATACGAAATATGCAAAATAATGATATTACTTGTGGTGCATATATTATCTGATATTATACGCGTATAAAAGGCATTGTTTTGTACATACAATCTATATTACAAGTATTGTCGAACCTTGTTATTGTTTCTACTAATATGCTATTTATTTATTTATTTATTTATTACATTACAAACGGCCAAAAGCCTTTTAAAAAATTTATACAATAAGGTCAATAAAAAAAATATATAAAATTATTACACAATTCTACACAACCTAGGAAAAAAAGGAAAAGTAAAAATTCACAAATCAATCATATAAAAAAACATAATATAAATTAAATAAATATATAATTGACTATAATAATGATAAAACGTAACAATAGAAATATGTCATTTTAATATAAAATATAAAATTACTTGAATATTAATGATGTTTCAGTACCTGCTAGTATTGACACCATTATGAGATACCATGGGAGAACAGAAGATTTGTAGAACGATCCCAAAAAAGATGGGTAGATGATATAGTCCCAGTCGCAGGAAGAAACTGGTTGAGCAAAGCTCAAAGCAGTAAAATTTGGAAAACGTTAGAAGAGGCCTATATCCGGCAGTGGAGGGATGGCTGAACAACAAGAAAAAGAAGATGCCTACATACTGGTAAGACAACATTAAATTACCGGTGTGAGATACTAATTACAAAATCAAATGTTTGATATTATAATATTTATATTATACGTACATAAATTAACCTTACACGATTTGCATACAAGATAATTATGAAATAGTCATCTTCTTCATCAATTTTCATGTGAAGGTCTCCGTAATTCACACATCATAATCGAATTTTAACAGCATCACATTAAGTTTACAAACTGTACTACTATTTGTGAATGTATTTACTTTACAAAATGATGTATAACAGTTTATTCAGCTGGCGTTGGCCTAAAATTATAAGTGCATTGTTAAAATTTCAATTTCATTGGAAGTGAGAGTTCTTAAGAAAACTCAACATGAACTCAATAATAACATAATAGTCAATATTGTTTATGTAGGTGTACTATGTATGTAATATCTATAGCAAAGAACCTAATGTTTAAAATACTATAACTTCTTGTGTTTACTCTTTTAACTTATTTACCGCAGTTTAATAGGCCTTTACCATATGGACTATGAAGAAAAACTCGCGAAGACGCATACTGAAGCAGTAAAATAGGTACGACATAGCATACTATGCATGATGTATTATGTGCATATGAGCGAAGACCACAAATATATGGATAAATGAATGAAGGATCGATGGACACACCAATCCATTCCATCCAATAATAATTTAATAATTTTTAATCTCTAGATTTGCGTTTGATATGTAAACGATTTGTTACCGATTCTGATTATTCAAATACTACATATAAAGTGGTAGAAAAGAAGGACCTGTATAGTTTAAAATTCGCGTCTTTATACTATTAATCAGGCGTTAAATTAAAGTTCATAAGAATGACAATCCTCGATCAATAGTCATGACGTGGATTTAAATTATTATATACAACCTTCATTTTTACCTTTAGAAATGGACTGTAAAATGTAAAATTCTAGATTCGGCCCATTACCTACATGGAAAAGGGATCACAAGTTTTACCTTTCATAGATGAGACTGTATAAAGTTTGATAGTTACGGGACTGATTTCTGACACCATACAATATTTTAGTGGACCAATATCTTTGTATAAAGGCAACCTATTGCCTATAACAAATATGCGGATGAGTGTTTTTACAGTGTACCATATGGATTCCATACAAAAGAATATACTTATATTGTGTCTCGCAGGTGAGACACTCATGAATGTGAAATGAGTTGATTGTTAGACTATATTAGAATAAGTATTAAGATGCTTTGTATGCAAGACATTGAACGCTATATGAATTCAACATACAACAAGAACGAAACCTATTATGATGAATTACATACATAGTACGAAATACTATAAAATGAAATATTTTTTCGATGCTCAGCTTCGTCACTGCATATTTTCTTAATGACAAATATTGTAAATTAAAAAGAATCATTACCATGACAACAATTAGAAATGTTTTCCGGATTTTTTTTTAACTGAAGGAACTGAATTAAGTAGTAAAGACGTGGTAGAAAATATTTTAAATATTGCTTAATCCTTGAGTCACATAATAGGTATTTGTCTGAACTATTCTTTGCCTGCAATTTGTCTTAACCTGGAAAACCAGAACGACTACCAGGGGTGTAGGAAGACCACCACTACGATGGAGAGACGACCTAGGAAAATACGTGGGTACCAACTGGATCCAGAGAGCCCAGGAAAGAGCGGCGTGGAGGCAGATGGAGGAGGCCTTCGTATATGACGTAGGACTGAATTACACTGAAGTGACAATAAGTCAGACAACAGAAATTCTATGACAACCTAATTAAACTTAGTTTTACAAAGATGTCAAGAAGTGAAGATTTTTAGTTTGAAAACAATTCAAATTCTGAGTATCTTTTTATTAGGCAAACCTTCGAATATATTTAACGAAATACTAATTTATACTCACGTAGCGCGATTACGTATTCCAATAGTTATTCATGGTTCATAGGTTAATAAAATTTTCATCCTTTGAAAGTCTTAATGTAAGATGGAATGTACATAAAATAATCATAAGTGATCATAATACATAATGATATATAAGTGTCAGTATACAATCTACAATATAATCCCACTATTATCATATTGTAAGGTACTTAGCATCGACACAATACAACATTAATATGCGAAAATATTTTACAATAATACATTGGTACGACTATATTCTCCAAACTTTTTCTTTATTAGATACAACACTTACTAGGCAAATCCTGAGAGACGGCAGAATTCAGTAAGCTGTTAATTAATCTAATTGTAAAGGGGTAGGATGGATGCAGTTATCCTGGCTTCGAAACGTTCGCCAGTGGACCGGAATCAGAACTGTGGAGGAGCTGTTTCGCACTGCCCAGAACAGAGAGGCGTTCTTCCAAGTGGTCGTCAACGTCAGGGGGACCCGACAGGACACATAGAGAAGAATGTTAACTGTACTGTACAAATAAAAAATAAATACAAAAAATGTCCCCACTGCCCATGGCTGTAGGACTTCTGAATAGTCCCTCCCTTCAAGGTTACCATAGTTTGGGAAGCTTAGTCATACAGTACAAGGTAATCAATATTCAGAATCAATGTTCATTATAACCACACACCTGACAAGATTACAAATCATCAAATTAACAATCCACATTTTAGTCATCAGATTATACGACACAATGGCTTTTATTATTATGTATTTTGAAATGTTAATAAATAATTTGTTTATTAATTTAATATACTCAACACTTGTAGCTTGCCAGAAGACATAGGTCTCCCACTCGCTTTTGTAAATATTCAAACCGATTCAACAATCCTTTATAATCCATTCATTTTCGGTTCCGAGCTTCTCCCCACTAGGCCACCCCACTCCAGAAATTAGCAGCCATAACGGCATTGTCAGTGACCATCATCAGGTCCCTCGCATCGCACCTCACTGGCATGTCTCGACACACGAGGAGGTGCTCGTCAGTCGCTCGCCGCACTCACAGGAGACATCCTCCTCCACCCTTATTTCATTATTTTATATCACTGGCATTAAAAATTCATTTAAGTCGATCCTGGATGGACGAACACTAACGCAGGTTCCTATACTTTTTACCCAACTAAATCTGAATTGATTTTCCTTGGAATTGAATCAGGTTTAATAAACAAAATTGCTCTTATTTTTCGTAACCCAAATACTTAATTGATCAATTTTGTAATAAATTTCATTCGGACAAAACGAGGATTCGATACAAATCGATTCTAAATTAATGTTGGGTGTTTTTTGTTCATATTACAAAACAAAATTAACATGTTGCGACGGACATTGAATCATATTTTGTATTATGTTTATAGGCCATAATAATATAGCAGAATTTGATGAAGGATTAAAAAAAGGTAAATAAAGGAAGGTGAGTCATCGATGCCTGCAAAAAATGCGACGGTCTACGGTGTATTTTACGAACAAAAGGTATGTAAGGCTAGGGTTACCATATTATCTCAGGATTTGTCCTGAGATTTCAGGGTTTTTCGACTTTTCTCAGGACTGCGGCCGGATTTTGCAAATCTCGTGATATCTCAGGATTTTTAATGAAACGCAGCTCACATTTTAAAGATCTGTTTATTTAAAAGTTAAACAAACTAAAAATAGTCTTCCTTTGGTAATAATCCAAGTTGTTCAAGTAGGTTCTTAATCATTTTTTTCGTACTAAATATGTGAAGATTCCTTTTTAAGTAAGGTTTTTTCTTTAATTATTGATTTATAAAATGCCTCACATGTAAAACTCTTCAAATTATATTGAACTAAAAGTATAGCTCGTACTGAAGAAAAACGATAATAATACGTTTGAGAGAAAATTCTCAAAACGTATAAAATCTCAGGACTTTTTCATGGAAATCAGGCCTTTTCTTTTGATTTTTTCATCTGGCAACCCTATGTAAGGCATACCTCGCCATTCCTTGAATAAATTAATTTTATAGTACAATCCTTGGAATGTTTTATTGTGCAGCCAAAGACATAAAAAATCTGTGACTACTGTTGAATTCTAATTCCTTTTGTAGCTTTTTAAATCGCACAATGATCAAAGTTTGAAGAGATACATAGATCTATGAACAACTGAATTTAAATTTTGTTTTTCCTTACATGTTGGTTTTTGATGGTACCACTATAAACAGATCAAATAAACACAACCTTCTACTCTTCAAGATTCTTGATCTCTGATCGATGTTTGCACACTTGATGGGATATGCAGAGCGCGGACTTCCAATCTGGAGGTGCCGGGTTCAAATATTGGTGTTGACGATGTGTTCTGCACTTTACGACACAAGCTTTTAACTTACTGTGAAGTGTACCGGAAAGTATTTGGGTTGGTGTACACAGCCTAGATCATTTTTTATTAAAAAATAAATTCTATACAGAAGTAGGTATAACACCTTGTTTACCTGATGAAACCCTACCTATGTTTCTTCGTCTTTGCTTTCTGGATCTAGCTCGCTAAAATATCTTGAGAATTAACACTGCTACATGCCTGAGTATAACCAGAAAATGAGCAACAACAACAAATGTGAAGTACCTACAACATCTAGTGAAGAATTAGAAAATAAAACATCAGTAAATCCTCCTATGGTATGATCATTGACGATATGTTTAATAATTGATTTTTATGTATGAACGAAATGTCAATCAGACACTCCGTTTACACTCCGATTGGCATTGATCTGATAATGATTATTGTTATTGTTTGATAATATGCTATAATTGTAAAAATTGACGAGTCCAGGTGCCCGAATGGTCCTACGGACGATAGAATACGATAAAAGCATAGTCAATATATAGAATACTTAATCAAGTGATTACGTACAGAATCAAAGCTCAGACAACTTTCGTACTTTTCAATTTAAAACTATGCGTAGCTGCAGAATGAAATATCTTCTAAACTAAAATGTTTGTAGACAAAATCTTGAGCGTACAATATAATTAAAGATACAGGTAGACTAAGGATATGGAGAGGTAGGCGTACAATATAAGTTCATTTATACTAACCCAGTCGATTACTGTATGCAAATTTATTATTCACAACAAAACAACTTAAAACGACACCTTATCCTCAGTGGAAGATTATGTTGCTACTGACTTTGTTGCAAGTCATACTTACTGGATGCAACAACGCATAGGAGGCAATTATAAATTCAAAACCATCAGGGTTATCCTGGTAAATAATTATCTCGATAATAATCAAGATAAACATACATTGATAATTATCATGATAAAAGAACTTGTGCCTGATGTGAGAGATGTAACAACACTCGGGGTCAAGTTGATGATTGACAATAACGAATAAAATATTTTTTCAATAATAAAATTCTACTTTTTGACGCGTTTTGATTTTTAAATGGTCGATTTTTCTAAGCACTGTGTAATTGGTATTAAATATAATAATTTGTAAAGAAGAGAGATGAGAATTACTTTTACTTATAGGTGCATTGTTGGATAAATACAAGAAAATTAAGTGATAACTATCCGACAGTTATCGGATATTTATCAATGAATATAATTTTCTTGATAATTTTCAACCCTGTCTAAAACCCATTATAATTGTATGCTCCCTGCAGTCTCTGCAGTATACTCCCTACAGTATAGTGATGAAGACAGCAAGGTGTCAGACCATGAGTCAGATAAATCTCAAAGTAGAAACTCTTTGCAGCGGATAATATTCAATAATTATTATTGTCTAACAGTTTATTGTAATCATTTAATCACAGATTCACTTAACTTGTGTATTATAAACGATGAACAATACGAGAAATAATTAATTTCATGTTTTCTAATAGGAATCTCATTAATATAAAATCGTAAGCATTCACGGCCTTTATCATTAAAGTACCTAAGCCTTCTCCGAGCTAAGAGGCCATGGTCTATCATGGAATGGAACCATCCAGGCTCCTTCACATTGTCCTGTTCTACCTCACATTATCTCTTCGTGCCATCACAGAATTTCCCATGATATGAGGCAACCACGAAAATAATTTAATTAGGTACTTCAGTAATCAAAGGATAACCAGTAATGACTGTGCCGGCGTCACCTTACAGTTTTTGGATGATTTTCGAATTTTGGTCGATTTTCAAAGCGCTCTGGCTCCTAAACGGTTCATCTGACTAAAAAAAGTGATAGACATAATTCATAGATACCTAATGAATTGTAGATTATTATTTTTATATTACAATAATTCCTCCAAAGGGTTCGGTTGTCAAGATTATGGAGAAAAGTAAAAAAGCACAACCATTTCCAAGAACCCCGAAGTTAAATAAACAGCCGGGATTATAGACATCGCAAAAGGTTAATACCTCTCAATCAATATGCTGTAAGTCAGAATTTAATTTGATTGTTTAGTAAGAAAACGAGAACACAACTGAATCCAAATACGTAGACCAAAATAGGAGAGCGTATCAGAATTTTGGGATCTCTTTCAAGTTACAATTATTATAATAGTCTAACCGCATTATACTTAGACTTGATAAATTTGATATCATACTAGTTCGGTACGCCTACGGTCCTTTATTAAAAATACATATTTCACTAAAATTAGAATTAATAACATTAGATAACTTAAATCATTATTATATAAGTGATTCTTATTATATAAAACATATTTACATTTTACCATAACTATTATGATTTACCGAGCGTGAAATATTTGATTATAAACGTTATAAACACTGAGAACAAATTACAATATTAAAATTACTAAATTAGATTTAGTAGATACTCGTACCTATACGCCTGATTATAAATTATATAAACCACCATTACATTTAAAGTACTTAGTACACACATCTCGTTATAATATTAAAAACAATTAGGTATTTATTATATTAAAATAATTAGATTACCTACATTATGTACAAGTTTTAATACAAATAAATGATACTATGTTATTTATTAATGGCCATCACGACCACAAATACAAGTGTATCTAAGTGCAGGTAAATAAATAACAAGTATAAACTATAATATATAACCTGGTAAGTAAATTTAATATGAGATTCATTACGCATTAAGTACAGTGTACAATTACTGACTTTACGTTATACATCTATCGTTTTATCAATTTACTTTTGTTGTGAATGGTGCTCGATGCTGGAATATACTGCCCGTTTTCTTTCAGAAGTCTTCTTCTTCTTGTGGATTTTGGCAATCACCCTAATGAAGAGTGTTCCTGCCAGTGTCAAATTCTTCTGAGGTCCTATCTTTCAGAAGTCTCACGGAGGAAACTTGATTTAGTGTTGCTTGATGTGATAATAAGATATGGGGACATTTTTTCGCTACTTTCAAATTATATTTCAGAACTGTTGTTTAAAAAAACTAGCCAATTTTTGGATTGTTACAATAAACTGGCGACTTTGTTTTTCAAACATGTGATGGCGGTTTAAAGGGATTATCGGAGCATTTTTACTTTTTCCAACTCACAATAAAATATAGGAGTGAGAATCGACGACCCAACAACGAACTGGACTAAACTTGTAAATACACATAAAATATCCTAAAATTAAAAATCAGGAGACCCTTTTTAAGAAACGAAATGTAAAATCTCCGCCCACTACACTTGACTATACTCGCAGACATTTATAGGTTCTAGCTGGACGTATAATAATATCATGTAACACGATAGTTGTATGAACAAAAATTAGACAAGTTTTTGCGTTGCGTAGAACTTATTTATACATATATAAACATACTAGGTGAGTGAGTATATTTACTATACATGGGCGTCGCCAGCCTCGGAGCTAGGGAGGGGGCAACAAAAAATTCAAGTTCGATATATCATGAATGGCGCTGCAGGCAAATTTTTTTTGAGACATAGTAAAGAAGGGATGTAGTGGTTTGGTTTATTTGAAAATGTGTATATTTTTTTGCATAATAATATGTATGAAAAATGTCTTGTAGAAAAGTGATAAAAAATGGCGCCACAGGCATTTTTTTTTTATGAAAGAACTGTATTTTGATGGATTTTCATGAAAATTTATGATATGATGAGAAAACGTGTGGTAACAATGTGATTTTTGTGAGGTTTTATCATTTATGAAAAGATATATAGCTATTCTATTGTCTAGGGGGACAGCTGCCCTCCCCCCTGCCCCCCCTGACGATGCCCATGTTACTATACCTGATACATAATTCTACAAGGCGCAGCACAGCGGTTAGATAAAATTATTGAATTGGATACGACATAATATTACATAGTGGAAGTGAATAGTTGATTTTGTATAGTGAGTTATACATTATACAACTAGAAGACAACACCAGTGTTGGAATTCACAAAATAAAACCAGTTTTGGTAAACAACCTTTACTATGATAATTCGACGGTCTTCATCCACTACTACTTCTATATACATAGTGGGATGAATTACAACACAAGTACTCGACACTTGTACACCATAACTATAAATATTATTACGATATATAAATATGTATGTTTAATCTATGATAAATCTGAATATGAATGACTGACGTACACAGTAATCAACGCACAGCCCAAATAGCTAATCATAGAGAAGGACTGTTTTTAAAAAGAAAAAAACTTGGAGTTGGAATGATTTTTTATTAAATAGTGACGCGTTTCGGCTTCTGTAGCCATAATCGTATTTCTGTGGCCAGTACGATTATGGCTAGTATTAGTTTTTTTCTTATTAAAAACAATTATTTATGTGTATTAAAATAGAGTTTTATAAATCTTCTCTATACACAAACAGTGTATAGAGAATGGTAATTTTTAATACAGGGATGTTTTAATCTTTCACTAAGGAGGGGATTCTGTATATTTCGCCCCTAAGTGCGCGAAAAATAAGGAATATCTCGGAAACTAGACGTAGTAATAACTTGGAATTTGGCGTATAGATTCCCATATTGAAATTACTAATAACTTAGAAGAGATGAAAAAAGGCGTAAAGAAAAGAGACTCTTTTCAACTGTCCTTATCAAGGTAAAATCTATTAAGCGAACGAAGCCGCGGGTAACTGCTAGTACATTATATTTGTCTATAACATTTAGTAATTTATCTACAAGTCTAAATTATAATATGGTAGATAATTGGTATTAAGAAATTTACGAGTCTAAAGTAGCTACTGATAAAATAAATAGAAAAAATCTATAATAATAATATGATACCACAATATTCAAACATGCAAATGCGTTTACATACGATAGTAAAGTGTATAATGTATATGTTACGGGTAATGCTAAATGAACAAATCAACCTAGGTTTACCCAGGTTTACTAGGGATTATCCAAGCTTTTTTTCCTGAGTAAACTGAGTTTAAGTGTAATAAACCCGGGTACATCTAGACTTTTTACTAGGATTTACACAACGCATTTGAAATTTGGACAAATTCAAATATTTGTAATATCATCAACTTAATGTTAAACTAAGTCAAGAGAATGATATTATGACACCAAACAAACATGGGTTATCATCTAATGTGTACATAAAATAATTAGTAAAACTCACAAACATTGTAAATTGCGAGAAATCGGAAGGCGCCCATCCAAAGTTGGCATTTAAAACCAAATTCTTACATAATCTATGTTTATTTTAGTCTAAACACTAAAATAATTTCTCATAAGATAAAGTAGGTAAACACGGAAGAGCGCAAATTACGAAATTGTACATAAAATAACGCCAATAAAAATATTTAAATACCACTTTTGTACCTATAGTGTACCAAGTACAAATTTCTCTCATAGTAAACTACATAACATTATGTTTAATTTAACTACAGGTACCCATAGCTACTTTCTTCGGAAATTACGTATTAAAAAATACTTTAATGCAAGTCAAGAGAGCTTAGAAGAAAGTTATATGATTGATTTTCAAGAAATATTATATATCTAAGTACTTCATATTAAAAACGAGTTTTGCCATTGCAGTTGTATGGAAGTGTCAGTGATATTATATGTAGTTATGTTATTATGTGATACACATACAAAGTGTTGAACATTCATTATAATTTAAAACTAATTATCTATGAAGAAAGTACAATCATTTTACTATTATTAAATCGATCTAATAGGTGCAACTACTGAGGTACTCGTAAATGAGAAAATACACATGGAGATATACAAAATGATGTCTTCTGTTCAGAAAATATTTTAAGAGGTGATTAACTCAATTTTACCAAAAAGAAAAAGATTGAGAATAAATCAAGCTTTCGATCAAGATGACATTGTTTAGGTTTTGTGGTAAGTTTGAACAAAGACTTATTAAAAACTTAAGAAGTTAAACGAGCAGGGCATACCAAGACAAAATGATAGTAGACGAACACCCAGGCTTTTTATTGGAGACCATTGGCAAACAAAAAATTGTCAGAAGGCCACAAAAGATATACATAGGAACATGATACAATCTCAGGTATATGTAGTTACCGGGTAGACAGTGAGTGAGAAAGGCGACTGACAAAGGATTGCAACGTTTGTAACAGGCCTATATACAGGAATGGAGAGACTAGGGCTGAAGAAGAGAAAGCCAAGCTACATACTAAAAAAATATCGCACCTCCTAATTGTCTAATTTAGACATTCTAAAATAAAATAAAGCCCTGTGATGACTTCTTGATAATTATAATCAGAAAATCTGTTTTTTTTACTAACACTATGTTTCAGTGACCCAATAAAATATGTAATCAAAAATATATGAGACAAAATAACATGTCATAGGTACGGTTGAGTATTCAGATCCATAACGTATAATATACCTTGAACATACTAACGAACCACCATGGTCTAATCGTATTACATTATTCCCCAAAAGTCCAACGCACTCCCAAAAGGATCAAATCATAATAATAGATGGACAACAGGTTTTATCGATTATACCGTGAATAATATAAAGGTTGATATCATGTAGATAAAGGAAATATCTACTTTACCTACTAAACAAGATCCCTGAGTATGTATCTAAATATATAAAGAAGATTATTACCTAAGAGTACATGTCTTCTTCGAGAATACTTCAAAGGATTATCATCTCTACATAATATTCTTAATACTTTCATGTCTCTGATATTTAATACACTTATTTAAGTTTATTTCTTTGGTATTTACATCTCTATTTAGAGTAAATATGTAATATTATTATTAAGAAGAGTTGGGAGACCAAGGTTAAGATGGGAAGATGAGGTCAAGAGAGATGCAGCGCAATTTCTCCAGGTCCACAGATGGAAGTCGGCGGCAAAGGACAGAAGAGGTTGGAGGAGGCCAAGGCTCTGTTTGGGATGTAGCGCCATTGAAGAGAGATATAATATTATTGGGATAGGTATTCAACTCTACACTGTCCGCATTTTTTCGGAAAACATTAACAAGATTTGCTATAAGTTTTTTTTGCTAAGTATATGTTTAATTTGCTAAGTTGACACGTAGTCAATGTGCCTTGAACACTTCGTGGTTGACAGATGACGCGGGAATCCCCCGCCTGCGACTACTATGTAGCGGAGTGCCCACTAAGAGCGTTCTTGGCTCGTATCCAAATTCTATAGTGCCAATTTAATGCAATAGTTTGGTAAAGGTTTCATTGTCAAGTTAATAATGAAAATAATTATTCCTTCCCCTTATACATATAACATCTGATCCTTTGGTAGATGAAAATCAGAACACGAAATATACTTATTATTATTCAAAATTAATCAAAGTTGTGATGTTTTATTCAAAAACTTACTTCAAGGTTGGAATATATTCAACCGACTATTACAAGTATAATTTATTGAGAAAAGAATTCGCTAACGTTCCTGGTTCAACCTAATATTCAACCTGATGATGGTTCCTTTAACTACCTAGAGGCAGTCCGATGTTACTATAATGATTATTACATAGATCCGGATCCATATTTTTATTATACGATAATAAGTTTAGGAGAACTCTTACCTGAATACATTATAGTGTTCTACATTTTATAATGAACTCAACAATACTTGGAAGGATAACCGTGATACGATGCGGGTAATTATAACAATTAAAGGAATCTATAATTATAAAACTAGATATCTAACTCTAACATAGAAAGATATAAAATATTACAACGCTATAAACGCTAGACCATCATAAATTTGATTTTAATAACTGGAGAGGTTGGGAGAAACATTGTATCGAGGATATTAAACCTGAAGATATTGTAGGAGTATTAAAACTAAATTATGAGTTGATAGTCCCAACCTAATCTGGGAATTATTTAAAGAGGATTTAGTCTGTTGGATACCAAGCGTATTCCTTGCATCTGTATTTCAACTACTATGTACTCAGATTACATTTTGTAGACTGAAGTAAAAACGATATTAGTACCTAAATAATGGTATACAATGTAATAGTAAGAAATGTGAGTGGAAAATAGAGGTTGCGAATGAAAAACAAATTTCAGGACTATGACTACACCTTATCATGACGAAGATATCCCGAGTAATCTTTAAGACTTGTGCCTACTATACTTATTGCTACTACGAAGAGTAAAAAAAAAAGTATTTTTTTGTGTTGACTGTATGAAACTTACTACTGAAATAAAAGAAATATTGAAAAATATAGAAACTCACATATTTTCCCCAACGCTTTGTTATTAAATAGTTTGTGAATAGTCTCGTGAAGTGCAGACTGTCGACAGTTTTGGAAGAGGGAATCAGATTAAGACAGAGATCATGTAAATCTATCTATGCTAAAAGCTTGCATAGTGAATTTCAAAATCAATCGTCAGCACCCATATTCAACCAACCCCGCGACTGGGAAAAGGGTTGCAAATGCGATATAGTACATCATACGTAAGATTGGTGCAAAGGAGAGGTGGAAAAAGGAAAAAAATGATCACAATAATGTGGGATATAATTTTGTTCTGAGGTCTTTTTAAACTTTTGATGGATTCTTGCAGAAGTACAGAAGCTGAAACTAAAGACTGAAAAAAACATCCGAAATTCTAAAAAGTGTTCAATTTGAAACATTAGAAAAGAAGGTAATTATGCACGAAATGAATGTATGTAGGTGAGTATAATAAAAAAATACCGGTAGTAAGGTCGTACTCGTAAGTAAGCCGGACCAGTTGTATATATTTTATTCATAATATTTCATTAATTAGGCAACTCGCCTTATAATTTTAATAAATATTCATGGATTCTAAAGGCGTAACAATCTCGTTTGAGAGATGAACGATAGATCGAACTGGGAAGATTGAATAATCTGTCGTGGGTTTACCAAATGTAAATTATTCATGGCGATGGAAGTACGAGAGGTAAAAATGTGTAAATAATCAGTAAATATATCCACTACTGTTAACCTACTCAATTATATACGACTTTTTAAACATTTCTGTAATGACGTAGGCATTATAAATCCTATCTCTACAAACGAATGCCGGCGATAAGGAAAAAACCTTAATACCTGTTGTTAAGAGCAAAGCCTGCATTCCTTATACATACTAGTTCCCATGTGAACTTTTATGTTACGTATTACATTCCGTAATATATAAGTTTGCTAAATGAATTCAATATTCCTACCTTTAGTATATAAGCCTTGAAGCTTTCCAGTCTAGTGAGGATCCCATTTAAAACACTCATGTCATAAGATCAAAAATAAACATCACCACACAATTATTAAGGAATTCAATATTACAATATAAAACTAGTTTTGAATTTTGTACTATAAAAACACAATTATTATATTATAAAGAAACAAAAACCAAGGTCATAAGTATTGAGGTATTTTACGATCATTCCAATATTCGATTATTATTATTAACACACAAAAAATCACTGCTTAATAAATGAATGGAAGTTGAGAATTTTCTCAAATAAGGTAGGTAAGATTTCAACAGTCAGTCAGCTGAAGATCTTCGAGTTTAACGAAGAGCTTTGTGACAAGTCGTAGAGATATTTTATTGTAAACCGGTAGAGAGAGAAATCTATGAAACTGCTTGCGAGGCTAACTGAGACTAACAACTACGAGTACTACGACATCTCAACACAACCAAACAATAATTCCAAATGAAAATAATATCAGGAGTCCATAGAGTAGGTAGTGGGTACTTACCTAAAGAATTTGTGAGGTAGAGAGGAGTGAGGAAACTATGCACAACAACACTGCGGACTAACTGGTTGTCTCGTTTCATCTTATGAAATTTGAATAGTGAAACAAGTATGTAACAGGTATGTAAAGGTGTGTTAGCTAGTATGTAGTGGTAGAAAAACCTATATCTACACAACACACTACACAGAATCATATTAAGGGTGTAACACATGTCCGCATCCGCAAAACTGTTCTGAATTCGAACTCCGTTTCCGCATTCGAAGTGAAACAGATTCTCTACAAATAAAAGAGACGTCCTTAAAATTTATTGCTTTTTTTCATGATCCACCGTCTCTATCTGCCCCTTGGTTCACCCCGGGCAACGCATCCCCGAATGCGGCTAAAGTTCTCCCAAAGTAGCGAAAGACCTAAGTACAAAACAACACTAAACTGATCACAAACTATTAACACCCTCCAAATCCCAAACTACGATTGTAGAAAAAACTAAAATAAGGTCACATTTTTATCCATAAAACCTTTGCATTGGCAGATATTATGGAAAAGCGTCCGTATTAACGTCAAGCGCAAAAATCAAGTGTATTGTAGCAGCCCTGCTGTGTACACACGTGTACCTCAGGGAGGGACCGTCACAATTAACAGTCCGGATTTGTTTTGCATAACACCAACCAAACATATAGCAACAACTAGCATGAAATATAAATAACATACGAGTATAGGTACTGTCAGGTGTGACTGGGTGTCATATGACCAAAATATAACACTATCATATACCTACACACCATATTCATCATATACAATCTAATAGCAATATTTCAGGCGAGTTGCACAACAAATTGTATCAGTTACAATTACTTAATTCAGTACAGGTACAACCACAGTACAGGTATCACAAAATGCAATCTTTTTTCGATTTCGTCTCCCAACGACTTATTTGCTTAACAAAAAAATACTGAATGGTCTGATACGTGTACCGATTATTTGGTATTGTATTATTCTACTCAGCTACGAAACGTTTCGCGGTTTCGCGCTTCACCTAGCAGTCATGTATTTCCGACGAAAAGCTCGTGTGAAAAAGTCCGCGGGACATTTTAATACAAATAAAGTACTTGCTTCATTAAAAAGTAACTATTTTTTCAAGCGTAATGGATCAGCTCTTTGTTGAAAATCTTCATTACATCAAAAAAGATATTCTCTCCTATTCTAGGAATAGCTAAAATCTATCATTCTTTTCTTTCTTTTTTTGTATTTAATAAATTCATAAAAAAGAGGTGTGCGTGTGTGAGCGAGATTGAGTTTGAGTGTGTGAGGCGATATGTTTTAATTGAACTGTGGCGCATGCTTGTGGGTGACAGCTGAATTATGAATGGACTAATCGTTTTACCTTTATGTTCTTACTTATATCTATAGTTGTTGTCTGTTTTGAGCTCATAATTGTAATAAAATAAAATAGGTACACATAAAATTAAGGAACCACATTTATACAGGTTCCCTACATAAAATCTAAGCTTCACAGCACACAATGATTTTGATCTAAGTACCTACCTGTATTAAAACATTCTTAACGTTTCTCCAAGTGCTTACCTCATCGTACGAGCGATAAAATAAGATCCTTCAGGAAATCCTGTGGATTGAAAAGATTGGTGTTCTTTTTGGCCAACTATAATCTGGCATTTTAACCCTTGACCCAAGCAAGACTAACAACATCTCACTAAGTCCAGAGTACCTATCCCATGTCTCTATTAAGAATGCTATAATGTAATTTTGTACATAGAAATGCATCATTTTGATACTGTGGGCACCTGCTCGTAACACCACATGGTTCAAAATGTCATGACGAAATGGATGTCTTAATTCTATAATGTATGGGAATTGCTGCTTTTCTGTAAATATGTTTGCTGTTACATTTAATGATTATTGTTGTATTTAGTATGTAAATGGTGTAAGTTTATATTCAACATATATGACACAAATAAATAAACAAATTTGTAATTCGACCATACCACCATACTTGGATGGAAGGGATTGAATCAGTAATGAACGTTTCCTTTACTATTATTTTTGGTATACAAATTATCCTTGTAAAGCGTTGGATTTTCTTTATTGGATAAGATACTATGCGAGACGAAGGTCTGCGTTCGAATTTCAGCCGGGGTACACTGAAATGGCTAATGTTTCTCGAGTGTAAAGTGATCGTGAAGCATGGAGGTGCAACATGGATTCAAGTGGCCCAAGATCGTTTGGCATGGAAAGGGATGGAGGAGGCCTACGTCCAGGAGCGGGTGGCTACAGGCTGAAGAAGAAGAAAGTGTTCACTTAAGCCAGCCGAGGTCAGTCGTAAGTTTGACAATGTTCATCCTTAATTCTTCTACACTTTTGCAGGAATACTGCAATGTTTCCTTTATTCGTTAGAAGCAATGGTTACCTCAATCAGTAGAGTTGTCCCAGCAAGTTGAATCTACAATGTACATATAGGTACAACATGGTAGTAATAATATGTAGGTACTCAAGTATTAAACATGTATTTGGTATTTATTTACATACCTCTGCACAGTACTACTAATAATTAATATGGGCTCAGCAGTCAGCACATATACTGTATAAGAGAATGTGCCGTACCTACTCAATCGGACACATTGTAATAATTTATGTCAGAACACAGTTAGATGTATACTGCAATATGTTAATTAAAGTTATTTAGTTAACAATCTCCATGTTTTCGACCATCGGTACATGGTGGAACTCCATTTTAAAGAAAAAATGAAAAAAAAAAACTAAATATTTAGATTGAAATCAACAAAATTTGTCTTTTTAGTTTGCGACTAGTATTTGAGGATTTGCATTCTCATCTTCAGGCGATCTTGAATAAAGTAAGCAGGAGTACAGAGACTGTGAGTATTTATAAGAATTGAAACAATATAGTGGGAAAAGCCCGTGGCTTTGTTCGATTGTTTGTCAAAAAAAGTCAAATTTTGTGGATTTTTCATTTATTTAGTTGTGTTAAAATACCAAAAAATAATCTCAATAGAGGGCCGGCGTACAATACATATAGACTCAGCTACTTTTTTTTTACAGCTAATACATACAGATATATTTACAGATAATACATAGTAATTATATTCGAGCAGCAAATATTTTAGAAAAATAGGTATATTCTGATCCCCAAGGAATTTAAACTATAAAGAATTTTGTACAATAAGTATGATACTTTATATTGCACCGAGTGTTGACTTCTATGTAATAAAATATTATTTTTATTAGTTTAATTAAATGTACAGAAATATGAATTCAAATCGTATTCCTGTTCAATTAAAAGATAACTGTGGATTGCACATTTACTCAGGGCCAAACTTGTCAAAAGGCTGAGTAGGTCGGGGACTATGGGCAGCAGACATTCGCTAGCTCGAAACAACAAACAAGTCACTTGTAGATAAAGTATAGTTTCCTTTCTATGAAATGTTAAATCTCATTTGATACAAGTCCCAAATTCCCAGTAGGTACTCATTCCAAGGTGTATTCTTTATTGAATAAAAAAAAATTGAGCG
Source organism: Ceraclea dissimilis (assembly GCA_963576895.1). Taxonomy (NCBI): domain Eukaryota; kingdom Metazoa; phylum Arthropoda; class Insecta; order Trichoptera; family Leptoceridae; genus Ceraclea; species Ceraclea dissimilis. Next base: position 14,144,713 of record OY756366.1, on the reverse strand, counting down.
AGGGGGGGGGGGCCAAAAAAGTTAGGGCCTATTCCTATGAAAATTGTTAGTCCGGTCCTGCATTTACTTCAATGCATTATACAAGGGTGAACCAAGAGATGGGAGATGATACTATGGACTCCTGAATGATTGAGATAGGTGTTGGCTTTTGAAGCGAGCTGAATGTTGAGTTAAGAGTTTAGAAATCATGTACGTGTAGACAGAAAAGTAGTATCCAGTAATACTTGAATGATTATTGAGACTTGTAAATAAAAATTAATTTATTTTACATCATCCAAACCGTAATTCTTGTACGAAGGTCAACTTGGTTGTTTCTGCTGTAATTTATACCAAAAAATCGAGAAATCATTAACCTTTTTCATCCAGTCATTGTGTATCTTAATAGCGAGGTTCGCTCGTGAATGTAGAATGTTTCAATTGACTAATCCACAAAACTAATTCAATTCCCATACTCGGGTAATCCCACAAATTTCAAACAATTATAAATAGTAAAGGATTATCAATGAAATAAAGATTAATACATATGTGTAAATAGAAATATATATTGTCAATAACAAAATATAATCACAAATTGTACAAAAATATTACAATTTATACATAAAATTCCAACAATATTACATAAATACAATATAACAAATGGATGCATCAAATCGAAATATACAATGAACAAATTCGTTAATCAATCGGGTTGTAAAATATCCACAAACCTCTCAGTTCTCACATTCACACCATAACCACTGATCGTTTGTAAATTAGTCCCGACGAAACTCAAAACTGTACTCATATCTGAAGTCAATTTATCTTTCAGTTCATGTTTGTACGATCTAAGTATTTCTGTAGCTGATGATTCCAGTTTCTTTATCTTATCAATGATTTGTAATCTCTTAGTGTATGATATGTTAGGATCTCGTAAAAGTGTTTGCAGTTTTATAACAAGAGAAGAATCACAGTCAGAATCAGAAATCGGTTGGCCGATTAATTTGTTAATAGTTCTATTCTTGAAATGTTTAATTTTATGAAGGATCTTACTTTTGCTTTCTTCTGGCAAGAATGGGTCGTCCATCATGGCACTGACTTTCTCCAGTAAATGAACATTATCCTCCACAGGGGCATGTGTTTGTTTTAAGAGTCCCTTGGCTGCCTTCTCCCTTAAATCGCACACCCTCTTCATAATATTTTCTCTTTCCTCATCTGTCAGACATTTCAAATTAAGCAAGGATTGCAAATCATCGATAATCTTTTCGTGATCTATGCGATCGTTACTAATTTCCTTCATAATTTCATTAATGACTTTTTCTCTAAGTGCCACCAACACGCATTCTAATTGCTGTTTCTGTTCCGCAGGAAGGGTTTGACTGTCAAACATTAAGCAGAGATTTTCCAGCAAAACAATTTCTCCGCTTTTAGACGACTTTTTAGTAGAGAGTAACAATTCCTTAATAATTGCATCGTTTAGCTCTAAAATTCGTTGATTTATATATTGTTTTCTAGTTGCTGATACAAACGGATCGTCTAACATTTTCTTGAGTGACAATAACTCCCATGAATTGCTAGCTGTTTGAGAAGATAAGATGGTGGGGAAGGAAGATATTGAAAGATTGTTAGGTACGGCTTGTGATGGACCAGGAGCGCCACACAGTGTCTCTCTTGGACTATTTGAAGATTCACTTACATCCACCATTTCCACATCTTCCAAAATCTTCATTGTACTCTTCAGTTGTCCCTTCAGAGCTTTACACTTGGATTGGACTTCACTAGGATTTGACAAATCTACAGGCTTTTTAATCAACTTTCTTGCGGACGATATAGAACCAATAACATTAACATTGCTATTTGGAAGACATTGTTGGACTACTTGACTGTATGTGGAAGATCTCAGCTTCTTTACATCATCCAATATGAGTGGTTTATATGTTTGTTTCTTCCTCTTGCTTTTAGTAAGTTTATTTTTTTGATTTGCCGGTATTTCACTGTTTGAAGGCATAATGCTCGAATGGTCTAACTCTTCTGTAAGAAATAAAACAACTATTCACTGACTGGCCAATGTGCTAATAATTTTAATACATCTACCGAAACTTTCCAAATAATAAAACTAATCAATTACTGACAATGACAATTTAATTTTGATCAATTTTAAAATGAATCCATCAACTTATTCCATTTTTGAAAATAAATTAGATATACAATAATCTCATATTCATAGAATCCATAGAGAAACATGCCTAATTAAGAAAAATGAAAGCAGGTACTGTCTGACAAGAAAGAGGTAGTCTCGAAATGAAAACTGGAGTTTTGATTCCCACTACGATTACCAAAAAGCTAGATAAGGCACTCTCTTCATATCGCAAATAAAATGCAACCCATTGTAATTTAAATTACTGCAGATTAAATGGGAAATATTACAGGAATATTAGAAAAAAACTACTAATAATCCAACATAACTAAATATAATAATGATAAAAATATAAATATTAAACAATGTTTAATTTTTCTTTTTGATTTTCTGATGATTCTCAACATCAGCTTTATTCTTAGATTTTTTCTTTTTCTTAGATGAAGAATCATCATTACCGCTTTCCGTTAAATCAATTTTAACTTTCTTTTTCTTCCGAGACTGCTTATCCTCGGACATTTGCATGATAGGTTCATCACGAGACTTAGAATGTCTTAAATAATGTTCATTATTACCTTCGCATTTCTCCGCTTCCTTTACAATATCATTTTCAGCCGGAACACTTTGTTGCTTGTTCTTTTTGACTTTTTTCTTTACAGCCGAGCTATCGTCTGGGATTTCGATAACCTCTACGACGTCATCATCAATCTCATTTCCTTTAGTTACATTGTCTTCAACTTTTTTCTTCTTTGGTTTCTTTTCTTTCTTAGGAACCACCACTTCTTCACAAACTTCGTCAACTTTCTCTTCAATTTCATCTGGCACGACAATAGTTTCCAACTCCTTACACTTCTTTTTCTTAGACTTTCTTTTACCTTCTAACTTCTCCTCACTAAACGCATCATCCGACTGATTCGACTCCACCGCATCATTCAGTTTACATTTCTTTTTATTTTGCTTAATCGATTCCTCATTATTATTTTCAACAATTTCACAATCGTCTAATTTTCTTTTCTTTTTATTTTTAGAACTATCGTCGCTGGATGTAATATTGTCGGAAGCCTTTTGAAAATTGGAATACATATTGAATTTAGTTACTGGCTTCGAAGTTTCGCTCTCGGTAGCGTCATCTTTATCATTATCGCATGAAAATCCTTTAAATGCTACGACACTTTCTTCATCTTCGTACAGTGTAACAGATTTTTCTTCGCTGAATCCCGCACCCTTTATGGCACTCATTTTTATCTTGAAATATTCCTTCATGCACCCGGCTTCTACTAAATTTAAATTTGAAACTACTTCTTCCTCATTCACCGTCTCCACTTCAACCTTCACTGCGTCAGGAGTTTGTTTATTTAACGACTTCTTACCAAAGATATTAGCCAAGTCTTTGTGGCTGTATTTAGTGACGTCCTTCCCTCTCGTGAATTTCTTATAGTGCAATCTAGATTGAAGTTTTTTCGATTTCTCTTCTAAGGAACATTCGCTATGAAGTTTTTCTGTATCGACTTTGCCTGAAATAATCACACATAAAACAATATTACAAATCAATGCTATAAAAACAACTTCAATAATATGTAATAACCCTGCATTTTTTTAAGGTTATGTAAAATTGTACTCATGTTGTTCAGCTGTCAAACTCCCCCGTATAAAAACATTTTTAGTGTTAAAAATTGACTTAAAGCAGAGACTATCTGTGTTGAAGAGTTAAACAACTTAATTTTTATCAGTAAAGCTTACCTCCATGCAAATTCCTCAGCAAAGACTCGAAATGAGTCTCATGTTCAGTCCACTGATTGTTTAAATCTTTGAAACCAACTCCACCATTGTCATCTTTAAAGCGAACTTTTAAATGGTCTACTTTTCCATCCTCGTTAACTCCCAATCCCTTTCCTTGAGACCAGCCCATCTTTTCCATTAACTTTTTCCCAAACTTGTTTTGATCTTCGCTCCAGTGATTCTTCCCTCTGAGGTTTAGAGACCTTTTTTTCCTTCGCGGTTCCGCTAACATCGCCATATTGACTTATGTATTATTTTGCTACTTAACTATACAACGATTTAATATTACATGCGCGATCACAATACTTTATTTTATAATATATTTCTTGAAGACAATATAACCTATAACACTGACACTGCGGAACACGCGGACGCCATCGCTGCTAACTTCAAACTGGTTGATCAGTCAGGTTGAGAAACGTAACGATACTACGATGTGCGCGTGGGACGGATTTTCAATTCGTATTTTTAAACTGTAACTAGAGGAAAATTCATAACTCGCATCAATAAAATTTTGTTGATTTTATTTTTTTGTAGACGAAGTCAAATTAGCTTGTTTCTTGAATATGTATTAATTTATAGTACATGGTTATTTATTTATACAATGCTCGAAATTACGAATCTGCCATTTTGAAGGAAGACAAAATACCTAATGTTTTTTTTTAAATTCCATAATGCGTAGAATATATAAAAGTTCCATAAGTATGTATCTAAATTATGTGTACACTTACACAAATTATTATACGCTGTTAAACGTCAAGTGTACCCAACTATATAAATTTTAGATACATTTGTACAGTGAACCTTATTTTTGTGTAACGTTTAGTACAATAGAATCTATTCATGCTCTGTTGACCATGTTTGGATACAGGCAGTGAGTATAGAAGTAGTTACACGAATGTAGATAGACTTATTTACTATGAAATGATTATGAAAAAATAGACACGCGGTCAGCAGGACATTGTTTACAATGGGAATGTTTCATTGTTTAAATAGCGAAACTGTTCTGTTCAAAAATTTAAATATAGAATTATAGTTTGAATATTTACTTACCTACAACTAGACAGAACGAATGGATGATGAATAGACATTTTTTAAGATATCAATACCCAAAGCCCGAAGGCATTTTATTTTACTTGACTTTATTCAGCTTACCTCTTGGAGACGGCTAGAATAAATACATATGCTATTCAGAGCGGGTTTGTGCAATGTTTTAACCTTTTTAATGTTAATTAAAATTTGATTTAGCCCGCATCATACTAAACCTAGTTTCCTTACCTAATGTTGAATCATTTAAAAATAATGACAATAACAAAAAAAAGTCATGTGTAACCAATTGCAAAAATGCGTCAAATTCCCTATAGGTCATCGTTCCCAAAAATTGCGAAAAGGTGAGGTACAACAACCTTTCACCTCATATCAAAAGTGGCGTTTATAATGTGGATTTGTGGAAACTTGGAAAGAAACCAAAACAGAAAAACACACAAATACTTAAATATATAGAAGTATTAGGTATGTAAGTACTGCAAGTAGATATACGAGTATTTATAAATGATGTTACGCGGATGACTGATGCTATAAGGTGCACCGTGGAACCCTATTTTTAACAGGTGAAATTGATAATTCTAGATCGCTTCTAACGAAAGTCAGTGTACAGTATAGGTCTCTTATTATACTTGTTGTATAGGACCCACAATAAATTCCACATTACGTAAAATAAGCCCGAGTTTAAAAAATAAATTGAAGTAATCCCCGTGTCGCCCTTAACTATCAAATAAAATAACTACCTGCACCCGTCTTATTCTTTGTTAGATTTAACCACAGGCGACACGATAAAAGAGATAAAAAATGCTCCCTGTGCATTCCACAATAAATTGTTGGAATTTTAGTACATAATGGAAAGTAAACGTAGTACTTAACACAAAAAAAGAAGAATCCATGTAATTTTTCTATTCAAGAAATGCAGAAGAAACCTGACCCATGTTCTAAGAAGAGTAAATTTGAATACACTCAATACAGCAGCACAGATGATAAAATAAGAAAGAATAAAACTAGGAAAGATATTGTTGACAGCAAAAAGTGAAGCATTGATGAATTCTTGCCCTCAAGTGCTGAATTGAAAGTCATGTCTTTGAGGCATGTCTTTCAATGCCACTGTTGTAATTTAGTAACCAATCAATATACGACAGATGTTTGACATATGCCTGCAACAAGTACAGCAACTGTTTTACTACGTAATTTGAAGTAATTATAGTTTTGTCAAACTTCCGTGTTGTTTACAAGATGCAGAATATAAACATATTATGTATTTGGCAGAACAAGTTGAAAGGTACCCATAATTATTTCGATTTCTTTAAAACTAGAAGGTCGGCGTTCACAATTCGTCAATAAATATTCAGAACAATTATCCTAAATCCATAGATTACTTCGATACGTTCGAGGCATTCGATCATTAGAGTTCTTTGAAATAACATAAGAGAGATCACGAAGTTTCTCCATTCACACTTCTTTCCACGTCAGACCTAAGCCTCTGGAAACTGAATAACTTTCTGGAAACCAAAAAATCTAGTACGGTTCAGAAATAGCGTTTCAAATGGTTATGCCCATCGCTACACCTGTGAATTTTTCTGTAGTATGGTCATAATATGAAAGACTGTCTTATCTTTCGTATTAATTGAAATAATTCAAGGTGCATTCGATATTATTAGACTAAGTACCTACATGAACACAAAAGTCTCACATGACAACATGAAAATGATAATCAATGTAGGTAGTCACTGACGTAGACACAATGAACTGCACGGACACTTGTTCAAATTAGCCATTAACTCAATTAATTAAATAGGTATTAAAGTAACATTAATTATTATTGCATGAACCCGTGATATTATATATGTTACAGTTAAAGCTTACACACCCGTTAATGTATGCATTCACTAGTCAATGTATGCTTTAACTGATGATTTTAGTCAAAGTATAAACTCCGTATAAAAATTTACACTTTAACTAGAGAGTGTACACATTCACTAGTCAATGCATGCATTGACTGCAGTGGATTTGCTAAAGTGTGAACCATGTGTCAACCAAGGACGTTAATAATAATAATATGAACACTTGTTAGAAAAAAGGTGCAGTGTCAAATAATAGGCCTGCAGACGGCCATTATAAAATTATTATTATTATTCTTTATTAAGAACATCTACCGACATAACAGCATAAAAATGCCTTTGCGCCGGCAGATGCGATAGAAATAACAACATTAAAATCAATACAATAACATGGTGATACATAAACTATTACAAGTACTGAATATTCAATACAATAATCGCAAATTGATATCAAATCTGCAAAGGTTTTGACATCCAAAATATAATACTAAAACTAGATACAATAACAATAATACAAGTGTTTAAAACAATAGTATACCACAAGTACATATCAGCCGTCGCTTGCAGTAAGTACATACACAAGACACAGCGTCCAATCAAATCACAGTAGTGTACAAAGTGTACGTTCTACCATAGTGAGTGCAATGATCGGGCAACATCGACGCAATAATCGATGCAATTAATATTATTTTACTATTATAGGTCCACACATTATTTAATATTGATTAAGTAACAACATTAAACAAAACTATAATATTTATAAATATTCAAAAAATAACAAATAACAAGCAATGTAAACACAATATTACATACCTACTGTACATATATGTCAATGCGTCTGGTGAACTCGGCATATGACGTATTGAACATGTCCACACCGAAATCACCAGACAGTTCATTAAATAAACAAATTGCCCTACTGATGGGAGAGTCTGCAATGATATTGGTATGGCCTCTAGGAGGATAAAACAATAAACGAGTATGTTGACGGGATCTGCAATATGATTGAGGTACAAAGAACTTAAATTCGGATAGTATTTCTGGATTATGTATTACGCCGTTGATCAGTTTGAAGAAATGTCTGCATAAATAATCCTTCCTGCGTTTTTCCAACGTGGACATTCCCAAACAGCCCATAATGAACATTGATGGAAAGAGATAAGGATAATATCCGAACTTTACCTTATATAAATGTCTAGCGAATCTCTTCTGTACTTTTTCCATGTGATGTATATACGTTACCTCAGTAGGTCCCCATATTATTGATCCTGATTCCAATATTGAGCGAACCAAAGCCTCATACAGAACCACAAGAGTGTTTTCTTTATGAAAATACCTGGAATTGCGCAGCAAAAAGCCTAGCATCATGTATGCCTTGTCAACTACTGAGTTGATATGCTCTCGGAATGTGAGATCAGGCTTACACAATATACCTAAGTCCTTTGACTCAAACACGCGCCCAAGCTCTAAATCCATCATGGTATATTTATGAAAGATCGGATCACGTGATCGGGAGTATGTCATAATATAACATTTAGGTGCGCTAAAAAATAAATCATTATCGTGAGACCAAGACACAATCGAATCAATATCCCTTTGTAATAGTGCTATGTCGTCAGGAGAGGATATTTTACGGAACAATTTCAGGTCATTGCAAATGTGGAAGTGCTCACAAACCTTTTAGTGCTGGTGAGCTGATATCACCATGGCATATACTTTATTACAGAAAAACGATTCATCTCCTTTATGTTTAAAATTAGAAGCGTTCAGACCAAATTTTTGTGGTATTGTATTTTTTTTTCTTTGTTTCTTTTTGCTTTTTGAGGTAGCTGGGAAAATATGGGTCTAGAGAAGTAAAATTATAAATTAAATAAGAAAAATCTTGGCGACTTACTTTTTATTAGTTTTTCCTTACAGTTAACAGTTATTACTTATTACATAGTGGTGTTTGTGAAGCCAGTAATGTCTGTTTGCTTTGACAAGAGCACTTTTGGCTGCTTTTACTTTTTCAACTAAACATGCATATTTTTCAAAGGCATGTGGAAATTGTTGTTTTTTAGGGTTTCCTCGATATACGCTGGTAAAAATTCTCCCTCATTGCCATCTGGTCCATTGTATTTTTTTTTCTACAAAAACGGATTTAATTTTATTCATCCTTGAAAATTTTGCTGTTGTAAAACTAAAATTAAATTTCAAATAGACACACGCGATTAAAAATAATTATATGAGTATAATTTAAAACAGAGATATACCTACCTACCTAGAATGAGACGGGGGAAGATTATCTCTGAGCAGCGTAGTACAGAGGTTTTCGTACAAAAGACCATAGACGTCGGAGTGACCTGATAAGGCAGAGGAAGAAGAATATACCTAGAAAACGTAATTAAAAGTTGTTCAAAACGATTTAACATACAAATAACAACTTTTTTAAACAATATTCACGAAACAACTGGTTACGAACCGCTGTAAAATAGTTAAAGTATCTGGTAAGGGTATCGCAGAAAGCGACCAACCACACATTTGTAATAAACGACCAAAGGCGGAAACCTTCGCGCGCAAAACGTCCAAAGAAATTAATATATTGTGCAAACCCAAACGATATTTACTCTGTATTCATTGCATTATTTTAACAAAAAACACACACACAATGAAATTACACACATTTATATTATAAGTATAATTACTTACAGAGTTCACTTGCCACAGCAACATAATAAACATATAAACAAAATCAGTGTTGCCACTTGCTAGTGGTGAGTGGTGACGGCGGATGACGCAAAGTAGAGAAACATTTTAAATATCGCTAGAAACACATCTGAAAAGATGTGTTTATGACGTTTGTAGATTATAAAAATATTTTGGATGAATAAACAAGTTGAAACAAATTGTACTTTACTGACCGAATCAACAAACTAGCAGATATTGTAAAAACAAAATAATATAGAATATAAAACTTCATCTTTAGTCGCTAGATGTAGCGAGAATATTACCAAAGGTGGCAAGGTGAATGTATATTCGTCAACATTGTGCAAGCTTTTACTTAATGCCGTACGTAAATGCATACACTGACTAGTCAAAGCGTAAATTTGATCATCTGTTAACACATTAACTGAACGCATTAGCTAGTGTATATGTTACAGTTAAAGCGTTCAGTTAGTCAATGCATGCATTAACTAGTCAATGTATACAATAACTAATGCGTTCAGTTAATGTGTTAACAAATGATCAAATTTACGCTTTGACTAGTCAGTGTATGCATTTACGTACGGCACTAAGTAAAAGCTTGCATAATGTTGACGAATATAAATTCGCCTTGCCACCTTTGGTAATATTCTCGCTACATCTAGCGATTAAAGATGAAGTTTTATATTCTATATTATTTTGGTTTTACAATATCTGCTGGTTTGTTGCTTCGGTCAGTAAAGTACAATTTGATTCAGCTTGTTTATTCATCCAAAATATTTTTATAATCTACAAAACGTCATAAACACATCTTTTCAGATGTCTTTCTAGCGATATTTAAAATGTTTCTCTACTTTGCGTCACCCGCCATCACCACTAGCAAGTGGCAACACAGATTTTGTTTATATGTTTATTATATTGCTCTGGCAAGTGAAGTATCGAGAGAATTGTTTAATTCTGCCTTTTTGGATTAGCTAAACTCTGTAAGTAATTATACTTATATTATAAATGTGTGTAATTTAATTGTGTGTGTTTTGTGTTAAAATAATGCAATTAATACAGAGTGAATATCGTTTGGATTTGCACAGTATATTTCTTTGGACGTTTCCGCCTTTGCAAACTATCAAAGTGGGTTGTATTCGAAGAATTTTACGTTTCAATCACGGAATGTCTGGGGAACCATGCATTTTTTTTACACCTGTTTACCACCATAAATGTCCAAAATATCGAACTAAAGTAACGATAATTACTTGAAATCAGTTTAATAAATCCCGATTTGGTCGTTTATTACAAATGTGTGGTTGGTCGCTTTCTGCAGTCCCCTTACCAGAAACTTCAACTATTTTACAGCGGTTCGAAACCAGTTGTTTTGTGAACATTGTTTAAAAAAGTTGTTATTTGTATGTTAACAATTTATACACAATCGTTTTAAACAATTTCAATTACGTTTTCTAGGTATCTTCTTCTTCATCTACCTTATCAGGTCACTCCGACATCTGTGATCTTTTGTACGAAAACTTCTGTCCTGAGCTGCCCGCCGGAGATAATCTTCACCCGTATCATTCTAGGTATGTATATCTCTGTTTTAAATTCTACTCCTATAATTATTTGTAATCTTGTGTGTATATTTGAAATTTTATTTTAGTTTTACAACAGCAAAATTTTCAAGAATGAATAAAATTGAATCCATTTTTTTAGGAAAAAAAAAACAGAGGACCAGATGGCAATGAAGGAGAATTTTTACTCGTGTATATCCAGGAAACCCTAAAAAACAAATTTCGAAGAAGTAAAAGCAGCCAAAAGTACTCTTGTTAAAGAAAACAGACATTACTGGCTTCACAAACACGAGATGTAATAACTGTCAACTGTAAGAAAAAACTAATAAAAATTAAATCGCCAAGATTTTTTTTGTTTAATTTATAATTTTACTTCTCTTGACCCATATTTTCCCAGCTACTCTCAAGAAGCAGCAAAAAAACCTATATATTTACAAGTTACCACAAAAATTTGGTCTGAACGCTCCAAATTTTAAACATAAAGGAGATGAATCGTTTTTCTGTAATAAAGTATATGCCATGGTGATATCAGCTCACCAGGACTAAAAGGTTTGTGAGCACTTCCACATTTTATATAATGGCCGTCTGCACCTTTTTTCTAACAAGTGTTCATACTATTATTATTAACGTCCTTGGTTGACACATGGTTCACACTTTAGCAGATCCACTGCAGTCAATGCATGCATTGACTAGTGAATGTGTACACTCTCTAGTTAAAGTGTAAATTTTTATACGGAGTTTATACTTTGACTAAAATCATCAGTTAAAGCATACATTGACTAGTGAATGCATACATTAACGGGTGTGTAAGCTTTAACTGTAACATATACATTGACTAGTTAATGCATGCATTGACTAACTGAACGCTTTAACTGTAACATATATATTCCATACATACAAAAGTCTACACAAAGTAAGTGTACTGCTGACTGACCACAAGAAAATGCACGATTGTTTCGAATCATAAATTTTAAAGGTGAATAAAATTGTTCCACAGGGGGAGGAGGAAATTGACAGGATCGTGAGAATTCTTTCCTCATGACTCACAGTTTTGAGACTTGATGTGTTTACAATGCTGCAAATTTTGTAAGTAGGACCTAAAAGAATGCAATTCTTGGATCGATTGATTAAGGAAAGGCTACAAATTAAGTCCAATCAAATCCTAAAACTTTTTAGGCAGAATCACTCCTATTGATTTAGATAAATTGATTATTGTATAAGTACAAATTAAAATAATGATACTTATTCTACATTTTTAAACCAGTAGAAATACATAAAATAATGAAGACTGTTGAAGAACAAATAAATAATCTTGCAGAATTTGAATCAACAAGTGGTTTACGATGATAATAACTGATGAGAATATCATAGAACACATATAGGTAAGTTTGTGTGCGAACCAAGAAAACAATGATTCAATGACAAAAGGCCAAAAATTACCTAAAATCAAAGGAATTAAACGAAGTTTTCCGTATCCAATCCCAATTTCATACTTGCTCGAGAATCTAGAATACACCTGGTTGCTTGTTAAAATTTGCACAAGAATGGGTGTTTACTATAATATGAACTATTATGAACTCAAGTCATTGTGCCTTGAAAAGAGTGGGGCAAAGCAAAATGACATCGACACGGTGGTGTAAAGAGAATAATATATTATCAAAACATTATAAAAGTGGCAGGTGTTTTACTGTATTCACAGATGAGGGCTACAAAAGATCGAAGCCAAACGGACAAAAACAATAAAATAAATTCATGCAATTTTAATCTCAATTCGTAGATTAATTTTGAACCAGAGTTGGTTGACAACAACTAGTTTGCACTATTCATTGTTTGTTCTAGAGTTTTAGACTCTGGTTAGTTAGATCGATGGTCAACAGGAGGATGAGAAGTGCAAGCGGGATGTACCTAATAATGTAGGTATTATAGAATTGGATTGAAATATTATGTTTTCTATAATACAATGATTCAAGAGTACTATACCTAATGGTATTACATATATACAGGAGGGGCGAGGGACAGTGTTGTAGTTCTGATCTGATACTTTTACTTTTATCATAAACCTGTTTAGCTTCTCGCCGGAGACTCGAGTCGCAACTCAACGGACTAATGGCTACTTTGATTTTCAAATCGAAACTCGAATTGATAATGAGAAAAAAAGAAAAGAAACAGCGGAAATACACATTTAATATACTGAGTCAGCATATTCATGTATTATCTCGTCTCTCCTATAATACACAACGACACGAGATAAAATTATTTGCATTTCTAACAAGGCTACAGAAAAGTTTATGACTTTATAGTCAAAGATAAGAGAATAAATACTGTAACGATATCACTCTCTGCAGAACAAAAACATCGACAACAAATCAAGCATTATTATATTACACAGTATTTTATAGTAAAAAATAACACGAACTTAAAATGTGAACGAAATAGGATGCCATTCAATTTCTACGAGTGAACCCTTAAAATATCAATAAACAAAATCCCACTAATGAAATGCACAACAGAAAATCTGCATAACTAGACCCTAACAATAAATAACAACAGTTGTATGCAAAGTAATGTAGTCTTTGATAGTAAGGAATAAACAGATGGATACACAAACTTAGCGAGAGATAAGACGGGAAATTTTTTCAATTGATTCGCAATAACTTTATCCCTAAACATTCCTATTAATATATTCATAGACTCACCTGATTTGCCACAAGAGTGGCTCCAATAGCGGCCATACCAAGGAGTTTAACACATAATCATTGAACTAAGGGTTTCGATATAAATAAATCACTTTCAACTATCAAAACCGAAACAATAAACAAAGCATGACGTCACCATGACTTATAATGCTGCGTTACTTATGACAAGTAAGTAGATTTCGCAATCAACTTTAATTTAATATAAAAGAAACACAATTTAACCGCCGCCGGTTTGCGCGAGATTTGACAGCAACGCTGTTGCTGATAAGATGCACGAGTTTGGACCACAACCCAAACTGCAAAATGGTCACAATTTGAATAATAAAACAACACACGATAAATCAAAATATGTTTAACACATTAAAACTAAAATAATCAACATAAATGGATTATTTACAAATCTTAAAACACATTTATTCGCACCGGCAAATCCAGCAAACGACATAAAGTTAGCTGTGATTTCTTCATCGTTTACTGGACAGAGGAAGAGGGCCAAGAAAAAGCAACAATTCTACAACACCAAAAGGTAGGAGCGGGCGGCAGTGATCTGTCGAAGGTTGCATACCAGACACTGATAAACAATTCTCTCTCCCACACACATGCCGTTCCAATAAGTGTAAGAGAGATGGGTGGAAGCAATAAGGATTACTTCAAACAGTAAGATAATCTTGCAGGTTACAAGCTTGGCAGGGTCGGCATGGGCCAAAAACAAACAAAGAATACATTATAACTACGAAATGTTGTTATCAAGCGATTCACGAATATATTATTATCGAGTGAAAGACGACAGTCAACAGCCGAGAGCATTGCGATTGTGGATTTAATTCGTAGCCAAGATGTTAATAATACATTTATTATGTTTCACTTGTGCAATAGTACTGATGTGAACATAACTATATTATTATGTGAAGAAGAAAAGATTACCTACATAATACCAAACTAATTGCAATAATTTGTAATCGGGAAATTGTGTATGTCGTAAACCATTTTTGTAGATCATCAAATTAGTATTTCTCACGAAATCTTGAGCTGAGACAGAATATTTCAAATGTTTCATTTAATCGTTTAGGCTAGTAATAAGTTTCTTTGTTTTCGTCTATCTAGTGTCATTTCTGCCCTGTTTCAATGGTCACAGTGAACCCTCAGCCAAGGATTATGCCTTTACCTGCCGACACAACATACCAGCGCCATTGTGAAGGACCTCCGTTACGCACCAAACAACGCCATTCAAACACGTGATTTTGTAAAAAAGTTTGCTGATAGTTATATTCAAAATATAAACAGGCACAAAACAAATATGAACCTTTTCATTGTGCATATTAGAGTCAACCGACGAAATTCAAATCAGCATGGTACAAAACAAAAAAAAAAACTAATCAAAGCAACCAAATTGAATTCAATCATTATTGAAATGAGAAAGAGTTCTATTTTTAAAATAATTAATTGACAATATTCAAGTAATGAAATGATTATAAGACCTAAAGTTTTTCACCGCAAGAACATTTTGCATTTTAGAGATTGAGTCATTACTTTGTTATTCTTGTTATTTTCTGATCATTTCCTTTTTGTTACAATTGCCAATATCAGGTTTGTTGACTGACTCACGTGTTATCTCGCTGTGTGAAGAAATTGATCAAATGCAAGAATTAAGAACATATTATAAGGCCAACACAGGCCAGTACAAAATGTACTGCAGTAATAATTTGCTACCATACTTCGAAGCCGAGTTTTTCATATTTGTTATCAATCTCTGAACTGAACAAATTCAAAATCAGTTTATAAAAATGTCATAAAATTTAACTCCCGTTCAAGAGATGACAGCATGTTGATAAGTTTCCCTTGTGATACATAATGTGCTTACATAATAACTTTTGGTCATGGATCCATCAGGACTAAAATCTGCAAAACCATGACATAGATAATAATAATTATTAAAAGATAATGCACAATTATAATGGTGTAGAAAATGCGAACAAATTATCAGGAAGCAGGAAGTATCATACACTTAGTATTTTGATGCGATCAGCAACAAGCGAAAACATTTAATGCTGAATCTTCAACAAACTATAATTATTTTGTCATTGAGCAATATCCAAAACAGTATGCTGATATTAGGCTGTGGAATTTGATATGTTGTATTGCGTTATAATTTAATACCTCACGAGGAGTGGAAACGCCTACACTAAAATAGTGTCAAATAAACACAGTGTTTATATTGATAAACTTCAACGCAATTAGATTAACATGAATGATTCACTCTTTAGCATTCCAATAAGTTTCCTATCATTTGGGTATTGGATTGACAGACTTGCTTTGAAGTTTGAAGATAGATAGAAATGGATTGTTATTATCTCTGTCAGATACTACTTATCCATTGTATAGATAATTCAGAAAATACTCGTATTTTTGTGCAAACAAATTAAGACTGCAAACCTGAATTTCTTTAGCATTTGACACGATTAATAAATACTTACTAGTGAAAAGTGAAATACTAAAAATGTCATAAGCATAGGAGTGCAATCAGATTGAAGTTAAATATCCCACTAACGTCAAAAAGAAAAACAACAAAATCAAAAGTGAAAACTGCAGACAATGAGATAGGTACAATGATTGTTTTTAACACATTTTTTTGCGTCATACATAAAGAGATTTTGAAAGTTGTATGAATAAAATTGTATACCCTATGTCTCGATCTGGACGAATGTCTCTGCCTTGAGGAAGACCGATGACCTCCTGAAGAACTGTGCCTAACTTCACCGCTTCTATAGGAACGATGGCTGGTCATATTAATGTTCTATGTGACACAAAATTTTACAATAATTTATTTAGAACACTACTTTCAATTAGAACACTAAAGATAATTACCGATGTTTATCTACGCGCGTCATGTACAAATTATTGTTATCAATCGACTATTGTTAAAAAATATAATAAACGAATTCGTTATTCAGTTACTCTCTACATTGAGACATTTGTTTCTGGCGTAAAAATTAACTCTTTGTTATACAAAATTAGCAAATATCGATTGAGTAATAAAAACAGTTAGTCTTTTGAAGTATACTCTTTAACAGAAATTAGTAGCGCACGTTGATTTAAAACAAGTAACATCGTAGAGTGGGAAAATAGAATAAGGAAGCAATGTTTTAGCTGTGGAAATAGTGACAATCATATTTGAGAAAAGGCAGATTGATTTTATAAAAACTGATTCAACAAAAACGTCTAAAATCTATTTTAATACTAAGCAAAATATTATACTGCATTTTGTTACTCAATCTAGAACACGGTTATGGATTAAAATCGATTTGAGAGGCTTTGAAAATGTATACCCAAATAGCTTTGCGTATTAAATCTAAATGATTACGCACAAACAATGTCAACACAGGCGACGAATAATAATGGTCCGTTATTACTGATAGCAGCTCATGGTGTATTGTTGGTACAGCTACAGAGTAAATTGTAATATAGGACATAGGTAAACAATATTAGTACATATTATATTATTAGCTGATGTTATTAACAGAATAGAAAAGGTACAATAGGAAGCAGTAGAGAGTTACTGAACATCCATCGGACACATGCTTATTAAACTAATGAATCGCAGACAAACACAACATGATCTACGAAACACATGACAATAATAATAAGACTTTACAACTAGGAAGCATCAATAAGATAAGTAATATATTTAAAAAACGTTATAAATTTCAGTAATCTTCGCTAAATAAATATTGTCATAATGGTGCTCTTACAGAGACAATTTTTCGAGCAATAATTGCGGCAACTCGTAGAAATTGTATTGATTAACATTATTTCGCAATATATAGGAATTATTTCGGCAATATTTCAAGCGAGACTAGGATATGGTGTGCAAACGCGATAGAGAATTTACTAAAATAAGCAAACCGATTGGATATTCAAAAAAATTGTGTCGCCGATATCACGATAACTATCTTTCTCGTTTGTACAGCACGTTGTCTCGCTTTAAATATTGCCGAAATAATTACTATATACTATTGCGAAATAATGTTAATCAATACGATTTGTACGAGTTGCCGCAATTATTGCTCGAAAAATTGCACTGTAAGGGCACTTTTATGTCATGCTGCATCGTGCAATAACATTGTCAGAACTACTGTTGCATTAGTAAAAATTGTGAGGAAAAAAAGTTTTCCGTAAAAAAATGAAATTTTTAATAGCACTATTTGTTTGACATTTTCTGGAGAGTATTTCAACGAAATGGACAATGAAATGAAAAGCGGAAATGTGAATACACTTGTTGCCCATCCTATACATTAAAATGAAACTGCAATCGGACATAATATAGAAACTGATGACATGACACATAACAACATCAGTAGGGAAATGGGATTAACATCAATTCTATTGTAAATCATAATAATGTATTTGATTCTGCATTAATCTGGAGGTTTTTGACCGTAGGTACACGGTGGAAGTCCATTTTTAAGGTAAAATGAAAGGCTAAATATTTAGTTTAAAATCCACAAAAAATGACTTTCGATTACGCGACTAGTGTTTGAGGATTTGCACCCTCATCATCAGGCGATTGTGAATAAAATAGGTAAACAGGAATATAGAGTTTCAATTCTTATAAATACTCACTGTCTCTATATTCCTATTTCCTGTTTACTTTATTCACAATCGCCTGGTGATGAGGGTGCAAATCCTCGAACACTAGTCGCGTAATCTAAAGTCATTTTGTGCGAATTTTAAACTCTTTTAAAGTCTTTCATTTTACCTGATTCTGCATTTATAAACGCCAAGAAAAAAAATGGTAGGTATTTGGATACAACTTAATTTTTTGGGATTTTGCAGAAATAAAAAAAAAAACTATAATGAGACGTATTTTGAGAGAAACGTGACAAAGAAATCATATTATGGCTTTAGGCTTCTGAGCCAATTACTTCGGACACGAGAAGACGTTTTGCGAATATGAAATTCACGAGAAATAAAGAAGACTGGTGATGGAAACGATTTATTGCGCATATTTGAAATTCTTTACACCAATTTAGAGTTATCGATTTTTTTAGGATGATGCTTATACTAGAATATTAAATACGAGTGTACCCACTGAAATGTATGCCATTTTTTACTTCATTTACAATTCAGTGTTGCAAATGTCTGTAAACTCATTCCTTTCTACCTTGTGATCTACGTGTGTCCAATCACTCATCTGCCTGCCTATTATCAAAAAATGTTCCTTTCTTTAATAATCCCATATGACATAATGATGGAATCTGACTTTCTAATCTTTTTCTCTTTACCTGTAAAAGATCTGTCAGAATCCAAACACAGGTACTAACCAAAGATGCAATCTTGGCAATACAAAACAAAAAAATTGAATTTAAAAACAGATAAATTTGTCAGATAATGAGACAGAACATAAAGGTAGATAAACTGCACCATGCCCAATCATAGTATTACGGTTGCTGGTTCGATTGTGAACAATTAATTTGTATAGAGATCAATCACTTGACTATAGCTAAAACAATAATTTGGCGCATTGAATGAAATACATTCGAAGTATTTTTTATAAACGGAAGCGCTCACAAATTTTTATCGCTTGATCAATCAATCGTAATTCGTGTACACCACCTATACTAAAAATCTATTTAGTCACAATAATTTATTAATCTCATATGGTTAATCGCTGTATGTGTAATTCTATAACTATAGGTAAAATTCAACGTTTTCATCCCATGTTCTTTGACCTGAATAATCATTCACGAGTCAGAATCAAGGAACTGTGAACAAGGAACCATTAACCTATCTAGAGAATCTTTTTCTGTGTTTTATCTGTCAACCTTGCGTTCATATCTTTTTTCAAAAATCTTTGTCAATGTCTAACCTCAACCCTTGGGTGTCAAAATTCTGATGTCGTAGACACTTTTCAAGGGCAACTTCGGCAGATACCTTATACTAACGTATACCCCTAATACTTGCTTTGGGATATTCTGAGCGTCGTCTATATCCCTTTAAGATGTTTCTGTATTTTAAGGGTGTCCATGTTGAGGAAATTGTTTGTGCCTTTTTTAAATCCGAGTCGTAATATTATTTCCTTTGTTAATTATATTTCTAATGGCAGTGATCTACTATAATCATGAATAGTATTTGGTACCTATGGATCTGGGCAAAGTCATGATTTTAATTGTTATCAATTGTAGTCACGTAGGTTTATGAATACCTACAGATACATTACGAGTATAAATAAAACACATCAATAAAAACGATATCAGCATTAAGTTTTGACCATATTATGAATATTACAATGTAGAATATAATGGATAAAGAAAGAAATTGTAAAATAAAGAGGAAGCCTAAACCTAAGGAAATTCAAAGAAAACAGTTTATCTACTGAGGCGCATAATATTTCAGTGGGTCCCCACATTTACACGACATTTTCAGACTTTGTGGTTTATTGAACCTTCGAGTGACTTTATATACTTATTTATTACCAAAGGCATCGTACGTTTAGGCAGGGCTAGGAGAAGATACTGGAGGGGCCACGAAAACAGGATGGACGTCTCCAGAATCCCATATGCCGTTGTCAAGGAAATCCCAGCTGGTCACCGGCTCTCCGTAGTTGGAGGGGCAGCTGGAATTCAGCCTCCTAAGAATGAGGGCTTTCTTGAACAAACACATCACAAGATCTAAGTAAAGATGATAATGAAGAAGAAGATTTCTTACGAATATTCGTAAGTTTTAAAAGGTCCGAAAGAGGTCTCTCAACAAGCTTGGAGTAAGGTTGACGTCAAACCTATGGGGGTGGTGCATCTTACAATACTGCAGACCAAATAACATCTCACTATATACGTAGTGCAGCAATGGTCTGTCTACAAGTATTATATATTTTTTTCTCAAAATGTGTCGAACGAAGTGAATGATGGTATGCATAGACGGATGAATTTATAATAGGTAAATTAATATCTTTTTAGATTACAAACATATACTGCAATGAACTGAATATAATAAAAACAAGTACATAATTGTAAATCGTGATTTTTTTAATGCATTACAGGAGCGAAGCAAGGTTATTTTTGAGCAGCGTTAAAAAGCACATTCGTGAAATTAATTTTCATTACACATTACGATAATTGTGAGAACCGAGTTCAGTAACTCGGGAGAATTAACATGCTAGTGCTAGAATCCAGAGACAAAGTGTATTATAAACGTTTGTTGAAATGTTGTTTTTCATTCCGTGTTGATTTTGGAATTCCTGAAATATTTCACCCTAGGCCGGTTTGCGAATCGTTTCACCCTTGTTTCGCCTGTTGACAAATATTGAGGATATTTAATGTGAATGACAATAAAATTGCGCCATAATGTGGACATTAATAATTTGCTTACATTGTTAAATAGTACAATGTTCGTAATAAAAATTTATTGTAATTGGCATCCTCCATAAGCCAACAGCTAATTACTTCATTGTTCAACACTTACTTAATAAAATACCTAAGTCATTAAGTATAACAAAGAAAAGAGTTTTTGGGAGAATGGCGAGAATTGGTATATTTCTAATTTCATTTACGTTTTTCTTTTTTTCAATAAATTTTGCAAATGGAGGTGACGCTGAAAACAGTTTCGGATATAATGTCCCATGGTTTACGGCCCTAGACGAAGCTTTACTAATAGCCAACGCCCACAATAAACCTATCATGGTTGTCGTTCAAGAATCTTGGTGTTCCATATGCATGCACGTGGGAGAACAATTTGCCAACAGTGATAAAATTACGCAGCTCAGTAAAGAGTTCATCATGGTAACTGGAGGGATTGACGTTATGAAGAAAGAATACCCAGATGTAGTTGATGAATACGTTCCAAGGTATGCATTTGAAATATACTTTTAATACGCTTCCAGCGGCATACTTAAAATTTCTTGTTAAAAAATATTACCATACTCAAAAGGGGTCTGAACTCGCATACAGAGACCCAAAAATTTCAACGCAAATGAGCAATTGTAGAGTGATTGCGTCGTGAAAAAAACTATCACTTTTAGGGCTGCCAAACCCAATTTTATGCAACAAAATTCAATCATAAAAATTCAGATCATAGTCGTCTTCTCATTCCTCGGTTGAAAGAACCTGTGTATAATTACTATTTTTTTATAATCCAATCCCTAGTACGAATTAGTTCAAAATCACGGACAATTGGTACGTCTGCCTCTACGTGGTATAATTTTCAAGGGGTGATCCTTTTGCAAGAATTTAGTAGGTGAAAATATGGAGCCATAAATATTACGCGTCCAAGAAATTTCTTTATGGCTTATAAAAAAATTATATAGAAAAATTTCTTTATAGAAAAATTGCTTAGACCCGTGTAATTTAAATCACGTACAGAGAAATTACCACGAGAATTTTTACTGTAAGGAAAATATAAAGCTGCCTGTATTATAAAGTAACAATGAGACTATTATTCCATTAATACGAAATATTAATAAAACTATAATAATAATTAATTATTTAAACAAAAAACATAGCCACCATGTGTTTAAATATTTGTGACAAATAGTTTTTATTATGCTAATAATTGTATTACTAGGGTTGTTAAAAGTACATTTTAGTTTTAAAAAAACATTAACAAGTAAGAGAATTTCCCAACAAAAAATCCAATTACGAATGTGTAAAGGAATTATTCCAAGTGGGAAATGAGGGATGATCCACAGTGCGACTGTGGACACCCGAAGCAAACCATGCAGCACATCTTGCGTGATTGCCCCATACGTGCTTACCCCGGTACCATTGACAGTGCTGCCAGCCTATCCCCTGAGTTCCTCCAGTGGCTGGAGGCGCTGGATGTCAGACTTTTACGATGTGACAATACTTCGACGTTTCCAAACGATAAATAAATTCCAATAACCACATTCTTAGTTTACTTTTCAACCAGTATGAAACCAAATTACATTAATATTTTTATACAAGTAATTAAAAGTCACGATTGTTTACCCTTTTTACACAATTAAAAACTATAAACCTAGAGAAGTTCACGAATTTTCCATTTGGCTACCGGATACTTTGTTATAGAAAGAAAAATATTTAAATGGATACAAAAAAATATATAATCGGGAGAACAATAACCCTATTCTATGTAAGCATAAAATTATTGCTCACGCCGTCACTAAATTAGCAAATAAAGTAATTATTACAGTATACATCAAACCATAAAATATTGTAGATTATAAGAGACACATATCACGGATTAGCCATATAAACGGTCGTATTCGATAATGTCAAGTGTGAAAACAGTAGTGCTGCACTGGTGATCGACATCAGGGCCTTCCACAATCACAGTGCAGAGGGGATAAAGATAAGCACATTTAGTGCTTCCAACAAGCCCTTAATCGAGCCCACAGTTTTGAATAGTAGTTTCACCATAGAATTATAATATAATCTAAGAGTTTCACTTTAAATTTATCCAAAAGTATCGTATAAAAATTACGTTCAAACAGCAAGCAGAAAGATGATTACGTTAATTAGGATCTGTTTGTTTCTGACATTAATTTGTCAGATTTATGGGAGATGGAAACCAGATGAAACACACGGTTTCGGTAGTCAATATCCGTGGGAATACGATTTGAAAACATCGTTAAATAAATCGAAGAAATTAGGATTGCCCGTGATGGCCATAATACACGAATCGTGGTGTGAAGAATGTGTGAATCTTGCGGAGAAGTTTCAAGAAAGTGAAAAGTTTAAAGGATATTATGATCAATTTGTGTGGCTTAATTGCATTGGAGATTGTGGAGTTACTGATGATTACGAATTAGATGGATCGTATATCCCCAGGTAATAATATCAAATTTCCGATTTCCAATTCCAAAGAGCAAATAGACAAAAATGATATGAAATTATATCACTTTAATTAATTACTTCAGAATGTCACGTAATAGGTACAATCTTAATAAAGTTTATTAGTATAAAATATTGTAAAAACAATCCATAGGCAGCTGACGTTGCTTTGAAGGTTGCTTTATAATATGCATAAATTATAATTGAAAATCTGAGCCACATTAGAATCTAGTTTCAAACCACTTAATTGTTACGTTGGCTAACATGCCACGTGAAATTATTTAAGTAACTATTAACTAGATGGCGCTGTGTGTCATTACAAAAATAAACAGTTTACAAAGTTTGTTCATTAACTTTTAACTCCTATTTGTAATCATGATAGGTAATTTTATTTGTGGTTGATTATTTACCTACTTATTTATTATTTTTTACAGAATCGTTTTCATTGCACCTGGTGGACGTATAATGAATGAAATTTACAATAAACGTGGAAACAAACACTACAAATATTACTACACAACAGTTCCTCATATTCTCGACAGTATGAAGGCCTGTCTCAAATCCATAAAGAGGCCAAGTCTCAAATCAAATCCCA
Organism: Ceraclea dissimilis; assembly: GCA_963576895.1. Lineage (NCBI taxonomy): Eukaryota > Metazoa > Arthropoda > Insecta > Trichoptera > Leptoceridae > Ceraclea > Ceraclea dissimilis. The sequence continues at coordinate 14,120,601 of OY756366.1, read as the reverse complement.
GACCACCGAAACATCATTAAAAAAGGCCAATATATCATTTTCTCAATACATATTTGTAATAATAAATCAATGAACTCTGGGTATAGTAAAACACCACATAAACAATAGTAAAATATTAAAATATGTTCCTACACTATACATAAAATGTATGTCAAATGTATGTATGTATAAGCAAATACTATATAACAAATAACAATAGTCTAATATTAAAATAAATAAATTATTTCTACTGCATTCATAAAAGAGTATTATTTTCCTCCTGTGTTGCAATTACATTTAATAAAACAAATATAGCAGATAGCAAAAATATTGCCAGCACAAGTCGAATACTGAATACTCTATGAATTCATATAAGAAAATGCATCCTGCGCCTACTAGACTGACAATTTAACTATTCTCCACACACATTCTAATTTTTTCAAATCGATCTGTCAGAATGATACTGACGGCAGTATCAATTCTGAATCTAAAAATTTAAGATTACAAATTCAGAAAGCATGTCGTACTATGGAGTAAGCACACAAACACAGGAATCAGATTATGAATTATTCGTAGCCAATGGACTACCGATGATCTGATTTTTTCTAAGAAATGTGAATTAGATAGAATTTGATTACAGAGTGGTATTCCGACAGACAAAATAAAAATATAAGTACTCACATCATCATCTTCAACGACAGGTTCTGTGTACAGTTCTATGGTGTGGTTGAGTGGAGGTATATGTTCGGGAGACATGGAGCATCGCTGTGAGTTTGGTACGGGAGTAATGGTTCCACCGGTACTCAAAGAACGCCTGCAACGAGGTGATGAATTTTCCCTGAAACAATGACAGAAACACTATTAACAAACATATTATAAAACTTAACCACTAAGACAAAAAATCAGTACATTTAGGTCAGGCAAAAAATCAGGCATATGACTGATCGTCGCCTGGTTTGACGCTGATGACATTTTTTTAAAGCAATCTGGTCTTGTACCCAAATACTTTCATGCACACCTTGCACTAGGCGAAAAACCTGTATCACAAAGTGTGAAATACATCGCCATCGCCGGGGTTTGAACCTGCCACCTTCCGCTCGAGAGACTGCTGCCTCAACCAATTGCGCCAACCACTTGAGTAACATTTACCAATTCCAGTACAATCATTACCATGGACGGGAATGAACCCAGACCTCCAGATTAACAAGCCAGAATTCTACGCATTGTGCCACGAAGTCTGGTGACTTAAGTTGAAGATCAGTCATAGGACAGATGAAAAATCCATCCTTCGATCACCTACATCTGTTGAGATACCTGCTTGTTATTCAACTACGATGTGCAAAAAAATCTGTAGTTCTTAAAAATAAAATAGTGATTCACAAAAATACAGTAGGTATATTACTTTTCGAAATTAGTGAGGTCTTTTTTAATTTGTAAATTGTTTGAATTATGTCGCAATACCTGATGTTAATTTTAAATTCTATGTAACAATTTTAAAAATAGCAATGACAATATTGATACAAACCTCAGTTTCTTGAAATTCGGAGCAACTAAACATCTGCAGGGATTCAGTGGTACAAAATATCCCAGTTGTGGAATATTAGACACAGCGTAGGGCTGACACATTTCTGGGTATCTTCGGGAGTATATGTTGGGATCCATGTTAACTAATTGCATTTATTTATTCAATAATTATACCACTTTATATCCAACACACAAGCTTTATGGATTTTAAAATTATTTGATGATTTTTTGTGTTTTTTGAATTCACCGGTAGAAAAGGTTTAGTTTAGTTGCTAAATTTGTTTATTTCTGATAATACTCGTATATGAATATGATTATGTACGTCGAATATTTATTATCAGCGTAACACTCTTCAATAAAGTTTTTCATTAATTATTTTATTTATTTATTCATATCTTAAGTGAACAAAATACACATTAAAATTTAAAGCCACGAGATACATATAATGAAACTTATTTACTAGCGCGAGCTTATTGCAATGCTTCGATCTCTTCCAGTAGTTCCACAAATTGTTTTGTAGTAAAAATAATGAATACATTACAAAGTAATTAAGCAGAAGTTGAAAAGTTGTATCAACGTTCTAAAGAATCTTGTTAAGAAAATATTTACTGTGATTTCTGATGAACATTCAGATCATTCTTATATTCGAGGTAGATAAGCTTTAAATATTACAAATGTAACAGAATCAGTTGTAATTTTTTAAATTAAGGATTGTTAAAAATTTCCTCAGCAAATTGAAATATAAGTAGTTCTTTGGAATGGCTATATTTCTATACATTATCACTTAATCAGAACTTTCACATCTCTTCAATAGATGTAGATTGAACCACTTAACACACACTTAACTTTAACTGTCATTTCCCATTGTCTGTTGTCTGCGTCTACATTATCCTCTTCAAATTTTATTAAATTCCCAAGATTTTGCACATATAGGTACTTGCTTCAGGCGACAGTTTAAAACTTTTGTTATAAACCCGTTTCAATTGGTAAATTTTAACTTATTTAATCAACTGAAACTGTTCCTGAATATATGTAACATCTATAACCTCAAATGCCGCGCTACCATCGGTTGATAGCCAGCTGATTTGTTTGCCTGTTAGTTTGTTGATTCACAGTTCAAAAAAGGATTTTTATTTACTTATTATTATGAATTTATTAGTTTTAATCATTTTGTATCTTCTTGCAAAGATCAAAATATAAATATTTCACATCTTAGTCTCTCACTAAAAGTTTTGGTCAGCAAGAAAATAGACATTTATTTATATAATGTCCATTTTATATACATATTATAAAAAAAAATCTTGTGATAATTTTTGATCAGAATCTACTAAACACTGACTTCCATTACAAATTACAACACAACATAATATACAATTGGCAAACTGTTATCATTGTGTTATTGTTATCAATAAAATATCTATACAAAATGATAGGTAATAGTTAACGTGTTAAGTAAGGCCGGCCCGACACTTATGTAATTTGATTTAGTTTAAATGTGCAACCGACACTGATAAGATTAATCAATAACCTATTTATCAAATTATAACAAGAAACCATACTATGTATATTATTTATTTATTTATTAATACACTAGCTGTATTACCCGTGCTTCGCAACGGCAAAATTTGTGTATGTATGGTGAAGTAGGTCGGCAGTGGAACCCAAAATCAGTGGTACCATCATGTTTAGTCAAAGTACTGCAGAGCCACTAAAACTCACAACAGTTTTGGTGGGTCTGCATAAAATAAACTTTTTTCTTTGAATTTGACCCTCCCCCAGCCCCCTAACTCCCTCTCCTTATTCTTGCGGATGTGAGGAGGGTGAGTATTCATCTTATTGAGGCGGAAAACTATGGATTCGACACTAATATCACTTTTTCATTCCGACCCCCCCCTAGCCCCCCTAACTCCCTCCCCTTATTCCTGCGGATGTCGGGAGGGTGACTATTCATCTTATTGAGGTGGAAAACTATGGATTCGACACCAATATCACTTTTTCATTCCGACCCCCCCCCCTAGCCCCCCCTTACTCCCTCCCCTTATTCCTGCGGATGTCGGGAGGGTGACTATTCATCTTATTGAGGTGGAAAACTATGGATTCGACAATAATATCACTTTTTCATCCCGACCCCCCCCCTAGCCCCCCCTAACTCCCTCCCCTTATTCCTTCGGATGTCGGGAGGGTGACTATTCATCTTATTGAGGTGGAAAACTATGGATTCGACACTAATATCACTTTTTCATCCCGACCCCCCCCCTAGCCCCCCCTAACTCCCTCCCCTTATTCCTGCGGATGTCGGGAGGGTGACTATTCATCTTATTGAGGTGGAAAACTATGGATTCGACACCAATATCACTTTTCATTCCGACCCCCCCCCTAGCCCCCCCTTACTCCCTCCCCTTATTCCTGCGGATGTCGGGAGGGTTACTATTCATCTTATTGAGGTGGAAAACTATGGATTCGACACTAATATCACTTTTTTCATTCCGACCCCCCTAGCCCCCCTAACCCCCCCCCCCCCTCTTTATTCCTGCGGAAGCCGGGAGGGTTACTATTCATCTTTTCGACACAAAAAGCTATATGGATTGGACAATAATTGATTTTTTCTATGCCCCTCTCTTCGTGCCCCCCCCTCAGACCCCGCACCCCCGTACGAACCATCCTTGGGGCAAACACAACAATTTCCCAAAGTTTCATCTCAATCGGATGAGCGGTTTAGGAGTCTATTAAGGATAAGGTGAAAAATGTTACATAGGTACGAACTAAAATATTTATGTGGGATTATGGCAATCTACCCATAAGGGTGATTTGTGTTTACTGGCAATGATGACATTTCTATTGAAATTCTACAGTGTTGCTACTATAGTTACCAAAAAATCTACAAGTATCTACAACCATATCTTTCTTGACAGACTGCAGAGTCTAAATCTGCCATTTTGTGGATCCTACATTGTAAGAATTTTGAATATATCTCATACATTATTAAATTTATAATTTACAAGTTTCAAACATGAATGTTTTAAAATAATTTTGGAAGCGATAGATGGTGCTTTATTTGAGTTCTATTTGATTTAACCTTTCAAATAATTAACAGGCAAAAGCCTTCAGAACCCTGTTGAAAAACGTAGGTTATTATGCCAATATTGACTTCATTTTAAACCTAGTAATGCAATAAACAGTTACCAATCAGTTCACGACCGTAAATATTAGATTTCAGTTCAACAGTCTCAAATATCAAGGAACAAATGTGTAGGTAACCAATCATACCTTCAATAAAGCATACACAAGTAGATCCTACCACATTAACCACAGATCGGGAAATTGAAATCAATAGCATGAATGTACAACAAAAAAGCCTAACTAGCATGTAAACATCACAGTGGATACCTACTGGATGCACGAGGTAAAGATATACTTATAAAAATTAAGGTGATAGATTTCGGTTGGTAGAGCATTTTTTTATCTTCCACGAAAGTTTAAAAACGAAGTTTATCCTCGGAAAAGAATTTTCTGACGAAAATATGTAATCAATCCCGAAATCTTCTTTATCAACAAAACGTTATATGTTTCTATGCAGGTTTAAGGAATACACTTAGGTATTTTATAATAGGTTATACAATACATAAGAAATCTACACTTAATTCTCTGACAAGCAGGAAAATTCACTCTGCGCTTTTAACTTTTTTATACATTGACATAACGAATGTTAAATGATATAGGCGTGATGTTGGCCATACGATAAATAAATATAATACCTATATTAGGTCAGGTATATTTCATGTCATAGGCTTGTTTTTTTGCAAAATTTCATAAGTTTAATGCTGAGTAAAGAAAGCAGAAACCCACCATGTACGAGTACTTAAAGGCTTTCACAGCGTGATGAAACCAGCGGCTGCTGTGCGTTCTTTGGGGGTTTTTCACTGTGTGTATTTTTCTTTCGAAATGATTCGAGGCTTCTTCGGTGCCACTACTAACACCATCTTCAGGATAATGTCATCAAAAATATAATATCGACAAACATAGTAGAGTTTTCAATACGTCATTGATTGAATGCATAATATGAGTACAGAATCGTATTAGGTACATTCCATTAGGATTATATCCAAAGATACCAATTAATTAACATTATTATTACGTCACATGTAGCTACTTATGATGACAAATATTATGTACTCTGGTACGACACTCTCGTATTTCTGTAAATGATTGCAGTAAGTATGAAAATAGCCTCAGTATGTGGTCAGTTCTCTTCTCAATGTAATGTAACGTAATAATCTTATGATTTATATCTTGGTACTTTCCATAATATTATGTATCGTGTTTTACTGAAAATAGATTTTATTGAATACTGTCACACACTATCACACTAAAGGGCATCGCCTCTGGAGGACAATAAAATACATCTACAGTAGGTGCGAATGTAGATATGAATTTGCGAACAATTACTCAGCATTTACTACTTACTTGCAATTTACTAGAGACCGACCGAATATTCGGTTTCGGTTTCGGTTACGGCCAGTTTCGGCCAAAATAGCCGGTTTCGGCCCCAGTTTCGGTTTCGGCCAAAAAGTGGCCGAACCTTCGGCCAAACCGAAACTAGCATCCGTATTATATCGGGCATTGTCGGGAATCTTCGGAACAGATTCACACTTGTATTCTGTACACTAGATTGCTTTTTTATTTTACAAAAGTGAACTAGATTTATATCACTACCCATTTTAATACACATCGTTTATGTCTTATGACAAAAATTTTGACTGCGAACTTCACCATAACTTCCGGTACTTAACCTGCCGAAGAAAAATTGCATTTTTTATGTTTTATGTTTAGTTTCGGTTTCGGCCGAAACTAGAAGGGGAGCCGAATATTCGGTTACGGTTTCGGTTTCGGCTAAAAATCCAGTTTCGGTCGGACACTACAATTTACGATCGTTTAGATTTAGATTCAATAGACATTTCCTATTCTAGTGTAATGTCTCAGAAAACCATAACTCTGTCTTATAGTACGATCGATACAGAAATCTTTAGTGTGGACTGTGGAGACCCAACATTAAATCAGGTAGTCGTGAATTTTTGGTATGTTATGTAGGACAATCGGTAAGAATCCAAATTTGCACAATTTCTCTCCCTCCGCCCGTTCACCACCTTGAAAAAAACTCAACTTTTTGTATATTATGCACTACAACTTCGTTGTTTCGGGTTTTAGGTAAAAAATAAATACCTGAACAATTCCAATTTGGTGCAAAATTTATAAATACGAATTACTAATTCATCTAAAAAATACTACTTCCAATTCCGTGGGTTCAAAATGATTTAAAAAATACAAAACGGTAAGTGACAGTATACTAACAAAACAATTAATTAAAGCTACAATTTACAGGATAAACGCTTACAGTATCCATTGTAATAATTGAGTTGAAAACATCGCAAATAATGCCATCTCATTCCTGTGAATAATCTACATGATATTCTAGAGACAGATAAATAAATGGTTTGTCACATTTTTATAAAACAAATCCTAAACGATATAAGAAAACACTCGAATTCACTATTGGTTTTGGACTCATTCCAAATTTTCGTATAGAAGATTCAGAAATGTGATCGCAAATTAAAATTTAATGTACTTAAATCGTCCGAGGGATGTGTAATATGAACTTCACCATCCATTAATCGAAACATTGGAGTTAATTTAACAAATTCCTACGAAATCACCATAAATGTTATGCAAGAATAATAAGGAATCTTATAAAATAATAATGAAACTAATTTCAAAATTTACGTAACATAAGTATGTAAAATATATCATTACGTTGTTAATCTCTTGATAGAGTTGAGAACTCGTATTCGAGAGAGGAACATCGCATATGATCGAATGTAATCAAAACAATATTTATACTTTCAAAAAGTTTTTCTGAAATGGTAATGCATATCTAATAAAAATCTCCCTTTTTGTCTTGACAATTTGAAATATTCCAGGAATTTTACAGTGAATCACAAAGTATCAAAAAGTTTTCACGTAATTTTATTTCTGTGGAAATTTTTCTCGTGTTTATTTCCGAGAACTTATTGGATCAACATGTCATTGCTATGTACGTACCTATGTATTTAATAGACATTTCTGTAATTTCTCTGAAAAATATACATAATAACATCGAACTTTACACTCGAAAAATCATTATGAACGTTTTTGTGAAAGTCTACAATATGTTCCTAATATTACGCTCATGACAATTTAGTCAACCTTCAAAAACGTCAAATGACAAAACTTCATCAAAAAAAATATGATAACAATCTGAAGTACAGTGTCAACGAAATTCTAACTTGCCGCCATAGCATTTCTCCATGGTTATGGAAGGTACTTGATGTACAGCAGCTGGTCCATCATAACAACAAAACGAGAGTCGATAAGATCTCGTTTAAAAATAAATCCATTAAACACGAATGTCAAACTAACAATTTGTCATCAGCAAACTTACTATATTGATACTAAGTACTGCATTCCATAACTTAACTATTAAAGATATCTAAGTAACTCATCTAGCGACATTCTTAACAAGGAGACCAGGTACCAACGTAAAACTATCTACTTACACGATAAACAATAAAAAAACACTTTCCAAATTTTTGAACTGAATCGATAAAAGTATCGTGTACAATTTTCTCATGCCTGTTAGATGAGGTTGTCTTATTTTATTTTTAATCAAATTGTAAGAATCAGATTGCTTTGGATGCTGGCGAGCCCAAACACCTCGAAGTAATTAAAATACCATATATCGCCGGACACAGCTCCGGATTAAAACATCTGGGCCCTAGCGGATCCAGGGGAGGGACTAGGGGGCTGAAGCCCCCCCCCCCCCCCCTAAAACCATGAGTGACAGTACTTTATATACAACAAATCTAGGGGTTTCAGCCCCTTAGCCCCCCCCCCCCCAAAACATTCAGTGACAGTACTTTTTACTATGTGACGACATTCAGCCCCCCCCAAAATCGAATCCTGGATCCGCCACTGCATCTGGGGGTCTTACCCAACAACAGATTTTGGGGACGCCACCCTAATGTGACCCCAACATAAACGAACCTGAAAATACATACATGGGCAGTGGACGCTCTGCTAAAAAAAGAAAAGAAAATACCTGTGAAAATGCACAGATTAATAAATTTCAACATGATTATGTCGCTTATTACCTACATCGAAAGACATCATAAAATTATACCTACGACATTCTATCAATTCTACCCACGACATTATTTTGACGCTCGCTCAACGATTTGACGAACTTAAAAAAGTGGATTAAAATTGAATACCAGTATACAAAAAAAAGTATTTAATTTTACTATTCTTATCGTTCCACATCGTAAAAATATAAATAAAATATTTCGGTAAACGTAAAAATAAATACGAAATTAATAAACCTAGATAATCAAATAAAAATATCGTCCGATCATCAACACTTCTTGAGAACGATAAACGAATAAAACTAAATACTATTTCATTAATGGAATCTGTCCATTAGTGATGGAAAATAATTTCCATGAGTAAAATAAATGTCTATAATATTCCATTACATAATACTGGTATTATCCAAGTCATGTAGGTATGTAACGCTGGGCCATTGGAAAATTTTGCAAGTTCTATGAATATGCATGTAAATTTAAAGCAGCGACACCTCGGTGGTTAAAAATTTTCGTCGAAGTCTCACTTTTCATGAATGAAAATTTGAAATATGAATGTAACTAATGAAAATATGAATGAAAATAATTTTCCGCGTAAAAGTACTTTACTACCAGAAAATAATTTGATAAGGTACTTCTATAATAAAGGATACCTACCTATTATATTATTGATAGATAATTATACAATTCGAATTCTTTCAGTAATCATACTTACTGTAGGTACGTATATAGAATTAGTATGGAAAATAGGTAAGACCAAGACCTTCTGATATGTTCCTTCGAAGAACTTTGAAGGGCGTGGTAGAGTGGTAGTACGAGTAGTCAGTTAATAAAAAATGCCAAATTCCGTGAATATACTATTCACGGGACCCACTAGTTACACTAAGAATAAAGTTAATATGAGAGCAATGATTGAATGAATTACTAGAGACAAATGACTGAAATGTCTTAAATAAAATAAAATAAAATAAAAATAAAAAAATCTTTATTGAAAAGAAAACATATCTTCCAAATGGCGGGTTTATTGCCGTAGGCAATATCTGCCAACCAACCACTTGTGACATTAATTTGATGTACACATTACATACAGGTGTATGAAAAATAAGAAAAATATAAATAAATATAAATAAATATGAAAATAATAATAATATATAGAATACTTATACATACATAAAAATACATATATAAATGTGGATGGGATGAAGGACAAGGAAGGAACCACGGGATTGTCAGTTAGATGGATTATTTAAGGAAAGGTAATGATGCCTCAGTTTACTTTTCTTGCGTTCCATCTAGTATAGATATTCAGTAGTAAGTTCCCAGAACAGTGGGTGTTTGCTTGCCAACATCAATCTATTCCCTATCAAAGAATGTTCTAAAGCACCCTACTAAAGTGTCAAGACATAGTATGTAATAATTCTGAGAAGTGTTTGTAAGTGCAGAACCAATCCTATACTTATATTATTGTGGCTTCAATAGAAACGTGTAATATATGTAAGTATGTATATGATGGGTGAAACTATTGAAACTACATACAATGTAACTCATTAAAAAATCACGCTATTTAAAATATTCATGTTATTTCACCGATTTTTGTAAAAATCGGATTCAATCGCGAACCAATACGCATTTTGATTGCCACCCAAGGAAGTTTTGTAAAATCGATTATGTTCTGTTTTCCTCTGCATCTGGATGTCTATTTTTTTTTCGGATCGAATTAATTAAGATATCATACTAGTCCGAGAGCCCGCTGCTTAAATTATGACGTATCTGTTTTTTGATCGAAATGTGGTATAAATGATAGCTTACCAATAGGGTATTACATCGCAGTAGGGTTGCCTATCAAAATCTTGCCGCAAAATGTTGATAGGCAACCCTAGTGCGATGTAATACCATATTGGTAAGCTATCATTTATACCACATTTCGATCAAAAAACAGATACGTCATACTTTAAGCAGCGGACTCTCGGACTATACTGCCTCAATGAAATGAAATAGGCAACACTACGTTTGTATAAACCGTTCAGTGAAAAAATGTTATTAATGCAAAATTGGTTACATAAAAATAATTGCACATGGGTACATAATATAGTAATTTCTAAATAAAATAATTACAATTAGTTTTAGAAAATCACGTAATAAGTACGTACGTACGGAGATATTGACTATGTATTAAATATTTTTATTACGTGAGAGAAAATTTGTATAAAAAATATATATATTTAATAATAAACCTATGATTAGGTAATAAAATTAGATCAACTCTTGCGTACTACACTTGATATAATTACAAGATTATCTAAGACTGAACAAATTAAACAGCGTATTTTATGTGTAATTATTTTCATACGAAACAAGAATTAGCAAATATTGACAGCATAATATAACATAGCCATGTTATGTTATGCTAAACCATGTATAATAATTTATATTATAAATCTGTCCCAGGGTGGGATTCTCAGATATTCATGGAAAGACTTCTAAACGTTAGTTTTTCTGAATGTGCGTTTCTATATTAAAATACTAATGATAGGTGATATAGAATATAATATATTTCCAATAAGCTACTATAGGTCGAAAGACCTCCAAAGAGTGGGTCTATTATAAGAAGTGTGTTAACAACATTAAGTACTTGTTTTTTCATACGAGCGCGATATTTTATTGTGATATTTTTTTTTCACGAGGTGTACGAGTATGACACTGAAAAATTCACGTCATTTAGGATAATACCCATTCCATATTCATAGAGTCGCATATTGGACCGATAAATTTTGCGATATGATACATTGAATAATGTACAAAGACTACACGAAGAGGAAGCCAAAATTATCGCAATTGACGAGATGTGTTTTTTTCATGACAACTGGATTTTCCAGTACACTGTAAATTCAATTACCTACGACTTATAATTATGTTATCGAAAATGAAAAAAAAGACAACATTAAACGTAATTAGATTGTTAGGACACGATGACCCGTTGAGAGAAAGATGCTTATTTTAAAAGGACCAATGCGTGGATCAGTAGGAAATGAGACAGTGGTTGATATAATTATACTGGATTTCACCAACTTTTTCAGTGAGGAATAGCGGAGATAGGAGCCACTTATTATTTTCCATAAAAAAATTGTACTAGGTGTCTCCTATCTTCGCTATTCCTCACCTAAAAAGTTGGTGAAATCCAGCATTGGAAGATTAAATATGTCGTACCTTAGTAGGCTATTGCAAATAAAACAAAAAACAGGTGATAATCTATAACTTGAAGAAAGTCCCAGCTATTCGATATATTATGTACTTAATCTAAGGACGACAGTTTGAACCCATGAGATGAAATAACATGGACCTAAACATATCAAACCTGTAGAAGAAAATATATGAATTAGTTTATTTATATTGATTTCCTATAAAATAGAGTCTAACAACATTTGAAGAAAAATATTTCTGTATGAATCTTTACGTTTTAGTCAACGATTTTATTCAAATCAAACCGAAAGAAGATTTCATCCGTTAAAAAGAATATTTTCTGGAGAAAACCGTGAAATTGGGTGTCGTTTCTACGATTTATCGTACTTCGACTCCGCTCTATAACGAGACAGTCGGAATGACACATTTTCTTACAAAAATAGAACAACCGTCTAGCGAAATGATTCTCAAACCGTTGAAGCATTTATTCGCATTATATTTTACACACATATACTTAATCTAGATCGAGAAAATACTTAAATTTGTGTAGAAATACTAAGGCGTGTGTAGACGCTAAGACCCATCGGGGGCAGGACCCTTAGAGACAGAATACGCAATACCGAGATATGCAGAACCTGTAATGTAGAAGACATTGTACGACGAAGAAGGCAGAGAAGGCGTTTCTGGAGGGATCATATTGAGACGGTGAGAGAGCTGGACGTCCTCGTCGCAAGACCAGGACTGATACCTGTCAACACAGATCTTAGATCTACCAGAAGAAGAAAAGAAGAAAAAATATTGAGTGCTTGACGTCATGGATCGTACAGCTAGACTAAAATGGCAATGGGCAGAGCACATAGCAAGACAAGATATAAGTCGACACCCCGACTCAAGCGGAGACATAGGAAAGAAGAAGTGTTGGAAGGCCCGGGAAAAGATGGGCGGACGAAGTATAACAGAGTGGACAATAGGTATGAAAGGCGAGCAACAGGAAAGACTAGAAACGTTTGAAAGAGGCCTATATCCAGCAGTAAAATGATCAGAGCTGAAGAAAAAGAAATACACAGGCATTAACCGACGTTATCGGGTCGCAAATACAATTGTGTTGATAGCAATAAAAATCTACCATACTCGTAGATATTTGCTCCACTCCTATATTATTGTGTATTCTATTTACAGATAAACATAATCAGTGTTTTTCTCACCTAAACTATTATAGGTATTAAATAACGATATTCTGCAGTAGGTACTGTGCAGTAATTATTACATTACAGGTTTTCCTCAACAGAACCGCGATGTTTGTACTTTGACAATAATAATTATACATTCAAATGGGGCTGCGGCTGCATAGGAATGAAAAAGTAATATATTTTTTACCTACAAAATCACAAATCACTCACCAATCGGATGAAGTGCCATATAAATAAAAAAAAACTAAAATCACATAAAATTGTTGTAAAAATCCATTAAAGCACAATCTTTTCACAAAAAATCGCCTGCGGCCATAACATTGTGTTAGCAGGACAATAAACCAGGTCTACAACACGAGCATCTTCACTCAACTTTAAAAAAATCGCATGCGGCTCTATTTACTCGTTTTTTTTTTTGTGCCATATCAATAATTTTGCTGCTCCCCTCCTAGCTCGAAATCTGGGGACAACCCTGTATATTCATACATTTGTGTCTTATTGATATTTAAAGGCTTGGCACCAGGAATGACGTCACAGTCTTTTCCCACGGCATTAAGGTTCAAAATCGCGCGACAATCGCATGATAAGATGGTAAAAATAGCGTTTTTTTTCATTTTTTTAAGGTTAATTTTGCGTCTATCTATTCCGTAGGTTTTAATGCATATTATCAGTACAAAAAAATATTACTCCGCGACTTTAGGGAAACGAGTTTCCGTCTTTCGGAAAAAAGATCAGAGGTGTTTTTCATTTTTTTTCTTGAGTAATCTATACAAGATATAAAAAATCTTTTACGGTTAATCCCTAGATAAAGGTTCAATACATTGTTTCAAACCATATTTAGTAACGGTTGTCGAGATAGAAGGTCTCCCGTTTTTAGAAATTTTTGAAATGTCGATATGCATACTCTTAATACCAGTTTTATTGGAAATACCTACATAGGTATCTGAGTCATAATAACAACCAATGGACATCGACGGTGTAATAATCTTGACCTTTCAGCAGGGACTATCAGTGTTGTTCTGAGTTGTGTAGACGCTGTGTTCATTAGATGCGTTCCTAAGTATGATAATATAAATATTACAGTATATTTCTAAAATCTTAACACTGTGTGCCTTACCATGTCTTTACGATTATTATTAAACAGTTTACTAGTTCTCATTGTGTTCCTTCAGTTTATAACAATAAGTTTCTGCCGTAAGTATTGTTTCTACCTAGGAAGTGTGTTTGTTACAAATTACAAATGTGTGCGTCAAAACTAAAACATCCAATAACAGTAGCTATCGCCCTAGACGTTTTACATGTCCTTGTTTTTCTTCCCAAATATTGGTTAAATCAGATACTCAAATCAGGACCGTTTTTACAAAGTGATAAATGTGCATTTTTTCGATGGGTATTATTTTTGTTTTTTCACGATATGTAGCCCAATGTTTTCGCACAAAAAGCACCGTTTTCTTTAAAGTGGTACATTATCAATAGGTACAATAAACATATTGAAAAACAAATTAGGTCCAACAGATGCACAAGTGATAGAACAGGTGAACCAGATGTCAGTGATGTCACCTGCGACCAATTTAATGTGAAGGATTCGTCGAGGATTTGACCATCAAGACACCATACCTAATTATTTAAAATGTTTTCCCTCAATTTCACAGAATCGCCCACCTCCTCTGCAGATTGCACCACTCCTACTGGACGGAAAGGCCAGTGTATAAATATTAAACAATGTCCATCAGTGAATGCCATCTTAGCATATGCCCCGACACCCCTCCCTGAGAGTCTTAGGGAAATGGTGGCAGCCCTGGGCTGTGGATTTGAAGGAAGACACCCTAAGGTATGTTAAAATAGTTGTTAATAAGTACAAAACTCAAAAAACAAGGTGCATTATAAGTTGAGTAAGTATTGTTTTTCATTGAGCTTTGCTTAATGCAGGTTTTGTTTTCTTATTTTTTGTACTATATATTGGTGAAAGTTTATAAATTTTAGTGCAAGTGCGAAAAATAATTGTTGTTTGGTGTTATGAATTCTATAATGTTACTACTAGTTGTAATCGCGTACTGGTTGGTTCAAAAGGCAGTAAGCTGTTATACCTACCAGTGCAATATTTCTTCTCCAATAAAATAAATAACATATCGTCATAAAATTAACATTGTTTAGACATGGATGAACCCCGAGAACCGGAGCGCATGAGAAATTCTGTTACTATGTATTATTTAATTTGAATACAATACAAAATAAGATAAGATAAGCTATTTGAATACAATACAAAATAAGACGTACTATGTCACAATTTTGAAAAAAAGAACATAGTTTCCGGCTCTCGAGTTTTTTGTTTTTTATTAGCAAATTTCGACTCCGTTACACTCTAAAAAAATGTATCACATCAAGCTGACAAATTAAATTAAAAATTTCCTCATTTAGTGTAGTTTTGAAAAAGGTACAAAACTGGATATAGTTCCCATTACAAAAAAAGATATTCCTGTTTTACTTCAAAAGGACCTCATTATAAAAAAATCAAATACAGGGTTATAGTTTCCTTATGTCCAATATTTAGACAAGTGATAGAGGATGAAAAAATATGAAAAAAAAGTAATATGAACGTATGTCTAAAAACCAACCGTTTTGGAGTTATACCCTTTTGAAAATTGGGAAGTATGAAAATTTCTCATTTGGGTTTTTTGACAATAACTCACAAACTACTACCTCGATTTTGACAAAGTAAACTAAAAATCATTGTAAATAATGTAGGCTTGCGAAAAAGTTCCTAATTTGCGGCCTTTTCTTCAAAATTTTGTGAAAATTCTGTTAAAAAACATGTATTTTTGTGAAATAATGATATTTTTTACATAATTCTCACTAGATTTTACGGAAAAGGCCACAAATTAAGTTCTTTATCGCAAGCGAACATTATTTACAATAATTTTTAGTTTACTTTGTCAAAATCGAGTCAGTAGTATGTGAGTTATTGTCGAAAAACTCAAATGAGAAATTTTCATACTTCTCAATTTTCAAAAGGGTATAACTCCAAAACGCTTGATTTTTCGACATTCATTTATTAAACATTTTTTCATATTTTTTCATCCTCTATCACTTGTTCAAATATTGGATATAAGGAAACTATAACCCTGCATTTGATTTTCTTTATAATTAGGTCCTTTTGAAGTAAAACAGGAATATCTTTTTTTGTAAAGGGAACTATATCCAGTTTTGTACCTTTTTTAAAACTACACTAAATGAGGAAGTTTTTAATATAATTAGTCAGCTTAATGTGATACAATTTTTTCAGAGTATAACGCAGTCGAAATCTGCTAATAAAAAACAAAAAACTCGAGAGCCGGAAACAATGTTCTTTTTTTCAAAATTGTGACATAGTACGTTTTATTTTCTATTGTATTCAAATAGCTGGATTATTCAGCATTACGAATCAAAAATTAGATTCTTAGAATGTTGAATTTTGAAACCGTGGAGCTCGAAAAACTGATCAAAGGTGTCGAATTTCACGAAAAACAAAAAAGTGCCGATATCTCGAGAATGAGCGATTTTTTCTATGATCATATTTCGATTTTCTGGTAGGTTATGAGCTGGTCTATCACCCTTTTACGGGATGACGTTGATTTACGGGACACCCTGTATACCTACTCAAATTCTGGAATCTGGGATCTCACTGTGATCTATTCTATACTATTCTAAATTAATGATTTTATTATAATTTTTTGCAAAAACACATAAATAAATATGATATTGCAGGTATGCTGTATCACTGTGAATTCCGGATCAGAAGGATCAAATCCCGCAGCAGAAACTACTACAGAGTCGCAAATGCCTCCAGAAGTTGCGGGACATCCAAATCTTGAACTTCTACCGACAAACTGTGGAATTGTATATGAAGTCAGAGTAGTCGGTGGTAGCAAACCAAAGATCTTTGAATTTCCATGGATGGCTCGTGTTGCATATAATTCATGTTAGTAATAAGTTACGATATATGTTACGTGAATTTACGCTCATATAAATTATGATAATGTATGAAAAGACTCGAATGTGATTCAATATTAAACATGTTCATTGTCCAACTTTCAGCAAAGAGGAGTTCTTTCGTTTGCGGAGGGACAATCCTAAATGAAAGATACATTCTAACAGCCGCACATTGTCTGGCCGAGTTCGGAAGAAACAAAAGTAGGGTTAATGGAGTCAGAATTGGACAACATGATGTTTCTCAAAAGATTGATTGTGATGATGAAAATATGAAGGCTTGTTCGCCAGCGTACCAAGATATTGGAATTGAAGAAGCTATTCCACACCCTGGCTACGTGAGTTTCGATGCAAGCGACGCAGGGAACAAATTTAAAAACGATATTGGATTAATAAGATTAGCCTCTCCTATTGACTTTTCACATAGTAAGTCATACAGAATTTAATAGAAAATTACATCTGCACATGTTAATTCTCCAAATTTATATTGCTTGATATAATTCTGGTACAATAATTCATCAAATAACGTATTATTGATTGACTTCTTTTTCAGTGAATGTTGTACCGGTCTGTATTCCACATATGAAAGTATATCGTGAGAAGTCATTTGAGAATACAGAGCTGTGGATATCAGGTTGGGGCAAAACAGATGAAACATCATCAACTGAAAATATTGTATCAGAAAAGATTCCTTATGTGGCCAATGAACAATGTGCTGAGATGTATAAGTAAGTATGTTCAGCCTACATTGTAGAGGGTGGTCATCTTGGTAATATTCGCAAATAAATCGATTCATTTACATTATTAGGCTTATGCCCGATCCCACCAACTACCACCTAGGAAGCAGACCCCTAAGGAATTTCCATACAAAACCACAGATAATTTGAGTGATTATTATAACTGTCATAACCTTTAAGATATAAATCCATACAAAATACAACATGCAGCTACTTAAGTAAGGGAGATTCTGGGCCGAGATATTTGGCCACCTAACTAAGTAGAGCTGCATGCTGTATTTTGTATGGATTTATATCTTAAAGGTTATGACAGTTATAATAATCACTCAAATTATCTGTGGTTTTGTATGGAAATTCCTTAGGGGTCTGCTTCCTAGGTGGTAGTTGGTGGGATCGGGCACAAATCTTTTCTTGTTTTATCTATTTTGGACTATTGCAGATAGATATTATAGCTATACTTAATTTTTTTATACTGACGATAATTATTTTTCACGTTTCTTTTTACAGAACTCGTGGACAGAAAGTGGGATTCCGACAAATGTGTGCCGGGGGACTAAATGGTGCAGACGCTTGTAACGGAGATGGAGGAGGTCCACTCCAAGCGATAGAATTTTCTGATGAGCGACAAAGATATGTCCAATATGGTATTATTAGTTTCGGTCCTAATAAGTGCGGTGAGGAGATTCCCAGTGTCTACACTCGCGTCATACACTATGTCAAGTGGATATTGGATACCATTAAGCCTTGATTCATACTAATTTTATTTTAATGCTACAAAATATCTATACTATACTGATACTGGATATTTTTGACTGCCACATAATGTTAAAACAAACACGAAATACATTTAGCTAGCAAAAAAATATTCATCTGTTTATTCGTTTTGATTTCAATTGCACGCTCATCTCCTAAATAAAACTAAGTCAAGAATGTTGAATGTTTTGACCGAAAGTTCTTGGTGGATGTTCATTGTAATAGTATTATTAAAATGATAACACAGTATTCAGAAGCTTCCACATAATTTACAGATTAATTAGACAAAGTTTGTGATGGAAGATACATAAACACTGTGTTTTCATTTTAATAGTACCGATTTTTAACAAAACTAAGTTATTAAAAATAAACCCTCAATTAGATAAAAACACACACATTTTCTGTAAAAGAAATATGGGGCATCGCGTTGCCAAACTATTGAAACGACTGGAAAGTCTATACATAACTACTTACAGTACCCACTTAGAATGACATCATGACGTCAATTAGAAAAGATGCAAACTGTCTAGGATCGAAGAACCACAACAGTCGTAGATGTACAATGTGTTGGTGCATTTAAATAGATAGCTCATTGATCTTAGACGAGTACATAATAATACTTACATATGCATAATTATATTATGAGTACTATTATTGTGTGATTGAATATACAACTGATCAATGAGTGATTTTATACCTACGATTAGAAAGCAGCTGTCGATCAAAAGAATATCTACTTTTTTATCTGCAGTTCCCATACAAGAAATGATAAACCTTTAGACAATATTTTACTTTCAGCTAACACACAATATAATATACAGTCATTCGCATCTAAGAATATATAAGATTTCAACGAAAATTGAAGGACTCCCAGCGTAGTAGAAGAGTCCTCTTTACCAGCACAAAATATTTTTGAGAGATGGGCCAGAAGGGAGCCCCCGACAAACCCCACCCCTAACTTACATTCCTTCAGTGTCCTTGTCCAAGGATGGAAACATATTTACAGATACATACGAGAGTACAAAAAAGAAATGGAAATAAAAGCATATATAAAATTTAGGTACATAAATAGTGATCCGTAAGAATAAGTTCAAAAGTGAATCGCAAAATAGTGCAACGTTGTAGGAACAAAAAACCTACAAACAAACAAGAAACTTAATCTATGGACAATTTTTATATTGCGCTGTTTTGTAGAGCTAATCCACATTTTAAAAAAATGTAGTAGACCCTTGAATGCTTGAATCTAATCAGTGTTCCTGCCATCCTAATGCTTAGCCAACCTACTTACTTAAAAACAAACAAAAAATCTGTGATGGACTGGACACAAACAAGATGAATACATACTCCTACAATTTGTTACTAGATATAATAAGTTCTTACCTGCTACAACTTTTTTTATAGTTACATAGTTTTTTCTATATAACGACTCAATGATTAGAACAAAATGATGCGTGGCCTAATGAAGGCAGATGATGAATTACTCCAGCACAATTCATTAGATCACATCTCTTTATGTTCTGTTCATTGTACATTACCGTCTATATCATTGCTTTTTGTATGATTCGATTATAGTGTTACTATTCTGTAGCCAAAGAACAACACCGTACCATGTCCAACATAATATGAACAATTGGACACGGCGTATTATAAAGATACATCATGTTAGGTACACCGCCTTATCTACTAAAAGTAATTAGTATTAATATAACGAAGGTGTATCCTAGTATTTTTAATACTGTTTGATTGATAATAGAATTAAAAATATTAAATTAATCTAAGATATCTAACTATGCTGTATCCAGGTCCATATGAGATCCTACATTGTATATACAGAAAGAAATGTAACTAGGAGTTTAAATACTTTTCTATGATTTCCACGTCAAGCACATAGCATCATGGGGAATCCCGGGTTTTAGAATTGCCCCCCACTTTTTTATATATTGTGTCCTGTGTTTGTAAAAAATCCGTACGACTTTTCAAATATTTTTCAGCAGTGTGGTTCGCCACCTCATTCTGATTGTCATATAAATGTTGGCGCAAGGAACATGTGTTTATTATTATTATGAAGTATTATACACATACACAGCATTCGCTGGTTACCCCATTATTGATATATAGTAAAGTTTTATATAAGTACATATAATAGTATTTTAATATTGTGTGTAAGTTTTAGGGTTGGTTGGCTAAAGGATGAATTAGATTCGAATCTCGATATGTAATTTTGTTCACTGTGAACTCTAAAATAAAATACGTATTACAGAAGATATTTTAAAGTTAGACAAACATTTAAAATCGATCACTTTTGTACTACACAACACTGTTGCACTCAAATCACTGCAAGTAGTAAGTAATACCAACATAACAAAATATAATAATATTTATTTATAACACACTATGCATTAATAAAACAACAGATTGATTTCAACTTTAAAATAATCTCCTCTTAAAACAACACACGACTCAAGAGGAACAACAACTTAACATACACGAGTGTTTTTAATAACTTTCGATTTGTGTCGTCAGCACAGACGCCGACGCATTCCTCAGGAAAAACCGACGCTTCATACGACGTCCAGCGTCTTACTGAAAGCGTCCGGGTGGACGAGACGCTATAAAACTCCGATAATAATAAACATAAAAATATATTAGTGTAATTGAATTCTAATGTAATAATAATACATGCAGCAACATACTTTTCCTATACACATGTAAGTAAATAACGCACTTGTTAAGATTCTTCTAAGATGTCTTGTGGTTTAGGGAACTTTTCTAAGTACCGAATTATTTTGTGTAATACCTATTTCCACGCAAAAAGATACTACAGTATGGTTGTCATTATATCCGGAAATGTCGGATCATTGGTTAGAGTGCAGCCTTTTACAAAAGACTAATGCCCAATCCCACCAACTTTTACCTAGGAAGGAGAGCCCTAAGAAATTTCCATACAAAAACAGGGATAATATTCTATTTATTATACATCAACATCAGCCTCCATTTAGAACACAGCTAAAATCCATACGAAATGCAACATGCAGCTCACCTACGTTAGGTGCCCAAATATCTCCGCCCAGAGTAGGTGAGTTGCATGTTGCATTTTTTATGGATTTTGGCTGTGTTCTAAATGGAGGCTGATGTTGATATATAATAAATACAATATTATCTCTGTTTTTGTATGGAAATTACTTAGGGCTCCCCTTCCGAGGTGGAAGTTGGTGGGATTAGGCATACGTCTATTTCCTTTTCCACATATAAAATTGCGCCAAGTAATTAATAAGAACCGCCTTATTAGTTGTACTAAAAATATTATAACGTTTTCTTTCCTTTAGATGTTCTCTCCATCTTTCAGTTAAGTACTGTATTTGGTATTCTGTACCACTGTCTGCGATACCTGAACCGTGTACTCCATACCTCATCTTCCGTCGAAATTTCCTTCCACAATGACTTGTATAAGGGTAAGTATAATATTTTGCAACATGTTAAATAGTTAAAATCTTTAACATTGTTTTCAGTTATCAACATTATAAATTATCACTACCTCAATCAATAAAAATATAGTAATTTACCATAATACCTTCTTATTATAATTAATAATAATTTACTCAATAAAAAATGTTAATTATTTCAATAATTTCACATCTTTATTAGAATCACATAATAATAGTCATTTAATATACAATTTTATGAATAATTGACTACAGAAACAATTAAAAATCCCGTCGTTATTATAATACACAAATAAATGTTTGTTTATAAATATTTAATTACTAATCAATTTCAATAAAGATACAGTAAAATATAAAATAATGACATAAGTATTAAAATCAATGATGTTGATCAAATGATAACATCAGACATATTGAAATACTTCAAGAGAAAATATACCAATTATAAATTAAATAATTAGTATAAGTACGTAGTTAACAGAATTTTACAGGTAATTGGAATATGAGAAATGCCATGCAGAAAAAACTTATAGATTTTATTATTTCGAGGGGAAAGAATGTACCTATGCTTTGTAATTTAAAAGTAAGTGAAGGGAGTGAGGTGATGTAAACAACAAAAAAAAAATGTCGAAGAAATTGTAGGTATATACCTAATACACGTATACAAGTATGCTCGTACATACTGATTAGTATGCCTGTGTGACCAAGCTTGCTTGCAAAATTTATTATTGCCCAATGTCCAACCTTTAAACTTTTTCCTTTGAGGGATGTGATATACTTCTTTTGACCATACGATAAATAAATAATACGCCTGTATGGTTTTGCTACTTCGAACTTGCAAGCATAAACACACCAATTAGAAGCGAATTTCTAGGATAAGACTTTTTCTAGATCTGCCCTTAGCGTTTTATCACAAACACCACTAAATGTAAATATATTAGAAAGAAAAATGAAATTGAAAAAATAATTGTGCAGTCGTTGAAGCATAGTAAAAGCTCGGCAATAGTTTCAGGTAAAAATCCTGAAAGGAATACGAAGTGAGGACAAATCTGTAACCGAATGCCTACATGTGTATAAAGTGTTAAAAGCATCACCTCCCCTCAATTTCCCCAAAATTATAATGGTTTCAATGATACTAAAAGATCGGGTAAGTATGCAATTCACCCCAAGATAAAACAATAAAAAAACTCGGAGATAAATTCTGTTGTCGTCTTAGGAATTATAACGTCCACAATTTGACGTTTCTTTATTATCTTGTTGCGAAAACAATAAATCTGAAAGAATGCACTAAGTACTCATGATCATAAGGTTATTTATAACTCGAGTAAAGTATTTGGAAGGGGACTAATGCGCGAATATTTATATTCTCGTCAAAAAATTCAAGACATTTCAGTATGCGTTATTTTGTTTATTTATTCGCATACCACTTTTATGGGTCCATGCCCTACATTCTAATTTTATTTCCATCTTTCTTTAGTTAGACTATCACCGCGTGGAACAACTTCCATAATGCGTGAATATATTGTGATTATAACGCGGTTTATTGATAAACAATCGTAAAAATATTAATGGAAGCGCGGTGGTTAAAAAACACACTATAATAAAAACCGTTTTTGGTTTAAGAGAGGATGATAAAATGAATATTAATTTTATTATTATAGTTAGGTATTCTATTATGTTCTAAGACCATCCACTCGTCCGCGAGTGATCCAAATATATATGCAAAAAATCCTCCAAGACAATGAGCATTTAAATGAGTAAATGATATAGCCTTCACTCCAGAGCCCAGAGTGACTTATATGGATGAATAGGGATTTGAATCTGCTAAATGCATGCCGAGAAATTCACTACAGGTGCGATAAAAATTGGGCATAATCACGGATCTGAAAAACGTAGGTACCCAGTAGAAAGCATTTCTGAAGCTCTTTAATTTGAAATGCTCTTCAGAGTTTGGAAGATTATTGTAGCAGAAAGCGTATTTCGGAAAAGTGGAAAACCTTCACAAAAATGAAAATTATAACTGAGAAATACATATGAGTAAATACATAGTTTGTTAGTTGTTAGTGGGGTGAGCTGGCACTGATCGTAGTACTGCGATAAACTCGTCCTAATGTTTACATAATATGTCTGTATCTTATTCACCAAAAGTGTAAATAAATAAAGAAATAAATTAAAAAGCACGTACTATTAAAGGAATTAATTGTAAATACAAGTCTACAAAAGCAAGATGGGATAATGCCAATTTAATAAAAAATATGTTGTTTTGATGTTTTGTTTTTTCTGATTGCATGCTGATCTTCCCATATATTATATTGTTCATTATTGTCCTTGCATGCATGTCAAATATATATAAATTGGTAATTTTTGAGCCTTTACTGGTCCACTTGTTGTTAATGTTCTACTGTATATGATTTTTGTGAGACTGTCTGTGCTTTAGAAAATAAAATAAAATAAAAATAAAATAAAAATACAATAGGGATACGTAATCATTCTGGGAACCAAAGAACATTAAAATTTAATTAACGTGCAACGATTCATTATAAGATAATTATTGTTTAATCCTAATGATCAAGTACCGTGAACTGCAACAAAGGTCTTTCATGTTATGATTGAAGATATCACAGTGAAAGTGTTATTTACACATTACCACATTATTTTAGTATATAGAGTGTTTCTAAGTGGACGCGAATCCTTTAAGTGGTCTTTGTAGAGACCGTTTTCTAGAATCTATTGATCAAATCTCACCGTTTTCCAGATAATCAAGATTTTAACATTTTGTGGGAAAACTACAATTTTCTCAATTTTGTACCAATTATCTTAAGGAATAGTTCCTACTTGGAATAATTGTCTTCCTAATTTTACTATTGTATCGATTTTATAAATAATACACCTATTAATAAATATCTGCATAAAATAAAATAAACAAAAATAAATAAAATAAACATAAAATCTTTCTGAAATCTCGTAAATCAACAAACTGTTTATGAATGATATTGTAAACTTGATAAAAATTCAATGATAGGTCACGACAACACGATTACCGGAAATAAAATACAAAGGATTTAAGAATACGAAACCCAAGATGCAGCAAAATAATTTCATATAAGAAATCTGCATGAGTGCAACTGAATGGTACATTGACCGAAGCAATCAGATGAACCACTTGCGTAATGTATGATAATATTATAATAAATGTGTTTCATCCTCTCTCACAGATAATGTCCATACTCTGGGCATTAATGACTATCTAATCTACTGTTGGTAGTAATGGTAGTGTAGCGAGCATTCAAAAGGACCGGTGTTTATCACTACTTCCGTTGGCGTTGCATCAGCTGACATGCTTTGTGAACCAAT
This sequence comes from Ceraclea dissimilis, assembly GCA_963576895.1. NCBI lineage: Eukaryota > Metazoa > Arthropoda > Insecta > Trichoptera > Leptoceridae > Ceraclea > Ceraclea dissimilis. The sequence goes on along the minus strand of OY756366.1, from coordinate 14,095,303 downwards.
TGGTTTTTCAAGTGTTCGGTGTAATTGCAGCATTTATTCAAAAACTTGTTTTAACAGACAAAATTATTAAAATTAAGATATAGGGATTCTAAATTGGCGGTCAGCCTTAGAAAGACGAAATTTGCAGAAAAATTGTCTAGATTGAATAGAATTCATGAAACCAACATCAGGAATCACTGCATTTGTACATTTTTTGTTTCGAATATGAACGACCACTGTGAACTGTGCAGTCTAAGCTTCGCGAGTATCTTGGTCTTTCACGTCAGCTCGAGGATTTTTCCAAAACATTACCATCAAACTTCTTGATTAGACAGTAGTTAATACTCTGAAGCTAAAACCCAGATGAATTCTGATTCTCAACTAAGATTAAGTAAGAAACGTTTTATTGCTTATGAAGATATATTTATATTTTAGAAAATTTCGTGTCTTTTACACGACGTAAAAACTATTAAATAATACAAAATTCCACTAAATTTTAATTACGATTCAATCCATCAATCATTGGGTTATACGTTTACGCCTATGCAGCTTAAAATGATGTACGATTAAGCTCCCCTGTGTACAAATCGTTTATTAAGTTTGTTGACACTATGCAGTATGCATCCCGATTTAATGTTTTGTTGACAAACTCACTCACAGTACGAATGCACTGCACAATACTTCTGTCATCTTCCGTACAAAACCATTTCATCTCCTCATCAAATTATCAACAAATAAACTGAAATGACGATAGTTTGGATGCAATAAGCTGTGAAATAATACATAATGTACCTATAATATTATGTTCTTATGATTGCGGACTGCGGTAGATGATTCGGCTAAATATTTTAATAGCACACAATATTGAAATTAACATACCGTGTTGAAAGATATTGATGAATGATATAGTATAAACATTATAAACACTAATTTATCTTCAACATTGTATTTATATTAAATACTAATGAAAGATTATCACTAAAACACGAGTATCATACATAATAACAAAGTATGAAATGTGCGTTTCTCGTAAATATGTACTACATACTCCTAGCATTATCAATGATCACGTCTTTTACACTTTTATAAAGTAAATGCCCTAATAAATGCTCCCAATTCCACATATATTTAGGAGTATCATGAGTTTAAAAGATAATAAGAAGTATAACTACCTGTTGATGTTACATTCCTGAACCATGTTGTCTTTGAATGTCTCCAACAAGTTAATTCCTGAAACAACGAAAAAATCATTAGACACGAAAGCAGACCTTACAATTTTAATTCAAAAATATGCTAACAATCTTATTCTACTTGTATTATTTTTGATTTACAATTTTTTTTTTCTTGTAAAGCGTTGGATTTTTCTACATTCCGTAGTATATACAATACAGTTTGCCTACAACAGTGTAGAAGAATTAAGGAAGAACGATGGGATTCGAACCCAGACCTGAACCCAGATCCGGGGTGAACTAAAATGGCGAATGTTTCTCGAGTGTAAAGTGACCACTTAAGCCAGCCGAGGTCGGTCGTAAGCCCGACAATGTTCATCTTTAACTCTTCTACACTGTTGTAGGAATCTTATTCCAGATTATCTGCACGCTCTAAGACTAAAAAGCAGAATCACATAATTTGGGATAGCTCGCTACAATATTTTTTAAAGAGTACATTTTGACAGCATTGCTAGAGAGGTCCATTGAGACCTTGGCGATGTTTATGGAACCAATCACCGCTTCGAGGTCCGTAGTTTATACATTACAATTTACAACAGTAAACATATTATTACTTCATCTATTGCTAGCAGATCTACAGTGTAATAATACTCGTATATCTAATTGCTAATAATAAACTTGTCAGGTAGAGCGGTAAGAAAAACGTTAAATCTCCAATAATAAAACTGAACCAGATATTTAATAAAAAAAATATTAGAATAATATCTAATGTGCTCACGAAACGATCATACCCCCGTTTTCACCAACTTTTACCTAAGAAGGAGACCCCTAAGAAATTTCCATACAAAAACAGAGATAATATTCTATTTTTTGACACGCAGGCCTACCAACCACACCCTAATTCCATACAAAATGCAACACGCAACTCATCTACGTTAGGTGCCCAAATATCTCTGCCCAGGCTAGGTGAGTTGCGTGCTGCATTTTGTACGGAATTAGGGTGTGGTTGGTAGGCCTGCGTGTCAATAAATAGAATATTATCTCTGTTTTTGTATGGAAATTTCTTAGGGGTCTTCTTCTTAGGTAAAAGTTGGTGAAAACGGGGGATAGTATTCAATAATTAGTATTATACTTTTCGATAAACAAAATGAAATGGACAGTAAAAGTTGTTTGTTTGTTTTATATTATTATTATTGTGTATTTAACATAATATTATCATAAAATTTGAAATTACTGTCATTGATGTAATTTAAATAAATAATTGACCATTGAATCGACATGTGGGGCAAAATAATACATACATACAGCAGTTTAAATCGATGAGAGAAATCGTTAAAAAATTATACGGAGAATATTCAGTGGAAGATTTGATTCCAGTGGGTTCGAAGTTTGAATGTGAAACTGAAAGTGATAAAAGGAACGTGAAATGTGAAAAGTTAATTTTCATATTTTGTGAAACAGAAAATAGTCACAGTAACGCTCTAGCGGACGTTCTAAGAACTAAGGCAAACTAAGGTTTAAATTCTATAAATTTGAAATCAACAAGAAGAGAATGATATTTTTAGTTCAAATTAAGAATACCCACTACGCCACTACATATGAAATTACATATTTTCTTGACGTCGCCAAGTCCTTGCATTCTCCCCCCAGCGTTTTTTCAACTTCTCAATAACAATACTCTTTTTATAATGGATCGGATACAAACATCAATACTATATTGCAGGCATTGTTGAAGGATCGACAGGTGTTTGTTTATCAAGGTCGCTATTACATATAATATAACATTTTATTTTTTTATTTAGTTCACGTTTCGCTTAGCCACAAACAACGGACGACCATTCAGCTTTCAATAAAACCGACAGATGGCCTGTTGATGTTTTCTTTTTATTTCTTTACAATAAATTAATTCTTATACAAATAAAGCGTTACACTGAGTTTGAGTCTGTTTTGCTAAATCCTCGAATCTGTACACTTTTTTGTATCATAAAAAATACTCGCCGTGGATAGGCCCTTAATTTGTTTTCAAAGGTACGCATACTGACAATATTTCAAAAATTTCTAAAAACGGGAGACCTTAGATCTCGAAAACCGTTACTAAATATGCTTTGGAAAAAATACAGTAGATACACTGAACCTTTATCTAGGGAATAACCGTAAAAGATTTTTTGTGTTTCGTATAAATTTCTCAAAAAAATTGTGAAAAACACCTCTGATCTTTTTTCCGAATGATAGAAACTCGTTCCCCGAAAGTCGCAGAGATAACTTTTTTTGTATACTGATAATATTCTTAAAATCTAGGGAATAACTGTAAAAGTTTTTTGATTAAAGCGAAATTAACTCCAAAAATGGAAAAAAACTGTATTTTTACCATTTTATCATGCGATTGTTCACTCAATTTCGAATCTTATTGACGTGGGAAATGACCGTGACGTCATAGTTGGGCAAACTTTAAGATGTCGGTGAAATAATACTGATAATAAGACTTTGAAGGACAAGATTTGCCCTACAGAGATTACGTAGAATGAAATTAGCCTTTTGAACTACTTACACCTTTACAAAGTTTACTAACTTATAATTACGTTAGATACCTATAGTACTTAAAGTACTACAATTTCATCTAAAGTTATTATTTCCTTCCGTCATCGATCGCTACTTGATATTATTATCGTCTGTACCTTCAAATCTGTATTATAATTATTTTCTTATTAAATTATTCTTCTCGATACCATCAAATTACTATCGGTCAACTGATTATATAGTCGTGATATTAGTATGCCTTGTAATACCGAACCATCTTTGATTAGTTTTTTTTTTAACTTTGTGTGAGTATGTATACAGGTGTGTCTATTCTACTTGCGTGTGTGCAGTAGGTGGTGGAACTAAAGCATCTGTTGTATTGTGTTGTGAATGAAAGTATTTTTAGATAAGTAGGTCCCCATTTATAAAGTAGGTTTCAAAGCTCAAATGTTATCTTCTTCTTCTTCCTTCAGCCATCTCTCCACTGCTGGATATAGGCCTCTTCCATTTGCTTCCATTTTCCTCTATCTTGAGCTTTGCGAGTCCATCTTCTACTCGCTACTGGGATAATATCGTCGGCCCATCTTTTCTATGGCCGACCTAATCCTCTCTTTTTGTCCAACGGTCTCCATCTTAGAACTCTGGGAGTCCATCGCTCTGACGTCAACATGACCCACCCACTGCCATTTTTGTTTAGCAACCCGGTTAGCATGTTATATAAAGTAAAAATTTAATGATATAGAGATCTTGCTGAGTTGCCGATTCCGAAAATCTACCTTTAAAATCTACATAAGGTACGAGGTACCTACATATCGTACAGAAACTAAAATATTACGTTTTCTCTTATCTTCATTATAATTTGAAATATTCAATAGGTGTTCATTAGCCATTGTCCATGACTTGAGGCGACGATAAAGCGGAAGCTCTATTTTGCCTCCAGTCAAGAAATCCAAATTATCGTTTTAATAACAATATAAAACAAGTAAAATAAATAAAATAATATGGCCTATCATGAAATGTAATGGTTCGTTTGATAACTTTCAATCTTCCACTATTAAAACTATTAGTATAATTGTTATTATAACCAGTACTGGATATTTCATGTTTCTTACATACGGGCTTCTTTATTGGTTTATTTTCCGTAATCGTTCAAATTGTTGAATCATCGTGGACCATTGAGAGTATGCATACCAACATTTCAAAAATTTCTAAAAACGGGAGACCTTATATCTCGACAACCGTTACTAAATATGCTTTGGAACAAAATAGGGTAAATGCATTGAACATTTATCTAGGGAATAACCGTAAAAGATTTTTTATATCTTGTATAGATTTCTCTTTTTTTTTATTAAAAACACCTCTGATCTTTTTTCCGAAAGACGGAAACTCTTTTCCCGAAAGTCGCGGAGTTAATTTTTTTTTTGTTCTGATGCAATAAAATCTAGGGAATATCCGTAAAAGTTTTTTTAAGACGCAAAATTAACCCCAAAAAATGGAAATTTTTACCATTTTATCATGCGATTGTTCACACGATATTGAACCTTAATGCCATTGGAAATTACTGTGACGTCATTCTTGGTGCCAAGACCTTAAAACAGGAATAGGTCTTATCTCCATACACCTTTGCTACAATTATCTAGGTAATAAAGTAGGTATAGTATAATATCATGAAAGGACGTTGAAATGAAATTGCAAATAAGTCAATGGCTTGCAAAGGCGGTGGAGAAACAATAATTATGTATGAACTCCGGAAACTAGTTCAAAACGTGTTAAGAAATAAGTCAGTTGCACAAAGTGAGATACAAGATACAACAACATAAGTCAATTAGAATGAGAACCATTGAATAATTCTCACTTGCGTGTGAATGTAAGAAAAAAAGTACACGGATAATAAAAACTACAATAATTTATTGTCTGGTAGAATCATCAACTTACATAATTAGTGTCGAAACCGGGTATGAATGTAACGTAGGATCGTAGCAACGTCTGTGATCTGTAAGTAGAACATGGCTACACGGGCAATGCCGAGACTTATTGATTTGTTGTGTTGAAATGGTGATGTTTTCTGTATTTTGATTATGTATTTGAGAATATTAAGATTGACACTATGAAGCAACAAGAAATTGTTAAAGGCTTTAGCCGTTGATGTAATAAAGATGATAAATAAGGTTGTTTGAATATATACGGAATTAAAAACGTTTCGCGATCGCCGCTTTCAGCTATCATCAAAAACTATTCGAATAATAACACATTTCTTCATTGATATTTGATAATGACGGGTGAGTGTGTGAGCGAGATTGAGTGTGAATATGTGAGGCGACCGGAATGAACGTACCTGTATGTTTTAATTTAACTGTGGCCCATGCTTGTGGGTGACAGCTGAATTATGAATGGACAAATCGTTTTACCTTCATGTTTTGTGCTAATAATTGTATTAAAAAAAGATATTACAATCCTATACGAAATGTTTTAAGTAGTTGTCGATAAATGTCGTCATTATTAAATTTGACAGGTAAACATTGAGCTCCTTTATTATGTTTAATTTGTACATTTTGATTTATACAGTGAATTGATAAATATTGTACTTAATTAATAATATTGTAATAGGTACAAAGTAGGTTAGAAAATACTATACTAGGTAAATAAAAATTTTGTTTGATAAGAATATACGTACAATAATAATTATACGTATAAGGATAGATAAGTCTCTTCTCCGTCTACTCCGCGAACTGCATCATTTTTGACGGGTTACAGCTAGTCAGTAATAAAAGGGAAATATACAAAAGAAATCAATAAATCTAATTAAATACGTTGTTCTATAATTAAGATGTTCAACGATCAATAGAAATGTTAACAATAAAAAGTTAATTGACTAATCCATTAACCATCAATGAATTATTTGCAGACAGATTTGGAAATGTAGGTACATTATACAACTCCACACTATCAATACAAGTTTGTGAGAAGTAGACGAATAATAATAAAGCAATTGGAAATGTTCGAATTGAATTACTCTATCTAATGTCGTTGATGAGAGTCATGAAAGTTCGGAAGTAGCATGATATTGTTTTAACTCTGGTAGATTTCAGTTTTTTTTAACTCCTCAGCAGATGGCGTTATCATCTGAAACATTGGGCCAATGTGAAATAAGTTCCAGCAGTAGCACATCAGCTTTAAAAAATTACACAATTGACAGCGGGATGTGGTGGAATAGGTGAACATTGCCCTGGGCATAAAGTGATCACTTAAGCCAGCCAAAGCCGACTCGTAAGAGTCGGAACAGCAATTCTGCTTCCTCCCCAAGGGAGTTCACATAACGCTACATTATGTGTGTGTAGATGCCTCTCGTCTCTGTTGAGTAAGAAAACTGTAATGTATTTCCGTCTGTGCTATGCAGATAAATTCCGGTTCCATACCTAAAACAATTTAGGTATATCCCAAATCTGATCGATTCGTTTATGATACCTACTATCTATAGGCACCATTAGGTACACTGAAAAAACTTACATTTAAAAAACTTACATCCCTAAGTGCAACCCTCCGTCAAAGGGTAGATCTTGTCTAGAACGCGCTCATCCTAGCGAAACTGATTGAGATGATACGTGTAAATCCAGTTAATTAGACATACATACTCGTACATACATATCCAAGTCGCTCCCTATGTGGAGCATGTGATCATCACCCAGTTTTTCCAGGCTTTTCTATCCTGAGCCAACTTTGTTGCCTGTTCCCATGTCATTCCAGCCTGGCGGAGCTCGGATGTGTACAGCCTCTGGATGGTCATTGCAGGCCTGCCCAGACGTCTGGTGCCTACAGGGCGATATTGGAGACAGCTGTTGTTACTGCTATCAGCGGCCATACGTGATTATTGATTAAGCATAGACAGCTCAACAGCTGTATATAACAGAAGGCCTACTCTCGATTTACGACTCATAGGTTCTCTATGAAATCTAAAACGAATATTATGTTCATAATCTTCTTAATGAAGAAACACTAGATTAAACAACACTACAAAATCTTCTTTGTCTATGATAGCATTGATGTTACGATATATGCCTAAGTAAAAAACACTCCAATATATTACTGTGGATTAACCGTGTTAATTTTCTTCATAGGACAAAAGATCAAAGGCATATGGTACCTACTTACATTCAGCGCCCATCACCCATCCATAAAATATTAATAATGTTAATGAGAATATATTAATTAAATATATAAAGAGAGGGTCATCTCATGTGTGTAGTGGATTCAAAAGATTAGATCGAAATACCTAATATTCCATACATTAATTAGAACTAGCTGTGTATATACTTGCACAATGATCGACACACACAGCCCACCCGAAGTCTTATTACGGACAGGAAATGAGCTAGTTGGAGACTGCATGGACACTGATGTTCAGCAGTAGAATATAATATGAACATGGATCTCATCTGTGATAAGACAGATAAAATTATATTATCACGATTGAAACTTATTATGCGCAAGATCTTGTTTAACAATAAATTATATTTATAATTAATTTCTCATTTTGGTGAGAATTTCAGACGGAGAAGTAAGTTTACATTTTGAAATTTCTTTATCTAACTTGTGCCGTGGTTTTGAGGCGTATCTAAAGAAATATAATTCTGATATTGTGTTGTAGAAACGAGTTCGGGTGAGGTGAGAGAATATTATGTGATTGGAAAAACCGAGAAATCGGATAAGAGATTGTTGATGGAAGCTAATAATTTATTGAGTGTACTGTACGATTTTCTAAATAAAGTAAAACTAATAATGTCAAAGTTTACATTGCGAAATTTTTACAACTTAGTGTCTTATTATTTCGAGAATCGAGATTTCTCGTTTCGCCGGCAACGTATCGAGATTAAAATTCTCTATCATTTCTTCGAGAAATGTTCCCCCTTCAACAATATGTACAGCTTCAAAATAGTGTACAGGGATATAATAAAAACGCGTAATGTACCCAGTACCCACCCATTATTAAGACGTAAACATTAAGTCCACGTGGATTTAGTATTAAAATAGATCATCAAATCTGTGTCTAGTGTGTACCTCGCTTCAGGCAATGCGCTTATTACTCTGTCAGAGGTTAACAAACATCGACAATAAAAATGTTACATCATCATATTTATAAACGTACCAATCCTTTAATTTCTTGCCCGGAATAAAATTTATGAATTATGTGACGATTTTTTTTAACTTCAATGGTTTGAGAAGAAGAGAAGTTCTCTTGAAAAACAGACCAACATGGTCTACACTCTGCACAAAGGACGAAGAAGAAATATCCTGCATATTTTGTTACAGGTAATGACGCCTTCCTGTACATCTATCATCCAATCTTATCGAGAGAAGTGAAACAGAGCTGAAGGTCTTGGCAGAGTCCCGTCAACTCATCACTGCAACTCCGTAATGGAAAAGTAACTACGATATATTGTCTATAAAACATTAACTTATCTTCCTCCCAGTACTGGCTTGTAGGATCAGACACAAAAACAATTCTCTATACAGAGATGCTGAGCAGTGAGTATGAGCATCCATGCAGAGACCAATTCTCAGCGGCGAGATAAGACATATCAAACATAATAGATATCCTAAAGGTATAAAAACAGGGTTTACTCGAAATTACAAGTTCAACAGACTTAAAATCTATTACGATTGAACAACAACGAAAATGTGAATAACTTCGAACCGAAATATTTTTCACTAATCCAGCATTTCGACTAACCATAAAACCGAGTTGTTCCGACCTCTGGTTTAATTCTACGACGGTATCTACTTACAAAAATCAATCACTGTTTGGCATTTGGATAGAAATTAATTTAAACTGTACCTTCTGGTACCTGTAATACTCGTACAAGTTTAGATTACATTTTAAATTACAGAAGAGGCAGTCAGTTGTAGAATGTACAAAGAAGTAAATCAATATTGGAATTGAATAATTTGTTATAATTCACTGCTATTAGATAAAACACAAATGGAAACGCACATACATTTCTTTCCAAAAATCATATTTGAAGAAATCTTGACATGTTTGCTCACATAATCAAAAAATCTTGAGAATTTTTTCGAAACATTTGGTCGATGTTTGATTCTGCACTTCACAATCACGAATAAGCTTTTGTTTACTTGAGTAGGTATGAAGTATGGATGCTCAAGTAATTGGATTTGTGTAAATATGTATGTCCAAACCCCAGGCTTTTTATATGGTAAAAAAAGTGTTTTTAAAGTACAAACATACTACCAAGTTACACAAAATTTAGATACTAAATTTATCTTCAAATTTACCTTCAACAAATATTTGTCTTCGGTATCACAACACTCAACTGCCACAACAAAATTTCAACAAAACTATTTGAACAGGTAAAGTCAAGTTACATTAACAATTTTTATATCCTTCGGTCTTTCTCGAGTATGGTGACTCGTGAGAAAAAAAAATCTAAGGGTTTTTGTTCAATCTACCTGTAGGTGAATCTTTGTTATTTAGAAATTCCTTTAGGACATTAGAATGTCTTTGATAACCCTTCTTTATCCCTTATCGGGCAACGGCATCATTACAGTCTAGATTCCCCACATTGAGATGTTTTTAGAAGGCGGATAATGTAAACAAAGAAAAAACGTTTTGATAAAACTGTAAAACGAATTTTATATCCTATTTCCTGTGTTTACTTCCATACATTTGTATGATGTTTTCACATTCACACCTCGTAATATAAAATTTGATAACGGAATTTATCAGAAGTTCCTGTTCCGTACATATATATTTTAATGTTGGTTGATACAAAATTACTAAAATTAGTTTTACTTTTTCACTGGCTATGGATCTCAACGAACATATCTTCTTAAAATCATTCTTCACTTTATGAAATATCTATAGTATCAACACCCAGGGCCGTCTTTAATCTACTGGGGGCCCTGGGCACTTTACTCTGGTGGGGCCCCTATGTAGAGCTGGATTTTGAAAAAAAATTCGACGGCGGGGGGGAGGGGTAAATTTGTATACCTAACTACCCAGTGGCGGATCCAGGATTCAATTTTGGGGGGGATAGCCTGTAGGTCGTCACATGCAAATATGACATCGTGGTATTAAAAATGTGAATAGCGCCGCAGGCGACTTTTTTTGAGACTGATTGAAGAAGGTCATGACACTTATACCTTTCGTTTGAAATATTTTTTTAAATAAAAAGCGTAAGTATTAAAAGAGCGAGAATTTTTTTTTAGAAAATCTGTTTGTCTTTCTATAGCAGACCTGGGCAAACTTTTTGGATGAAGGGGCATTTGAAATTAAGAATGAGCGACGGGCCGCAAGTAAAATACAATTTTAGATTATTCAGCAGGGTTGTAATAATGCGCCGCAGGCGAAATTTTTTTTAGAAAAATGTGCGAAGTGATATTGAAACACACAGTTAAAATGTTTTCAGAAAAGTCGGTGATGTGATAAGAACAAAAAATCAGATAAATAATATCATCAATTCGTGATCTAGGCAGGAACTAGGGGCCCACGCGGATCGAATGAGAAAGACAGGCATTGTTTGTTGGGGCCCCTGTTCATTAGAATACCAAAAAATCTGATAAGTAGTATCATCAATTTGTGATATAGCAGGATCTAGGGGGCCCCGTGGATCGTAATGAGGAAGACATGCATTGTTTGTTGGGGCCCCTGTTCATTAGAATACTAAAAAATCTGATAAGTAATATCATCAATTTGTGATCTAGCAGGATCTAGGGGCCCCCGTGGATCGTAATGAGGAAGACAGGCATTGTTTGTTGGGGCCCCTGTTCATTAGAATACCAAAAAATCTGATAAGTATTTAAGTTTATAGTCAGTAATTATTGTTAGATTTTTGCAAAATACATAATGTAATATACTAGCTCGGGGGCCCCTTGGATTGCGGGGCCCTGGGCAAGTGCCCACCGTGGCTAATGGAAGAAATGGCCCTGTCAACACCAGCTTAATATGACTTGTCAAATTGTAAGGGTAAAGTAAATAATATTAACTGAAGAACAAAATCAATGCCCCCTAACTTATTATATCATAAGTAGTTATTTCAACAGATACACAGCAAAGGATGGACCTTCCATCAGGCTAATGACTGATTGTCGGCTGGTTTAATGTGATCACATTGCACACCGATGTTCTCACAAAAACATAAATTGTGATTTTCAAAATAATCTTATTCTGTGATGTTTACTTGTCAGATAATTAATATGTATGCATGATTTCATCCTAAAAATGATAGCTCTAACTTGAAATTCCGAAATCATAGGCATGTTTTGACTTTTGAATGCCAGTAAAATTGTACAAAAAGCGGGTTCGGTACGGTGCTCTACTCTAGGCCCGATAAACGTATCGGTATTTTTTAAACTCAGATACGACATACAAAAAATGTTTAGTTTTGTGTTAATTCTAACGTTCACATCATTCCCAGCAATAATTATTTATTAATCTCATTACTAGGAAATTAAATCTCATCCTTATCTTGAAAACGAAGTGTAAGAGACAAACTAAATTTATGACCATTCAGAGTTGCGGGTGAGTCTAAAATAAAGAAGGGGTTTGAGATCCAAACCAAACACACCTACTCGTACAGAAATTTATGGGTTTTTCCTTGCCATATACTTTTGATTCACGCACTATATCCATCTCGCTATGCTTTCTATTCTAGTGTTACAAGATAAATAAATAATTTATTATTTTAAATGAACATCTTTTGTATCTACACGAGAATTGCGTGAAGTTATCAATAAGAAAATGATATGAGCATTCATACTTACTGAATTATAATATTACTTATTTTTTTAAATACTTATGATATTGATAGTCTATTTAATATCGCAAAACAATTACCAGATAAATATCAATTTAACACCTTGTTTAGTTTAAGTATATAGAGAAGTATTAGCGCGTACAATGGGAAAAGTTAGATTAAAATCTAACCATTTGCCTGAACGAATCGACGAACCTAGTTAAATAGTTCGTGAGAAAATATGTACGTACTAAGCACACACTTCCTGTAGGTACTATTTGGAGTGGATAATTAAAGCACAAACCTAAATACTTTCTTGCGAGATTTGCGGTAAGCAAATCGCTCTTATTCTGAGGGCATCAGCATTGAAAATCGAATCTAAAATTGTCCATTTTAGACTGTGATGCGCTATGGGTTTCCTGAGCCAAAAACCGTTTGATTTTTCATGGATAAATTTTGAGGGAAATTCACTCAAAACAAGGCAAATTTTCATTGATTGCTCACGGTTGACATCCTGTTTCGGTAGCACGGATCTGGCTATCTAATAAATATAGTACTAGCATATTTACAAAAGCACATAACACCATTATTTTTCACTGTGTTTGAATGCTTCGACGGTCTGAGATTTATATGCACGTCTTATAAATATTGTATTTTAAAATAAACTTTGTTGGTTGAACATAAAACACGTAAATTGACAATATTCAATTAAAAAACAATAAGACTAAACAGACAAAGTTTATGAAGTGAAATGCAATTAAGAGATGAATAAATCTTCATTATGTACTACTTTGTACTTGAATCTTCTACCGTAAACTATTAGTCCAAGAGCCCGCTGCTTAATTTATGACGTATCTGTTTTTTGATCGAAATGTGGTATAAATGATAGCTTACCAATAGGGTATTACATCGCACTAGGGTTGCCTATCAAAATCTTGCCGCAACCCCCCCTGCCCCCCCCCGAAAAGGTCCCTCTTCGCGGTTTTTCGCATTTTATAGGAATATGGTAAGAGATATGAGAAAGTAGTCAATGACAAAAATAATCCTTGCTAAATTCTCTACAAAAAATGTTAAGTAAATTTTTTCGTAAAACTAGCAGTTTACCCGCAATGGCCGGTTCAAAACCGAAATTCATTTGAAATGCTAAAAAAATGTATTTAAACTAAATTGGTTGAAAATCGATAAGAGCTACAGGAAAATAGTCAAACAACGAATTAATTCCCATAGTCTTAGCTACAAAACGAGCTATAACTTATGTTCATACATTTAATAATTTCGGAGTTATTGCAATAAAACTCAGTGACGAAAATTCTTAAAATTTAGTTCTTCATAAAATAATCAGTGATATAGCGCCGCAGGCCAAAATTTTTTTTCCATAAAATGTTAGTAATAATGGGTGGAAGAATGTGAAAGAAAAAAAAATTAACTTTTTTTTTTATTTTTTCAAAAAATATCCTGTTTTTTGACCGGCCATTACGGGTAAACTACTAGTCCTATGAAAAAATTCACTGAACATTTTTTGTAGAGAATTTAGCAAGGATTATTTTTGTCATTGACTACTTTCTCCTATCTCTTACCATATTCCTATAAAATGCGAAAAACCGCGAAGAGGGACCTTTTCGGGGGGGGCAGGGGGGGTTGCGGCAAGATTTTGATAGGCAACCCTAGTGCGATGTAATACCCTATTGGTAAGCTATCATTTATACCACATTTCGATCAAAAAACAGATACGTCATAAATTAAGCAGCGGGCTCTCGGACTATATGTAAGTAAGTTGATGTGAACATTGGTGTTTGTATAGCTATACTCTATACATATTATAAGGTTGACAAAAAACTCGATGATTTGTGACAAACGTGCATCGACTAATAATCGTTTCTCGATGAATTTATATACATCCATTCTACAGACCATGTTGAAATTATCTTAATTTGCATTATTTCTATGTACATGTCGATTATCAAGTTTTGTAAATAGTGTAGTAGAGTAAATTTATGATATTTGCATTTCAATGTAACATTATAACGAGAGAAAATACAATGTAAATGTATGCTTGAGTAATTTCGAAAACTTCGAAGATACCGATTAAAAAATTCTTGCACTACACTCTCCTGCATGCTGTACTCTTCACTAATAAATAAAGTTTCACATCAGACGCCAAACAAACTACAAAAATGTACAAAATAAGTGTACAAAGTACAAAATAAGTGTACAAAAATGTGCAATTTTTTAATCAAATGAAGGAAGAATTAATATCCCGAAATGGGGGTCACTTAGATTTGCATAGCAATGATCATAAGTTGACCTCTCGTTGCTGACCACAGATTAGTAAGTATTATGATTTTCTAGCTGAGAAAAACCAAATTTTAAGGAAGAAATGTAACCATAGAAATACTGAAGTGTATGAATGTGTTGTCATATTTACAAAAAAAAAATGCTTACCAAAGTCTTTTTTTTATACATCCGAGATGTTAATTTTGAGACGCAGCGTGAAGATTCGTTTTTTTTTTAATGTATCAAACACAATATTGGCAAAAATCTCATTTTCAAGGGGTCAAATCATGACCATCTATCAATACATTTCGACGATTGTTTTTGTGGAACGATTGACTTCCCTGTTATTGAGATCAAATGCGTGGGAATGTTCGGAGAAGTATTGGTCATTGGTCGCATGATAAAAAACAGTTCGTATCTGTTTTGTTGACAATCTACTAAATAATTTTAGAAAAAATGTTAGCAAGACTAAAACATTTAATGCGATATTGTTATTCATCAATTTTTCTACACTTCACGAGCACACCAATGAAGATTTGTCATACTTATTGTAATTGTAATTATCCGTGTAAGTACTTAACGACAGATTAAAAATCATCTTCAAACAAACAATTACCTATTTAGAGCAGTGGCGGCTCGTGCCTTGGAGGGATAGGAGGGCGATACTAAAATCCAATGTACCTACCTAAAACGATAAATACCTAGTACCAGCGCCATCCTTCACTTTTTCTCCCAATACATACATTTCAAGCCGTAACACTATGTTTGTTACGTAATATTACATATAAATATGATATAAACGAAACGCTATTGACGAAAACTGCAATCGTACAACTAATAATTGATTACTTTATTTTTTTGATAAGCAAACAAAAGACCAACAGTAAATTAAAAGACTTACCAGTTAGTCACCAGGCAGATACTAACTAGAATATACTAATTAGTCACCACGCAGATACTTATTAGAAGATACTAATTAGAATAAATTTGCCGAATACTTATTAGCAGATACCAATTACTTCTCCGATCAAAACTTGGACCCCTCCACGAACACCATATTCATTGTAAGTCTGGATAAAATAGAAGACTGCGTGTTTTCCTCGCATCGCCATGAGTATTTTTAATAGATATTTCGCTTCAGAGTAAGCATACCGACATTTCAAAAATTTCTAAAAACGGGAGACCTTATATCTCTACAACCGTTACTAAATATGCTTTGGAGCAAAATAGGCTAGAAACATTTATGTAGGGAATAACCGTAAAATATTTTTTATGTCTTGTATAGATTTCTCAAAAAAATAATTTAAAAACACCCCTGATCTTTTTTCCGAAAGACGGAAACTCGTTTCCCGAAAGTCGCGGAGTACATTTTTTTTTGTACTGATAATATGCATTAAAATCTAGGGAATAAGCGCAAAAGTTTTTTGATAGACGTTAAACCCCAAAAATAGAAATAAACCCTATTTTTACCATTTTATCATGCGATTTTTCACGCGATTTGAAACCTTGATGCTGTAGGAAATGAGTGTGATGTCATTCTTGGTAGGTACCAAACCCTTACATTTGCGTGAGTAGACTTTTGACTTACTCGACTATTCCTACATGCAGGGGAAATGAGGTCATTAAGAAGAAAAAATGGGTACGAACTTTCAATACTATTATTAAAGAAACAGGTCACCAAACACTAGATATATAAAATTCAAATTAATCACTGATAAATAAAATCGCATTTCTTGCATAGCCTATCTTGATCCACCGTGTTTCTTAAAAATGTTATTATTGTTCAGATATATCTCGTTCTTAACTGTGGTCATTCCAAAACTGATTATTATTGACAATACTTTAACGAACGCACAATGTTTGTTTTCGTGGCTTTAGGTATAGAATCACAAAATCTTCAGAAAAGCACTTATCAGTATCACACTAAGATCGACGCATTAATAATATATAATCTTTTAAATATTAACAAAAACATAAAATAAACAAGGATATCATAGGTTTCGTTTACACATTATGTACCTATACTATGGAAACCTACGGGCTACGGGACGCATACGCTATAACTAACGAAATGCTTACACTACTCTCTACCAAAGACTGAGACTGTTAATTCATTGTGATCTAAAAGTTCGGGAATATGACTACATTGTTTTCAAAGCAAATGCACAATATTATGTACTGTAGAAATTCAACAGTTTTACGAGTTTTACAATTTTGGGAGTCAACGTTAGACTATAAGTAAGCATCCATTCATAAAAGCATCATCATTGTATTGCAGCTAAGAAATTAAATGTATCCTTTTTGTTTATGACCATCTGCTAAACCTCGTGCAAAAAATCTGGGGACCCGTACGGGCGAAATCCCTGTTGCCCAAGGCTGCCTATACTTTGCGCGTTTGAAATCATCATGAAGCAGGTAATATGTACAATACAAATTCGGGACAAAAACCTTCGTTGCCCCGTCGGCAGTATTTTATTGCAGTTCTCGTCATAGACCTTTCATTCTCGTAATGTTACGGCTTAGGGTCTCGTATGTAGGTAGTAAGGTAACACATGTTGCACACTTGCACCATGTTGATAGTTTCTAACGTCTCCACACAATACACATTGTTTACAGATACAGAACAGAGCCATTCTTAGGGAAAAAAAATCTGTTTTAAAATATTATATACTTAAGAATATTATACACATATTTAGCGCAAAAATGTGGGTGGGCGACGCCCCGTTGCCCTGTAGGAGGAACCGGCCCTGATTTAGAGCTAACACCAATCTAATTATTTCGAATCCTTATTATTATCCCAACTGATAGATTACCATCTATTATTAATTTAACAAGATTAAGTAAGAAGTATGTGTGTATTTCTATGTACCTACAAGTTATAAAAAACGAAACCTTGTTTTCACATTGCCAAGGTTAAAGGTAAGGTAAATGAACTCCCTTCCCTCCGATTATATAATGTCAGTTGGTGTAATAATAAGTGGTCTCCAAGTTGAGGAGTGAGGAAGTATCCATCAACAATACAATGGCTACAAATTATAATACTTAATACGAAACCGAAGCATGGGAAACTCACATTAGCGTGTCTGGTCTAGCAGCGATGTTATGCTAGTTATAATATTGTAATGTAAGCGCCCATTACAAAATTTGAAAGAAATATGTAAGTAAGATATAAAAGTAAACCAAGTAATGACCAATTTTCCCAAGTGTACATTCTAGGTGTATCGTATCATAGGAGAGTACGAAATTAACAATTTATGAAACGGATTGATTCGACACAAAGCCAATTTCTTAATAATATGCGTATAATGAATTTGAACAGCATAATACTCGTATATATACACAAATAATACAGGCTTTTAAGGTTCTATTACCATACACCACTCCTATGTCAATAGGATCAAAGCTTTAGGCTTTACGTATGCTGTATAGGCCGTAGGACCCAAGAATATTTATTTATTTATTTAGTCACATAGTCACAAACAGTTATTACAGCACATGTCAACAATTAAACAAAAACAGAAAGCAAACCAGTGAAGGCCCATCAAATTTATCAGAAAAATATTATTAAAGAACACCGAAATAAAATAATAATTTAAAAACTAGTTACAAGTGAAAAAACATATATACAATATACATACGAGTATGTAAAGATAAAAAGAATTAATTAATATATACAATACATTACAACATACACCAACCTCACTCGAACCCTAAAAGAGAGATTCAGAATGAGAATGATGAATGTCATTGCTGAAATTAGTGCGATGTTATGTTGCCTAAAAACTAATCTGAAAACATGACATAGTCGTCACAAAACGAGCAAAGAATTACGTGAATTTATATATCATGTACGATAATATAGCCGCATTTTATTGTGAAGATGATATGGAAATAGCCCTCACAACTTACGAGTATTTTGTGAAACATCGGATTTTCCACATGTATGCCTTAGTTGAAAACGAGTAGGTAACTGAATGAAACTGTGAGGCAGAGTTGATTTACCGCTTCATAAGAGATCATATAGTAGGTACACTGGTACACAGAACAGGGTAAAACACAATACAAATAGGACTATAATCTATTAGGTACTTGAAAAGTGTAACAATATGTACCGGATACATTGTCTCAAGGATGATTTTATATCCATACACATAAACATACATTATAGATCAGGATTTGCTCAAGTTCCCACACTTTAATGTTGATTCAATTCAATTACCAAGACGTTTTAAAGATTTATTAGCAATTATTTCTATTATAAATCTCTTTACTCTATAAAGATGATAATTACATATTACTTTAACCAGGATCTTATTAACAAAACTGGCAGATCATCCAATTCAATAACTTTTTGGAATCCGGCGAATTTGATAGAATTGCTTGAACATACTAATATAATGTATTGTTGATTCAGTTGGTTAAAGTCCGGTGTCACCACGTGTCTGTGTGTTTCCGGTGTTCTGTATTTCATGACATAATAGGAATGTAGCTCATCCTTTTGATTTTTATGTTGTGATCGTATTAGGAATTGTTTAAACATGCCTAAAGCCCTACAAAGTTGACTATAAAAATAGATTTAGGTATTCAAGAAAATTGTACATATAAGGTCACTATTTGGTAAACTGTCACATGTTTGTACGTTTATCTGCAAGCATTACTACGCTCTTCAATATTCCTCAAAGGAAGTCACCACTAAGAATGGTTTTTACTGAATTACCTCTTCCCATATCATTCCTAACACTCTGCTGGATGCACCGACCTATAAAGCAGACCTGTAAAAGCTCTTATGCTGGATTTCACCAACTTCTTAGGTAGGTAAGGAATAGCGGAGAAAGGAGCCACTTATCAATATTTTTCATATAAAATGTGTGCTAGGTGGCTCCTATCTCCGCTTTTCCTCAGCTAAAAAGTTGGTGAAATCCGGCATTAGTCTGACAGAACAAAATTACCATCAATTTAAAGATGATGGTACATATGAGATTTGTTTTAAACGATACAAAAACTTGAAATTATTTAAACTATGAAAGCATCTTAAACAAACATTTTAAATATTAATCAAAAACACACAATCAAACGCTAAAACAATACGAGAGTTGAGTTTATTGTGAGACAGAATGAGATTACCACGCCTGAACTAATTGAAAATCACGAATGAAACATTATGTGAAATATCCATAGCACGAGATATGTATTAGAAATACTTTGAATATTATAATAGGAATATTACCTACTAGAGATCACATTAAAATAAATCTATATAGATACACAACATAATTCATAAGAATGCTATGGGACATGTCTTTATAGAAATAGACAAAGCTATCGCCTGTACTCAAAAGAGTACACGTGAACGTGTATGAGAGTCTAATATTTGTGATGCTGAAGTTCCAAAAAAGCTAGAAAAGTACAGTAAAAATAGAGGTTCATATATATAAACATCACAATCCTAAGATTAGTCTGCACCAAACACTTTATCCCTCCATTCATCTCTGTTACCCGCCAGTCTTTTCATTTCGTTGTTTGGTTTCTAAAACCTCTGAAAAGTCCATGGAAAGAAAACAGAGAATGTTGCGGGCCCTCAAACATTAGTACCTACTGGGAAAGAACTGAATGTATTAATTCGATAGAATGAAATAATCTCGATCGGAAAAATCAACAATAATAATGAAAAAATCAAATGATTTACATTTTTGTAAGACGAATGGTGGCAAACTTTAAATACTTAGAGGCTATGCTAAGAGCTTCAAGATAAACTAAAGAGTAATTGCATCCTTTCGGACTTGAGCGACCAGACCCACGTGAAAGCCTACTGCTGAATTTCACGAACTTTTTAGGTGAGGAAGAGCGGAGATAGGAGCCATCTAGCACAATGAAAATTTTGTATGTGAAAGCCTACTGCTGAATTTCACGAACTTTTTAGGTGAGGAAGAGCGGAGATAGGAGCCATCTAGCACAATGAAAATTTTGTATGAAAATAATGCATACGTGTCATTGTTAAAAAGATTTTCTAAATCAGTTGGATCGGGATGTGAGCAGGCGAAATGACGATCACGTGGTCAGACTAGCCCTAGACATCCCCACACAAGCGAGAGGTCGAGGTCGTCCACAAGCCACCTGGTGGAACAATATTGAGAAAGACCTAAGGGAGAAGCAGCTGACCAGTGAGATTTATTTATTTATTTATTGGATCTTAACATTGGATATACATTGTTTATATGTTTGCCTCCCCCACTAGGAATATCCTGTGTCGGGAGAAGCAAACTCACATCACAATAATTATAATAAGAACATTACAAACAACACAATGATTGACAGATAAAAACAACATAACACAAAGTACATACAAAGTACATACGAAAGATGACACAAGACAGAAAGACTTGGAGACTGCGTACCAGAAGGGCCGACCCCAGGTGAACTGGGAAGAGGCAAGGAAGAAAGAAAGAAAGTTGGATCGGGATATTAGCAGAGATTCGCATATATTGATAAAGTTTCTAATAAACTAGTGATGCTATCACAAGATGTAACTATAAGATAATAAGGTTTAATGATGCAAACGAGTTCAGTGAATCATGAAGTCCTTGGCCAACACTTCATATTCATATACTGACAGCATAATTATTAGTAATAAACTAATATAAGTACTTATACCTATACCAATATTTGCGAGGCGAAACGCATTGAACCACAACAATAGTAGTACTAATATTCGTATTCGTAGTATTGAGGTGTGGCCAATTATATGTCATGTGACAATATAAAATGAACATCTATTACTACTATACGGTATATCCCAATAGTGGGGTAACCCGTGAATGCTGGGCATACTCATACGCAACATTCACTTGCGCAAGCATTTACAGGACATTTATAATGAATGACAAAAATATTACCTCAATGTGTTAGGTCAGTTTTACGAGCACCCGACTGCGAAAAAAAATCAAAAAAAGAGTAAGGGTTCAATTCTAAAATCCTGGGATCCCACGACGTAAATGATACTTATACATTTTTTTAAAGTAGGGCCACAAAATAAATTGAGAAGGCTGATTACAGTGATTACATCTACGAATGAAAATGGAAAAGAGAATATAATTCCTTCTCTTATAAGTCAAATGAATCGTTTTCCTCAGAAGCCGATCTTCAAACCACAAGCGTAGAATGATACTAAAAAGCAAATATTATGAAGTACGAATACATATCCGAGAAATCGTTGGAAAATGATGACTTATACGTAATTCACTCGCATTCTCCTTTTCACTATACGTGTAATTAGCAGAGCAACTATTTTTAACCCTAAACTAGCTTTGCAGGATCAATGCTAATAGTAGGTTCTTATAGTGGGTAGTTATTACAGAAACATGCATCAGTATCAAGGCATCCTTATGATAGTAAAATACTCGTAAGGTACATTGTCATGACAGTCTTGCATTCCATCACGCTGTAAGCAGTCACACTGAGAATTCAAACAACAAATTATTGAAAGAATACTTAATGACAGGAAACAATACATTGAGTAAGGAATAAAAACAATAAACCTTACTCTTCAACGATACTTTCACAATGTTCTCAAGCAGAGACGCTGACATTCTTTGATTTGAGAATTGTGAGAAAACCGACACTCGATCGGATCGGCTACAAGAGCTAGCAAACTAGTCAAGCCAAACGTCCTATCCATACACGTTTGAATTTGTGATCGAGGTTTCGTAAGCGTGAGGACCCGGAATTAGAAGTCGGATAGGTAAAACAAATAAGTTGCAAATAATATATAAGATGTATTCATATTTACCAATTGACCAAAAACTCCACGCAATATTCCACAAAAAAGTTACGAATATTCTCCACAGCATCTTCTTTTAACGCGTGATTCCGTTGTATCTTCCAACAGTTGATAATTTACTGTTGTTTTCTTACTTTTAAGACGCATCTACCTCTTTTAGAGTTACTTTTACCTACTTTTTAACACTCTATTAACTCGGTGTGTTAGTTGGATAAATTATTATAATTGATGCGTATAGTGTATAACTAATAATGCGTATAATTTAAAACTTCTAT
Source organism: Ceraclea dissimilis (assembly GCA_963576895.1). Lineage (NCBI taxonomy): Eukaryota > Metazoa > Arthropoda > Insecta > Trichoptera > Leptoceridae > Ceraclea > Ceraclea dissimilis. The sequence goes on along the minus strand of OY756366.1, from coordinate 14,072,565 downwards.
AGACTTCAGGCCTGTCTGCCTTACCAGTTACCATCATACATTTCATTCACACACTTATAAATTTAATAATACCTAATTATTTTGACAATTTGAGATCATGACATGTGGGTAAAAGAAATTATCAACATTAATACTTAGCTTAGCAGAGAACATGAAACATCAGAGACAGGTAGGCATATAGAAAGTCAAGATCATTATTTTGTGGCAAGCAAAAACACTCATTAGATTGGCATATTGGGAAATGTTCGCAGCAGGCACAATATAATTGAAAACGAAAGGAACTTGAATCTGTGAACGAAGCTTAATTAGGAAGAAACGTACAATAAAATAAATTAAGTTATGCCGCACCCGCATAATTAACATAATATCTCAATAGTAATATTAGTACAATAGCAAAAACTCTCAATGCTACTGCGAGATGATGTCAGTTCGCATAGCAAAGTGAAGGCAACATGCATTTATATGCAATCTATAACAATATTTTCTAATAACTTATATAGACATAATATATGTTCAACCAATCAGGCAAGAAATAATGCATATTATATTATTGTAATTCAATGAATGAACGAGTACAACCACTCTATGTATGACATACTATAAAGTCAGAGCGCGTAGTACAATAAAGTAATCTGCTAATATACAAAACAATCACGTACAACTGTGAACGTTGTCTTCAACAACATTTTATTGCTTGTCAATTCTGTATACAACACCAACCAACAAGTCAATTGTTCAATTCATTACAATATCTATTTATCTGATGTCTGACTTCATTCAACGTGCAAAAGACATAACTCGACAAATCACATAGCAACAGTCCTTCGCAGAACCACCATGAAATGGCTCAATTCGGATGGTTACTGAAAGCACAGTTTACTCTATGAATCTACCGATAATTATGGGAAATAGAGTGGTGATATGGTCGGTACGGTTGCAATGTTTAGTATCGTTAAGCCTAAACATTACAAACTTGACAATGAAACAATTCCTGTCCATGGATAAGAAATAATGGTGGATAAGCCTTATTAGTCATAATAGATGGACTTCGTTGCGAGTGGACGTGCCGTGCTGCGTGCGATGATACAATGTTTTTTCAAAAAATGTGTTGAGTGACAATAACAATGTTTTGTGAAAAATGTGTTGAGTGATAATAACAAACTTTTAATATAGTGGACTACTCTGTGTTATGTTGCATTGTGCTGTGAATAACTAAAAAAAAAAAAAAAAAAATGACGAATAATACCGGTATCATAATAAATGAACTACTAACGTTTGTGCAAAACAAAGTTGATGTTTTAGACGAAGTAGCCTTGGTGAACATTTGTGCGTCGCACTATACCGATCAAGATGTAGACGCTTCTAAAGAAACCTTGTACAAATATGTCCAAGACAAAAAAGTGCTCCGAAAGGGGGATAACAGAAGAAACAAAAACCTTTACGACATCATAAAGGTTTTTAAAGAAACGGAGGATGAACTCCTCCCAGTCTTTGTTGCAAAAGACCTACGCAAGCTTCCGCCCGTGAACTTCGATCACGTTGACGTGACTTGCCTGTTAAAGGACATTGTCTCTTTGAGGCAAGAAATTGTTTGCATAAAAAACAATATGAGCGGCAAAAAAGAGATGGAAGATCTCCGGAATGAGATGACGCTGCTTATGAATGAGCGCACCCATGCGAAGGTACTATCTACAGATGACCAAGGGCCTGCAAAATATGAAACAAACATAAATCCAGGTACCAGCAGAGACGCAATAACAACATACAGGGATATTGTCGTTGCGCAAAATGTGGCCGATAAAAGCAAACATACGGCAATCGATACACGTGCTATCCCACGCTCTCCAGTACCTGAAAGAAATACGCAATTGAACGACAATGGCAAACCAACAACACGTGCAAGACTGCGTGGAAGTAATAAACACCTTGAAGCTGATGATGATGGCTTCATTGCTGTCCGACGGAAAAATAATAAAAGGAATATTACGGCAATAGGGAAGCAACCAGATAATATGGAACCACTTAAAGTTGCCGACCTAAAAATGAGTTTGTATATCTCAAGGTTGCACCCTAGTGTAAACATCGAGAATATAAGTGATTACATTAAAATGAAAGGACCATTCAAAGACTTTATAGTAGAAAAAATCAAGCAGAACAGAGAGACAAACTTTGCGTCTTTCAAATTAGAGATATTACGCAAAGACGTAAAATCATTTATGGACCGAGAGTTCTGGCCAGAGGGCGTAATTTATAGGAGATTTGTAATTAGAAACAGCAATGGAGAAAATAAAAATAATAACAATTAACTGTAAGGCTTTAAAGAGAAACACTCACTTCATAGCTGAACTTTGCAATACATATGACGTTGTATTATTACAAGAAACTTGGTTGCTAGAGAACGAAATCCCTTTGATAACGAAGATCCATGAAGACTTCCAAGGAACTGGAACATCGGCTGTAGATTTGTCGGGAGGACCACTGATTGGACGACCATATGGCGGGACAGCTATACTTTGGAGAAACTCAATAAAAGGTGTGCCCGTCATATGTAACGACAGTCGGATAACTGGCATAAAAATACATCAAAATAATAGAGAACTCTTCATACTCACTGTATACATGCCTACATGTCACGCTGACAATTTGATAGAGTTTACGAATTGCTTATCTATGCTACACTCGATTATTGATGACAACTCAGAAGCCCTTGTGATGGGAGATTTTAACGCCCACCCACCCTCTATATTTGGAGTGGAATTAGCAGACTTTTGTAGCACTAACAACTATGAATGGGCGGACTTACAATCACTCCCATTGGACTCTTATACATACGTCAGTGATAGTCATAATACCACCTCGTGGCTAGATCATTGTGTAGTGACGGAAAGTTTAAAAGATAAGGTTACCAAACTGCAAATTCATTATGATATCTCCTGGACCGACCACCGCGCGATGTCCTGTGAAATTCAAGTAAACGAATTGTGTCCCATCACCAGATATCCCAAGAACACAGATTTTGCAAGATGGAAGGATGGAAACAAAAATAAGATTAATCACTACAAACTCATTGTTGAAGGACTTTTGAGTAGAATTAAACAAAAACAATTTATACATAGTGCATGCAATAAGAATAATATGGGGACTTGCAACGACGAAGAACATATTACTGCAATTAGAAACTTATACGAACATATTGTAGAAGCTTTTAGGAAAGCGGCATGTATTGCCTTTAATAATGATGGTAGAAGCACACGAAATAACAACTATCTAAAAGATGAATGGAATGACCTTGTAGCTGAACAATACCAACGATCCAGGGAAGCTTTGCAAAACTGGATCAATGAAGGCAGACCAAGCGAAGGATGGGCTGCAGATGAAAGAAAAAGGCGCAGAAAACAATTTAAACAGGCGTTAAAACGGTCTCAGCAGAATAGAGAACAAGAATTACTAGACGATATCGCTATGAAAGCCAACAATAAACAATTTAAGAAGTTTTGGACAAGAAGTAATGAAATGCTGAAGCCGAGAAGAAGTAATGCCGGTCGAGTGGATGGACATGATAATGCGAAAGACATTGCAAACGCATTTAGGGACATTTTTTGCGAGATTTCAGGTCAGAATACGCCAAAACAATATAAACCACTGCCTCACAGTGGCCAGGAATTTCTCATAGAAGAGGGAGATGTTGAGAAAGCAATAAAAGCAATGAAAACTGGCAAATCCCCGGGGCACGATAACCTGAGCATCGAACATTTAAAAAATGCCGGGCCGTACCCAAAGCAGTTACTGTCTACACTGTTCAATATGATAGTTGGTCACAGTTATTTACCAGAAGACATGATCAAAACCATTATCACACCAATACCCAAGTCGGCTCAACTGGACATGGGGTCTTCTAATAACTACAGGCCGATATCGCTTGCCACCACCATAGCGAGAATCCTAGAAAAGGTAATTCTACAAAAGATAGAACACAAGCTATACTCGAGTGAGAATCAAATGGGATTCAAATCCAACGTGTCTACCGATACCGCAATATACACGGCCAAGCAAACCATAGAGCGATATCTCAAGAACAGAACGACAGTATACGCATGCTTCTTGGACCTCAGCAAAGCGTTTGACAAGGTATCACATGAGCTACTTTGGAATAAGCTGCAAAGAAGAGATGTGCCTCCTAGTGTCATAAACCTCCTCAATGTATGGCACAGTCAACAAATAAACCTTGTCAAATGGAACGATGCGATTTCAAAACCCATGTATCTAAGGACAGGCATGAGACAAGGAGGATGCATGTCTCCAGTACTTTTTAATGTATACATGGATGAACTCAGTGAGCAGCTCTCCTCATCGAATGTTGGATGTCACCTAGGAGACGCACCAGCCAACCATGTATGCTATGCAGATGATATGGTTCTACTCTCACCCTCTATAAAAGGACTTAGGAAACTGCTGACGCTGTGCGAAACTTATGCCGAAAAACATAATATGTCATACAATGCAAAAAAGACTGAATTAATGGTATTCAAATGGAGTGGGGTGAATGAAAGAGTACTGCCAGTAAAAATTAATAACACTTTATTAATACAGACACACAAAGTGAAGTATTTAGGACATATCATAAATAGTGACTTAACAGACGATGACGATATAGAGAGACAGAGACGCAGTCTGAGCATCATATCAAATATGTTAGGTAGGAAATTCTTTAAATGTAGTGCGCAGGTAAAAAGAATTCTTTTTAACGCTTTTTGCACAAATTTGTACACATGTCAACTATGGACAAACTACAGACTTGCCACATTAAATAAACTAAGAGTACAATACAATGACGCATACCGTATACTATTTGGGTACAGACGATACGATAGTGCTTCACAGATGTTTACTGAAGGTAGGACGAAAGACTTTGGGGCGACGATCAGACAAAAAATTTATGGCACTAGGACTAAACTAATGGAACATGACAACACACTCGTTCGAGCAGCCTTTGACCGACAGACACCGCAACTGACCATGAGATGGAACACCCATCTCAACCAATACCTACACACATAGACTTTATTAGCTTGCTCATTTACAAACAGAAACAGACTTAACGCACAAAAATTAATATTAAGGTTAAAATGCCTGATGTTATACCTATGTATATACCCTATTTTCTTTTCTTTTGCATTTTGATATGTTATATCTTATACCTAGTAAATGTTATACCTATTATGTCTTTTGTGTTGAACATACCAATTCTTACAATTGTATTGACTATACCGTATTGAATATGTATTCACTATGCCAATTTTTATATTTTTTTTTCCTTTGCATTTTTTATATGCTTTTATACCTTATGCCTAGTAGATGTTATACCTATTATGTCTTTTCTGTTGACTATACCAATTTTTACATTTGATTTGACTATACCGTATTGAATATGTATTAACCATACCAATTTTATATTTTCTTTTGCATTTGTATATGTTATACCTTATGCCTAGGAGATGTTATACCTATTATGTCTTTTCTGTTGACTATACCAATTTTTTACATTTGATTTGACTATACCGTATTGAGTATGTATTGACCATACCAATTTTTATATTTTCTTTTGCATTTGTATATGTTATATCTTATGCCTAGTAGATGTTATACCTATTATGTCTTTTCTGTTGACTATACCAATTTTTACATTTGATTTGACTATACCGTATTGAATATGTATTCACTATGCCAATTTTTATACATTTTTTTTTTCCTTTGCATTTTTTAAATGCTTTTATACCTTATGCCTAGTAGATGTTATACCTATTATTATTAACTATACTGTATTGAGTATGTTGTGACTTTACCAATTTTTTATATTTTATTTTGTATTTTGTATTTTTATATGAATATGAATATGTATCATAATATGGACCTGAGAGGCTTGCACATCCCACCTCCAGATCTGGAATAAAGATATTATTATTATTATTATTATTATTATTATAAGCACGCCACTAATGGTAATTGTACATGATTTCATGTCGCTAATGATAGCCATACATGATCATAAAAAAACTGTTCTTTAATGTGTCATAAACTTACGGATAATGAAAATAGGAGTGACCACAGCAATAGAAGACTAATCCCTGAAAATCGAGACAATGGTTAAAATCTCCAATATCTAAGTATTTATGGATGGAGGCTTTAAGAATGCCTTGTCGTAATGATTTCTTTTTCGAGATGAGACAGTAATGAGACAAAATACTCTGCAAATCAATTAAAGTCAATCGCTATTGAACTAAGTGGTCAGTTTCTTATAAAGAAGGGAAACGCATTACTGCGTTAAATAAATATTGAAGATAAGTGCACACCGGTCCGGTCACTAGATCTATATACTAAAATTATAGTTTGATGGATCAGATAATGCGTACCGACAGCAAAAGATTCCAAGAAGGAAATTGCAAAAGAATGCTTTGATGGTTTCGCTGTCAATTAAATAGTTACTTTTCCATTCACAATTAGACTAGATATCGCAATAATATATGTTATTTTTTCTGAAATAGAAAAAATAATTGTGATTCCAAATGATCATAAAGTGTAGTAATATTCTTACATTGTAGGTGTACTGAAAACCATAGGTAACTGAGTATTTGTTATTTTTAATGACGCTGTTCAAAACTAAAAATAAATCACACTGCCTATTATGGAGTTTATTATAACTTGCATCGCATATATAGAAATATATTATAATCCTATAATAACGAGTCATCACATCAGTCATTTTATTGTTGTCCCCCAAGAGACCTGTCTCATGAGATTGACCTACAGTTCACCTGTTGTGTGTTGATTGGTCATAAAATCTACATTTGGTTTTGCTATAAGTATGTATAATGAATTATCAACTTTATGAGTCACATAAGCGTTACAACCAATTCGCCCACAATCAAATCATTACTAAAATAATAAAAAAACATCTTAACACATTGTTAACCATTACTATTAATGATCCATCTAATATAACTCGTCAATAGTTTTCTTAAAAGATTTATTAAATAAATGTTCACCATATATGAATATGTAACTGTTAATGTTGCGAAATTTCTATCATGTCAAAGAAGCATACGACTCTACTAAACTTACTGATTAGTATTCTGTGCAGATTGTGCCAATTGTTGAAAGTGTATCAAAAAGTGGAAAACGAGATCAACATTACGAGTCTTGACACGAAATTAAGGTTGCGAAATAACATCCTAACATCCTAAAGGTAAGACGTAATATTGGGTCAGTAAAATAAACCCTAAATCAGGGCATTTCTCAACAACGATCTGTAAATCAAAAACTAGAGAAATGAAATGCATCCCAAGAAATAGAAGAAAACTTGGAAAATACCCAGTACCTAATAGCTAAAGCTTAAACCCAAAATAAACAATAAAGAATTGCGAAAACGGAACTTTAGCTATGTATGTAGGTATATCTAACTTCTGGCCTCAAAGTTATTTTACCTCGCTGTATTGAAAGTAATGTTACGATTATTGGAATGAGTCTGAGCCTCAATCAAACTATAGAGTCAATAATCAAAACAATCAAAGCATCCACTTAAAATCATACGCTTAGCCCCTTCTTGTTTCCTTTTATCCTTCGCATTGTGCAATTCGTCATGCTCTATGCTTTCTTAAAATCGATTCACACCCGTCTTGGCAAGGAGATTGCTTCAGGTCGCCAGGTGATTCTCAGACGGCCACGTATTCTTACACCTTGATTCTTCTTCTTCTTTCGTATGCGAATGCAACCATTGTACAAATATGATATGGGAGTCTGGGTCAGAGCTTCGCGACACCTTGATTGAAGAATGAAGATTATCTTGATGGTATGGGGAGTTGATTGGTTGTATGGTGGTGTTTTCAATTTAGATATGTTTCTTATAAGTAGTATGAACAACTAATCAAAATTTAACTTCGATGATGTTTAGAAGTGAAATGCTGCGAACTTGACATACGAGTTTGACATCTACAACAACACCGGTTATACTCGTACTCGTAGTAGTATAATAATAATATTGTTGTAATCTCTTGTTCAGCAAAACAAACATCAATGTAAAGCTCATAAAAACTGGTCTCCAATATGGAGTTCGCGTTTTATATTCTAATCAATCAATGGTTGTTTGACACACTTTCCAGCCGACATAATTTGTACTACGTATTAGTAGTAGTATATTCCCTATACTTAGACACAATACACAAAGTTGATTAAGTGCGTCTCTTTAATCTGTACCACACAAGACAACAAGATACTAAAGAACTTTTAAAAATCTTAAATGGCTTAACCTTTTAACCTACCTACTTAGTACAATGCCAACCATTCATTCCTCACATAAATTATTTTTAGATACTCGGATTATTAATATCCAAAACTAAACAATATTATGCAGATTTTTTACTTTCTACTATAACATGGGTTTCTGGTTCAGTCCAATTTATTGATGAAATCAGTATGTGGTCGATTTTAACGGCGATTCTTGCATATTTTATCCATGTGGGAAATCCGACTATATGTAAATAGAAATAAAACCGAATTTTATGAATATTATAGAAACTCGGTACATTATAGAACAAATTAAAATTAGGAGGCTGCGTTGTGGGAAGAGCAAGTAGTGAATGAAAAGAGGAGTACCTACTTATAAAGTAGTCTATACCAACACACTGTTAATGTAGTTCTGTTTTGACAGACTCAAACCCATATGCATGTTTGGAAGTGCAGAAACATGCAACCTTGTTGGCGTCGGAGAACTGCGTGAGTAGGTAGGTACTACAGAAATCTATATATCGCAAGATACTTTTATTACTCTTTTCATGCATTGACATCCAAAATGAAACTCCCCCACATTTCTGATACCTTCATTCGATACTTACCAATATTCATTTGCGAATCTTACATTTATCCTTACATTCTCTGTACTTCGAGGTGGTCGGTAGCCCGGTTGGTAACGCGCTCGACTGTTAATCCAGTGGGCGCGGGTTCGATCCCCGATGCTGACCTACTCCACTTCTGAACACAAGCTTTTCAAGCTTACTGTGAAGTGTACAAAGATGTATTTGGGTTTGTTTCGATAAACCCAGATTCATTAAAAAAAAAACTTCAGTTTTTCGAGCTCACACCATGACTGAATTACGAATTCGACAGACAGCAATACCGAAATTATATCTACCTTCTGTTGGTCGGTTGAGTTGATCGCCACTACATAAATATCAACAACGTTTGCCAATTTAATATTTTGAATTTAAGAGAGTTTTCCTAATAAGTCTGTCCTGTGAAACGCAATGAAAGCAAGCTGTAAGATTATCCAATGAGACATTATTAGTCGCCATTATGGGTAATGATAAAGAACCACATTACACCTACAATTGTAAGTTATTAATTCATGGCGAAAGTCGTTTGTTTATGTGTTACCATCTTAAGATATTATATACGACACAAGTTTATTATGAATAATAAAACCAGTAAAGTATGGAGATAATTAATAATCTTTATACGGTCTTAATTATTGTCGTTGATGATATTATTATTATAGATGAGATATAATAATTAATTAATAAATAATATAAAGTAATGTATGAATTGTGTATTTTATTAAATACCTGGGGGCATATGGGCAGATATGTGTAAACATGGGCGTCGCCAGCTTCGGAGCTAGGGGGGGCAGCAAAATTTAAAAAAAATCGATATAGCGTGAAAAAAGCGTAAGGAATTTTTTTGTGAGACATAGTGAAGAAGGTCGTAATGTGGTTATAAATAAGGAGTGAAACATGTGCTTTATAAAAAAGTAATAAAAAATAGCGCCGCAGGCAATTTTTCAATGAAATTATTGTATTTTGATGGATTTTCATGAAATTTTATGATTTGATGAGAAAACTTGTGGTAATAATGTGATTTTTTGTGAAGTTTTATCATTTAGTATGAAAATATATATACCTATTCCTACCTCTCCCTGACGACGCCCATGTGTGTAAAGCAACTAACAACTTAGAATACAGAATTTATATTCAATAATATGTATATCGATCTGATACTAATTTCATAATTGATGGAATTATTCTAACCTAACCGCATTGTGCGAGAAGCATAACCCACAAATCAGATTGTAAATTAATAATAATTAGTAATACTGCTTCTATTAATATTATATACGCCTCTGTGGAACTGGATGTTGTGAACTGGAAGTTATATCCAAATAGAATGTAGATTAAGACTTACCCCCGTTTTCAACAACTTTTACCTAAGAAGGAGACCCCTAAGAAATTTCCATACAAAAACAGAGATAATATTCTATTTTTTGACACGCAGGCCTACCAACCACACCCTAATTCCATACAAAATGCAACACGCAACTCACCTAGCCTGGGCAGAGATATTTGGGCACCTAACGTATGTGAGTTGCGTGTTGCATTTTGTATGGAATTAGGGTGTGGTTGGTGGGCCTGCGTGTCAAAAAATAGAATATTATCTCTGTTTTTGTATGGAAATTTCTTAGGGGTCTCCTTCTTAGGTAAAAGTTGGTGAAAACGGGGGTATGTGTTAGATACTGGATGCCTATAGGATGATCTCATGCAAAGATTAGGCGAGAAAAACCTACCTTATATAGAATGATGAAAAAATATCCCCATTACCGATTAGATGAGCTAGAAAAACGTATGAGACAGTACATAATATATCTACGTACTACGTAGTTAAATGATAGTCAACAATATACCATATTCGTTGCAAAAGTTTTGTAATCTTGCAAATTTACATGGGGCAAACAGTAGTTCTTTCCTAGCAAAATATATAGTTTTGATTTACTAGTATCAAATCAATTAGAAATGAGCCAATGCAAGGCGCTAAATCAAAACAAATACTTACTGGTTTAATAGTTTGGATGGCGAATTTCAAGTCGATTACTAAAATAACGTAACATCTTGGAAGTCCTTTCATCTGGAGACTGATATTCCCATGATGGAACGTATTGTATCTTCATAATAATATGGTTTGATTTAGTGGACTTCATAAAAAGTTAATCAACATCTATTTATAAAGTAAAGCACGCTTAGTTAATTCATAAACTTCATAATAGAATGACCCGTGATTAGACTATATAATAATTCATTCTCATCTTGTTGAGTAGCTTTTGATATACATGTTTTTAGGCACTTAATAATTGATTTTATTATTTAAATGACTTAATTAAAAGAGATCAAATTTATCTGTTGATCTTTCTTATAGTCTGAATGTAAAATCTCAAGTACCTAATAATCGCATCATGTAATACAATGCTAGGTACATTGTTAAATAAAAATAAATAGGTATTGCTAAATTAGAGTAGGTCTGTAGATTTTCATTGACAGGATGTCGTATGTTTGGAGTCCAAGCGATGTCCTACTATTTATTTAAATACAACTGACAACATGGATTATCATTCCCTATCCTCCAAGAGAAATTATTGTGATGAGAGCTGTGGTCGTTGTTAGACTGACGCCGCCCATTTCCAGATGATCAGTAGTTAGTTGCTGATTCTGGGGTCTGGGTACAAATCAAAAGGCAGGAAACAATCAATGCACACGGAGACATATACGTATACCTACCGAGTACCGCATAATATCGATAATACACATAGTGGGAATAAGCTAATGTAATAACATGTACGTATATAATGATGTTACATATGGGAGAGACTTGTCAAGGGCAAGATATCAGCGGTCACATTAAATTGCCGACACAAAGATGACATAATAAATGCAAAAAAAAAATGTATGTTTAGAATGTAGGTATACAATTTTTTTTAATTTGGTTTTAACATGGCATACAAATGTGAAGTATAAATGTGAAATGGGGTGCAAACATGGATTTTTGAAAATTTATTTTCATTCCATTGCGTAGAATTTTATACAATTTTAGAATTTAGTGTGCCAGTAGGCAAGTTGCAGCAAGGCTGGTTAAATAATGTTAAATTAATGTCTATGCTGATGGCTACTTTGGCTCTTGACTCCTGAAGTCCTGATTGATCATTTAATGGAAAACTGAGGACACCACCAAGGAATAGAAGTGTAAATAAAAAAATTGGATACGAACATTCAACATTGGTAGGTAACGAATGAAAATATCCAGAATGTGGAGGGTAGTTTTATTTTGGACGACAATGATTGAAAAGAATAAGTAAAAAAGTATCTTGTGAAGAGTTTGATAACCAAAAGCAGAGCTATGCTCTTCTACTATTGAAATTGCGTAAGTAGGGGATATTGGATAAGGGATCTGTGTAAGGGATGCATCTACTACTAACACTGCATCTAAATCATTTTTTACACACTTTTAATTAAGTATTATATTGAAACTAATGAAAAGTCAAAATTACAGAGAAATCCATTTATTAAAAAATCTATTGAAGTTCAAAACTGTCAAGACGAAAGAAAGATAAATATCTAGGTACATAATAAATCAACATTGTTCGAGAAACCATTGTGATCTAAAAGATGGAATTCCTTGTTGAGATGAGTCACTTCGTAAATCATATTTAAACAGGAATGAATGGTATTTTTATGAACCCCCGTGGACACCCTATTCCTACCAACCCTATGGAACCCGATGGTAGGTATCTAGTTTCAATTCCTACCCGCATCCTATTTATAATATACATATTACTATAATGTAACTAAATTTATATACCATACATAATTATTACAACACATAAGTTAAAATACATTATTTATGTATGAAATAATTAAAAAAATACATGACTCTAGGATATACTTTAGCAAAATGTGTTATTGTGTTATTATCCTTACCCTGGGAAGATGTAACTTGTTGATCATTTAAAATTTCATTCACAAAACTCGGACACTCTTTTTCAATAACTTTACAAAACTCACTGAAGTTACTAAAACTTTGTTTGGTTATTACATCAATGAAAAACTCGCACTTTTTATCTGAATCTGGTATATTTGAAATATACTCTTCATCTTCTACCGTAATTATTTTTCTTTTCACTAATATCGAAAGAACATTAGAATCACTTAATTCTCGTAATAGAGATGTTCTGTGCCGATGGAATACAGCTGTCACGAACTCACTACCCGCCATCTCCGGCGTACAAAACAAAACAATAAACAATGCGCGATGTTGGGAAGAAAACGTGCATTCACATCTCAAGTGTTACCTAGTATATAAATAAATGTAACTACATACATACATATAAATATTCCTATACGTATACCACGTGTACACTTATGTATATGATACTATAACTAGAAGACAAAAATAAAAAACGTAACTGCATAATAATTATATTGTATGGTTTTGATTTTGATTCGAGAGCTACATGAACATTACTGCTCTTTAACACGTAATTTTCAGAATTCACTGTTTTATAGGTTAACCTTATACTTTATTAGGTAAATTTCTATAAGAAAATCATTTTTTGTAAAACCTATATTTCATTAGTATTTTTTAAACATAGCAACAATCTACGCTCTCAAGCTGTCATTGCTGTCAATTTCATTTCAAATATTTTAAAAATGGCGCCGCGTAAGGATGCAGTGTTTGATGGTAGAGTTAATACTAATATTGTGTTGCGTATTGTCGTTTTAGTTATATCTTTTTTAAAATAGCTATCAATAAAATGTGTTTTCCCTGTGAAATGATTTTATTTATTTTATAACATTTTTATATCATTGAAAACTGGTGACGATAATATAGGTTATGTTGAAGTGTTTAAAATTTATATTTGTCTGTTTTTAGATGAAGATTCAGGATCAGAATCAGATAGTGCATCAAATAAGGGGAGCGTGAGCCGCAGTCCAAGCCCTGCTGGCTCGGGACATAACCGGTCGGATAGATCAAGGTAAATATTGGATTTTTTAAATGGTCCTACTCTTTAGTACTCATTAACAGTACGTGCAATAATACATTTTGAATGTCCAGGTCTCCATCTAGGAGTAGAGAAGGAAGTCCCGCGGGTTCAATTGCATCCCCACGTTCCAATAAATCTGCACAATCACGCTCTAGATCAAACACTCCACAATCAAATCGTTCTAGGTCTGGTTCTAGAGAATCAAACCGATCAAGTAGAAAATCAGTTTCAGCAAGCCCTCACGGTACACCAAAATCAGCATCTCAAAGTCCAGCACATCGCAGATCTCACTCGGGTAGTCCACGTTCAAGATCAGGAACTCCTCAATCGAGATCCCAATCCCCTGAAGCACGCGCTGAGAGTGGAAAGTCAAGATCTGCAACTCCCAAATCGAGATCACAAAGTCCCAAATCTAAATCACAAAGCCCAAAATCTAGATCACCCAGTCCCAAGTCGCGATCACAGAGTCCTAAGTCAAGATCACAGAGTCCAAAGTCGAGATCTCAAACTCCAAAATCTAGATCACGGACACCTAGATCACGTTCTCACACTCCTAAATCAAAATCTGCAAGTCCAAAATCACATTCTCGCTCGCCAAAATCAAGATCGCGCACTCCCAAGTCAAGATCACACACTCCTAAGTCAAGATCAGTTTCACCAAAGCTTCCTTCAAAGTCTCCAGCTGGATCTCCAGATTCCAGAAAGTCTCGTTCAGTAAGTCGACAGGGCAGTGCACCAAGAGAAAGCAGATCGAGATCTAATACTCCTGGCCTTCAGATCGATGATGAACCAAGGTGAGTGATTACATACAATTCCATTCTGAATGTTCCTCTTTGGGGTACCGCAATAAACTTTTTCACATATTATTATGTCACTGGTACCTATGGTTTATATCTCTCTATTTACAACCCCAAAATACTCAACTGCGAACTAAAATCTTCCAGGAGATTGTAACCTAGCACCTGCAACCTGGAAAATCATTATTATGTATCATTATGTACCTAATTGTGGTTAGCTGGCAGAGGTCGCAGCACTGTGTTAGCATCTATTGTTATGTTAACTTATTGCTCTATTTTGTCCACTTGAAGTATAAATAAATAAATACCTGTGCTTCCAGCAAACATCATTTAAATCTTTACTTGCTTGAAGAAATAATTCTTGATAACACAAAGCAGGTTTTAATTATGTCTTTTTATATCTCCAGGTCACGTTCTGGCTCGAGAAGCTCTCATCACAGCGAAGGATCAGATAAGAGTAAGAAGTTGTTATGGCTTGTCCAGAATTATATAGATTAGATTAAAGTATTCTTTTTTTAAGATCATTCCTCATTGTCTTTTTTTAGGTCCAAAGAAAAAGCAAACTTCTGGACAATCCGACTCAGAAGATAGTGATGTTGGTGGCAAGAAGACTGAGAAAAAGAGGAAGCGAGCCGTGTTATCCGGCGGTGAGAGCGGGAGCGACAGAGAGAGCGGAGAAGAGAAGAAGAAGAAACAGAAGGGGCTAATTGATAGTGATTCAGAACCGGAGCAAGAAGCTGAAAAGCCAGAAACAGGTATAATAATACTATGTTGTACACATATCCCTTATTCACTTATTGTCGATGAAAGATAAATTACAAATGAAGAGTTTTTTCGACGAAAATTTTCTCTTACAGTGACTGCTGATGCATTGTTTGGTGATGCTTCCGATATCAGTTCAGAGGATGAAGGAGGTAAGGGCTCGGAGAAGGAGAGAGAAGATAGAAGCAGATCCGTGTCTCCTCGTAGAGACGAATTGTCTGATAGAGAGGATGATGCCAGGAGGTCGGACGGAAGCGAGAGGGGACGAAGTGGAGATGAGGTAAACTGAATTCTTCAACTGTTTGACACCATTGTCTTTTTACTGAATGTCATGTTGTTTCTTGTTTTGTATCAATTACCTTGTGTATGTGTGTTTTTTCTAGGCTGAGGTGGAGAAAGAGCCTGAGCCAGAACCCGAACCAGCTGTTGAGACGAGAATAGACGCTGACATTCCTAAAATTACTACAGACCTAGGAAAAGAATTACATTTTATTAAACTACCAAATTTCTTGTCCGTGGAGACGAGACCGTACGACAGAGAGACGTACGAAGATGAGATTGATGAAGAAGAAACATTGGATGAAGAAGGTAGAGCGAGATTGAAACTCAAAGTAGAAAATACTATAAGATGGAAGATGGACTTTGACAAAGAGGGTAATACAATCAAAGAGTCAAATGCAAGACTAATCAAATGGTCGGATGGCAGCATGTCTCTACATCTAGGATCTGAAATATTTGATGTCTATAAACAACCGTTGCATGTGAGTCACAAACGTATTACTTGTATATTAAAATAACAGTTTTTTTCCTCTTCCACGTTGAGTGAATGTAAAACGGATTTTGTGACTAGAATGACAGTGAACAAGTTGAGATGGTTGAGACATGTGGAGAGGATGAATGATGAAAGGATAACAAAGAAAATATACTTACCTGGGAAAAGAGAAGGTGTAAAGAAGCGCAGACGAACGTGTTCTGAGTAAAAGGAATCGTAGAGTACGTATGACGAATTGCATGAATGGGACGGAAACAAGAAGTGTGTGTAAGGATGGGAAAGCCTGGTGATCTGTTCTCTCTGCCCACCCTGCATGTGATGCGGCATGAGGGAATAGAAAAAGAGTTCCACTTCTGTTTCACAACAATTACATCTGCTATTCTCACGTTGTCCAGTTCAATATTAGAATTGACTTGGGACATTTCGATTGTGAAATTTAAATTGTTATATGTTTTCTCAACAGGGTGATTACAACCACTTGTTTGTACGCCAAGGAACAGGTCTGCTGGGACAAGCTGTATTCAGGACTAAGTTGACATTCAGGCCACACTCAACAGACTCATTCACTCACAAGAAGATGACACTGTCCTTGGCAGACAGGTCGCAGAAGACAAGCGGCATCAAGATATTGTCACAAGTCGGTGTGGATCCAGATCAAGATAGGCAATACCAGTTAAAGGTATGAACAATTTACAGAAATATCTACATTCACACAATGTAACATTATGTTAATTCTCCCGGGAAGAAAGCTTTGGCTGGCTTAAGTGATCACATTATACACCAGGCAATGTTCACCTCCACCACATCCTGCCATCAAGTGTGGACGCTACAGTTCGAGAACATTTCACAATTAACCAATTTTTTGATCCTATGGCCATCTGGTAATGAGTGGGTGCGACAATAATTGTATTTGATTTAGAAACTCCAAAATAAAGCAAAGTATCTCTCGTGTTGGGAGATTTTATGTAATTTTTTGATTGCACATTCCAGAAAGAAGAACAAGAGTTGCGTGCTTCGATGAGAAATAGAGGTGGAGTTACGAGACCCTCCGGTGGTCGTAGAGGAGCTGGGGCCAGCAAGAGGGGTGCAGGCGGGGCGGCTGGTGGGGCTGATGACGGCTCGGATGATGATGGGGCCATATCACTTGCAGCTATCAAGAATAAATATAAACCGGGACAAAATAAACAACGTAAGTCTTGCAATATCTAATGACTGCAAAAATATAAAAGTTGATACAAGGTTTTGTCTTCCATAATGTACTTACATACATATATAATATTTTTTAGAGAGATAGAGGATGATAAAAATTTATTTTTTGTATGGACGATTGCATTGGCGACGTGACCTATTCAAATTTTCATCCATGGTTTTTTGACTAATACAGTTTTTAAAAATGAGCATATGTCATGTTTTCAGACATGATTTTAAAATTTTAGTTTAGTGTTACAGTTCGGTGAGAAAAAAATTAAACGTCCATAATGACTGAGAAAATAACATATCTGGGTATTCTGTTTAGGACGTATCTTCTTTTTATTCTAAAACAGCCAAAATGAGTTTTTTTTTATGACCTATAAAATATTTTACATCGAAAAACGTCCTGTACGTTAAAATGAATCTTAATTATTTTGTTGTTGTAATTTTAGCTGCCGGTAAACAAATATACTCATCTGACGAAGATGCATCAGACGTGGAAACCCACAAAGCACGAAGACTGGATAGAGCTAAGGTGCTCGATGATTCAGAGGACGAAGGTTCCCGATCGGGTAGGGGATCCGGAGACGAGAGTGGTGGAGACAAAGCAGGTTCAAGATCGCCTTCCAGATCACCGTCCAAGGACAAAGGAGGGAGTGGATCAGAATCTGACTAAATTGCTTGTACATGTAAAATATTTAGTGTAAGAAAATACTTAGTTTAAATTAGATTTTCTTGTGAAAAATACTTTTTCCGCAGACTTCATATTATAGGCTCTATTTCATGACATTTATATAAGAGCCATGCTTTAAAATGTTCACCATAAAAGTCTCTATACACAGTATCCATACAGTGGTAGATACACCACCTTGAAGAAGAATTCACTTCTGACATGTTTGTATGCAGATCAATATTGAATCTATGTATTTACATTAGTTACGTCAAAGTGAAAAAAAAGTTAAAAGCGCATGGTGAATTTTCCTGCTTGTCAGAAACTTAAATGTAGATAAATGAATTGAATTTATTATAAATTGTAGGTACCTAGTATTTTAGTTTGTTTTCATAAAATTTTTAACTGATGTATTGAGAAAACTATAATCAAAGTATTACAAGGAATATGTAAGTTATTTTGTAAATAAAACATCCAACAAATACATTGCTTGTTTAAATCTTCATATCATTGGACAATCATGCTACAAGATGCCCATAACATTGGATCGCTAAAATACTTGTAAGTAATCTGTAGCCCTATATAGTCCTGCTCATGGTTTGACCTCATAAAATTTGACAACATACTCAGTTTTGGGTGGCAATATTATCTGCACATTTTGTACCCAATGCAGTGTTTTAATCTCCGCATGAAACATGCACACATTCATTAAAAAAATGCAAATTTGTGATTTTAAAGAACTTTATTTCACAATGCACATACTACAAATCTAATAAGACACTAGTATTAATAAGAACAACAATAATTAAAAAATATTATGTATGTAAAATAGTACGTTTGAAGTGATCACAATATTTGTTGCATTAAATGCGTATAATAAATGCATATAGCCATTGGTAAACTATAATTCATAAAATATATAAATTTTAACAATTATGTAGTTTTTCATCTAAGGCGCCCTTGAGGTGGACTTGCTCCACAAAACGGCGCATTATAAATTGTCCATGTTATTATTATAGTGTAGGATAAGCATGCTGGACTTACGACCAGCCATTAGTTGGTTTAGGTGATCACTTTACTCTCGAGAAATGTTCACCATTCAACCCTTGACACCTGTGTGAATTCTCACACCTTTTTCAGAGTAGGTATATCATACTCTGAAAAATTCATACCTTAGTACGAATTTCGTAATTTACTGTTCGTTAGTTGAGAGACTACATAATCGTTAAAATGATAACTACGTACATCGTAGGAAAACCCACTCATACTTAGTAAAAATTTCTCCTTTCTCTGTAAATATATAAATATTGTTTATATCGGGGTAGATTTGCTTTACAAGGCATTATTTGGTTATTATAGTTTCACTGTGCTTTCGTCTTATCCTTTAAATATTATTTATTTGTGATAAAGAATTTTAAAAGCTAAGCAGCGCAAGAGATGTATTATAAATATTACTATAATTAAACATAGGAAGACACATAAAAATAATCATAAATGCTCTTAAATAAGCTTTACTAATACTCATGTTAATATCACATACATAAATATTATCCATCAAGAGGACGGAGAAGAACCTGATTGACTACCAGATATTATTTTAAAGCAAAAGCTTGCCAGATGGCTTCTGAAAATTATATGGATCACAGTTAATGTAGTACAAATGAAAGGTTTTCTTTGGTTATGTAATTAAAGAATGTACTTAATATATAATCTAGTTCTTAGCTGTCGAGACCAACAGGTACTACACATCAATAAAAAAATGTATCTTTTCATAAAACAATAAAATAAATGTATATTAACAACACAAAGGTATTTCTTATATTAAATTAAGTACATAAAAATATTAGAATGTGATAAAAAATGGGACACACAAACATCTGTTAAGACTAGGTATGTTGATACATAATTGTGAGTACACAATGCATAATTGTGTGCGTACAAAATACTAAGATAAAAATAAGACCTTTTACAAGCTGCTACATTAGTTTTTATAGGAGACAATGTTTATGAGCTCCTAACAATCCTATCACAGTCTTGCGAAGGACAAGTGGCTCTGGCCGGAGGACAATCTTCAAGATTCACACAATTTCCAGTTGATTCGTCCAACACGGTTGGTTCGTCGCAATCGCATCGGGACATGCCGCATATTCCACCCAAGTCACGCACTTCAGGTTCTGCGCATGTGCGTTGGCTCCATGTGGGACCCATTATATTGCTCATATATGCGTGAGTACCTTCTGGACATTCCTCCACAGCTGAAAAAAATAAAATTAATTATTTCGCACCAGTTATTCAATAATTCTTGTCTGTAATGTCTTTTTCATGTAGCCATTAATAATTATTATTTCGTACGGCTTCTGCCACCGTTGGGTGGCAACGTCAGAAGATAAAAGAATTATGCTATCTGTTACACACAGGAGACATGTACCCTACAGAGCAACATCGTGAGGCATTGTGGATTTCTGCATGTTTATGGGATAACAGGAGCCAACAGTTATTTGATTTTAAACTGACTTATACATAAACCATAAGAAACTTAATTTAATAAGTATATAGGTGTGTATTTTTATAATGACCATTAAAACAAGAAATCTATTAAATTAATTTTGAACCTAATGATAATGATTACTGAATAATATAGTAATAATAAAATCTAGATTTAGAGGTTGGCTGGAAGAGGTTACAAAGGACACATTTCATGGTATCTTACTGAGTGCACTTTTAACTTGTCGAGTATAATAAAAATAAAAACATTTCCTAATCTACCAAACATTCCTTTCTCTCCCAAGGCTAAAGCATGCAATTACAAAGTGTTGCATTAACTTACCAGTTCCCTCAATATATCTATACCCGCGAGGTGAGTTCAAAATAGGTCCGAGGGGCCCAATGCCATAAACTGATGTCACAACAGCCAACAATGCAACAGCAAAAACAATTTGTCCACAGAGTTTCATCCTGACTTCTTTTTTGAACTGTTTATGAACCTGTAAGTTAATTTAAAACAATACAATCATGTAGGACTTAGTTATAACCTTCAGAACACAAAATTTCTAACAATAGAACACATCACCAAAGACACTGTTACTGAAACTGTTGTTTTTTACAATACGGATAGCAGGAACACTTAAGTAAAATGGGTGGGCATGTATGTATTTACTACACAATTACCAGAAATTACTATAATAGGACTGATAAGAAAATTAATTGTAATACTACAAGATAAGAAATGATATCATTACAGATTTCTTATCAATGGCACATAATTTAAATTCAAATGTTTGTTCTAGCTTAGAACTTTTAGAACAGCCTAGAGAATCTGTCAACAGTCTTAATCATGGAATTTCACCCAAGTAATTGACAATTTCTGTTGCGTTTTTCTTGGGGAATTAATGATTATTCTGGTATAACTAGGGCTGCCACCTCTCCGGGTTTGACCCGGAATCTACGGGTTTGAGTGGTGTTCTCCGGGCTCCGGGTTAGCATAGTGTCATCTCCGGGTCAGAAATTTTTGTCAGGACTAAAAAAAAAAAAAAGGAAAATACTCGGGGTCCCGGTCCCCCCCCCATAGAAAAACTGGTTCTCCGGGTCAGCATAGTAAATCTCCGGGTTTGGAATAATGGTGTGGACCAAAAAAAAAAAAAAAAAGGAAAATACTAGGGGTCCCGGCCCCCCCCTCCATAGAAAAACTGGGTCTCCGGGTCAGCATAGTAAATCTCCGGGTTTGGAATTATGATGTGAACCAAAAAAAAAAAAAAAAAGGTCAACTATATATCACAAATTCGTTTTTTCCGAATCTCCGGGTCTACGCTCTTACAAAGGTGGCAGCCCTAGGTATAACCCACAAGGTAATGCGTAGTTGGTGTACTTAATTATTATATACTGCTTGTGCATCTACGAATAAAATAATATTTTAAAAACTAAAAGTTCTTAAGTACACATACCTTCTTTAACTTGTTCGTAGGCCTCCAAGCGTCACAAAATACTAAATAGTTTAAAACGATGCCGGATGCGATCAATAATTAATTAGAGACTCCTCGATTACTCATATCACTATTTTACGAATTACTCATTCCAATGTTTACTTTTTCACTGTCATAGTCACATGACCATGACAGATGAGATGACATTTCATTCAATGTTGCAATTTAAAAAACGAAAAAATATCCAGGAATTTCAGACAAAGATAAATTTGGGCGGGAGATTCGAGAACAAAATTTTATGTGGGCGAGGTATATTTGTATGTACAAGTGGCGCAAGAAAATTGATATTAGGTATAAAAATATAATAAACCCTTGAAAATCTCAAATTTGGAACTTTCAAAAAAATGAACCACACTTAGGTATTTATTCTTCCTCTCACTTCAAATACTCCCAGAAAAGCAAAATAGTATCACAACATAGGGCACAATCTGGGAGCTACACTTTGAGTCAGGGCCGTCGCCAGGAATTAATGTCGGGGGGGGGGGGGGGGATTCGAGCCCTGGACCAGAGATAATAAATAACAACCATGGGCTTCGCCAGCATCGAAGTTAGGAGGGGCACTACTGAAATTTAGATATTTCTAAATGGCGGTGGCCCACGTCGCCTACGCCTCCCACCGCCAATGAGTAATTCATACAGAATTATTATTATTAGATTGTGGGTATGCAATTTGTATTTAACTGTGTAGTTACCTAAATTAAAGTGCAATAATATATTATGCAGTAAAGTAAATATACTAAATAATGATCTGAATCACAGATATACTCATGGCTATGTGAAATGTTCTGCATCATTGGCCAAATGGTATTTCGTTAGCAATTTACCAAATTAAAATGAATCAAATAAACACATGCAATATATGCAATTGGTCCTTTGCTATCTTTGAATTGCATATAGGTACTATACATTTAGGGATTTTGGTACGCACTTCCTTTTGGGAAAACCAAAAACGACCACTAACTTTAGCGACCGCTGCTCTATATTGGGCTATTGGGGCGCAGAACCAAGAAAAAATATTGCTTTTAGTATTTAAAATTTTACGATTAGTTACCTACATTGCAAAAATGTAATAGGCAGGTAGCCCAGCACCACAGAACACATATACTCTCCAGCACTGGACAAGACACAAACACAACCCATGCTAAAAGTGAAATCTGCGAAAACATTGAACTTATCAAGTGATTTAGAATTTATTTGATATTTTAACCTTAATTTAGGTTATTGCTTTATCTTATTAGATTAATTTTCGTGCCCTGCGTAGAACAGCTAAATACTGGCTAAATAGGTCGGTTACATGGCGTCGCCAGTTGATTATTATATTTTTATATTATTTGATATTTTTCCTCAAAATAGAATGAATTTTAAATTACTCAGTTTGGAAAGTGAAACTGAAAAAAAATGTTGCGGCCTAACTTGTATTTTTGGTAAACAGAAATGATTTTTTAATGGATGCCTTACATTAAGGGAAAGGGCCACTAAAATGAACATCTTTTTCGAGGTTTTTCCTTGAATATCTCTTGAAGACACAATCTGAATGATCTTCTCGAACTTCTCCGAAGGGTTGCTATTGCTGGGAGTATCAGGGATGAGTATCAGGAACGTTACAGGGATGAGGGGACGAAAAAATAATCTTAAATTGTGTTATTGCATAGAAGCACGTAAAATATTATTAAAGTTTGTATCGAATTGGAGAAGGTCATAGAGCAAGGTAGTTTAATTATTATCCGTTATAATTAAAATTAATACGGTTTATATTGAGATTTTTTTTAAGTATAAACATTTATGATTGAAAAAATACTTATAAATAATTGTATAGGTACTTTTGGTGTCGAAGGTTTTATAATTGTTTGAATTAAAACGTTTTTTCTTTTTTTAGTACAAATGTCGTCACTTTAATTTTTTTAATACTATTTTACAAAAAAACGATAGAATTTAATCAAAGGATTTGATTTTGATTTTAGTCACTGCGTCGTTATACATAATTTTTTCTTTAATTATCCTATTTTTAAAACTTCCATATTTTCCGTCCGTTTGTCAATTTCTCCTTACCAATGGCACTTACATACGTTCATACGTAGGGTAGCCTGAACGGTATAGGCCAGTCAAAGAAGCCTTCTTCGTTAACTTTTCTAGGTACGAGTATATTTACAATAATTCTTCTGAATCGAGCAAGTGTCCCAGGACCTAACTAATTCAACCAAATGTGGATAATATCACAAAGTCTTAACTCGTGGGATGGAGACTTCAGACTATGGGACGTATATGCAAAGAGGAATAGGCCGGCCTCAGAAAAGATGGGCTGATGATAACGTCCCCGTCGCTGGTAGTGGGTTGATAAAATAAATCTCAAGGAAGAGAGGACTGGAAAAAGTTCAAAGAGCATCCAGCAGGGAGAGATGGCTAAGAAAGAAGAAGAAGACTATTGTTTCTCGAAGAACCTATGCAAAACCTTAAAGAGGTAAAGAGGAAAGGTACCCACGTATATTATTGTACCTACCTACAATTTATAATTGAATTCTATTATTGTGAGAATTAATTTAATTCTAATAATGACATTGCGTTAAGTGACCCAAAACTTCCATTGAGCTTTTTCAAATGTAACCTACATACTTGCAAGAATGTTACATTTTTTTCTTTTTATTGTTATCAATTAAATAATGTAAACAGGTAGCAATGTACCTATCTACTTACTTAGTCAGTTCGGGTACAATAAGTTATACTTGAATTATCACCGATGCATGCAGCGAAATGTTTCTCAATTTATGGTTAATTTTAATAAAATATTACCCATATAATATAATATATTTATAATATTACACAATCCTTTTAAACTGTATTTGACTTTGTTTAAACATTGCGACAGTATTTCTCTTGTCAATGTCTTCAGATTGATATAAATTTGATTAAAGATACTTGATATAAATAGTCTCAATTTGGATACTGAACTACATACATTACATTTAGGTTTAAGCTATTCGATATACATTTAGTTTAATAAAATCAATATGAAGGTGTTTGTGTTAGTTGGGGTTGGTTTGCTATTAGCAACTTGCAATGCAAATAGTCATCATAAAGTTGAAAGGATGTTCATGAGCAGGACTATGGGCTCAGATCTTGCTCCATCAGCCACTGGATACATCTACCGTAGTGATGGAAATGGACCAGCAAGTATTGTTCACTTGGGTGCGGGAGCTGTGCACAAACATTTGAATGGCGCCTATGCCCCAATATTAGCTCAACCTAATCCTGTATTCGGATATGCAGCTGGTCCTTTACCTTTAAAAGCTCCCCTAGTGGCTCATTACCACACTGCTCCTGTTGCATCATCATACAATGCTTACATTCCTCAGGCACATTATGCTGCTAACGTTGCAGCCCTTGGCAAACCCGCCCCTGCTCCAGTTGCCTCCGCAGAGCATTCTGATGAAAGTGGGAACAACAGTGATGAAGAACACAATGATGACTCATACGAAGCTGACGATGGTGACCACTCATACGATGGTGATGGAATTTCTGGAAGCTACGAATCACATGGAAACGAAGGATACGACAACGATGGCGGACATGGAGGATACGGTGTATATGGAAGCGCTGAAGGTGGACTCGGGGATTACGGACACGGTGGATACGGACATGGAGGAAGTGGAAGCGGCGGTCACGGTGGACATGGGCACGGATACAGCAGCGGTGGAGGTAATGCTCACGGTGGATCCCACCATTCATCCCACGGGGAAAAGGGAGACAAAGGATACAAGTCTAAACACCATTTCGACAAAGGAGCAGCTGGACATCACGGCAAAGAAGGACATAAAGGACATTACAGTGAAGGTGCAGGACACAAATCTGGACATTCTGATGGTGGCAGCCACTACAACGAACATCACCAAGGAGCTAAGGGTTACAAGGGAGGAGACTTCAAAGAATCTAAAGGACATAAGAAGGGATCAAAGACAACAGGGTTCCACAACGTATACCACAAGGACGAATTCAAAAAGGAACACAAATTCTACGATGATGCCCATAAAGGTGGACATTTCAACAAACATGGAGGTGGCAGCTCAAATCATCACTCTTCTGAGGGAGCTCACAAAGAAGGAGGAAAACACGACTCTGGCTATCATCACGACAATTACGGAAAGAAGGGATATTCTGACAAGGGACATGGATACGCTAGCGGCCAAGGACACAATGCCAAGGAAGGTCAGGACTCTTACTACAACCACCACAGTGACTTCGGAAAGAAGGGAGGACAGTCAGGTGGTAATGAGCATGGATACACTGTCAAACATTAATGCATTGACCAAGGATCATCAATGTTATAAATGCCATCAATATATTTTCATATTGTGATTATGTCGTTGTAAAAAGTTGTTCAGCTTTTATTACCATTAATTTATATTTTTTGTACATTTGTTATAATTAATTTATTGAAATTAAAAATGAACATTTTGAATTGTTTATAAAAGTCGCATTTTTCCTTATTTTCTCTTATTTTCCTTCATATAGTATAAATGCAAAAGACGATATTAAATTTGATGTGGATGGTACCACTAGCGGATCCAGGGGGGGGGCTAGGGGGCTGAAGCCCCCTCCAAAACCATGAGTGATAGTACTTTATACACAACAAATCTAGGGGTTTCAGCCCCTTCGCCCCCCCCAAAACGTTAAGTGAGAGTACTTTTTACCATGTGACGACATTCAGCCCCCCCCCCCAAATTGAATCCTGGATCCGCCACTGGATGGTACAATTTCCAAAAATGTTAATAATGAATAACGCAAATGGACAAGCGTGAAACCCAGATTTGCAGACAACAATGATGCTATAGAATTTTGATGTAAACCACTACATCTACCTACCAATGTAATAAAGTAATTAAATTAAGTTTCAAAAGAAATTTAAATTCTTCATTATTTAGACCAGGTCGAGCATTTTAATTGAAGGAAAGAGAGAAATGTGCTTTGTCTACTGCGGTAAATTAATTAATGAAAGCCGACTTATACTCCGGGCCAGATCTGTAAAAGGCTGAGTAGGCCGGGGACTATGGGCGTTTGCCTTCAGAGAACGGCGCTCGCTCGCTTTGGTAAGCCAGAAAAAGGTTTGTGTTCGATTATAACCAACAAAAAAGTCACTTGTGGATAGATTCCTAGTGTGAAGTATATAAATACTGTTTTCATTCGACACCGTAGCCATTTCACAAAAAAGTGAAAAATGTCTGCGGTCGCCCGAGTGTCCCGTCGCCCAGGTGTCGCGTCGCCCAGCTGTCGGGTCGTCCAGGTAACCATCGCCCAAGTGACCGTGTCCGTATTTACCCTGTGGCTTTCCTTCTATGAACAAACCACCAAGTTCATTGCTTCAACAATTTTTCTAAAAAAATCGCTATCTTTGCGGTCCATTTTTAATTTGATAAAAAATTAAGGAGGGGGGGAGGGGGGGAGGGGGGTGGGGTGCCAATGCCTATGATCTGCACTGGGAGAAAGTTGGCGGTTAGATTCTGGAGTCACCCATCCTATTTACATAGCCCCTCTAGAATCTTCTCTTAGCTCTGTCCCATCGTACAATATCTTCAGTTCCACAAGTTCGCCTGATATCCTCATTGCGATACTCGTTCTCTAAAGGTTATCATCACCGAAATAAGCCTTAGGTACCTAATATTTATTTCACCTCAGATATTGCTCCGAGCAGATTTTTGGTTCTTCTCGTGTCGGCTCTCGATTCCACAGCATACGTCATAACATAACATGTCGTACAAATGTCTTGTAGATCCAAAATTTGGTCTTTGTGCGCAAATAATAATTTTCATTGAATAAGTTAGTAATACACACTAGCACGCCTGTAGCTGATTACCACTCATTGTGATAATACCGTTGCCTTTACCCCTGAATGTATTTGATATCACGTATTTAATATAATTATCTAAATAATCGATACTGCATGCAATATTAAGGTCATAGCAATATGATATGGTGGAGTTTTTTCAGTAACAAGAATTTCATGTTATTGAATAGTTATCGTTTCCGGAATTTTAGACAAATAAGTATCGCTGAAAAATTCGCGGATCATCGAAATGAATATCATTGTCAGAGGTTACCCAAAAATCATCTCATTATTAAAGATGTTTGTAGGGGTTCCAGAGCAAATCCATTAGGTGTCGCCAAGGGCAGTAGATTACTTGAAGAACATTGACGCGGAGCTATGACTCCTATGTCCAATCCCACCAACTTTTACCTAGGAAGGAGAGCCCTAAGAAATTTCCATACAAAAACAGGGATAATATTCTATTTATTGAATAAAGAACATCAGAGTGCCCCACCACCACAGCCTAATTCCATATGAAATGCAACATTGCAGCTCACCTATGTTAGGTGCCCAAATATCTCCGCCCAGAGTAGGTGAGTTGCATGTTGCATTTCATATGGATTTTGGCTGTGGTGGTGCTACAAGCGGATGTTCTTTATTCAATAATAATAGAATATTATCCCTGTTTTCGTATGGAAATTTCTTATGGCTCTCCTTCCTAGGTGAAAGTTGGAGGGATTGGGCAATAGTCTAGTAGATAACTTGTACAATGGTCGTGTGCATACGAAAGAAGAAGACCAGTAAAACATCAATTTTATTTATAGGGAACAGAGTGTTATCATACATTGTAATAAAAGAATCTAAACGAAGTTTTCATCACATTAATCATTCCACAGCAGGTATTATTATTATGAAATGCTTATAATGTCAACATATATCGCCATTCATGAAGTTTTTTGTACAATTAGTTTACCAATCAACCAAATATCAGGCAGGTACCATACTGTTATTATGATATCAACTGCAAATTCATTTATGTATCGCAATCGCATACAATTATCTCTCCATTATATGCTTCTGTTACACATCTATAGTGAATAATATTCATACTTACCGGTTTCATACGTGACCAAGGAAATTGTATAGCACCATTAGCACCTATAGGTACTCCATTGGTTGATACTCAGTTGATGATTAATAGTTTTATAGAGATACAGTTTAATAAATCTTATTATCAAATGTGACACTCAAAACCTTAGGTACCATTACGTATATAGGTTGAATTTTGATTCCTTCTTGCTTCATTCTGTGTGACTAATGGCCAATCCCACCAACTTCCACCTAGGAATTAGGAGAGCCCTAAGTAATTTCCATACAAAAACAGAGATAATATTCTATTTATTGAATAAAGAATATCAGCCACCAGCTGCACCACGGCCTAAATCCATATGAAATGCAACATGCAGCTCACCTACGTTAGGTGCCCAAATATCTCCGCCCAGAATCTCCCTAACTGGGTGAGCTGCATATTGCATTTCATATGGATTTAGGCCGTGGTGCAGCTGGTGGCTGATGTTCTTTATTCAATCAATATAATATTATCTCTGTATTTGTATGGAAATTACTTAGGGTTTTCCTTTCTAGGTGGAAGTTGGTGGGATTGGGCATTAGTCATTCATACAATCCTTAAATCTGCCTGCCGCGAACCTTAAAAACTCTATAGAAATAACGAAGTGGCAAGGAATAAAACCATGAGAGGACTTCGAATAGGTATTAACAAATTATCGTTGACTGCTAGAAATTGATTAAATAATAGATTTACTAAGACTAGACGCAAGTACGTGTAAATTAAAATACAATAGTTCATTTTTAATTACGGATTATCCAATTAATAGAGTATAGTAGGAAACACCATAAAGCAACAGTAGATTAATTCACAGTTCATCTAGTTGATACGAATTTTATAATACGGATGCTTACCCTTGACACCGTGCCTATGTGCGTAAAATAATAATATTGGGCAATAAATAAATCGTAAATTATGGTCAGTACATTGATTCAACTTGTATGATATCAAATTAAGTCTTTGGCCCGTGACGTGGAATGACATTGGATGCAAAAAAGTGGCGAAAGCTACAATTGACGGTGAACATTACCTACTGGCTATTGCTCAATATCACAATATTTTATTGTCAGTGTCCAATGACCTGGCAAACCTGCAGAACTAAATGAAGACCTTGATTATTATCACCGACTGCTGAAGCCTCATAATACAATGATGTCCGATTATTATATCCGAATAGAAGTACATAATATACAAGAATTCTCAATTATTATAAAAACCCCACATCCTCAACGTAATTTATCAGTTAAGTTCGGTTCCTCATTTATTAACGTGTCGCCGTATAGTCAGTAGTTATCAAAATGTTATTATTATATTTAGCATTTAT
This sequence comes from Ceraclea dissimilis, assembly GCA_963576895.1. Classification (NCBI taxonomy): domain Eukaryota; kingdom Metazoa; phylum Arthropoda; class Insecta; order Trichoptera; family Leptoceridae; genus Ceraclea; species Ceraclea dissimilis. The sequence continues at coordinate 14,042,291 of OY756366.1, read as the reverse complement.
ATTAAATTTAAACGCAGTGTTTTCATATCCATACGATCCAGTGGTGTACCACAGGGATTACGATGGAGATCACGCAGCTGCTATATCCGACATCGACAGTCATATAGACGCGATTTCATACGCAGATGATGGATACGAAAAAGGAGATGGTGGATCGTACGACGATAGTCATTATGCCTCAGGAGGAGAGAAAGGGGATAAAGGATACAATTCACATCATGACTACAGCAAAGGAAGAGCAGGACAGTACGGTGCAGAAGGGCATAAAAACCACTACAATGATAAGGGAGGCCACAAATCAGGACACAACGACGCCTCCAATTATTATAAAGACAATCATGCTGTTGTTAAAAGTTCCCAAGGAAATGACTATGCCGTAAGTAAGAGTTATGACAAAGGATCGAAAACTAGTGGATTCCACAACGTCCACCACAAAGAAGAATATCAAAAGAATAAGAAATTCTACGATGAAAAGCACAATAGTGGCCATTCCAGAAGGTACGGAGACTTTGGTAAAGCTCTGCTTGCCGCAGCTGGGAAAACTGAGAAAGGAGGTTACTACGATGCAGGATACAAAGATGGCAATTATGGACAAAGTGGATACTCCGATAAGGGATCTTTATACAACGATTTAAACAAATATTCCAAAGCCAATGGATATGATGGTTATTATGGGAATTATGCCGACTATGGACGATCAGGGAAAGATGGACACAATAACGCATATGGATATTACCATTGATTGAGGGTTATCTACAACTTATAAGTTACAAAGGCCATCGAACAAACTGTTATTTATTACGTATTACAGATGTTGATTATTATATGTTTGTAGATGAATGTTTGAGGGCATGGTCATCTAGATTAACTCATCGCATGCTGTGTGTAAACTAGATGACTATTATTATGTAGTATACAGTCCCCTTGTATCTAAGTTATTAGTTCAACGTGTATTAAGTTATAAAATAAATTTATGTTTATAATAATATCATCTCCCGACCATCCTCAATATTTTATATTTATCTCTATTGTTAACTTATTTTTGTGCTAAATGATGATCTTATTTCTGTTCTAAGGTATTAATTATTATATTTTTATACTAAAAATAAATAAATTTACCAATGCTTTTTATTTCACTTCAGTAAGCCACCAGTATACAGCGAAGAGTGTGCAATACAGTAATGTTTTAAACTTTTTAAAGTAAACTTTTATATTTATCTTTCTTGCAGACGCGAGGCCTGTAGGGAAATGAAGTCTAATGACAAGATTGTAGAAATTTTAAAACTGCCGCCATAAAATGTCTCTGTAGTCGAATTATCATCGTAAAATAGGAATCTGCTTTATCATTGTCTCTGGCAAATCAGCTGTCTTCGGATCGTGACGCATCTGTCTTCGTCTCGTTAGAGTATATGTGTTCTGTGGTCTTCGTGCTAATCTATTATTTTTTTTACAATAAAATTAATATTACAAAAACAACTGTAGTGCTGTAAATATTAATCGTAATTTGTAGAATATTATCGTGGAAAATATCTAGCCAACTCTATAGAATAGCATTGATAAAGTAAATTGCGTCAATTATCACCTTGTTTTCGTGGGTTAAATTTGAGGGCCATCTTTGGCACAATGTGTTTTGTGATACAAAGGATTAAAGATTGCTATTGTAAATAAATGTGGTCACATAGTGTGAGACCTTTATATCCTAATGAGTGCGGAAGAGCCGTTGCTTGCCTTAGATACAGAACCGAAGAAGATATTTTCATCTGGACAAGTGGATGACAGTGTGGTGTCTTTGTCCAGCAGCACCGAGGAAATCTGTTTGGTGCCAGAGGTTGGATTTGACGGCGCGGTGGATTCCGCAGGAAGAAACAGGGAGGCGGAGCCTCTCCTTGGTGGCCGAGGGGACCTGGGAGATCCTCTCAATGACATCACTGGTAAACAAAGATTCCCGATTCTATACATCTTTACTCATAATAATAAGAAACATCCTACACCCATTTTTTGTGTATGTTTTTGTGTATATTATGTCAGTTGTGTATTTCTTAGATTATGAGACGTCCTTATTGTTTAATAGTATTATTCTATTAGCATTATTCATTACTTCCTAAGGTATTGCAAGAACATAACCTGTATCATCATAACTTTGTACTTGCAATAAGCAACTCCATTGTTGCATTTGTATGGTATCTCATATCTGGCATGCAGATAATTCAGTGACTAATTAATACTGAGATGCATTCATAAGACGTAATATAGTATTCATCACATTGTCATAGTTCTAAGTTCTAACATATTGTACGAAATGTCAAATAGTATTTCAAGTGAAATCAAATGATTTAAGAGCTGTGTTGTAGATAATGCCGATCGAATAGGTTGATATGGTGCGACATTTAGCGTTTAAATGTACCTCCGTACTAATTTTGTAGCGTACTTGCGAAAAAATGTTGAAAGTGTCGACTAAATAAAGATTGCCGTGGCATATTGATAATGTTAATAACAAAAGATTGTACAACTTATGGAGATATGTATATAAATAGTAGATTACATATATTTGGATTAGGTTTTATCTCATATGTTATCTTTAGATAGATAACATACTTTTATACCTATAGATTTATTTAGATTCTATATTATTTTTTATCAATCACTGAATTTCCAATGACAATCCATCACAATAAAAAGCAAATTCATCGTTGGTATGCTGTGGTACTTGCTTTCTATAGATTTACAAAGTTTTATTAAGTTTCACTTTTAAATGGAACGAGAAGAATTTCTATTGTAGTAAAACACTCAAGAGTAGTGTGTTTGGACGATTTACAGTAGTGGCGGTACGTATATGACAAAATAAATATTTCTATTGTTATAAAATCAACATACATCTTTGTACATGTCACAGTATGTGTCACGGTAAAGCTTGTGTTGTGAAGTGGAATAAGTTGGCATCAGTGATTGAACCCGGAGCCACCTGATTGACAGTTGAGCACATTACTAACCCAGCTACCTACCACCTCAAGTGTTCAATAAATATATTAAGATATTTGAACACATTTTCGTTAGATGTCACATTTTCAGCGAACGAGTACATCAAATAACAAACGAGAACTTTCAGGGGTACCAACTAGTAAAGTAAACAAAAGCAAAAAAAAATCCCACAGATAAGTCAACGCTCATTTTTTACGTAGTAAACATTGAACTTTAAGTACACTCTGTTTAGCATTAAAAGCCGCATGGATCACAATGGATTTGCAATTTTATAATAGAATCTTTAACCAATGTATTCAAGTATCCAACCGACAAGTTATAATAAATGCAGAGTAGTCAAAACACCAAACACCTTTTTGCTTGTACTTTCACTCCATTAAGTACAGGTGGTGCTATCACAGAAATTTTAGTTGCAAACACTTTGATTGTAATATTATTACAATGTGAATGTTTCACAGAGCTATAGAACTCACTCACCTGTGTTAGTGGTTAGTGTTTTGTAGGTAGTTGGTTAATATGTTAGGTATTGTGTACAGTACATCAACACGGTTAATAATATACGATAATATGGCTTCAATTAGTTTCCTGCCAGCGTAATACTATTAAATTGTAGAAAAAATATTTTCCTCTAAGAGAAATATGTGTGGTTTTTATAGTGCAGTGGTGTGAACGTTGATAACAGTGTGATAAACATCTCAATATGTTAATATGTTCCCTGGATTGTTTAATATTAGTGACACGATGATTGCTGGTGAATTATTGCAATATGGATAAACTACAAATAGATTTGAATATATTGAGTTCAACGAGTAATGGCATTGTTAGCGGGACTACATCCCCCGAAGACCGTATTTGTATATTTGAAGGGGACTATTTGAATTCTTTTGCAAATTTTCAAGGTAAGTATTCAGTATATAAATTCTTACACATTTAATCATTGGTTCATCGACGATATTTCGAAAGATTAACAATTACTAGATTGGTTTCATAATAAACATGTATTTTTTTTGCTCATTAGGAATACATTGTTTTGGTAGGATTTGGGATTAGAGGTTTAATTTGACTGAGGTGGTTAGTAGCGGAGTCGATGATGCACTCGACTGTTAATCTGGTGTGCGCGGGTTCAATCCTCGGTGGCTTCCACTTCCCCACTTAATGACGCAACCTTTTCGAACGTACTGTGTAGACAAAGATGTATTTGACAATGAGATCAGAGCATAAGGAATGATGTGGGAAGAGGTAACTGCAAAACCTGCTCTGAATGGCGATACTTGGTGACCTTCCTGTGTTAGTATTTCTTTACCCATGACTTCTGAGAAGACCCTCTTTCACTCAAAACACAATTTCAAATACATAGTTATTTGTTTATCAAACAGTGACAAAAACAAAGCTGTTTAGTATTTAAGCACTGTCATTAACCCTGTTTCTATCGTTTCCGAATGTCTCAATCTTTTGAATAATAAAATTATACGCAATAATCTGAGAGTGAAAGTGATAATTAATCACTTAATGATGTGACGGAGAGAAAGAGAGTGTATTATGCTAGACCTATATGAAAATAAAATCATTTAAAGATTGAGGCGTACTATTCACAAAATATTTTTTTATCAATAATAATTATTGTCGGTCATTTGAAGTGTTGCCAGCTGTGAAAAAAATATCATAAAATTGGCAATTTTTACATCACCATTAATATAATAATATAATACTCACCTATAATATATTTTATTATCGGAGAGCGATATAATATTGAAATACAGTAGCCGCCGTTTATTGGGATCCCGTTTTTCTGGCGGATTTTGATTCCATGTATAATAATATTTTAGTAAGTTTGCATCGGTACTAAATCGTTTACATCCAGGAATCAGTTTTACAAGGACTCACAGACTACATATTGTGAGTAACGATAGAGCAAAATCCTGTTTAGAACATGGGCTATTAAAAAATCAAATAGGTATCTGTTACGGTTAAAGAGAGAAAAATTAAGCTTTATCAGACAAAACAACATAGTAGTTGTTGTTTCAAACCTAAAATCCAAGCACAGTTTTGTGAGGCACAAAACTAGCAACATAATATTATTCTTTGTGTAGGTAAAATTATTTTTAATTACACAAATAAAAATGTATGAAATTTTGCAACTCGAAACGGGTCCTTGATATTTTTTAATTCTATAAAGCGGATAGTCAGTGATTCCTGTAAGCAGCGACTACTGTATAAACATAAGCCACAATAAATACTGTAGGTATTAATGTATATTACAGTGAGACTAAACAGCAAAGTTAGATAAAAACTAAATAATTGTTGAAATATTAATAGTACAGGTAATGACGTGGCGTAGACAAAAAATATTCAATGATTTGTTCATTTACTCATACAAGGTCAAAGAGCAATGCAATGTTGAAGGCAGTAATGAGATCTACATTGTCATGGCCTGTGACTCCTCAAGTCCACTAATACAATGATATCTGAAAGAGCATAATACTGTGATGGTTTAATACTACACACAATATTACGCTTATAGAGTCTCAAAAAAATGCTTCAGTAATGATCGACTTTTTGTTGGATTGGAAACTAGATTTATTCAAATAATTTAGGTATATCTCAAAATCATAGAATACCAACTAGTAATGGCGACAAACAGAAGTGGAATCACAGTAGTATTTCTGGTGCCTCTTAGAGTGGAGTAGATGGAACCACAGTGTTCCTACTCCATTTCACAATAAAAAGTAGGTTGCTAAAGTTGCATCCACTCCTCAGCAGATGGCGTTAGCATCGGAAACATTGGTTCAATGTGAAATAATTTCCAACTGTAGCATACATACAACTTACAAAAATTACACGATTGACAGCAGGATTTGGTGGAATGGGTGAACGTTGCCCCGGGCATAAAGTGATCACTTAAGCCAGCCAAAGCCGACTCGTAAGCATCAGAACACCAATCCTGCTTCCTCCCCGAGGGATTATAACGCTACATTATGTGAATGAAGATACCTCTCGTTTCTGTTGAGGAAAAAACTCGAAGTAGTACATATTTAAAACTGTTCTGAGTGATGTAGCCTTGTGATCACCCTACATTCCCATGGGGAATCTAAATGGCAAAGTAATAAAGAAAAGTGAGCAATGTCATTGCCATAAATATGACTGCATTATAATTACAAAGAAGTCTCATTCAATACCCTCAGTGTTACTAGTAAAGTATTTATATAGCTGGTGTTGCTATATCATTGTGTCTACTTTGATATTTTTTGTTGCAATGATGGACATGTGCATTTTTTGTATTATGCTACATACGTCAGCTGTATTACTAATAGTGTATATGATAGTATCACATATTGGCTTGGCAGACAATGTACTTTGCCTTTGTATGACTGGTACATTGTATTTCATAGACATTATTGTGTTGAGTCTTGTCATATTTCCTTTAATCACACAATATACACATAGGTGTGAAACCACAGTGAAACCACGATTATCTAACGCACCGGTTCTCAATTCTTTTCGGCTATGGAACCCTAATAATTGATTACCTTTTTTTGGGGAACCCCATCTCGACAACAAAAAATCAAATTGTCAAAAATTACATTTTCCATGACACGTTTGTGTGTTATGTTTGACTTGAAAAGAAAAACTAGGTAGCAGGCGCGAAGCTACCTAAGAACACGATTCCCATCGAGTTACCTTTTGGATAAAATGATAGGTATAATAGTGCCTTATCTGACGTAATCCAATAAGAAATGTTAGCTCCGACTTCCCGTCTGCAAAAATACCCCCTTCGCCACTGCTAGGTAGGTATGATTTTAGTTAAAAATCTTTGCTGCACATAGGTATTTAATGAGAAGAATGAAATTTCAGCATTTACTACGACAGTACGTTCTAACTCTCGTAAACTCTGCTACCCTTCCGCGGAACCCCAGGGTCCAATTTAGGAACCGCATTATGTTTTATTTACTTTTTATTTTAAGCATTAGTTTTTAACGAACTACATATCATGAATTTGTCTGATATTTACTAAAAAGTACACCCTGCTTTAGCAAAAATAGCAGTTTCACTTTCGTCATTAATTATTATTAACGGTCATGTTGGTTCATATTGTTCTTTAGACCGTGAAATGAAAACACTAGTAGGTACTCAAGTGAATCATGACTTTTATATTAGTGTACTTGTTTCGATGTTTTCTTTATTAAGAACCAATTTCTTTATTACTATTGTAGACTTATCTATTATTAATCTTTTGTTAATCTTTTAACTTGCAGATGATCCCGAATTTAGTGAATTAATTTGGCAAGCCGAGGCGGCCATAGACAAAGAAATATATCCAGAGAGGATCTATCAAGGATCTAGTGGATCGTATTTTGTCAAGAATGAGGCCGGCGTAAGTAATTTTGTATATTTCTGAAATCTTACAATCTGTCAAAAAAGAGTTGGTGTTCGGTGAGGGCGCAAATGTAGCTTTTTGGTAACCATAATGGCAACACTTGTATAATTTCCATACAAGCGGCCTCATTGCCAGCAAACAAAATTGTAGTTCCAATTTAATCCGACACCAACTCTTTTTTGACAGACTGTACTTTATCTTTCTATTATTTAATTTGCTCAAATCGCCCTACCAATATTCCAGCTTATATTGGTAGACTGCAAGTGAGCATAGATCAATACCACTTCAGGTATTCGGGGATGTTTCAATATAAAGACATTTTTGTAACTCTTGGTGAATACCGTACAGTCTTCCTGTTTTCATTTGTAATGTTGCCAGTCTCATACGGATATTGATGTTGCTGATTAGAAATGGCTTAGTTTTGCTAATTTCTAAGTCTGTGATGAAACCTTACATCATTATGTAGTTTATGTAATCGCCGGCGTATTATATTATAGATCATTCATCGTGCTTCCCATTTGTATTATGATTCATTACTTATATTTTTGTAGTGTATTAATAACTATGTTTCCAAATTAAAAAGTTGCCAAGTAGGATATAAAGAGGTAATTTTATTTTGTAATAAAATTACCTCTTTGTAATTTGTGGTACTAATGGTAATTTATAGTTGACAGTCTCTATACGTACCTTGGTCGACGTTGCCGTAGATTCTTGAAGTATTCTTGGCAAAATAAATTACATATTACAGTGTTTTTACTGTCCCCTGTAAAATTCTACAATATGGACTTACGAGGTTAGCACTCTTCACCAATGTTATGTTGATTCGAGAAATGGGCAATTGACAAACCCATGTATTACTCTTTTTAAATTAACAAAATGGTGAACTACTTTACCAATCACTAAGGTCTCCCAAATCAACGATATTTTATTAGTATTAAGTGGAGATCATGTGGAGATACCTCTCTGCATACATTACAAAATTTTATTTCAATATTTCTTTTCTATTCCTACCTGTAATCGATTAACTTTGTGTATTTTTTATTAAGAATGTATTGTGAAATGTGCATTGCTATATTTTTTTACAGAAAATTATAGGAGTTTTCAAACCAAAGGATGAAGAACCGTATGGCAGGTTGAATCCAAAATGGACCAAATGGATGCACAAGTTGTGTTGTCCTTGTTGCTTCGGCAGGGCTTGTTTGATCCCCAACCAGGGGTACCTGTCAGAGGCTGGGGCTAGTTTGGTTGACTCCAAGCTGGGCTTAAAAATAGTGCCTAAAACTAGGGTAAGTTTCAGTGTTTAATAATAATCTCTACACAGTTGTCATAAGAATGAACCACGCATATGACAACATTAGGTTCCTATTTGGAGTTTTTAATTGAAATTATTATTTCATCCATCTATTTCAATCATAAAAAGTCTGGAGTTTCCATATGCAACCTTTATTTTCCAAACCTGCATGTGTATGGAATCAGATGGGCCATACTAGATGCTTTACACAATTATTTCAGTTTCAACTTTTTGGTTTATGCTTGGTTCTTGCTTATGCAGGCACTATGAAACTCCTCTTGATTATTGAAGACTATTTCCCAATTCTCTTGTAATAATTTATCAATGAGAACTCGTCACGTTCAGCTTTGGTCAGTGTATGAGTGAAAACATTTCTTTTGGCTGAATCTTCAAGAATGAATATATACGAGTATTGATTGTAATATTTACTTCCAGGTGGTGAAGTTAGTATCAGAAACATTTAATTATATGAGAATTGATAGACAGAAGGCGAGAATGAAGAGGGCTATCATAGAACAATTTCCTAACTTAATGAGATTCAATCGGATAGGACTTCCACCAAAGGTATTTATACAATTAAAATATAATCTTGTTTCTCTATCACGTTTCTTCCAATAACAATTTTTTTGTGTTTCGGTTATTTTAATTACTTAATCGATTTGTGTTAAAAACTGCGTAGTGAAAGCATCTGAAAATGCAGTGTCTTACCAAATAATACATACAACATATTTGTATGCCCTTGTGTGCACTTTAAATGGAAACATTCATCATTGCATCATTGACGAAATGTTATTGTGTTTAGTATCAACATTGTTCAATTAGAACCAGGACTCATCAGTCTGCCTGTCTTCATTTACTTTTGGGCATTCGTCTCTTCACAAGCATCCCGCCTCGTTCTGTTCCTAGCATTGCCTATTGTTTGGTTCCTCCAACTCTGTTACCTGTCTAGGGAAGATACCTATAACCTAAAAATCATTGTCCAGTACGTATTTAAAATATCCTGTTACATATTCATATCATAATTTGGGTCATCGTTATTAACATGGAGTAAACACTTATTATTTAAATTAAATACAATGTTGTCGTGTTGTTAAATGAAACAGGGGAAACTTGTGATAATATAGTAAATTTATAAATAATCTTATATATTATTAGGCATTATTATCAGACCAAGTACTTTAGTGGTGTGCGTATATGCCGATGTGTTTCAAGTTCTGTTATCGTGAATTTTATTACGTTTCAATAGCTGCTGTTACTGTAGTAAGAAATGAGTAACACATACGTGTGAATAATAGATTTCCTTCCTCTGTTGTAGACTTGCATTTTCAATTTGTCACAGGGAAATAATTAATAACAGTATCTTAAAAGTAGCAGTTAATTTGGTAGTGCCTTTGTCACTCATAATATAATAGCTTGTTCTATTCTGTCGATACTTAGGCAGTCTATTCGTTGTGAGAGATTGATTATCTGATGTACTTACAAAGATTTGCAATAAAATGTAGGAATGTGATGCCGGATGCCGTGTATTGCAAAAGTTTCTCAATGAATGTTTGATTAAAATCACAGTGTCCGTGAGACTATTGGATAACATTATGTGATTTTAATATTCTAATGAAAGAATATAACAGTATCTGGTATTTTGAGACCGTTATTACTACCTGCTATTACATTTCCATTTAGTGATATTGGTTTCTAATCTCAAATTATGTAAATTATTGTAGTGTTGGTGATAACGCCCCTAATTTGCATTTAGGCATATCGCCTATTTACATTTGCCAGCTGATAATAATGTAAATGTTGCACTTATCAAGATAATTAAATAACCAATTAAAATAACAGTCATTTCGTAGTATTTTTTGTTTGTTTAGTTTTTGAATATTAATGCAATATCTTCTTTATGTGTCCTGTCGGGTCCCCCCGACGTTGACGACCACTTAGGAGAACGCCTCTCTGTCCTGGGCAGTACGAAACAGCTCCCCAGCAGCCATGATTCCGGTCCACTGCTGAATGTTTCGGAGCCGAATAGCTGCTTCTATCCGACCCTCTTCCGCAATTTGGGTAAAATTATTCACTCAGTAAAGATTGAATTTATGTTTGTTTTTCCAGGCTGGTTCCTTCCAACTTTTCGTGGACAGTTATAAAGATGCGGATTACTGGTTGAGACGTTTCGAGCAGGAGCCGTTACCAGCGAGATTAGCTCACAAGTTCCAGTTGCAGTTTGAGAGACTAGTCGTGTTAGATTACATCATTAGGAATACGGATCGGGGGAACGACAATTGGCTCATCAAATATGAACAACCTAAAGTAGTTCCTCAAGCAAATGGCACGGGACAGTTGGCTTCTAATAGTATATCACGGGTGGAAATGTCTGAAGCAACGGTAAGACTTTTTACAAGATATTATTTCTATGGCAAAAGCGAGACCCATCTGAGGTTTTATATTGTCCTTAAACGTTAAATGCCGTGGGGGTCACCCTGACCTCAAGCAAAAACTATGCTTTTTGGCGTCAACGGTCACGCTTCTTATTTATTCTGCGAATGTAAGTGACCGGCATGGCGCTCGAAAGTTATCCTTTGCAGTGGGACACAGCTGCTCAGTAAGTATTTGGAAAATAGGTTACAAATTTCAGGAAAAATATTTTCGAAACAGTTTTTTTGGTATATTTAATTACGAAATCCGACACCCGATTCATGTGTAACTTATTTTGGGCACGTTTCACATTAAAATGCATCGAATTCCGAAAAAAAGTTTTTTTATATTTCATCTGTGGCGTGCAGTGTGTTAAAACAAAGTGACGGAAGACTGATAAAGTCACACTAATTGTCATATGGAATAATATTTGTAGGTATTGTGTCGTACTACATCTCAATATGAAGACTGGTGTATGTGACATTCAATACATAACTATGTGGACCAGGGCAATGAACCATTTCACCCTTTCACCTCAGACATAACCTTTGATAAATTCAAATTGCTTGAATGTAACATACATTGTATGACTTATATACTATTATCATTCTACATATCATTTAAATTGGGTTATTAGTGTGTAATAATCTTAATTACATATTATTGATATGTACAGTACACATTCTGTATTATTCATGAAGTGTGTATAAAACATACAACACATAATGAGTACAAACATAGGAAAAATAGTACCACTGTACCAGAGTTACTGATTTTTCTAGACACGTTTTTAACATAACGTTACGAGTTTCACCCCACATTATTTATGTCATTATTTAGGTTACAATCTGGCAGTTATGCAGTCATACATATACGTACATCACACATTATGGACCAGGGAGGGCTAACAATCAATTACTAATAAGGGACGTAGGGTTATCCATCGAGCTATCCACAAAGAACACTAAACCACAATTAAAGTTTCAATTAGATGTGGCTCACCCCTAATTATGGGGATTGCCAAGACTGATAATAATGAATTTTGTATATTGCTTCCAGGATTGGAACATCATCCAGTTGCCTGAGATTTGTATAGCTGCCATAGACAACGGATTAGCGTTTCCGTTTAAGCATCCAGACTCGTGGAGGGCCTATCCGTATCACTGGGCCTGGCTGCCTCAGGCCAAGAAGCCTTTCAGTAATGAAATAAGAGAACTAGTGTTACCCAGATTGTCCGACATGAACTTTGTCCAGGACCTGTGTGATGAGTTGTATATATTGTTTAAGGTTTGTTATTATTTTATTTTTAGTAAATTTAGTAAAGTCAACATGACAAGTAATACGTGCTAAACCATTCATTCACAAGCAAGTTAAAATTGTGAATTACTTTACAAATAGAAAAACATTCACTCCAGCCAGTGTGCCTTTAATAATGAGTACATGGCTGGCGCAGTTGGTTGAGGCGGCACTCTCTCGAGCGGAAGGTGCCAGGTTCAAACCCTGGCGCTGGCGATGTATTCCACACTTTGCGATGCAGGCTTTTAGCCTAATGCAAGGTGTTCAGGAAAGTATTTGGGTTCGTGTATGCAAGCCCAGATCCTTTATATAAAAAAAAAGATAATATGTAACTCATATATTTTTTTTTTTTTATTTTATTTATTTATGAAGTCATAAAAAATAGGATACATTTTTATAACTTAAAAACTAGGCTTAATTATTTACAAACTATACTAAATATATTAATTACATCAGCATTATTCTAGAATCTCTCTTTGACATAGCGCACACACAGCTTCCTAAAAGACGAAACGTTTCCAGCCTCCCTGATTCGGCCAGGAATCTCATTGAACAGCTTCATACCTTTAAAGAGAAGACTGTTTCCTGTTGATGCCAGTCTTATTCTCGGGAGTCTAAATTCATTTCGCCTTCTAGTTGGATAGTTGTGTGTGTCTATGTTTCTTATTAGGTTTCTTCCCATATAGGACGGCAACATATTTTTTTCCAACTTATATAGAAGTGTAAATGTGTTAAGAAAAATTTGTTGCCTAACAGATAACATATTTAGTTTATTTAACATTGTGCTTATTCTACAATACCTATTTACCCCTAACATTGCCCTCATTCCTTTATTTATTTGAGATCAGAGCATTTGAAATAGTATGTCAACTCTTTGTGTTTCTTTAAGGAATATTAGAGCGCAAAGTAGCACAAGGAGTGAGCACCTTATTCAATCTTACTTTTTAGGTATAGGTTTCTATAGATTTGTATTTTCCTGTGTAACTCGAGGTTAAAATGTGAGTTTCTTTTTAATTGCAGCAAGATAAAGGATTCGACAAGAAGCTGTTTGAAAAGCAAATGTCTGTGATGAGGGGGCAGATCCTCAACCTGACGCAGGCCCTGAAGGACGGGAAGAGTCCCGTGCAACTCGTGCAGATGCCTGCCGTCATTGTAGAGAAGTAAGTTTGTACTTATTCAAACGCTTTCAATATTTAGAAGATCTACGAGTTCACTGAACCAAAATCAGTGTATAAACATTGCTGTAAGACTGATCTAATCAAACATTTGTATTTGTGTAATTTCAGGTCTAAACCAAACGGAGCTCTGCCTCGCTTTTTCTCTCTGAGTGATACCTTTACACAACGCTTCCAAAACAAGAGTCCATTCTTCTCTTGGTGTTAATGTTAGATGATAATGCACGTCACTCTCTAATTCAATAGTAAGTTTGCGACGCAACTTTCCATACACACACTCACTTCTTTTACTCAAACACATCTGTCGTAAAAATATTTACTACTGTTTAACTGGATTTTTTAGTCAATAACTCGTATCCTCTTTAATTGAATGGTCTTTCTGTTTCAGGTCAGCATGTTGGACCATAATGCATTAGTCAGTAGGTTATATAATACATAGTATATTATAAATAATGATGTCATATAATATATTAAATCTACACATAGATTATATTCATTGTATAAATTGTTACATAGGCTTCTTCACCATTAATTAATACATATTCGCTACATAATTTGTAGTTTATGAAATGATGTTATAGGATAGTCAGTTTAATTTTTAATACTATCATCTTTGTTGATTTGAGTACGACCTCTCAATGAACTAGAACTCTTGATATATGTACATCAATACAGATTTTAGCATTTGTTCTTCGTATATAATGGAGATACATAGCAAGTACTCCTAGATTTCTGTATAATATTGTAAAATAGAAGAAGAAATCCCGAAATTTGATAAGTTCTTTCTAGCGAATGAATTCTTATTACGTATGCACTATTTTTCATAGCTATAGGGTCGGTTGCTCGGAACATTATGTGACAGTAGATTACCGTACTGATCCGCTACTATTAGATTCACAAATAATGCACATGGTAAACTATTTGTACAAACGCACACTAACTTTTTGTTTGCTGTTTCACTTTCCATTACGCACGCAAACGAGACAGCAGTATTAGGTAACGCAGAGTGCTTTACTAATCGCTGTTACATTTCAGCAATGGTAAGATTTTGACTCAAGGATAGAAATGAAATCGCAGGGGAACGATTTCGTCTTCACCTTACCTTTACCAGTCTACAATACTATTCATCAAGCAACCGGGCCCTAATGCAATATATTTTACCAAATTGTTAGTGGTGGGAACGCTTTTGAACTATTTATGTAAATACACTAATACCTAGTAATGAATAATTATATTCATGTTAATGTATAACATTTTCCTGTCATTGTGATATGTAATATTTCCTATAATTTTTACCATTCATTTGTTGTATTGTTAATCTCATACCATAAAAAAGTTTTATTGCATCATATATTATACATATTATGCATGTATCTTAGTGTAAAATAGTTCCATATTATATTCAGTACCATTCACAATACTTGTAGAATGACGTAACTCACAGTAAATCAGTAGTTTTTATTAATTATGTATTGTAATTCAATAAAGACAACCATCTTTTGTACAAGCACCTGACATTACACTAATAGGCCATATTTTTTTGTAATTACTACTAATTCAAATTTGACTTGCATTTAAATGTAGAATGTGATTGTTCTCTGCATTCTTTTTTTATTTTTTCGTCGTCCAATCCACAGATAAATTTGCTTCCGACTTCTATGCTTTTTTTTATTTGCGTAACCGTTCTTTATAAATGTATTTTTTGTATAAAGAGCTTCTTAAGACAATTTAGCAGAATATTTATGTACATTTTTAGGAAGAATTTGTATCACAATATGTATTTGTATTTACTAAGATGTTTTTGCATATATTGTTCCACACACAAATTATACGTTGAATCTCTTTTTTGTCACTGGATATTGTTATTTGATTGCCCTTAAAATTGTCGACTACAAATCGCCCACTGTCCTATTTTTAATTTTTATCTTTTTCATTAAGAAGTCATCCCCAAATTATTTTTATTTGAATGTATATTAAATTTGTACCAATATTTTTATACTTACCAATACTATGTATCAATAATAATACATATTTATTTAACAAGATATTTATTCATTTTCGTAAAGCTACAATTATGTATTTAGATATGTCGTTATTTTTACCACCAGTGTAATTTATCCCTGTTTAATATAACGTCACATTATAAGATTTTTATTATAAAATACAGTCAAAATGGCATTAAATATTTTTTGCTCGTGTAATGGCTGCCATGTTTTTGTGATATATATTTTCAAAAAAAAGAATGTAACAAAGTGAATCGAATGAAAACCGTTCGGTTCTCCTATAAATGAGATACTATAAACAAACCCTGTGGCCTGTGCGATTAAGTTTTGTTACAATGTTACCAGGGTTCATTTTTCCCACCTGCCTAATGTTAACTTAAAGGCCATATTATAATGTGCACCCCTGTATATTGTTGAAAATTCCGTTTATCTATTCCATTGAGACATATCCCTTGCGGGGTAGGTAAAAGGTCAGGGCGCCACCCACATTTTTATTATTATTTAGCGTTGGGTAGGCTGCATTGTGCATATACAGAGCTACAATTACTCGAAGGAGTTGCTTAAATATGGTATTTGTATTTATACTACTATTTATCCTTACATTTCTCGCTTCTCGTCACAATAAAAGATGTTGGTTAAAATATTTTTCTCAAACTTCCTAGCGTTTCTATTGGCATCTAATGGGGGTATTCAACTCCCCTCAGTGAATGCCGACGCTAAAGGTAAACTTGAAAATAATTGTTAATTTATTACATCACAGTGTTTATCGATTTTTAAATTAATTTCAGCCGATTTTATACCTAATAAATTTTTCATAGTATTTGTAAATAGCGATAGTAAAATTTTATAATTTGTTTCATGACTTAATTAAAATCTATACATCAATATGTATTTAACAAAGTATAGAACATTGTAGTAAGTTTTTTAATCTACAATAGAAATTTGCTCTTAAGTATCTCATTCATAGTTTCTGTAACATTTTGTACATGTTACAATGAAAGTGTTCATTCAGTAATTGTATACATTCACTAACGAATGTGTTTACTCAGTCAATGTATTCATAGACAATAAAATGTAAACCTTAACAGTGGTTGTATACATTAACATACAAGTCCTAGGGAAAATTGCGTAAGAATAACAATTGAGAATATAAATTCAACTTATATTGCCACATTTAACATATGCCATTAAATATAGTAAGTATTTTAGCAATTTGCTATGGAATTTTGTTGTTACAAAACAGTTTTTTTATTGATGTACAATATTTCAAATTTACTGTATTTGTGAATGTATACATTCGCTTTTCTGTACACTTTCACTGTAATGTATACAATGGAAGTGAAATATAATATTGTATCCTATGTAATTATTGTTTTCATTTGTATTTTGTGTATAAATAATTGTAATATTATGTTTTTCTATATAATTTAATAAATTTATTTATGCACATGTGACTTTTTGTTTAATTGCCTTCAGTGTTTCTGATGGATTTTTATCAACAAATTTCACAAAATCAAAAACACTGTATCAAAGTTACATTCAATTACAATACTATTATCTGTTCTGATAATTGTTACTCAATCTTCTGTTCCACACATTGATGGCTTGTATTTTTGTTCCAGTCCACTCATCTGTTTATTTTATCATGCCACATCCCTTACGTGGTAGAGAGGACAGATCACCAGAGTCTAAACAAAACTGGAGTTCAAGTGCAGTTACAGTTTTTCCTCAACAGAGGTACTATTTACATTTGCACAATGCAACATTATGTGAAATTCCTTAGGGAGGGTGTCAGATGGGTGTTGCGATGCTTCGAGTCAGCATTGCTTTAAGTGATCACTTTATGCCCAGGACAACGTTCACCCATTCCGCCAATGCCGCTATCAAACATGTATTTTTGGAACAATTTCACGGGATAATAAAAAGCATATTTTAAAACAGATTTAATCTATTTATGTATATGAAATAAAATCTATAATATTGAACAATAATACAAGACAACATAACAATACAATACATAATGAAGACTAGATATGAAACAATACAATACACATAGTGAGAATACCATACATACAAATACACAATCATTTCAATAAAATATTAAAGAGAATATCACATCAGTTATTCATTTGAACATAAAAACAATACAAACGTTGTACAAAAAATGGAATGACGACATAATATGACTAATGCCTTGTTCGCACTAAGCCAGTAGTTTATTCAAGTAGTAGTTATTGACTTAGTAACTATACCAGAATGAACGAGAGGATAAACTACAGAGGACGACCAAGGAAAGAATATCTGGACAACCTGTGCCAGGATATGGGCTTTGTCTCATATAGAGTACATGGTTATGGCGCAGTTGGTTGCCAGGTTTAAACCCCGGTGGTGGCAATGTATTCCACACTTTGCGATTCAGGCTCTTAGCCTAGTGCAAGGTGTGCAGGAAAGTATTTGGGTTTATGTATGAAAGCTCAAATCCTTTTTAAAAAAAAAAGTTAAAAAGAATCGCACAGGACAGGGATGAGTGGAGAAGGAGAGATGGGGCTTTGCTGCAAACCAATCGTAACGATTGAAACTGGAGAAGAAGGACAATACCTGATATATAGTACTAGGTTAATAACTGAGAGCAAATCTAGCGTTGCTACTAGTCATTCAATACCTACTCGACTACTGGCCTACTGCGAACAATACACAAAACTTATAGTAAGACACTACAGCGTTTCACAAATTAAAGTTCTTTAAGTGTAATACATAATCAAGTTTACACTTCATGGGTATTTAAAGAAAGAAACCAGTCTGCCATTTTATATTTTTTAGATAGCACAATATACTATGTTTGAATAAGAAATCTACTGAAAATACACCAAAGATACGTAAGACAATTACAATAATAAATAATTATTAATTATGTATATAATATTGTGCATTTGAATGTTTCATTAATTGATACTGAATGAATTATAAATACTATTTTCTAATAATCATACATACAGAAAATACAAAACGTGAAAATAACTGCACCTAAATAAAATTATGATATTTGTGACAGAAAAATGCCAAATGCAGAGGATTTATTGATTCACTATGATATTTAATAATAAAATATTCTAGATAAAAATCTCTAAAATACCCTACAGTACATAATTAATAAAAACGGTATGAAATATCTACGAAAATATATTAAATAATGCAAAATCTTTACACTTTCAAACATGATTGTAAATGTAATGTAAGACTACTGTGCGTTGGTCAAGCACTGGTAATAGGTACATGAGTGACTGGATGACCGTTAGTCAGGCATTGCTGAATTCTAATATTCAGGCAGTTGGACTCTAAAATAAAATATTGACTATTTTGTAAAATATTTATATGTATATCAATTTAAGTGATGATACAGAAACCAAAATGACCATCGGAATAATCTTGTTTAAGCATAAATGCACGACGTTTAAAGCAACAATTCGAGAATTACCTATACTCTTTGCTACGAATTACAAATTCATTACGTCTGGATTCACTACTAAAATTAATAATACAGTCTATCAAGAAAGAGTATGGTTTTCGATGAGGGTGCTTCGTGTAGTTTCAAGACTTGTATAATTTCAATAGAAATGTCAATGTTGCTAGCACATAAAATTGTAGTTCCCAATTAATCTGACATCATCTCTTTCTTGATACACTGTACAACACATACACAAATAATTCAAAAACTTGAAATAAGTGTAATGCAATTTTGTGCAAAAATATTTTTTCTATAATAATATTCGAAATCACGACACAAACATACGTTGACAACACATTTACAAAGAAATACTCATGTATATGAAAATTTTTCTACATGCTCTATATCACTGGGCAAAACTAGCGATTTACTGAATGCCAAAAATTTCTTACTAAATCATTCAAGAACACAATACATAGTTACTATACACAGGATATTATAATCTATTATTAATTAGAAAAAGTATTGTATGAATATCATCAGTTACTAAAGGCCAAGTATTTTGTATAAGTCCAACAGGAGGTCTAGAGTGTTCCTAATTCTAGAATAGCAACAAACATCCCCAGAAGGCGTACGGTGCTCCGTGTAAAATCAAATCCCCGACAACTGACACGCGTGATGATACTTCACAAAGGAAATTGCAGACAATTCTTTGCAGAATTCCTCCACGACAATCAAACTCTCGAACAGAGGGTCGGTCTTGTCACTGAAAAATAATAAACAAATTAGAAATCAAGGCAATAAATTTAAAACAGAATCAAACACATTTTAGGAATGAGCAAACTTCGTTCTATTATCGCTTCAACCTTTTCAAATTTTGCATGAGAGTGTAAGCGCAAAATATGAATAACCAAGTGACAAAATTGGTATTGGCTTATTGTTCAAAAAGGGACCAAATATAAAAAAAAAATCTGCTAGTCATTTATAAATATTTACCTATTTTCCATATTAGCATCTCCTAGTAATCGCTGTCTCGTTTCTTCAATCACACTGTGAAAATGTTTCACTTTGGGAATTTGCGATAAAAATACTTTGGTCAACTTCTGCAACGTTCTATACAAAGTTTGAACATTTTTTCCAGTCGGCAACACTGGATTCAGTAAGTACTCATGCAAGTAAGGATGTGGCAACATCGCAAGTTTAGAGAAGATGGCCGTAAGCTGCAGATTAATTTGATACGGTTGGTGATGCATGTTTAGTAATAGTTTATACAACATTCTCAGGAATGGACCTTCATCGAACGTCATTTCATCATCTTCAGCCATTTCACTTAAACTCGTCCGATCTTTCGGACTCAAAACTAACTGTTGGTGAAAAGAACTCGCTAAATTTTGCTCACACTTTCCTAAATCGTTAAAAACATCAAATAATCTGTCAGTTTCTGATTTCGTTTCCATATTCGAATCAACACTAGACAATTCTAATTTTAAATTTTGAGGATTGTTCTTTTTTATTTCTAAATTTGAACTTGTTTTTTGTTTTTCGCTGGAAGCTTTTATATCATTATTACATTGCAGTCTTTCATTATTTGAAGTATTTCCTATAAACCTTGAGTCATTATGATCGTGATGTTTAGAGCTAATCAGATCCACACTTATTCCAACTGACTTCATTTCGGGGGCATTAGATCGTACGTCCATCTCTCGGCATGGTGAAAAATTATTGTGCAAATCGGCTTCGGGTCGACTGTCGTAACTGTGCGTGGAACTAGTCGATGGATCTGGAAACGTAGCTTCTGTGGGCCAATTGAAACTGGACGTCAACTCTACCCAGTTCTGAAAAAGAAAGGAATTAATCTAATATAAAATATAAAAATATATTACCGAATATTGTTTTAAATATGAGATGTAACAAGTACCAGATAATGCCTATGAGCATCTTGCATGTATTGTTCGTAGCCGACTCCGTTTGGATCGGATAAAAGATCTCTTGGTAACAGAAGAAGAAAACTAGAAAGAAAAACAAAACAGATACATTTTTTTTACCATGATATTTAAAATTTGGATGCATATTTTAAATTGGACACATTTAAAATTGGACGCACCTATTGATAATTTTATGTATATTATTTAAAGAGACAACAGCCGACGTTCCAATTGTGTGACTCGTGTCCCGCCAGTGAGCCAACGTATCATCTATTCTTCCCTCGCACACCTTCTTCAATGTTTGCCTTGAAACACACAACAATCAAGTAACTTTATTACACTAAATGTAAAAAAACAATCTTTTTTAACTTACCTAACCTCGATGAAAACAAATACGTTTGAAAGTAATTTGATTCTCGAAAAAATGTAATAACATTAAAGTTATGTTCGGACTGCCGAATTATAAAAAAAAAGGTTATGTAGGTGTACCTATTACTTTCTCTTTCATGCTGCAGAGATTGCGAATTAAGTCTTTCTCTCTCCTCATCTTCAGTGTTGGAAGAATGTCTGGGAGGCGAGTGGTAACCTCTAGTTTCCATATAACCAATCACCAGGCAGTAGAATATGTGGTCTGATGCTTTTTCTATCATTGTCTAGAATACAAGATAAAATTATTATCGATTTACAAAAATTAGTATCGATTTACAAAAATTATTATCGATTTACAAAAATTATTATCAATTTACAAAAATTATTATCCATTTACAAAAATTATTATTGATTTACAAAAATTATTATCCATTTACAAAAATTATTATCCATTTACAAAAATTATTATCCATTTACAAAAATTATTATCCATTTACAAAAATTATTATCCATTTACAAAAATTATTATCCATTTACAAAAATTATTATCAATTTACAAGCAAAACTGTTAACAATTTACAAGCTAAATTATTATCAATTTATTAACACTACACACTTATTATCACAACACAAGGAAATTTCATCTAATAATCACCTCAAATAACCTAAGAGTTTCAAGACACAAGTGGACATCTCCATCGCAACAGTTATCAATGAGAATTTGCAGAACTGGACTTGTCCGTTTTGCCGCTATACTTTCGTATTCACCCACCAACCATTTGCTGAATTCTGCAAAAAAAAAAACTAAAGTCAATTGCGATCAACGCATATGATTAACTGACTTAACCGATTTAACAAATAGTGAACTAACGATTCAACAGTTCTGGTGAGTCGATTGACTTCAAACACTTGCCGAGAACGGCTGTAACTAAAACGGCGTGTTGTCTTCCGATAAGACCCAATTCCAATTCACTGACTAAAAAATGCCATCTGTAAAATATTAGAAAGAAATTTCTGGGTTAAGAATTATGATACATTAATACTGAGAAGGTTTTTTTGTTAGTCAGCTTACCTTAATGTCCTGGCTAGACACATGGCTAAAATAATGTGGCACTCTTTGGCTAGTGTATCAAAATAATCCAACCATGAAAGAAACGCAGTTAATTCTCTCAAACCAACAGCTTTGTTATATTTGTCTGAAAATTCCTGACTTGCATATCTGAAACATGAAAGTAAAATGTAAGCCATGAAATCTTGCAATAATGGAGTTAGTTGACAGCGAGACATGATTAAGAAAAACACATATTTATACTGACCCCCAAGTGATGTTGAGTTGATCTATATCACACGGATCAATATCGTACGGCAGTGCTTTGTATTTATCTATGAGGATTTCCACCAGACATTCAGACACGAGATTCGTAGAGACGACCAATCGTGCTATCTTCTCATCTGGCAACGATGCTACGATCATTACACCTTCACACGCACGTAGTACTATATGATTGTCCTGAAAATATTAACAACATTTTAAATATAAAAAATAATAATTAATGCCAAATTACCTACCGATTATATTACTTTCATTCTAGTCGGATAGGATGGTCTTCTGTTCTGTCTTCTTCGTAATACGTAATAGGATGCGGCGTAAAAGGAGAGAGGGAACTATTATTATTATTTTTTATTTTTTTTCAAAAAGGATCTGGTCTTGCATATACTACAAACCCAAATACTTTCCTGCACACCTTACTTACACTAGGCTAAAAGCCTGTATCGCAAAATGTGGAATACATCACCAGCACGGGGGTTTGAACCTGGCACCTCCCGCTTGAGAGACTGCCGCCTCAACCAACTGCGCCAACCATGTACTACATTACTATAGTAATTAGTAAATATGTGAGCAAACTTACAGCACTCAACAAATATGCAAGCAGTAGATCCATTAACAAAAACGTTGCATTATCGTCTAAATTATGTTTGGCAAGTTCTTCAGAATCTTTGATATTGGAAGCAGGAATTTGGCAGACAGTCTTCTTCACATTCAAATCCTCCTTTTTACATTCGTTTGAAGGCTGGGACACGATGGAAATAACGTTAGAAGACATCGGCACCGATTCACACTCAAATAATGTATTCTGCTTGGGTGTCTTCATCGACAGAGGCGTGAATACGGATACGGTTGGAATAAAACCTTCGTCTGGATCCTGCTTGGATAAAAACAAGTACGCTAGGTTGGGTTGTTTTCTGACAAGTCCACACAATGTAAGAAGTAATTCTACTTCCTCCTTTTCTGTGGGTGATGCGTGATTATTCTGACACGAAATGAGCAGTTTCTGAAACAACATAAAAAACTTCAATAACTGCACAAGTTTTCATCAAATGGCAGTAGTCATAACTGTGTCGATAGTGGTAGTAAATAAGTTCTTCACCTTTAACTAAGTGATTCGTGAAAAAATAAATCACAACAATATTTTAGTAAGGTAAAACTTTCATCTTTCCAATGGAGCCATGCATTTTATGGACATTACCATGATTTTAAAGGGTTTAATTCCATTTTAAAAGTGTATCCCACAAAGCCTCCTTGAAACCAACAATGAGGTTTTTTTTTGTCCTTTTAGCCCTGATACAAAAATCTAGGGCCCAAGGTCACGCTGCCAACACCGTCGCTGCCGAGAAAATTTTTGCAATACGCCTTTACATATCTAATATTGATGTAACATTCACCTGTATTGGTATAAGCAATGCTGACTCATGGACTGGGACGAGTTTACATCTTCTAAGCAGTGCAGTGTACCAGGCGAGTACTGCAGCCCTCAACCCTGGAGGCCTGTCCGCCTGAGCTAGAGCTGTGAGGCAAGACGGGATCCCCAACTGCCCGCTCACCAACTCTATTAAACACGGACCCTTTTCATCACTGTTTTCTGCTTCTTCGTCAACTAGAAACTGTAAAATAGAAATGATTATGTTAATGGCGACTGGAAGAGATTGCATAGAGTATTATTTAATGGTTGCCTCATCTTTGAACTATTTTATCTATGAAAACACAGGGAGTTCACGAGAGGTCACACACAATTACAACAGTATTGTGCAGAGCCAATATTATTACCTGTTTCCAATATCAATTATTATTTTATTTTATTACTCACCAATGTAAATTAACTACACATGTTTGTATTAATTCATAAAATTATATTACAAGGAACCGTCTATGTCTAGCAGCACCCAGAGACGACACAATCACTCGCTTCCATCACATTTATGCAATTCTTCATGTATGCTCTTGCACGGTCATTAAACATCTCCATTTTTTTAAATTTGAAATAGACAAACACTTTTTATTCCATTTCTTCTCGCTGATCAATGAAATCAACGTTCTGTGCCATTTAAAATACATTATGAGGATTGTACCTGCAGCATCTGATGCAAGTGCAGTGGTATCTTAGTGTTGTCCACGTGGACCTTCATGGGAGTGGATTCTGTGATGTAGAAATTCTGTATGAGCTTCCAGTGGTACTGGAAATCAACTAGCCGAGAGGCAGGAGGAGCCAACTAGAATAAACATTTAATAATATATACCAGGTCGACTGTAAGATATTGCTTTTGAAATAAGTCCGTAACATAATATATCTACGTGCATGCTGTGGACACTCACAATTGGGGGATTGACCTGAAATTAGTGTATAATGTTTTTCTTGTGTATATCTGTCAATCCTCTGTGAGTGTCTCAATAAAATAAATAAATAAAGTCCACCCTTTAGCATAGTACTGTTGTAGTATTTTGTTACTCCACATGATTTATGGACTAATAAAGGTTTATAATTATTTACATTCAATCATAATATCCCAAAAACCTAATCAGCCAATTCAGAGATTTGAGACCTGGTTTCTTACAAACCTGAATATTTCTTTATTTCTCTCGGAGAAAGAAATTATACAGACAGTAAAAGAAGATACCAAGAGATAGCATACATCAAGATGTAAATATTCTGTTAGTGTGAAATTAAAATCCTTGTAAATTTCGGCACTAAATTTCGGTTAATATAAAGCCTAGATCATTTTATTCAAGTGTTGAGTACTAATATGTTTTAATACATTTAAAAACAAACTAGGTGTGGGTAAATATTTTTATAAGCGAATACGAATTTGTCATGCAAATCATCCGACTTGGTTATATAGGTATATTAGATTGTTCTAATGTATATTGTACTATCTTTTCATTACAGAGAATTAAAAGGTACTTAATGAAATAAAGTCATGTGATGCCATTTAGAAAACATACACAGTGGAGAGCCTAGTGAAATGTTTGATAAATAATGTACTTAATGCCCGAAGTCAAGCATCACGATCTAAGTGGATTAATTATGTGATAATTAGTAATCAAATGCACATTAAATCACGATATTCTAAATCATTAGACCGCGCAGGTATTTGCTTCAATAAACAACAAATCGTTGTATGTTCGCACTTCATTTTATACGGTCAACTGTTTGTAATTTGTAAATAACGCTCGTCAAATACATACCTAACTGAATATATGTCTTATCATTAAGTAAATTCTTATATTATATCACCTCTATTTTATAACTGTGGATTAAAAAATAATAAAGTAATGTAAATGTCAAATGCGTAATGTAGCGTAAATTGTACACTGAATAAATTAACTTACAACATC
This sequence comes from Ceraclea dissimilis, assembly GCA_963576895.1. NCBI lineage: Eukaryota > Metazoa > Arthropoda > Insecta > Trichoptera > Leptoceridae > Ceraclea > Ceraclea dissimilis. Next base: position 14,016,352 of record OY756366.1, on the reverse strand, counting down.
CGCCGCAGACTGCAAAACTTCGGAAAATCTACTCAACATTTTTCAGGGTGACTTTCCGTGTAACAGTTATGTAAATAATTAAAATAATAAGATCTTATTGTAAAATAATTGTGAAAATCTTCATTTGACATGACATCCGTGCGACATCAAAACATTTTCCGATTGTTGCCAGATAAGAAAATTTTCCCAAAGCAAAAATCAAATGAAAACATAAGGTGTTCGTAAAATCCTAAAATACCTAGTGTAGGAAAATTAGAATGAGCGTGAATGAGCACCAACTTAATAAATAAATAATTAGGTAGGTACCTACTACCTACCTATCAAACAATAAAGGTAACGATAATAAACTTTATTTACGTAAAAAATATTACACAATCAGCATTGGCAATAATATTCACCGAGAACCTTTCAATACATCACACACATCTAAATAATTTATAGAATTCGAATCAATTGTCGATAAGATCGCGAAATTAGTTTTATTTTTTTTAGAAGGCTTCAAAAATATTTGGAATCTATATTCGAAAAGTTGTTATACCTACTTGCGTTATAATTATTTTGATGTGAATTTCGACTTCAATGGAATTATTGATAATAAATCGTCACGGTCGTCACAAATCGTCATCATCGGATAACAATCCGTATCATTTACGAACATGGTTGACATATGTTTTTACGATAAATAATCGAACCGTCAATTTGTGAGTTGACTTGTGTGTTTGTCAATTACGATTGAAATTTGCATAATTCATTAGTTTCTCTTTAATGTTTATAATTATGGATATTATTACGAGAGCAAGTAATATCTGAGATCACTGTCCATTGTATCAGTTTCTGTGCTACACATCATTCAAAATATTATTTATATGTTTGTGTCCGCGGGCGCGACGTGTGACTAGTGTAGGTCATGCCTGCAAAGTTTGGAACTGTGACAGATATTGAAAAATGAAGGGAAACGATAGATTAAATAAGCAAGAGAACGGCATGCCACACAAGCCTATAATCACTTGTAAGTTACTCAGCAAATACACTTTGTTTACAATGGAGCCTTATACAACAATTTCATTCTTGACCAATGTCATGTTGTCCCTTGAAGACATAGATGACCAATTTTGGATATTTCATGATTATTTTGATGAGATGTGTTGACTACGTGTTGACATTAGTGTATCTCTTATTAATTTATGTACACAACCTATAAATAATTCATTTATGTTCATGATTCATTGGAAAACAATGTTTATTACCAGCATAGATTACCAACTATTTGTTCTCGCATTAGGATTGCTATACTCAACTTTTTGTTAAATGGCAATAAAATATTTAAGTCATAGAACACTTTTTGATTGCTTATAGGCCCATCACATGCGTCCGGAAAGTTATACAATAGCATTCAGGATTCTCATACCAGAAGCTCAGAAATGCATACAGTTTGACTACTCTCCATACGTTCTGAATGTCAGATTAACCTATGATTAATTATGACATTCCTCCTCACAGAGAGTACTCATACATTGGCTTAATAGTGCGCCTATATCTTTTTCGTGACCTTGGATTGTCCGACAGTTGTGACGTCATCTATTGCGACCTATCTCGGTGTGTGATAGGTCATAGACTCTTTTATTTTTTACTCTTTTTTTTTAAATTTAAACGAATCTTGGTTTATCGCAATAAACCCAAATACACCTTAGTACACTTCACAGTAAGCTTGAAAAGCTTGTGTCGTGAAGTGGAGTAGGTCGGCATCGGGGATCGAACCCGCTCCCACTGGATTAACAGTCAAGCGCGTTACCAACCAGGCTACCGACCACCTCTCTTTCGTTACTTTTTCATGTAGCCATCTTTTGGCTTGTTAAAACGTTCTTTTCTTCTTTCTGTAATTGATATTTCTGAGAGTTAAACGATAAATACACCAGTTTATTATATTGCAACTGTGCATTCTTATATAAGTCCTAACAATATTGTCATTGCTAAGTACTCAACTTTTTAACATAATTTTTTAGGTGCTGGAGATTGGAACTTGTTTTGTACTGTGGAAGCTCCTCTAGTGGCAGCCATTCCGCAAGATTCCAGCGAATGGCGACGCTCTTATGGCAGAGTCTTCAAGTCTGTTGTTATCGAAGCCACATTTGAAAAGTTCTCTAAAGATATATTACCCGGGGAAAATGATTGGAATATCCTCAAACAGCCTGTTTTTCATATTTACTGGACCGATTGTACGGTGAGCATTTTCAGTTTTGAGAAATAACCAATACAAACCTTACTAGTTTTAGTTAATCTTTTTGCTATTTTGAAAAACAGTGCGAGAGGATAAGGAATGAGGTTATAAGGGGATGAGTGACTGCAAGATGGGTGTTAGGACTAAAATGAATGTGAATAAACTTAAATGTACAGGGCATGTTAAAAAGAATTTATGATGACAAAAAAGTTACATAATGTGGGTAAATGAAAAGTTGTGAGGAAGCGTGGTTGTCCGAGACTGACCTGGATTGATCATGTCAACAAGATCATCACGGATGGATGCGTTTTGAGGAAAAGAAATCATAGTAAGGATAGGGAGGTGTGGCTAGAGGTTCTGTTATCTCTGCCTGCTTAGAATATTTATATGATGACGTATAGATAAATTTATAGTAAACCTTGTTTCTTGGGTTTTTTTGGGTGAACCATGTGTAGATAAACTTGATCGACGTTTTGACACTCCCTGTCTTCCTCTTCAGAGGAGGAAGACACCAGTAGGAGTGTCGAAACGTCGATCAAACGAAGAAACAGTGTCAATTGCACACCGTGAAAACCTTCAACATTTGTAGTAAACCTAAATAATCTGTTTTCTTGTATTACAGGACGTGGAGTCATACAAGAATACAACTAAAGATGATATAGAGTCATGGCTGAAGGTTCTCTCTCAGCACAACATCACGGATTGGATGATTGTATTAGTGGAGACGTATGATATTAGGAAAACAAACAAACTGTTACCCAGGACCACTGTCTTGGATAAAATAAGAAACGAATTTGCATCCAAGAATGGAGATAGATGTTTATCTGTGATTAATCCAATCAAATCCGAGTCTAGATCCGCGGAGTCCTGGAGAGGTCTCGTATCTAGAATTAGGCATTTGGTTCTCACTGCTTATAATAAGAGTTTGATCAGATTCGAAGACCATATGAGAGAGCAACGAGAAAGACGAAATGAACCCAGTTGGAATTTTAGTAATTATTTTTTATTGCAGGTAATGTTTAGAACTGTAGTATACTTTATTAGACACAAATTTGAGTGTCATCTTTATAATATTGTAATATTTCCGGGGTGTTAATTATCAGGATAATTATATTGGATAAATATCTGATAATTATTCGATGTTTATCCAATTAGATAAGTACTCAAAAGTAAGAGTAATTATTGTCATCCCTCATCTTTCAAAATTCTTTTATTTACTACTAATGACACAATGCTTAGAAAAGTCATTAATTTAAAAATTAAAATGTATCAACAAAATAGAATTTTGCTATTGAAATATTATTTTTTTATTTGTTATTGTGAATCACCAATATGACGCCGCATGATTCAATGTCTCTCGCAGGCACAGATGTTTTTATCATGATAATTATCAATGTATATTTATCCCTTGAAGCCCTGTATGTTTGTTCTATCTCTTCCAGGAACAACTGGCATTAGTATTTGAGATGTTAGGTCTCTTTGATGAAGCTCTAGTCCAGTACGATGAGTTGGACGCTCTCTTCACACAATTTGTCCTCAACTCGTGTATAACAGAAAGTCCCAGCTGGTTGGCGAGTTTCCAGAAACCAATCGAGATGTGGCAGGGTGTATGTTTAAGTCCCAATTTACCATCGAAAAGCAGAGATTTGCTAAAAGAAGGAAAAGCGTCGCTGATTGATTTTAGGACATACTTATTTCAACGACAGAGCACAATGCTTTTATTAACGTCGAGACCTTGGGAAGTAAGTAATTATTTACATAGTATCCCATAGTTAATGAAATCATTTCTGATTCTCCTGCCTGTGACTGCGGAGAGCCAGTGCAATCCATCAAGCACATTGTCGAAGACTGTCCTCTAAGAGCATTCCCTGGACCATATACAGATATCCACAATGCCACACCCAATGCCCTTGAATGACTTGAAGCCTGGATGTTGCTCTGTATGGTACATGTCTCCTGTATGTAACAGATAGCATAATTCTCTTATCTTCTGACGTTACCGCCCAACGGCGGCAGAAGCCATACGAAATAATAATAATGAAATCATCATATTATTTTCAGACATTTAATGTAATGATAATGTTTCAGATTGCATCGCGCTGCCTGTCGGTCATCCACAACACAGTAAAGGAATTACAGGTGTTGGAATTGAAGATGCCTAAGGGTGCCTTTGCGTGTTGGGCCCTACTGACCTGTCTAGAAGTGTTACGCACTTGTGAGAGGTTAGCCAGTAACGCTGCCCATGAAGTTGTGGAACAGTGCGCTACACATCAGGCACCCTTGTGGCATTATGCCAAAGATAAGGTTTGTCTTTATTTCACTATTTTTTCATATCTTATCTGCCTTTATTCATTTATTTAATCACTGCGGTACGCTCATACAGGTGACATATGTATACAAACATACAATCTGCATTAATATGTTTCATTTATCCGTCACATAACAATCATAATCACATGGGAAAACCATTAATTAAAGATGGATTATTTACACACTACACATCAATCAATACGGATGAGATTCAAGTGTAGATTTCTCTCTCCCATTACCACAAACCCAGCCTCGACAAACGCCTCTCCAATAGGCATAAGAAGATATTGTTTTCCTAATTAATTTTCTTTATTGTGTTCCAGCTTTGGGAGTTGGGCAAGCTGTGTGGGCTTCTACCAGGAACCCCCGAACCCTCCTCCGCCCAGCTTCATCTCGTAGTTATGCTCTCTGCTGGCATGGGAGATATGGAAATAGTTAATCCCAATGACAAATTGACTCCTATAGATAGACTCAAAGAATCTCTTGGCTCTAAACATGCGTTTCAGACACATTATTTGGAGTTGGCCGAGTTAGCCATGGGTACTTACAAACACATAGGAAGATTAAGGTAAATATAGACGTCAATAAGTGTCAGTTTTCTTTCCAGAAATTTGGTACTAACTCTATTATGTATTTATTTATAGGAGTGCACGTTTCATTGGTCGAGATCTGGCGGCGTTCTACAGTGAGCTGGGCGAGTCTGGGAAGGCTTGCGTGTTCCTGATGGACGCCTTGAGATCGTATGAGGAACAAGGGTGGAAGGATTTGGCCGCTCAAACGAGAATGGAACTAGTGTCCTGTTATCTTAAAATGGATGATCGTGAAAAGTTAGTTTGGTCATTCTGATTCATTCTAAGCATGTCATCACACGAAATTTTCATAAATCGATTCGTTTATAACTTGATTGTTTTTCAGATACACAAAATTGTCAGCAGCAATATCATGTACATTGGAATTAGAAATATTAGTTAGAAATTTTTATTTTGATGAGATGATGAAGTGGATTAAGACTAAATTGAAGGACACTCCTCTTCCCATCCTGACTGAGCTCGCAGATTGTTTCAAAATATTGGCTGTCGAAGTTCTTCCATCGGAGAGAGGCAATCACATCAAAGACAATACAGTCCGCGTGTGTCTTTGTCTGGAGAGCTTCTTCCCCAGAGAGGTTGTGTGCCAGAGGGCTTCCATTAGCTTAGAAATGCAAGAAGTCAAGAAGACGGATAGAAAACCCCAAGATAAAATGAATAAGACTGATTTAACAAATGTAAATAGTAACCCCAATCAGGCGTCACCTGTAAAAAGAAACGTCTCTTCAGCTCATAGTGTTCCCTCTGAGATTATAGCCCCAGAATATGTATCCAGGTAAAATGTATTCTATTATATTTATATTCTGATTAATTAAACCATTCATACCAGCACTCTGAACATGGGGCAACCAAGAATGGTGTGCAACATCTTTTCAAAACGGATTGAAAGAAATCTCACGATAGCATATTACATTTGTTTAGGAGCAACGATTTCTCCTTACCGTTATCAGCCGACAATACTATTCATCGAACAACCGGGACTTAATGTCATCAGTTTACGCTTAAGTAGCATTCACCAATTCCAGTTTAATGTAACTTTTGGATGTTGTATTTATTTATAAAATAACTACTATTGTGATACAGATTTTGATGTTTGCTATGTTGTTCTATGATGGGAAATTTTGCACATTTTATGTAAAATTTGTTGTTCTTTTTAGTTGTAGATTAGATGAGTTGAAACCACCCAATCCTCTTCTCCAACCACTGAATATGCAACTCAAACTAGACTGGAAAGAAGATAAAACATTAGACACAGCGTCAGTACAGTGCAACATTTCAAAAGCTAAATTAAAACGATCGGATAGTAATAAGTATAGAAAGCCATCAGCCACACAACGAAACGACTTCACAAACTGTTTAAAACTAGAAAATATCTCCATTAAGCCGGGGATCAATCAATTAGTGCTGGAGACAGTGGCGCATCAAGCGGGCCTCTTTAGGTTGGGTCAGGTATCGCTGGTAATTGAAGATAAATTAGAATATTTGTCCAACGCATTGATGGCTTGTAAAGTGTGTTACGACGTCGTGACAAGAGGCTTCAACGTTGCTTTGAATAAACTGGACCCCAAGAAGGATCTGCTGGCCGGAGTGGAACATCCCATGGAACTGGTCGTTACCAGTGGCAGTACTTCCATAGACAAGGTGAGTATTCTTCCTATTTCGTCCCGAGACCAATGTTAGCTACGTGGAGTCATCAGTTTACATGGTTAATAATTAGTAATAAACTCTTTATGTACGCCATTAAGTGAATATTATTTTGATTGTAGAATTGCGTGATACAACTGAGGACATCTCGTGGGCTAATGGTAAAGCAGAGAAACGCTCCGTATCAGAAGTTAGTGAGTGAATTGGAAGTGAATATTGTGGAGAGTCCATCCTTCAGTACAGTCTCCATACCCCTCACTGTATTTGCCTCTCTGCTGCCTAGACGGGATGACAAACATATTGAACATAAGGTAATCATAATGATCTTCAGTGATCATCAGAAATGTATTAAAAGTGTACACAAGATGCTATAGCGTAGCAAGGTTATCACGATTGGTCAATAAAGATTGATCCTTAATTGTAAAGAGCAGCTTAGTACATGGTTGGTGCATGGACTTGGCGGTGATCAGGAGGTGGCAGGTCTGAATCTCTTCCAGCTAATCCAAATCCCACATGTTATTTATTATAGTCTTGTATCAGTGCCGGATCCAGGATTCAGTTTCGGGGGGGGGGCTGAATGTCGTCACATGGTAAAAAGTACTATCACTCAACGTTTTGGGGGGCCAAGGGGCTGAAACCCCTAGATTTGTTGTATATAAAGTACTGTCATTCATGGTTTTGGGGGAGGGGGGGGGGGCTTTAGACCCCTAACTCCTCCCCTGGATCCGCTAGTATCTTGTATTTATAAGGACACTCCAATATAATTATTATTTAGTAGACAGGCAGCAGAATACTAGTATTTGTTGTTTATAATTTTAATGTAATTTCAGATTTGGTTACAATGCCCCTGGTGGGACACTCCCGTGGTGGTCTCGCTACACTTTGCCCCACCCCTCCTCTCCACATGGAGACTCCTGACATGTAATGCTAAGAAGATAATTCACGTCACCCTTGCACCGTCCACCAGTGACCAGATATATCTAGTCGTCTACAATCCCGTGCTAGAGACTGAAGCTAATGTGAAATTAGTCGATTTAAATCCGAAGTCTAAACAGAAATATGTAAGTAAAATACATAATATGTATGTGTGACAGCTCAGGCTGACAGTCCATAAAGATAATATATCAATGATGTCTGTTCTTCATTGGCAAAGATACCTAAGAATACGATTCCCATTGAGTTACCTTTTGATTTAAGATGATAAAATAATAGGTCTAATCTGACAAAATTCAGTAAAAAAAATTGCACCGTCTTTCCTCCTACCGGGTTAGACTCTTGGCCACTGGTGTTCTTTACTTATTCATTCATCCTCTCAATACACGTATAATTTCCAGGTGCTGGGTTCCAGTGGTATAAACCTCTCGTTGATGTGGGAACTACAGATGGATCCATTAGAGAAGCCTCTCCCCATTAAGACAATGTTCACCATATCCTACACGGTGGTTGGAGATGAGGAAGAGATTGTGAGAGAATTCAAATGTCCGTATGAAATGCAAGACTACACAACGCTATTCCTCGTCAACACTAAAGTGGAACCTACCAAAGGATCTGAATTTTGCAGAGCGTCACAGATGTGCTACCTGCAGTTGTCTGTGCAAAAGGTCAGTACAATGGATGTATGGCCGTTGCCATTCAGTTCCTATTTACTTATTTATCATAATACTGGGGTATGTACATCGGAGTACGCTTCTTAGCCAATCAATACCTTATTTCCTGAATAACACTCGCAAATTAATTCCACTTACATGTGTTTCTCTCTCTCTCTGAGGTACAATTTTATCTTCCAGAATGATGAGGAAGAATTTTATAAATCTTTCTGTCTCTTCAAATTACTTATGCTGGATTTCACCAACTTTTTAGGTGAGGAATAGTGGAGGTAGGAACCACCTAACACAAATTTTGTTTGAAAAATAATGATAAATGGCTCCTATCCCCATTATTCCTCCCTTAAGAAGTTGGTGAAATCCAGCATTATTCTTTTATGTTGAATTTCAACAAGTCGGAAGGTGTTTAGGATTGACATAAGTAGTAATAAATGTGAATCTTTAAAATAATTTTTAAGTTATAATGAGACATATGTAGTAATTTTCTACAAAATATCTTCTTTGATCACACTAACAATATTGCAAAGGTGTTTTTATAACAAATTTTCCTTGCAGGTGAATGAAACATCCCACAACTCCTTAATGTACGAAGTGTTGGCTGATCAGACCATGTGGGCGGTTTGTGGGAGAACTGCAGGTATACAGTCAAACAATCTTACAGTCTTATTCCTATACTTATTCAAATCTTTTTCTCTAATCTCCCGATATTGTGCTCCTCCAGGTGTGATTACAATGGAAAACTGTGAACCGCAGAGGGTAACGTTGGACGTGATGCCTCTGATTGCTGGTTATCTACCCCTGCCAGCTGTCAGATTGTCTAAATATATAGCGGCTAGTCAACCACAAGGTGCTAACAAAGGTAATGTGAAATAGGTGATGCTGCAAAATATTATAAATGACAAAAAAAGGTAATGTGAAATAGGTGATGCTGCAAAATATTATAAATGACAAAAAAAGGGCTTCACATTCTTTGGGTAGGTTCGTAAACATCTCTCTTACTTAATCCATGAAAAACAATGCTCCCATTTACCAGGCATCCTGCTTCATCCTTGGGGAGGAAGCAGGATGAGTATTCCGACGTTACCAGTAAGCTTTGGCTGGCTTAAGTGATCACTGTATCTCCAGTGGGGCAATGTTTACCCAGGGTTTAAATAAATAAATAAATAAAAACTTTATTGCACATAAATTTACACACAAAGGGCGGATTTATCGCCTGTTGGCGATTTCTGCCAATCAACCCAATGCTCTACATCAGATAAAGGTGGTTGCTAAAATGTCACATCCACTCCTCAACAGATGACAATAGAATCGGAAAATTTGTAAATTTTGAAACATTCTCAGTAGCAATTATATACAACTTCCAAAAATGACAAGTTTGACAGCAGGATCTGGTAGAATGGGTGAACGTTGCTCTGAGCACAAAGTGGATGTTCATTTGTTGTTAATTTTCAGGTAAAGCAGACGCAATGAACAGTTCATCGCATCCGAGATTGGAACCTTTCAGTCCCGGCCAGGTGTATCATAATGGGAAAGCACTACAGGTCCACGTATTGGCGAGTGTCAGCAACGTAGAACAACACTAGAAAATTATTTGATTGCTACCATATACATACATACGTACTAGTTATTTATTGTTAGAGGGTTATGAAATCAATATATTTTATGTTAATAGGTAGGGTGAAGCAGCTGGTATAAAAAGGTACTTTTTACTATAAATACATATACAAATATTGCTTTGGTTAAAATAGTACGTAAACTTTCATTATTGCATGAAATCTCACTCAGTTAGTCTGTAGCTTCGGTAACCAATATTCTATTACTACTTTTACCCTTTAATGTTCTCCACGAGAACATGCCAAAGCCATGGAGTTTAACCACTGCAGAGCAGTTTTGTGCAATGTGTATTATCTTTTTTCCATGCCGTTCGTAATGCTCTGATCCCGTTGTCGTAGGAATGATGTACATATACGTGCGATTGTGCACATCCTCAAATGTGTCACTGGTCAAAAGCTATGATGAAATAAATATGTAGGTAGGCTCTGTGTAGATAAATATGTTGGCTGAATAACTGATTGTTTGTCTTATTGATAGATTTTTATTCTAAATTTGAGACCCTATGAAAGTATAAGGAAGGTAAAAGGAAAAAGATTGGCTTTAGTCGTATGTATTGCATCAGTAAAATATTCCAATGAACCCAAAAGAGTAACCGAGAACAGTGAGATATTTGTTTCTTAAATTTATTTTAAAGGTGGACCACTGTAAACATTACCTTCTCTCCGTACATGTTTCCAGGAAAAGATGCCTAACTTTGTAGTAGTTCTAACTGTCAGTATACACCTGCATAATTATTAATTAATTAAATGTGTAAGTTTTCTACTACAGTCATATAATTTGTATGTATTATTCTACCTCAACACGTTTTATGAATGGAAATCCTATGTTTATTTGTTATTTATTATATCACTACTACTTATATTATTTTTACTTTTATACAATTGTTTAAGTTTAGTTTCATCTTTAAACTTATAAAACTGTCACTGAGTGTAACATTGTTTCATATACACTTTGCTAATTAGTAGTTGGATTCAGTTAGCTGATATGTTAAGTTTTCATATTTCTTACAGACGAGCAGTTTTCCTCCCAACCTGGTCACACTGTGTGACTATGCCATGTCTAAGTTAATAATACTAGTTGATACTTTGGTGCTGTACATATTTATATATTACTGATTAAAAGTTAAGTGATATTTTGAAATGCACAAAAAATAGATAATGCTACATGTTTTTTTTTTACGGAAGCTAGGAGTGTGTGTAAGGATAGGGCTGTCTGGCGCTCTGTCCTCTCTGCCTACCCTGCAAGGGATGTGGCGTGAGGGTATAGATAGATAGATACATGTTTTCAATGAAACGAGTCATCAAACATTTCTCTAGGTATTTGCTTAATTTTTGTTTATGTCGCCATCATTACCAATTTTATGTTTAAAATTGATGCTCTTCTGGATAAGTAAAATCCTCTTTTTAACAATGTTGTGTGAATCTTTGCAATATAAAATCTAATCTAATCAAATGCTTGTCAATGTTCGACAGTCATTAGTACCAGCTTTGTCAATTTTTCACCATAATTTACACAAATAATCATACAAAATTATAGTACCTAGGTATTTTATTTTGATTTGTTAATTCTTGTGTATATATGTATGTAATAAAGGTATAAATACTCAATGTAGATATGTGGAACAGCATATTATTCATGCTTTAATTGTAGGTATAGTATATTTTTATATCCCTTAATCCCGTATTTATCTAAATAATATTACATATGTACATATTATTAAACTGCGTGCTGTTTCTCTCGTTCTGCTTTCTCAATGTAAATTCACTCAGAGCTTATTCTGTCATTTTCATATTAGTCTTTCTTCATTTGAAATGCACGCAGGACAAATTACCTATAAATAAATGTTGTGTTGTATATATTTGTTTAAAATAAAAACACTCAGTGCAAGATTTGTGTTATGTAGTGTGGATTGGAATCAAAATTATTTTGCATACTGGCAATCTTAACATTTTTTCTAGTAGATTTTCATCAGTGCTACCAAGACGTACATTAAAATGGAAGACATTACACTAAAAAAAACATATTATAGCAGCCAATAGAGATGGTAGTCGATTCTGTTTTTGTGAATCATATTAGCAGTGGTAAATATGCAATTCTGTAATGTTGGTGTACTTCTTTATGTAGTTTTCATAATACGCTCAGACTTTGCGACATGTGTAATAATTAATGCCCTAAATGTAGTAAAATATGTATGTCTCGGATCGGCCTATTTAGCCACCTGAGTTGGCATAGTAGAATGGAGTTACGACGCGATCCACCATGAACCCCCAGCGCTCACAATACTCGCCCTATCGAGTTGTTGGTATAGATAGAATTAATAAACATGCTTCACATATTTTACGCAACAAACCAGCAAAAGCATTTATCAAAACCATAAAAAAACATTATTTCCAATATGTTTTTTTAAATTAGTAGTATTAAAAGTAAATTGTATAATAGCATCAAAAAAAAAATAAAAGTAAATTGTATAATAGTAAGTATCTTCTTCTTCTTTTGTTTCTCTAAATCCTGGGGGAGCATAGGGCGGCTACAACTTCTCTCCATTGGTCTCTGTCCTGGGCCATGGTCTTGACATCCAGCCATTAAAAAATAAAAATAAATAAATAAATATTTATTGGCCAAAACAAAAATGCATAATAATTACAAAAATAAGACAATCGTGTGCCAAAAGACGGAATTGCTAACACAATATCTTACAGTCAACCCATTGTAGATCGGCTCCCCTCAACTCTGCAACCATGGAGCGTTGCTAAGTAGTATTTGGGTGACCTCATCGGCGCCTTCCTGGGGCGGGCTCTCCCAGCATACTATTTACTACGTCATTGATGTGTTAAAATGTCACAGGGCACTAGCGCACGGGGTTCAGCTGTATTCAGAATGAAGATGTCAGGTAAAATAATTGTAATTCTATACCTCCACACTACATAATATAAATGTTACCTCTGACTGTATAATAGTAATAGTACTAATCACTGTTGCTTTATCATTTCATATCATATAGTGCCATGTATGATAGTCATTTAACATTATCATATCATTATTATATATTTCTTATTTTGTCCTTAGGAAGTTTAAAACTCATGTTGCATTGTATTGTAGGATTGTATATAATGTTATATATTACTGTATGTATGCTGATATATATTATATTATTAGTTCTTATAAGTTGTTATCGCTGTAATATTTTTGGTGACTGTCTAAAAATATAAGTTATTTAAGAAATATTTGTCATTGTTTTTGTTTTTCCCTTTTTGTTACCTATTTTGAAATTCAATTCGATACCAAATTTAAAAGGGACACTGGATAAATAGTACCTTGGAGACTTACAGATATTGATGATTACAAAAGAATCTGGTTGTTTCAGAGAGTCATTTCATTATTCCGTTTTGTTTGCTGGCAATAATAACATTTCTGTTGAAATATTACAAGTGTTGCCACTACAGTTACCAAAGAGCTTCAAGGAGCACCCTCATTGAAAACCATCTCTTGACAGACTGAATAATGTAATTCCATGAATAATCACATAAAACTTATGAAATTTGTAATACATAAGTGTTTTATTAATCGCCTCACAACTTTTGGGACCATTTTCATCAGTACACCGACAATTACACAATGATTACTTACTGAAATATTACATAAAGTTACCTTATGGAAATGTAGTATTTGAGAGAAATACTAGGTAGGTACTTTCCAACAAAAACCTCTTCAGTTGCCTGAGCAAACAGTACTAGTTTCCTTATCACAATCAGTGTAAATATTAAATAACAATCTAGTTTTCTAATTACATTATGATAATTTATCATGCATCTGATACATAAACATACATTGTGCTTATCTGTCTCAAGCAGGTGCCTGATGCATAATATCAACAACACTGTACTCTAATTCTTAGGTTTCTTACTCTAATGCCCAATCCCACCAACTTCCACATAGGCAGCGGACCCCTAAGTAATTTCCATACAAAAACAGAGATAATATGACATTAATAATGGAGCACAACAACTAGAAGAGCATAATGTCATATGAAATTCTACATAAAACTCTCCTAGTTGGGGAGATTCTGGGCGGAGATATTTGGGCACCTAACGTACGAGAGTTTTATGCAGAATTTCATATGACATTATGCTCTTCTAGTTGTTGTGCTCCATTATTACAATCATATTATCTCTGTTTTTGTATGGAAATTACTTAGGGATCCGCTGCCTAGGTGGAAGTTGGTGGAATTGGGCATAATTCTCTCAAGAGATTATCCTTATCACCACCTCAGTGAAGGTAATATTTTTATCCTATCACTACACTTGATCTATCTATAGGGTGACTAATGAATTCTACTCTATTCTGTTCCCGTGCGGGGTAGGCAGAGGGAACATATCTCCAGGCTTTCCTATCCTAACACACACACACTTCTTGCTTTCCTTACATTGATGCAATTCATCATACACACTCTACAATTCCTTTTACTCAAAATTCGACGTTCCTTGAGAATCTGGTCGACATGGTCAAGCCATATGGTTCCTTGATGGACTAATAAATACCTATTGTTCTTTTCTTTGACACCATGGATCTGCTCTTTTCAATAATGTACGGATTTCAATCCAGCTTTTTGGTCTGCTTAAAAAATACAGTGTTAAACTAAGGAAAATTTCTGATGTTCCCTTAGATTATTGAAGTACCTAATCAAATTATTTTTATCATACTGAGATGTTCCTTAGATATTATGTAGGTACTTTTGATAACTGAACATAAAATACGCGACCTTATTACATTATTGTTTTCTTGTAAACAATAAATGATTAGGTCAGTTTAGGTGTATTAGGATGTTGAATATCTACAAATAGAAGTACAGTATGATGAAGCGATAAAAATACGTTATTATTGTGGAGCATTTGATAGTGTCATCACAACCAAATGTGGAAACTTGCTGTGGAGAACTAGCACAATAATATAATGCTAAGAAATAGTATAGGTGTATGTAACTTAGCATACAGTCACATTATAAGTAATACAAGATTGATGACAGCTGATGTCTCAACTTCTATCCGTCTCCTATCTAGTTGCAGGAACTATGAAAAGTAGGCATTGCTTAGTACAAACTTACGAAATATTTTAGTATTGCTATCTACCTAGGCCTATTTTGTCCGGGATTCCCCACAAAATAAAGTTTACAATTAGGGTTGCCAGATTTCTTACAAGTCAAACATTGGTCAAACTGGGACAATCCCCTCCCGCAAAAAAATGATGACTGAGAAAAAATGTATGAGTGGGGGGCGGGGCAGAGAAAGGCGGAAAATAAATTTATGTTTAAAAAAGTGTGCAACCCGTGACAATCCGGAAAACCGGGACGCCTGGAAATTTTATAGTTACTCGTGTAAGCGAAACTCTAGGGTTGCCAGACTACATCCCGGACATCAGTTATTGCCCGTGCAAGAGCACCTTAATAATAATGTATCCATTGATTAGCTAGTAGGTTAGGTAGGTATAGTGTACTTAATATTTCTATTAAAAATCAAGTCATTAAGATGTACCGCAAGATAATAAAACAAAATATTGGAATAAGTTAAAATATAATAAGTATTTTACCCATTCATTGGAACACTAGGCTATTATCTCATCGGTCGAGGTTGAAGGTCATGGAGTCGAATGTTTACAAGTATAAAGGATAAAAATAACACAAAATAACGATATTTATTATGTCATTGTGTTTATATTCTACTTCAAATTATATTTAGCCACTTAATTTGTTATTCAAGGTTTAATTTTTAGCAATAAGTAAGTAAGTACTGTAAGTAGGTACTTAGATAATTAGGCTCATCCATCGACATAATGGCTCATCTCTATTATTGAAAATATAGTGTGATAAATATATTTATGGTTTTATAATAGGGTATTTTGTCTTATTTATATTTTCGATTTCATAACAGAATAATTTCTGTCGCCAGCACTAGATCTGCGATTAAATTCTTAATACATATAGACGCATCTATTATATTGACAATAATTAAACCTAAATGTATTTTAATTAGAAATAATGAACGGGTTGATACTCTCGTATATTAAAATGATACTCAATGTACTAAACATAACATCGACATATTATACTCAATAATAATAACAAAGTACCCGTAATACTTACACGTACATAATATAAACTTACGTATTTATGTACATGTACTTACTGGTAGGTACTGTAATATTAATTCACTGGTCGTTGACCTGGCAATGCTTTTAATTTTTTGATACAAACGTTTTTAAGCGCCAAAAGGCGCCATGTTGATTCGAGGATATGTGTGAAAGGTTGGATCGGAAGGTAGACATTCGTTAGGATCCAAAATGTCTTCCATGGTGATTGATCGAAATAAGAAGGTTGCACTTGCAATGGATTATGGGAATACAATTTGTTTTGAGTCTAGGAGACAGGCAATTATTGAGATTTTTTTGCAATACTGATCGATTCTTTTTTACATTTTATTCAAAACATCAGTTGCAGATGTAATTTAAATAATAAATAATACAAATTTAATATACTCGGTTATATCCCACTCGTTAATTTCCATTCATCCATACTTACCAATATAATTTTCACCTGTCAAAGTCTGATAAATTAATTGATCATTTCCATACAGCATTAATTTAATGCGTAGGATTATTTCAACGACAATCAAAATACTTGTCAATGAAAATATCTTTCTCAACATTTTTTGCAAGCCTACACATTCGATTCTTATTGGATACAAATAATACGTATTGTAGTAATTTTTATGGTTCTAATTATTTGATAGGCCTTCCGCTGGAAGGTCTACAAGATTGCATCAAGAATATGATATAGAGGCCATATTTAAGTAAAATTTGAACACAATTTATGGTGAAGTATAAAATTTTTGTAAGTATAAAAATTACATATTAAGTACCTAACTTATTTTTTGTGTACTTATCACGAAAAATACGTAAATTAATGGATACCAACATTACAGGAACACATGGGTTTAATATTTTTTTTAATAATCACTCTAATGAATATCATGACTCACAAAAACAGATTAGGTATAGTGTCATTTCCAGTAAGTATAGTTAGTGGTGGATTTCCACCATATTGTCTCAGTATCAGGGCTTGACATTTACGAAGGCTTCGGTATTGTGTATGAAAAAGTAGTAGGTAAGTGAATTTCTAATTTGGTTCAAGACTTACCACAGTGAGAGTTCACTCCGTGAGGAGAGTGAATTATTAGGAGAATAGTATTCATTATGATACAAAATGATGTAATGTAATGTTACGATACAATATAATAAAATGAAATGAAAACAACACGCGTTCCGCTTGACCTTGTAAATTGGTTCAGTTAGTGAACGCTTCGCACTTACATACTCTCCATTATGTTATGGGTTCATATCTCTACATCTCTCCAGCACACCACAATACATTTTATATACTTAATTTATAGTAAGCCTTCCACAGTTCGAGAGAAGAGAGCACAGTGGATGCGGCATTATCTGGAATTCATGCAAGATACAAGAACCAATTCTTCTAGTTTAACTTCAAAAGTTTGTAAAGGTGTATTCACTGTAAGTGTAGGATAGAAAACTGTGTACAGTGTACAATTATACAATCTGTATCGCAATGAATTACTTAACAAAAAAATAGTTTGGAGTTGGGATCCTGGTTTTCTAAAAAATACATAAGAAAACATTCAAGAACAAAACATTCAAGAGTACAAATTACTTAAGTTTAAAATATCCTCAAGATTTACGTAGAGTTAAGGGGTGATTAAAAATAATATAAGGACATAAAAAATGTTATTGTAATACTTAGGTACTATAATGAATGGCTTAATTTTAAATGGAGGACAATAATTAAGTGCAAAATATTGATGTTTCCTACTAAAACAAAGCTATTATTGCATACAGTAAATCTAATTATCTACAGTAGCTAATCCTATTACAGAACTGAATGCTTTTTTATATAATATTTTTTTTTTTTTTAATATTCTAGGTTAGCTTTATTAAATTCAATTATTTCGTAACAGGTTTCCGTAGGTTTCCGAATAATGAGTGGTTTATTGTAATTTGAACCAGTACTCTCGCTATATTGTGATGATAAGATTACAATATGGATAGTGTGGATGTAAAGTGGCATAAGTGAGAATTACTGAAAAGTACTTATTTTGTCATTGAAATGGAATAAAAACTGCAGTATTTGGTAACGACAATGAATACGGTAAGGAAGGTTCCCTAGAATAAGGTAAGGTGCAACTTTACAAATATACAACTATGTAAACACTACACATGAATAAATAAATACGTAAAAAGATCACACTATTATACGTAATTCTATACGCTGCTCTAGTTCAAGATTGCACGTAAGTGTCCAGAAGCAGGCCAAAATTGCTTGTTTTGTGCTCATCGCCAAGGCCAACTCTCGAGATCTTGCTACGATAGCCTGTATCTAAACTACTAAACTGCATAAGGTTGCATACTCCATACGAAACGTTTTTTAACATTTTTTTACAACATAGAATGGTGTGGTGACGACAACATGACGTCTCGTCACACGAGGCCAAATGGCCTTGAACGTCACAGTATTTCGACCAATTACCGTGGATCATCTGGAGTACGTTAGTACGCAACGTTTGTAGTTTGCAAGCCTTAAGCCTGGGTAATCGGGCTTACCCACTGCCACCTTGACATTTCTCTTTTTCTCTAGCCATGATGTAGGATTAATACATAAAACATTATAGGCGAGGTTGCCGTTACCGTCGCTACGTAAATGTATGGAATAACACTAATAACAGTCCCTTAACAACGAGTATGACGGGCCACGTATTATTTTCTGTTACAAGATTTGACAGGAGTGGTGGTCCTATTCGATCATTATGCTATGTTGCCAACTGTTACAGCACGGCTAGAGAACCTACTCTAGGAGGCGGTGGCTCACCATAATGCGTAAAATAATGATAGGTACAATACTTTGTTGTATTAAAATGGCTATTAGATAGCAAACACCCTACTATAATAATGATTATAACGCCGCTCGCTTTTTACTTTGACTTAAGCGACAGAGGGTCAACTTTTCAGGAGAGCGATTTAAAGTTTAAAAAAACAGGAAAACCCTGATAACTTTTTTATTTATGAACCGATTTAAATAAGTTGTATGGGGGTTTTGTTCATGATTTTTTTTCTATTTTTTAGTATATAATGTTTAATAAATATAGTCTCTTTTGTGTGAGTTAGATGGCGCTTAATGCCTTAATGCCTAACCTGATATTTAGTATAATTCGAAATTTATTAATTCAAAACAAGTAAATGACCACTTTCCTTAAAATCATGAAAATTCAAAATGACTAACATGCCATTTGTAATCTTCCTCCAAAAAAACAAAATGACTTACACGTCATTTATATATATTTTCTAATAATTCAAAATGACTAACACGCCATTTTTACTCTTCCTCAAAAATATCAAAATGACTAACACGTCATTTATATATTGTTTCTAATAATTCAAAATGGCTAATAGAACTTTTTATGACAAACTGTATCAAGCAGAATGTCTAAATTAGCGCTGAAAATAAAATCGTTATAATTCAAAGTGATTAATGCAACCATGTTTTCCAAACACTTCCAAGTTAAAATGGCTAACACACAAACTCTTGTATTTTATAAAAAAATTGGTGAGTAATAAAAACTGAAGATCAATGTCTTGGAACTCTACGTATTCATCTTCATATCTGTTTCAAAAAAGAAGGAAAGTAAAAGTTTTCTAAATATATTCTTTATAAATATTTCTTAAATAATATATTCTAAATAGGTATATACGTTCGCGCCCATCGCACACAAAAGCAACACGTGTATTGACAATGAAGTTGTTAGTTGAACGACCGATAATAATATTTTCAAACCTTATAATTCTGTTTCAAACATTTTGTCTTAAACGACGACAGATGTACCAAATATCAGCTATTGTTATAACCGCAAAAATACTAAAGTGCAAATTCAATTATAAACCATTACTAAGAATGATTAAGGCATTACATAAAATTAAAAAGTAACAATCTACTGTGACTAATGGCCATTTTTATTTAATTCAGTATTTAGTAGAAATGACTTAAAAGACATGAAACGACTAATATCCAAAATTCAAAAAGTCTAAACGACAATTTAACATTATTTAGTATCATGTAAATGTGACTAAACGTATGACATGTTTAGATTTAATATTATAAGATTTGACTAAAGTGCATCTGTCTAAATAATTTTGATAAGTCAAAAAAGCTAAAGCGCCACTCGCATTGTTTTATGTGTTTAGTTTGTTTTTCTTATAAACCAAACATTCATGAATTGTGAAAATTTTGCAAAACAAAGCGCCATTCGCGATTTATAAGTTGTAATTTTCGTCGCTTTACCTATTTTTTGAAAGATAAAAGTTGGTTTTTCATTTGACTAAACGACCAAAAAAGCTCTCTGATTGACCTTGAACTTGGACCATTCGACGCAGCTCGTCGAGACGATTCCAATGATATATATAACTCATTTTATACCTAAGTGGCGCTTAAGTCAAAGTAAAAAACGAGCGGCGATAATATTATAGACTCACGATGATACGAATAAAGAATAAAACATGCATAAGTTTTAAATAATAATTAGGTAATTAAATTATTAGCATGCCCCACTTTATTTCACATCCTTCCCATGCTACATACATGTAGTGTTCATTTTATTACACAGTTTGTTGTTGATTGTAAACGCTGGGCATCGTGGCCGCCGCGTCAGGGGGTTGATTAACATGCATTCTCTACGTTAATTACAAAATACAAACTCCTTTTTCTATAAAACAAACATAAAAATGTATTTAATCTAAACTAAAACACATCACTACAGTTTTCTATTACCTACACGATTTCTTTGTTATCTATGGTTCTTCATGCGTTCAATAAGTTTTGTTTACGTGTACCGCGAGGTTCGTAATTATTTTTATTTACATAATGAATCGTTTGCGATACTGCTAAGTTATTAATTTATATAACCCACGAATTTGACCGAGTCGTTTGTATCAATTTGGTGGAATGTATTATTTATTGTGTTTGTGTATTTCAGTTTGATTGTGTTCATTTTCTTTGCATTGGAATGCTGAGTGATTCAAATTGATTGTGTTTCGCGCCAAAACAAAATGTCATAGTGAGTGCAATCAGTGTTTTGAAAACGCGTAAAATAAAATAATTAGAGCAAAAACGGATAGATTTCTGCGTAATTTTATCAACTGAATTGTGTGCATTATGCTGACAATGTTTCGCGTCGTATTTAAAATAATAATAACCTTCAATTATGTTGGTATTTGAAATTCCTACACTATATAACTAAGTTTGACCAGGTGTGTAGTATTTTATGTACTCAACTAATGCATTTCTACAGTGTTGACAGAAAACCGGCAATTTTCTTAATTTTTCTTTTAGTAGGTACACACCTACCTAGACAGGACATTTAAATACACTCTGATGAACGTACGTAGGTACATTACATACCCACTCGTGAACTATCATTAGTGCTGCTCGAGAAATCTAATTTTCCTTCAAAAGCTCAAAGCTGCATTATTAGAGTTTGCGACTCTGAAGCCCATAAGCTGTCGGAATTCCAAGCACCTTCTCTCTTAAAATGTATATTAATTTCTTCTTAATTGATGCTTTTTTGTAATACCTACCCGTAGAAGAGATATTTTCCGTTAAATAAAAATACATATGCATAGGTACTTAGTTACAAGAAAATTGAGTGTCGAATACGTGGAAAAGTTGTACAAAATCACTAAATGAGCACATATATGTATCTCTACGTGAATTATTTAATTTATTTATACAAATATTAAGTAGGTACTTACTTATACTAAATTATGTCAAATGTAAACTTTAAAATAAAAATTAACGTAGATTATCATAAATTATTTAAATCATGCAGTCCCGCCAAAAAAACATCACTTTTTTAGAGAAACTACACAGTTGTTTTGCCTTGGATTCGTGAATATTTCATACATACCTACGACTACGTCATAATTTTATTATGTCTGTAGTCTGTACCTATAGATAATTATGCAATTAACTCAGTTATTGTAATAAAATATCTATACGTATAGTACATAATATCGATGTTTGCACAGTATGTACCGATAAACTTTCGTGCAATACTTTGTTATCAGTACACTAGAACACAGTATTGTATTTTATTGCTGAGTGTAAACGATATCTTTGATGGTACTTAAGTCACAGTAATGTCATAATATATTACAACTTACCGCAAATTTACTCTAAGTAAGCGGCACGCATGCAGAAATCTTATCGTTTCATTCTATAATTAATGTTTTGCTATCTCTATTCCCAAATAATGTGTTCCTCGTGCATTAGAACGAATTCAAAATTTAAATATCGAATTCGAATAATCCATATTGTGTTACCAGAGTGTTAAAAAAATAGTGAGGAAATAGTGTTGTGTTATGTTGTGGAAACTTACGCCCATGCAGTTTAAACAATACAATTGTGACATCATTTTCTTTATAAATTTGTGTATTTAATGTGATCAGTTATCAGCTGTAAGATAATATTTTCATAAACAATGTCTTCTTCGTCTTCATCTCCTATCCAGCGTAAAATTACGTGGGTGGTTGAGGTTGGAGATCCGCCTCCATTGGAAAATACACCGTTTGAGACACACATTCACCAAAATAAATGTAAGTTTGTTATTTATTTGCATAACATCTATTCATTAAATTTTAAATGTAGGTGGACCTCACAGATTAGGACACCACGGTCACAGTAGAAATCATAGCGAATTCTATTTAATTATGACACCTATTATAAGGTGACCGTTTTGCATTATCTTAGTTGTATAAATAATTGATTGTTGGAAAGTTGCTTATTAATAATTGTTAGGTATTTGCATTTGAAGGCATTATTTACAACAATTTTTCCAAGTTTATTGTCTATAATGTTTCCCGCCCATAAGTTTGTAAACTTTCTGCACACTAGCGACATCTACAGAATCTATTTGGAATTAGTACTATTTAGTGTTTACACGTGAAGAAAAAAAATCATATATTTAAGGAATATTTTTCAAATTCTATTCTGTTTTTAGAGACCGTTTATTTCGGTATTTAGGTATTTTTATTATAAAGGTACATAGATACTGAAACAATTTGAAATTCGTGCAAGATTTTGGAGTTTGAATTTTTCTATTATTAATTGTCAATCAGCGCCAGATTTGAGCCCCGTGGCTCCTTCAGGCGTTAATCGTTATTACAAATTGAGCCCCAAATACATCGGTAACCCCATGCTTAAAATTTTCTTACACATGTATGAATAAATTCAACGATTGATTTTTGACGAATTACTATTATTTCCTCAACAGGGTTTTATTTTTTTTTCTTGCTACCCAATAAGTAGACCAGAAGAGTGCGAGGTCTCGGCCCACCACTCGATGGCGTCTGGTGGTGGCGTCTATGAGTCCGTTCAACATAGTAAAATGATTAATTAACATTTTAGAAATATAGATGTTGGAAGGCGACATACCTAAATTATTTTAGGTAGGTATTGGAACTGGATTCTTCTGCATTGTGCAGATAGAAACACATTACAGTTTTTCCTCAACAGAAGCAAGAGGTATCTACATTCACATAATGTAGCTTTATGTGAACTCCCTTTGTGAATGTAGATACCTCTCGCTTCTGACGAGAAAAAAATCTGTAATACCTAATCATTTATTGATGTTGGAAGTTTTCGCTGTGATCCATCAGGTATAATTGTTATTTTCTTGCTTATGTTGATTTTTATGTCTCCCGACATTTCGGTAAATCTTATGTTATCATGGTGACGGTGTTTTTGAACTGTCGATTGTTCTTTTGCCTGGTCCATAAGTTATTTATCATAATAAAGATGCAGATGGTAATTTTCAGACATCGTCTCGTTTCCTACCATCGTTCATCATTATTTTCAGATAGTTCTTAGTTTTTTTTTATTTTACGTTTTATTCGCTTTTATGTTGTTTTATATACAATTTAACGTTCATTTCAAAAACATGTTTTACTAAAAACACAACATGACATTGTATAAAATAAATTATCAAAGGCCTTTATGCATTAATAGCTTCGACATTTCCAAATGCATTATTCACGCTATGGTCAATTTGTCAAGTCGAGCAATGGTCGAGCATATGGGGAATTATTGTCAAAAGTGACGAAATATTTTTCGTAGTATGACAACATTATAAGTTTCAGTTTACTTAGTTATGTTGTCATGCTGTGCGGGTTGTTCAACTTTCGTACTGTCATGTGTATTTCGATATAATTATTGTGTTTTGTGCTGTTAAAACACGTTT
The DNA here is from genome assembly GCA_963576895.1 of Ceraclea dissimilis. NCBI lineage: Eukaryota > Metazoa > Arthropoda > Insecta > Trichoptera > Leptoceridae > Ceraclea > Ceraclea dissimilis. The sequence continues at coordinate 13,992,024 of OY756366.1, read as the reverse complement.
AATTTTAAGAGAAGTGTTGTGTTTAAGATACTATACCTTAAATTTAATGTTTAGTGACAAGTTTGTCTACTTTAAAGTGAAGTTTAGTGTAGTTTTCTATTGGATGGGAGTGGTGTTTTGACATGCCGCGATCTTTTGCACCATCTGATTTTGGAAAGGGTTAAAGTGATCAATCAACTGAATGTGAAGATATTTGTGTTATAAATAAATAATACAACTATGGAGGCATCTTACGTAGGTTAGTAATGTTTGTTTTGTTTAGATTTCTGCAACAGGTTGTGTTTACATTGCACTACCGGTGTATCTACAAACTGTTGCTGTGTTGTGTACAGCCTTCAATTGTTTTGATTGCACAAAACTATTTTCACTTCATTGAATATTCACAACCTTCTGATTTTACAATGCGCATATAAATTGTAGTTGAACAAATATTTTAACACTATCCTTCTTCTAAAGATTTCCCTCAATAGGTATATTGTTTAGTCTTAAAAAAGTTATTTCAAGGACAACAGAAAAATGTCAAGTGGATCAAGGTTTTCTTGATTTACCTATGGTATTTTACAGAATTTTGTAGAAATAAAGTAGTTATTTGAGTACAAGATTTATGTACAGGTTTAAAAGTATGCACTGAATGATTTTTTTAGTGTTATATCCTTATTTATTGCGATTCCTTCCATTATATGTGCCACAATCCTAACCTATTTACCCTTGGAAAAGCTTTGTAAAACAAGTGAAATAATGTTGAAGATTGTGTAGTATCAGAATTTTTTTTCTGCGTTTATGATTATTAAATTCTTATGAGATTCAAATGTAGGAAAGAATGTTTTATTGCCAACATAAGGAAAATGAAATTGTCCACAAGTCCTTTCAATTTTAACTATGTTATATAAGGATGGTCGGCAGACATTGCCTACGGTGATAATAAACCAGTCATTTGGAAGTTTATTATACCTAATTTTTTAATTAATTTATTTAGATTCTTTCTCTCTTTGTATTTCGCCATAATATTCTATAAGACTGTTCAAGTGTTCAGTGTTAAGATGCGTGGATCACTGCTGATACCGTATTTTTCAATAGAGCTACTACTAACACAATCAGGCACTCAACTGACAATTTTGTAATAAATGACCACAGTATCAAATTGTATGAAATTCATTAGCATATTATGAATAGTTGCTTCTGATATGATTTTAATAGAATATTCTCTCCTTATTTGTAACAAAATAGAGACCATTCATATAATGATGAATTTAAATATCTGTTTAATGTTTATGGATAAATCCTGTATTCATAATTGTTGTATTTTATGTTAAATCCTTATCATTATGAATCATAAAACATATGTTTTTACATTACTGCATACTATTTAAAGCTACAGTCTGTCAAGAAGGACATGGTCTTGAATTAATTGAGAAGTACAATTTTATTTGCCAGAAACAATGCCATTTGTATTGAAATTCTGCAAACCTTGCCATGCCTCTATGGTTACTGAAATGCCGAAGCCAGTGATAGTATACAAGCCTACACACACGAATTCCATCCCCACCATAATTGGTGACGTCACCTTGTATCGGTGACAAATACCTTGTCTCGGTGACAAACACTTGAACTACGGAATATTTTTTCCTATACATTTTCTCCCACTCTTGGTGACGTCATTATCGTCAGATATCAGTTGGACCCGGCCTGTATGAACAATATGGCGCCGGCCTCGGAAAGGCTTCAAGTAGCATCTTCATCTAAAACTGCCTACTTCTTTCTTAGCAGACTGTATATTTAACACAAAAAGTGTTTATCGAAATAAACCCAAATACATCTTTGCACCCTTCACAGTAAACTTCAAAAGCTTGTGTCGTGAAGTGGAGTAAGTCAGCATCGGGGATCGAATCCGCGCTTAGATTAGTTTGAATTTCCGAATTGCGATTGCATTTTTTCTTTGATTATCAAAATGCCTCCTCATTCGTAATGAACTAAGCGACTGAACGTAATTATTATTATGTACTTAGTTATATTTAGGAATGATGCTTGTTAAGTATCAAGGTTACATCATTAATTTAGTGTTGCAGTGGGTACCTAATTAATGTTAATAATTTTTTATTAACTTTGCACTACGTCTACAATTATGTCATACAAACTTTACGTGTGATTTCATATTTTTCATCTGTTGTGTCTACATCACAATTAAAGTCCGTATTTTTATCAATTTATTCATCATCCGTACGCTTTGAAACCTTTTACGATGAACTTAGGTTAATACAAAACAGATTGCTTGTAAAACTTATGTGCACAGTTTTCAGCAAAACTGCTTATAATTGTCTTGAAATATACTGTATTTAAATTGTTGATACTGAGACTATTCCACTGCCCTGGTCTTTCCACTGCCGGATACAGGCTTCTTCCAAATGTTGCCATTTCTTTTTGTTACTCGCTTTTCACATCCTCTGTCCATCCGCTACCGACATTACGTTGACTACCCATCTTTTCTGTGGCCTTCTGACACCTCTATTGTTTGGCCATGGTCTTCATTTTATAACTCTGGGTGTCAACCTGCTGTCCTCCTGTCTTGCTATGTGTAATGGGTAACTAGTAGCAGGCGTGATGTTGGCCATACGATAAATAAATAAGTAGCAGGCAGGTATTGAATTATTTGTAGCTAAGTAGGTAAGACTGTTATCTGATACTGCCTATCATGTGTCAATAATACACATATAATGTCTTTAATTACATAATACAGAATCATGCAAGGACAATATCTCTCAACTGCTATATGGAAATTCATACTACCTACTATTACCACCAGCTCTTACGTTCCTCAATGAAAACAGAAAGCTCATAATGCCACGCCTTTCAGAGCTGTTTTCTGCAATAGTTCTTCTACGTTCTAGTTGATATCATTTGCACAATGTAAAATAAAATAAAACTCTTTTTAACCACCTATCGTGACCTGGTATTCTTGACACAAATTCAAATCTCTACCATTGTGTCTAAAAAGGATCTGGGCTTGTTGTATATAATGCACAGGTTCATATTGTGTGCACTCGTACATACTTCTCAGTAAGTTTAATACTTGGGGACAATACGTGGTTGCATTCTGAATTTCACCTTAAAAACTAATGTACCTTTACAATGAATTATGATTGCATAACTCTTTAGGAGTGAGTCATACATAAATCAAATGAAAAACAATTTAATGATCAATATAACAACAAAAAATAAATGCAATGAATATTTTTAAAACAACAGAGTTTTTCATATCAAATTTACAACAAACAAACATCGTTACAAAAACAGCATTATCAAATTGTAAGTATTGCAGTCGAAGAATATACATAATTACATACCGAAGAACCATATTGCAATATTATACATACAAATGGTTAAATTCAGGGTTTATTTTCTTTTCTTCTTTGTCCTGCCCTTCTATCCCGGTTCACCCAGGGTCGGGCCTCCTGTCCTGGGTTGTCACTGTTGGGATTCCCTGCGCCGCCAGCCCCTTTTCAACATTGGACCACCATGTTTTATTTTCTACTGGTGGTTAATGAAATAGGGATTTTTTGAGATATATTTTGGATACTTTTTTTACTTACACACCTACTATTATTTTTATTGTTTGTATGTATGCTTTGAATGTTTTAATTAAATCTGTAAGTGCAAGTTACATGCCTACATATATTAATGATGCAAATATGTATATTGGTAGGCTAAAGTTCATTTTTTTTTTTTTTTTTTTTTTTTTTTTTTATTCAAAACATGTGTTATTACAATAAATAGACAGATTAAATTTGTGTTTGAGGATACAGATCTTAAAACTATATATAATAACGTTTTACCCCCCCTTATAAAGTAAAACTTGTGTTAATTTATATACTTATCTTAATCATTGTACTTGCCTCTGGGAAAGTCCATTTCTGTGCCATGCCACAATTTTAATTAGGTATATTCATAATAGTATACACCGCTGGTATGATATTTTTTAATCTGGGTAATTTAAAAAACCCCTATTCTCACCTTAGAATCCTTAGATACACTCTTTAGAAAAAGCATGTCTTCATTCTGACTGTCATATGAGACAATATCGTATTGTCTTAGAATTAGAGAAGTATTGTCAGTTCTTCTAATTAAACTACTGTTGACATCCTATTGTATGTACTACTATAACTCAAATGAAACGTTGAAGCGTGTATTGTATGGTGTGTGTTAGATCTACATAGATTCACGTATAATGTCTCATATAATAATAGACTTGTACATGTACAATACCTGTACGTGTACATCTGTATAGAGTGTAAACATACTCGACCTCAACCTGTGATACACCTGTGAATGATGAATGAGTTCATATCAATTAAAACTATTTTTTATTCATTCACAACTCACAGTAGTACACCACACTATTAGTATTACCTGTCTAAAACTTCCGCTACGTCGAACAATGCATACAAACGGAGATATGTATCTTTACTTTTATTTCAGGTTTCGATATGAACTTCGTTATTCAAACGAAATTATCGTGAAAAATTGTAGTTTGTTTTATGCAAACTAATTAATGCAAATTGTTCTACGTCATTTCAATACACGATACGAAACAGCTGTAATGACTCCATAATGTACATGTACCTACTGTTTTCTTAGTTTAATAGTGTCATTTCGTGTTTGGGCATTTCAGTCAGGCAAGCTGTTCTTGAAAATCTTCCCAAAAGAGTTACACTGAAAATAATTATTGTTTCATTTTAATCTGCCTTTAATTTGTTTTGTGTTGAAAAGAGTGGTTCTTTGTAGAAGGCATCCTTTCAACCTGCATTAGTCAAACCCTAATAATAGAATATGTGAAAGCCATTAGATCGAAGCAGATACATAAGTGATTATATGTAGCACAAAGAGAGAATACTCGCAGTCATCGGTTAATTACTAATAATGGACATAGAAACTTAACGTTAATAAGTGGTAATTGAGCGGTACAATTTAAATAACACTTATCTCTATTACTTAATTAAGGATGACTCAAATTTCAATTCTCTAATACATACTCATAGGCCTAGCCTAGCCACTAGGCTAGATAAAATAGAAGAAAATTTATGATCGAAACTTGTGAAATGATGATAAATAAATTCATTAGAACCTTGCGTGACTATTGTAGCGTTAAATAATTTAATTAAAATGATATAACACATATCGAAACTATTAGTAAAGAATGTGAATACTGAAAACCTTGCGATTTTTTCTCAGTTTCTGTTTTGTCAGAACGCTTTACTTTTGTAAGGTGGAAAAGTCGAAATTCGGATTCAGCACCCTCAAAAATATAAGGAACCATCTAGAAAAAAACTCCTTAAGTTTTTTCATAGATGTGCCACCAAATTTTCCTCACTTACTGGACAACATGCAATACATATTCCGTAATATATATTTTCAGTTGATGTAAGAGATGCATAAGGTTTCCCGGATTTGCCAAGTGAAAAGAGTTTGATTATGTTTCTTCCGATATTATGCTGTGTCTTCTCGATATAATTCTCAGTTTAAATGACATAATATTAGATTATTTGTTGCATAATTGTGTAAAATCTTTGCTATCTGTAATTATTATTAAATTACCTACAAACATTTGTACAATGATAATAATGTTATTTCGAGACTTGTAAGGACGTTCAGGTATGAATGGATGATAAAACAATTTTACATCAGATGTCGTCAAATGCAAACCGGTTTTTGAAGAATATCTTATTTTTACCAATAATACCTTGTCGGTTGTACTGTGCTGTATTCAGATCATTAGCAGTGCTAGAAATAATATGTAATCTCGCACAATTATGGTACATAGTACATTCTGTACTTACTATGTAGAAACCTCCTTGACACTATGACCACACTGCTGTGTGACTGCATCAATAAATCTTGTTTGCTAGGTTTAATATTGTAGTACTACAATGTATAAGGCATGCACTACGATTATCTTCCAAGGACACTGGCTACATCTACGAAAGTGTTTGGCATTGTTACATTGCCGTGTAATCCACTAGCAAATCATAAGTTCCTCAGCCAAATAATTTAGTCAGTTTAGAATTCAAGAAGACATTAACAAGTCCAAAGCATTGACTTATTCTGTTATGGAAACTGTTTTTGCGTTAAGCACGTTTCAAGTGTATCGAAGTTGAGTAATATTGTAAGTATTTGTTCGTCTTTTTTTGCATATGGAAGTTTTTTTATGATTGTGATAAGGCTCATGTGATTCTGTGTCCACATTAATTTAAATTCTTTACGCATCACCATTTGCGACATTTTTATTTGCCCTATAAAGTTTGATAAACGATAGTCTTTTTAGTACGAATAGCCAGGAATGTTGAAAGACGTATCCCACAATGATGGGCAAATTTAGAAAGACATGGGACTACATTTGGAGAATAAAAAGCAGAGTAGGTAAATAATGTAAAAAAATTGGTGGTATTATTTAGGAATCTTGGGAAATTCTCCGTCTAGATATGAGTACGGACAATATGTACAACTGTACATTTATTACTCTTCTAAATAAACACAGATTGTCTACAGAACCCAAATATATTCTGACGAATAATTAAATATTACTATTTGTATTTATTAAATACATATGAAATCACGAAACGTGTTCCGGCTGTTGAAATGTTTATAAATAATATACAATGACTATAAACATATTTTTATGAAGCAAACCAAACAACATTTCTTACATGGACTGACAGCCATCACAGCAAATTAATTTATTGATTGTTATTTTTGCAACCGTTGGATGTGAACTTTATAACATTACATAGTCCGGCTTTCATTTAAATAATAACTTTATCATATAATTATTTGAAGTCTTTTATACCGTTAGTTCTCAGTCGTATTATAAATGTTTTTTAATTAAGCAAATCGTTTAATCGCTTTTAATCGTTTTTCAAGTAAGAGATATTTCAATTTATTAAAGTTAATGAAGCTATAAGTACTTGTTAGTTTATCACTTTATCCGCGACCTCTTTGTTGCTTCTTAATTTTCCCATCATTTACATATTTTTAATGTGTAAACTTGATAGATCAGTAGTACAAAAGGGATTGTTGTTTTTAATTAAAAATGGTTCAAAAGAGATATTACCGATTTTTGGTTAACGTGAATCTCTATAGTTTCTCCACGTGTAGTCGAATACCTATAAACTTCTAGTTGTGGTATTTTTCAATGGACGTACAATGAAAGAGAAAGAGCTGAACCATAATGAAATGAGATATTGACTAGATGAGCAGATTGCCCCTGCATACATTAAACCGGCATCGGCATTCCTACTATTTGATGCGGTTTGAAGGGTGACGAGCCTCGTCATTGTCATTTGCATTAAAAATAGTTGTAAAAATACAAATCCTTAAAAAAAATAACTACCCTCGTACTATTTTTATGTATCCTGTCTTTGGTGAATATATTCTTTTATTAATACGACACCTCTCGCTTGGATCGTGAGACGAATTCATTTATGGTTATGAAATTGTTGCCATCTCTCAAGAAATAATTAATCTGACCCCGACTTCTTATTGACTGAAAGGTCAAACCTTCTTCTTCATAATAACTACAGCTCATAACATCATCTTATAATATTGAAGGTGTCATCCAATTATAATAAAACCAATCATATACCTGGAATAACAGTACTGTATACTTAAGGCTTTTGGAAAAGCAAAACAAAATTCGCAAATGGGTGGGGCTATGACAAAAATTCCCCTCGAACCCCTTCACACCGCACCAAAGGAACGCCCCTTTTCTATTGTCTAAGGTCCTAAGTTTTTTTTGTATAGAAATTACCTGTGCTTAGTAAGTGTTGTCGGTATTCTGACAATAGATAATATTGTAGACAATAGATCTGTAGACACTGCAGCGCAGCGGTCAGGTAATGTACAATCTTTACAAAATTCGGAAATAAATAACAAGTCACATTTTTTAAATTTTATAATATTCGTGCTGAACTACTTCACAGTTCACACTATGAATTTTTAGAATACTAGGTACTAATAGATAATTATATTTTACAGGATAGAAATTATTAGGTATCGAATCACAATACCTATTACCTGCATACCTAGGTATCTATTTTTATTAGTCGCTTGGAATACCTAATTTCATGTATCACTCGAGCTCGGGTGCTTTGTCCGAAGAGAGAGAGAGAGTACGTATTTAGATATGTAATTAGTACTTCAGTTACAAGATGCCCAGCTCAAAACCTAGGTATAAATTAGTAAAAATAATACTTATCATATCACTCAGTTTGCTAAGAGATAAGTGTAAGTACAATGTGAAAATAGAACATACCTATCAGTGATAGGTATGATAGGCTATCACTTAATGATCTGCACGTCTCATAATGAATATAGACATCTCCAAAATAATAATAATTATTAATTAGTATAAGCTAAAATAATGAATTCATAATAGTATTTACCAAATTAAAGGACCTATTATTATTATATTATTATCTACCCTATAGAAAGTATTATTACCTAGATTAGAAAACAACAAAAAGTATTTACAACTATAGGCAATAAATGGATATATTACAACAATGGAGATAATTGGTAATATAATAGGATTTGCAACACCTCTGAAGTATTTTACCATCCATAAATCACATAGCTAGCAATAACAATAAGAATATTTTACAGTTCCTAATACTATTATGTTAATTATGTATACTACAAAAATACTTGATACCTACTATGACTAGGTAGGTACACAATTTACCTACATATAAGTATTCCATTACATAATACTCGTATTTTCCAAGTCATGTAGGTATGTAACGCTTGCCCATTGGAAAATTTTGCAAGTTCCATGAATATGTATGTAAATTTAAAGCAGCGACGCCTTTGTCGGTAGCTAGACATTTTCGTCGTGTTTCACATTTTTAAAATTTTATGAATGAAAAATTTTAATTATCGAATAGTACCGTACCTACTAATGAAATTATGAATGAAAATAGTTTTGAAATATTTCTTTAGTGGAAATAATCAAGTAAGTACCATACCTGCTGAGTCAGTCAGATATACATATAACTAGAGACTGGAAAATTTCGCGATCGCGATAAAACGAATTTATTCGCGAATTTCGTGCTTTTTACGCGAATAACGCGAATTTCGTGTTCTTTACACATATAATGCGAATTTCGGCATTCTTTTACAGGAATAACGCGAATTTTCGCATACTTGACGCGAATTTTGACCTTCATTTTGGAAAACATCGTGATTGAAACATTATCAAAAGGAATGTGGCTTTGAAAAAATCTTGCAAAAGGGGATTTTTTTGTTTTATTCAAATATTGTTGTTTTATTTTATTGTTTCAGGGATTTTTGTATGAAATATTGTTTACGACCAACTTTTTTTATATTCTTGTATTAAAACCTGCAAAATTGACCACTTTAATGACATAAATGTATGAAAAATAACACCACATTTTGCCAAAACTATGAAAAATAACACTCCTTTTTGCAAAAAATAACACCACATTTCTCGAAAAATAACACCGATTTTTTCCAGTCCCTACATATAACATATAACACGATTTACTTTTGTATGGTTCATCAGGAAACTTTTACACATATACATCCATACATCCGTAGCTGGTTACTCCCAATTGGGAAGGCCGTGGTGATACAGATGGATAGAATAAAATATATTGAACCTAACAATATTTTAAGCCCCATAACAATAATGTGTTTAGTTGAATCTTGAGTGTAGATACATTACTAAGTCGAATGACGCGATATTTATCTAGTAATTGGCTTTCTTTACTTTTGAAAATGAAAGAAAATTTCAAATAATAATTATTTCCCTAAATCCATTACAGGCAGGTAGGTCCGTTAGATGTGCCTACCTACTCACAATAGGTACCTACACTACCTACCTACTTGCTAATTCCTAATTAGTAATTATACCACATAATGTATACCTACCATACCTATGTACCTACTGCGTGAAATAAATAAAAAAATCTTTGAAAGTCCATAATACATCATATTTATCTATGAAGGAGATTTTATTCCAAGAACTTCATTAGTCATGATGTCACAACACAGTAATGACAAAACAAATAAAAATATTTTGGCTTTGAAAATCTTATTATGACTATAGGTAGGTAGGTACTTATTATTTTTAATATCCATAATTATATTTTATGTTATAATAAAATCATTAATTAATCTGCTACCGAACACGCCTTTCATAAATTCGAGAAGGCAGCTAATCAAATTATATAAAAAGTACGAAATTATTTAGAGAACATTTTCTCCAAAATACAAAAAAAAAACATGTTGCAGTTCCACGTCTGATCACCTCGAGAGCACACTCGAGAATGAAGGCGTATCCGTAGATGTAAATGGAAGCTTTGAAAACTATTATATGAGAACGTATGCTGTTAAGGAATATAATCCCGTACGCCCGAGTCCAGTATATTTCAATAAAGCTTCTTTAGAATTACGCAAAATACGGTTTATTTGATTTTACACGAAAAGTAAAAACATTACGCAAAAACGAAAACGATAACTTATTAGAATTATAAATTACCTTTATTTTAAAAAAAGAACCATGCTTCTAAACCTCATAGGTTTTGAGTTATTTCCGATTAAACTAAAAAAACAAGTATTTTTATATATTTTTTTGCGGAAAAGGTACGAAAAATAAAAAAAATATAATACGACGTCTGTTTAGCTAGATAATTAAGGAATAATATATATTTTTTTTAAAGATCTAACTTTTAAGAGGACGGCGCAGTATGCCTCCGAAAAATACCAAAAATACGAAGTTGGCCAATCCTAACACCTTAATGGATAAACGGCTTTAAAGCCTTACTCTAAAAACTTACTCCTACCTGTGTATTACAATATTTAGTCGTTTTTTATATTCGCATTCTTAATTAGTATTCAATAGATGTTTCGAACTAATGTGCGGTTAATTAAAGTAATCCACATAATGATGTATATACGAATTAATCAACTACGGTTTTTAACGTCAATCGTTTCACCTCGTTAAGTAATTTCTTCCATGGGTATGGTTATTATTACTTCATCTTCTGTTAGGTCCTTCAGACATTGGTGAAATCCTCCCTGGTCCGAAACAGCTTACTATTGTATCAAATGCCTATCCACCCTTGAACGATGCGGAGCCGTGGGATCTGATGTTATCCTATCTCTCGACGTCCCTCTGATTTGTCCATCTTAATGAACTGTGGAAGCCAAGTACTTTCCTTTTAAGTGATCGACCTTCTTGAATGTTCAACAAACTGAGTTCAGCGTATGCTTAATACTTTTTAACTTCATGCTAGTATAACAAGAATTTATTTATTTATTTATTTTATTTATTTATTTTTATTTTTTATAACACAACAGCTTGTAACATTTATAATATATACAGAGATAATAAAATACTTAAAGCCTATTATAGTGTTACCTTATTAATATATATAATTAGTTAAGTAAAGTGATTCATATAAATGTAATTATCGATTAATAATCAATAGTGAGCATTGGGAAGGGGATGAGGATAGGAGAGAGGGAGGGTTACAATCTTATATATAAAAAAAAAATATAATATGTGTTCTTATAATAAACCAAACGTATTTATAAAAAATATTTAAAACTAATAATTTGCAATCTACTTTCAATAATATACTATATATTAGGTATTTTATGTGTAGGTAGTTCAATGTTATTTATTTTCATTTTTATTTTTATAGGGGTGATGTGTGTAAGATTTTATTGACCGAGTTGATGAATGTGTTTTTAGTTGTGTTGAAGATATCTAAATTATTGAAGGAAGTGTTATATGTTTCGTAAATTCTATAATATATAATGTAATGTCTAATATATAATGTATTCATTGATATTTCCTTGCCATTGTACTATTACTACGCGTACGTATTTTGGTTCCCAATACAAATTATCGTATTGCATAGGTAACCTTACTAATATTGTAATTTGTATTCAGACCTCATACTCCTCAGTCATTTGCATGTTCAATAAGGCTCTGTAGGATGTTGTGTGTGTCTCCCGATAACAACGCATTTATGTGTGTAGATACGCTCTTTATATCCAACTCCAATCTATTATTAGTTGTCTATGGAGTTAGTATGTGGAAAGCTATTCGTAGCTACAGGTATTTCCTCATTTACCTTAGTAGAAATGCCTGCTTTTCCCTATATTACAATTTTATGACGTGATAAACGTGTAGGTACAAAGTAATTTGTCAACCTGTTTGTTAATTAATTATTCAACGAATTTTGCCGGCTACAACGCAATCCTTTCGCTTGTTTTTCTCTTTACGTCAGTCGTCAATCATTAAATCTTTTCTCCATCTACGTGAGTCGTTGCTATCACTATGTTCGCCATGGTCTTGACTAGGCTCTCTTTTATTTTGCTCATTACTTGCCTTTAAAAATCTAATCCGCGTTTTTGAGTCAGGGTATTCTTACATATTTAGGCTGATTCGACCTGAATAGACGAGATATTGGAGGGTTTCAAATTATTGGGCATTATTGGTGCTAATTTAAAAATTTTAAAGTAAGTTTGATCTGTCTTATGAATGTGTAAAAACTCTGCTTTGATTATTTTATCTTAGCCCGTAAACTGGCTGCGTAAGATATTTAGCAATAGTATTCTTGAATTGATCAGTCAAGTTACGCATTGAAGTAAAGTTATGAGGTAGATGTGTTGCCGCTGTTGTATCAATAAAGTCAACTTTTCTTGTCCTTATATGGGTTATAATAATATCGCCTACTATATTACTGCCGAGTGCCTACCCAGAAGTCATATGAAGAAATACAATGTGACATCGATGCTATTAGGGAATTATCACTGGTGATTTGTTGCTAGTAAAAGTGACAAACATATTCATCTTCTCAACAACTCCCAGTGGCAATGTTTTCTAGAATTCCCGCAACAGCAGCATAAAGTAACAAATCTTCTCTAAAGCGCAGCGTAGACAAGTTGGACTATTATTTTTCCTTTGCATTGAAGTAAAGTTATGTATGAGGTATGAGGGTGCGAATTTTCTGACAATCAATTTACTGTTTGATTTGCTTCAAGTCACTACTGGGCAATCTACGATCGATGAAGTTAAAGATAGTCGTTCGGTCTTCGTGAATACCCTTCTTTGTCATACGGTCAAAAGTTTATGTGACTTTATAAAAAAAATTACACAATTCCCTATTGAGCTGTTGATTCAATGAATGCGATGATATGTTACCGTCATTGTGTTATGAATGAAAGGAGTTTTCTGTTACGTTTTGATAAATATCTTTTCCTAACGAATATGACCATTGACCATTGAGTAGGTGGACTATAATATTTGTAAAGTTTATCTTTACGATTATTCATTAAATTTTAAAAAAACCTCCAGTAATGCTTTTCCATCTCTTAAAGTGGGAAGGCTATTAAATGGATCGTGTCTCTTAACCCCTGTTTCCTTTCGAGCAGAATTTGTTTCTTCTTTATTTATATTTTAAAACATTTCAAACCTGCAGGTACGGATTCAACATTGATAAATTTAATAACTGCTTTTGATTAGGTATTAATTTTCTTTATAGTACTATTGATAGTACCGTTGTTGGTTCGTGCAATAGCATGTATGAGATTTATTTAATTAGGTTTGATTGATTTATATTATCGCCGATTGAAGAGTAACAGTAATTAGAAAGATAGTGGCATGTAATGAAATGAAGTTAAGAGTTGTCTCAGATTTAGATTCGAAATTCTTTCTGGTTTATCTTGTTGAAGTAGAAGATAAATGTCTCCACTTTATAACTCCGAAACAAATTCACTTCTCTGTAGAATTAACGTTCAATTAAAATTAACCAGGTATTAATTGTTTCCTTCCCTGTATAGACGAGCTCAGCTAAGTCTAAGATGTTACCTATGTTATGCATTGTGAAATAGAAATAGCGCCTGTTCAGAATGGCACAACACAACAACGTAATATTATGTTAATGAATAATGAACAAGACGTCTTCACAGCGTCGTACATATATTTTACTACATATTGCTTACCTTGCATTACAACTAGTATTTATTATTGACTTAGTATGGAGTGTTCACTACTGTACTTACTGTGATGTATGATGTGGTGTTATGTAGCGGGAGCAATAAAATCTCGCTTTCTCCAATCATATTTAATATCAGCACAATCGTTTTGTTGACTACATCTTGTACAGTAAGAATATCCACCAGCACTACTGGGTATCTATCTTTGACATCAGTATCTTTTTCAATATCCTTTGATATGTGTTGTCATTAGGGATTGGCCTGCTTAGCTTCGGCCTGCAATTACGGTATTCTATTACGTTATCGCGTTTGAGTAATTGAGGATTATACTTCTCTGTAGTTATTGAGACGAGACTTACCCCTAATCTCCTGGGCTGGAGTATTCTAGATATGCCTTCTTATTTTCAATGGTGATAAAAAATATCTGTTGTTCATTCCAGTTAAGGATATCTGTATTGTGAAATGACCATATAGAATCAGATACTTAGATTCTTGTTTTTTTTTTTTTTTTAGCAAACTCCATTACATTTCCTGTATATTTGAAGACGGTTTTTTGCGTATTCGGTATCTTCACTGGCGCCATAAATAAAGCTACGCGATATTAGTATGGAATTGCTGGACGATTTATCTTCTTAAATAACTAGGCAACATATCAAAGCTTTACCATTCAGACCCGGTGTCGCGCATTTTCATTCATGCACTTGTCGATCTGGTCTGGTAACTTTGATGCTTAGGTATATTTACAAGCGTACCTACGTATTTACCTACCTCTGTGTATTGTGTATGGTTAATGGTTGTTGTGCCAATGCAGCTTTAACCATGCGGTTACCTTATGTAACACTTCCCATTTCGCAAACAATGACGAGAGGTCGTATCTGTTATCGAACACAAATTACTGTACACATTTGTAGATGTATTGTTACCATTATTTTGTATTGCACCCGTTATATACACAAAAATATCCGTTTTTTTTTTGAGATCCAATTATACTGATTCTTTAACCGTTTACTTTTGTGACTAACACAAATTTGTTATTACTTCAATAAGATTCTCTTCTGATGCCGCTTGTCTTCAGCCTGTACAATCTTTGTATTTTCTGATTTAATTAATTGATAGTTATATGAGAGATAATTATCTGTGATTGGTAATGTGGATCGATGGTCTATAATAAATTATTGATAATAAAACTTAGTGTTTATGCATTATGCAATTCTCATAAACATTCGCCAATTATGTTACGCGTTTATTTCTCCGCCAGTTATTCCGAATGGTGCGCTTAAGTTATTATTATTAGATTATGTATTATCTTCATGCATTATGATTGATTTATTCTGAAGGATTGATAGATATCTCTCAAGCACGTGCGATAGTCAGTGAGTATAATCATCGGTTCTCTGTCAGTCAGCTATGTTGAGTGTTACCAGTGCAATAAAAAACCAGAATAATGGATCAAAACCGGAAAAGGAACGCAAGAATCGAACTTTATACCTATTTTATATTAATATTGATGTTGTATTGTGGCGTTTCTCCTACCAGTACTCGATGGGTGATGTTCGCTGGACTCCCAATGGGGAGGAAGATTCTGTTATTAAAAACTTACATGGAAGTTTATTGAACTTCTGCACAATACATTGTGTATAGTTGTTTTATTGTTGTTAATGATCTTGTAATATTTATCGTAGATGATATATTGTATGTCTCGCCTCTCTGTAGCAGTAATTGTGCATTATTTATCACAAGACCTTTAAAAATAGCGTTTACTGCATAGGTTCATTATTAGCGATATTACATTATTTATTCATAGATTTAGATCAGTGCTTTCGGCAGTACAAACTACGGGTATATAATTTGACTTAAGTATGAAATAAATTCGTCGCAATCAATTTATCATTCTTTTTAAACCCGTATTTTAGTATCATAAAGTATCTACATTAGATTACTTACAATATTTCAATACCAACAATTTGTCTTAGTATAATAACAGAGAATGCACCCGCAGCGGAATCATGTTATTATGATCTATATGTTCCTAAATTTTGTCTATTAATCTCGTGTAAATTTCTCCTAAAGACGTGTGTTATAAATTTTATTAGACATAGACCGGCGATGTACGTGCGACGATTAATTGTGTTTTTATATTATAACTATGCCCAATAAATTTCACCAAGTGTTAATATTATGAGTTGCTTAACACTCAACCTACGCTGAATCTATCTTGTTCCCATTCACTACTTTCTTACCTTTATTGTACTCTTCATTGGTTATTATAACATTGTTTATTCGTATTGTGGAGTCGGGCTCGTTCTCGTGGGCGATGTAGGTCTGAAATACAACCATATTTATACTTATTCAGAATGGAGTGCCTCAGGGTTCCCAAAAAGGGCCGATGTCTATTAATTAAGTATTTACATGTTTAATCCACTAACGTATGAATTTTATGTGAAATGTTTATGTCATGCAGTTACTAACGACGCGACGTATACCTACATATATTTCAAACGTCAGTCGCTGATGTCGATCGGAAATTTGATCGTTAGATTTAAATGTTGTAAATTCAAGTTTCATTCATTTGCTATCAACGTCATTCCTTCATGTTTTTGATTGTCTCTGAATTGTAATGTGTGTGTGAAAATAAAACGACTTTTTATTTCCTCGTTGGTATTTCGTAAGATTCCTTTAATATTTCTAGTAAAAGGAAGCACGGGAAGCACCCCTAAAATCAGTTTCAATACATGGAAGTAATCTTAAACAACAAATTGTTCCTATATAGTGTCGAATCCTCTATCTTAGTATCTTTGCCCACGAACTGTTGATAAGTTTGTATTGTGTAATACCGTTGATCTAGCGTCAAGTATAAATAAATAGTAGTATTAGTGGGAATTACGTTTTGTCGTGATTCATGGACTCGTGGTTTACTCTCATCATCTCTAGTAGACTCGGGATAGACCATAGACTGTCCGATGCAATCAATTGTAAAAAGATTCCAATTTCCAATCGCACTAAACAATAGACAATAGTAATACATAATATCTATCGAAAGCGGTGATGTTCTAATGGATGATCATTTCTAATTTCTAACACATCGACAATTATTTAATTTATTACCCTTTGTCTTTGGATATTTAAAAGAAACTTTGTATCTTTACGGTACCTTAATCTGAATGTAGGTTTTAGTCGTAGGTATATATTAGAAACAATACTTATTACCATATCTATTGTAAGTTGTAAGTACATATTGAAATACAATTTACATTTTTATGACTATAATTTTATCAAACGTTTCAGTGTCATTATTTCTAAACCTTGGATATTCGATAGTTTCCTTTTTAATTTTGGAGAGATGGTGATCCTGGCTGGTGCATGTTGGAGAATAGTAACTGGCCAAAAACTGCACTGTATCACGACGCGACGTTTGGGATTCGAGGAGTCGTTTGGGGAGACCTTGATATTATCATTTTTCTATGACATATATGTTATAAGAATGTTAGAATGACATTGGAAGTGCTAATACAACCCTGCACACAATCGTCCCGAAGCTTTGTGACTTCTGTATGTTAACTTAAGGAACAGTGAAAAGCAAAGTATTACTACTAGTAATATAAATTCTGATATCGATTGATCTGGCTAGTCATTTAGGTACATTACAGTAGTTAGTTATAAAGTGTATCGAAATCAAATTGGAAACAATGAGTGCATTTTTATATAAAGCCGTATCGAATCAATATCCATTAATATCGGTAATGGTAGCCGAGTAATTAATGGTGAATTAAACTGTTATTATTTTATAGAACGTTAGTCGCGTGTTACGATTACATTCAGAAGAACTAATAGAGTAATATGGTATTGATTGATTTTAATTCATATCGCCCACATGATATCAAATGTATAAAATTCTTAGTGAATGAATGTCCGTTCTGCTGTAAAAATTCAACAGATGAAATTGAGATTTTTGGATAGAGATTGTTCTGTTTTCCTTTATTACATTTACCAAGTAGCATTTGTGCCCGGCGGACCTCCGCCTGGATTTTAGGTTTAATCCAACCTCTGATGTATACAAGCTGTTTTGTAATTAAAGTCAATTTGTTCTTTAACCGTAATAGGGATTTGATTTTTTAATGGCGTACATGTTATGATATACCCAAGATTCTGCACTATTATCACCCAAAATATGGAGTCTGAGAGTTCTCCCGTGTAAAACTGATTTCTGGACTTAGGGGATTTAGTACTAAAACATGGTGCTTTATTTTCAATAAATTAGGTACATATTTAGCCTATAAGACCTTATTGAATAATTTTTGTTATGTGTCTCCAAATATATCGAATGATACCGCGAGCGCAGTGCAATAGAAATGCAGGTTCTATTACCCCAGTTAGTAGTATCGCCCTTTAGCGGGTCTTTTCAAACACTAGTAAGTATAAAATAAAATAATTATTAGTGTAAATGGTACATGAGATACTAAACTACGATTTATTTATAAACTTAGTCATGTGGGTGTTATACTATGGACCAGAGAATGGAAATACGTGTACTAGGTACTTGATTTACGATTGTTTATTTTTAAGGATGATTGCTATATTCAAAAGTTGCGTTTGTTGTACACAATCTCATTAAAAATAATAGTTTTTAGGCAACTAGAATTATTATGATGTGTACTTCGTGAGATAAGAAGATAAAAGGAATAGGTTGATGTCAGCAAAGCAAAGTTGTGTTGACGGTATTATTACTATCGCTGGAAAAAGATGAGCATGAAAGGGAATTTCATGTTATACATTACTTTTTACTGCTTCACACACCTTTGGGATGCAAAGAAATTGACTTTCATGTTCTATTTCCACAAGTTATCCCATTGTTCTAGCAATTAGGTTTAACCTGATCTTCTTCTTCGTATCGTGTCGGCCAGCACTCATTAGAACCCCCTCCGCTCCCAGAAAGCTCTCTTGCGTCATCGTCCAAGAAAGGACGTATACAAAATGAGGACTAGAATGAATAATCACCTTCGGCAAGGCACCCGATCACAAGTGAATAACATATCTTCTGGTTATACATAGAGTTTATCAGGAAATACTCCCCTTAACATTAGTGTTATCAAAATGGTCTCATACTTTATTCAGTGTTATTCTGTTCCTTATCATAACTTTCTACCCACGGTTTAGACTCTAGATATTCTTGTACATACAATCATACATAGATTATTATAAGTACTCCAATGTTTACATTTAGTGTATTACTATGTCTCCACGCGTTTTTATTACAACTTGTGTGTACTTAACATGTCTGAGTTAAGCAGTATTATTTTCCTACATACTCGTAATTTGTTGAGTCACATTATAAATTCAAGTTCAACGTAGGTAATTCACAATTCTATCAATCGTAAGATTTTTTCTGGCAATTCGAGGTTATGTTATCGTAGAGTTTTTTCTGTTTTAATCGTGTGTATCTATAAGTCAAAGGTTTTACACTCCTTTTAGTTTCTATTTGTCGCATGTAAAGTGCATCGTCGTGAAAATCTTCAGCATCTATTTGCGATCTACTGTTGTTGGTCGACGTTTCGTTCAGTGATTAAGCAACAAGCAAATTAGTATCAAAAATTACATAGGTAAATACCTCCAATCTACATTCTTACGATATGTTAGATTAGAGTTGATTTGTCTTAGTAAATTATTAATACCTACCTCCAAATGAAGCGTATCGTAAGCACCTATTGTTAAACACATAATTGCAACTTGCAATACATGTGACATTGATACATCTACTAGGTAATTTTGTTAGGTATCTACACTACATACGTCCTTGCGGTCGACCGATTGGGTATATTAAAGACTTGATAAAACATTTCATGAAAAACATTCAAACTGCTTCCCAAGATGTTACAGAACTCTTATGTTTTTGACATATGAGGCATCGAGTTTTAGAATACTGGTTTTACTTATTTTAGTGAAAAATCGTGTCTATTGCACAAGATGAGCGATGACTAATAAATATACGAGAGACGTTAGGTTAGGACGTCCTATGAACTCTGGCACCAATAATGAAAATCTCTACGAGTATTTAGGTTGTTTTGAGATAATTGTGTGGGGTCCAGAGACAGATGTGCGAGTCCATTATCTTATGGATGCCCAACACGATGCATGTGTACTGTGTATACAAGGAAATGAAATGAAATGAAATGAAATGAAATGAAATGAAATATTATTTATTTTCCAACTCATGCCATTTATACAATACAACAATAAATAAATCAAACTATATATAGAATATACAATTTCCAAACAAATGTATCGTATGACCTGGAAAATTACACTGCCTCACTAGACTGGGTCTGTTCTGAGGCAGCGGTCTCCATGTTAGTTTTTCACATTACAATTTCCTAATATTCTACATAGAGAGTCAATACAAATAATAGGAAGGAATATTCATACTTTCTAGTAGAAATATAATAAAAATTACGATAACGTAATCAATGAAGCAATCAGTAGTAAATCAATGTAGTTTTAATGATGGTTATTAGGAAATTAATAAATATCTACTAAAAATATTATTACACTAGTAGTGATATGTAGTAAAATTTACATGTTTTTTTGTGCGAAGGTCACGTACAAGAAAACTGGATATTTCGCTATTGGTTTTTATTTTATTATAGTTGTATTTTTAGTCAATATGGCTATTGGTAGTGATGACCAAAATCAAGAGTGCTTCTTTGCAATATCAAGACTACGACTGCTTCTTGCGGGCTACTGTTCTTACAAGGATTTCGACAGCCAGCTATCGTTTACCGGCACACACCTCCCGTAAATTCTTGTAGAACATATGTAATCATGTGGCGAAGTATCTGGTTCACACTTAATATTCTTAGGGGTCGCATGTTCGAGTCCCAGTTACCTTTTTTTATTGACCTTTTCGTCGTGATGGCATAGTAAACGAACCTTAGTTAGTTTAGTATCCACCCATTTAGTATGAGTTAAGCAAGAGGCGTATCGTTGAGAACGTACAATTGCATGAAAAATATAGGTGAATCTTTGTAGGTACCTACATTTAGTTACATGTCGTCAGATTTAAGTTTTCAGTGGTAGGCTTTGGTGAAATGAATTTTTATTATCTACAGTAACTACTCGATTGAATACTTTACTTATCAATCGTTCTGTAATGTGATGTATAGTTTGTAGTATTTAACTATAATATAATATTATGAATGCCTATATCAGCGCACCATTACATGTGTGTTAATGTTAATACATAAGGTACTTAATATAATATGGGTGAACCATATTGTATACTTATTTTCATAGTTTGTTACCTGTATAGAGATAACGCTACATGCCTAATGCCTATTAGGTATTCATGCTTAGTGATTGCAATCTCATGAGAATATTTCTATAATATATAAATCCACATTATTTTGGTATTAAAAATTGTGATACAATGAGGTAGATTTACGATTATACCTCATAAACATTCAAACACATCAGGATTCCCACTAATCGGACATCCGAATTGTAATCAGTGGGAGAAAAGTTTGGCAAGTTCTTGGCTCGCAGTAAAAAATGGTGAATCATAATTGAACTAGGTATCCAACAAGAGAAAAGTAACCCAAGGTAACTCACAAAGTACTTATTAATTGATATATTTTTAGAGTACAAACTGAGGGAGAAATTACTGAACGAATTTATGACAAAAAGTAAATGCCATTCTCACTTATCTCCCAGTCCGATAGTAAAAGATTATGGAATACGTAGTATAAAATTGGTTCAAACACTATTTGGTATTAACCAAATTTGGTATTCAACCTATCAAAACTAAAACACTTGTGATACATGATACAAATCTCCTATCCGACACTTATCATAATTGATAAAAAAAAAAATCAATGAAATCATGTGATCTGTTCGTTGAATATGAGATCTCCTTTATAACTATTTAATTAATACACATTTTTCCGGTGTTGCGATTTTCCAGTATTGGCTTCACTACTCGTCACGGTTTTTTGTTTAGCGCAGTTCTTCAGTCGGACTGTTCCATTCAGTGTTCGATGTTTTCATAAAATCATATGTTTTCCTCTGTCTAATCAGCTGTAGATTCTGTGTTTGTGTCATCGACAACAATATCATCTTTAGTTTATTTTTATTGATTACATAATAGCAATAGTTCATCTTGTAGTTATTTTTTAATGTTGACAACACTGTGTCTGTTGCATTATTTTTTGGCGCCACGTTTTTCTGGTATGAAAATAATTTGTTCATATAAATACCTAATTATTTATGTATTTGTATGTAGTGTCAATTTTATAATATTTTAATGTTTGATGTTTTACCTGTTTGTCATTTGAATTCTGTTTGATTAGTGTACCTACCTGTTGCTTAGCAAATCGCGTTGCATACCTTGATTTGTGTTTGCTATGTCATCCAAGTTTTAAGTTCAACTTCGCACTTGGACTAATGTTTTTGACAAAGTGCATTTATGACCGAAAATGATAAGTTTCCTCTGGGATTTAGTCCTCTTGTTATTAGGCTGTGTTATTGCTATATTTATTATTTGTTTATTACACTTTTTCGTGCAAAAATGGCCCTCAGTACAGTTGAATGTCAGAGTAGGTAATGTTTTGGCTTCTGCAGGAAAAATTTATTAGAAATCTGGTACAAAATTTTATCAGATACAGTTTGATCGATCACGATTATAACATCAATAAATATATGTATCATGATTAAGTACATCACTATTTTCATACATTTTCAAACTATACTTTTCGTGAAATGTGTTGTCCTTGTATCTAAATTTATTTTCTCTATGTGCTCGATACTATAGTTGTATTAAATCTTTATTTTTTATTCGTTTCAGATGAGCGGGAAGATGTCCAAAAGAAAACGTTCGCCAAATGGATAAATTCACAACTAGTGAAGGTAAGAATCTCTATAGTGAATTTTTGCACATTTTTTGATACTATTGTACATACACACGTAATTAGTTTCGAGCGAAGAAATTCGCAAACCAAGAAACGCGGTAATAATGATTTGGTTATCATCAACATTACTGTGACAATCAATATGACCCATATTATTCAAATAAAGGTTTATTGAAACGTACTGAACTGATACGTATTTGCGAGTATATGCAAAAAAAAAACTGTTTTCCCCTTAGTGTTTGGACTGTTTTTTATGTTAAATGTCTGTATTGTAATACATCTTGATACTATGTTATTCATTCCTCTACCGAATATTGAGGACTTGACATAAATTACCATAAGTAAATGTTTATGATTTTCAGAACAACAAACCATTGGTGAACGATCTATTTCTGGATCTACGAAATGGCGACTGCTTACTGTCATTACTGGAAATATTGACTGCCCAACAATATGTATGTATTCCTTATCATCATTATCAAAGTGTACAAAAGTAACTACTACACCCCTGTTGTTAAAAATAAACTCATGTTTGACTCTGGTTATCATATCTCACGAATTCAGTGGGGTTGGTTACTAATAATTTTGATCGCATTCAACTTCTTCTATATTTGGTAGTACCCTGTATGGCTAAGATTCGGATATTTCCCGAATGTAACTGATAAGAGGATGGTTAGAAGAATTTGTTATTACCATTAACGTACGTAAATGTTTTATACACCCATACAACACGGAACACTCATCTCAATTTAAATAGAGATATTCATAAAGGGTGCTGAACTTTAAAATGCATAATTTAATTTTCTTTGAAATATTAAAAAGTTGGGATAGTTTTGATTAAATATAATAAAAGAACAATATGGGGAAACTATTGTTACGGATGATGGTTTGAGTTGCTGATTGTTCAAAGAACTTTTGTATATAGGATGTCTTTAACAATTTTTTTCAGATTCCGACAGTTCTTGCTACTAAAATATTTTATTTTAGTGGAATATTATTTTATGTTTATTCCTTTTAGAAAAGAGAAAGAGGGAAAATGCGCGTCCATCACCTGAACAATGTAAGCAACGCCCTCTCTGTATTGGAGCAGAATAATGTAAAGTTGGTGAACATTAGCAGTAATGATATTGTGGACGGGAATCCCAAGCTCACCTTAGGCCTCGTGTGGAGTATCATCTTACATTGGCAAGTCCACTATCATCTCAAGGACCTTATGTCTGAGTTGCAGCAGACCAACTTGGAGAAAACATTACTCGCTTGGTGTAGGCAGAATTCTAAGGTTGGTTTAATTTGTGAATAAGTTGTAATAATGTATAGTCTTTGTTGGTCTTATGACACAATTAAAAAATGGACTAAAATTCTATATATTTATTTTTTACATTCGGCATTTTTATTTTATTTATTTATTTATACATCAAGTGGACAAAACACAGAAATATTTTAAGATTTTAGTGAAAACATATCATGGTTATTATTAACTTTTTTTTCAATGTTCAGGTGTTTCTTATTAGAATCCTATAGAAAGAGTTTCCACAATAGTGTGCCTTGAGCAAACAATGACAATCATAGTGGATTTCTAAAAGTATTCATCGTAGACTATAAATAAGCCTTAGGTTGATAGGTACACTCATTTTGTGCTTAGGCATTTAAAGTTTTATTTATTTATTCATGAATTATTTGTTTCAGAATTACACTGGAGTAGATATAAAGAACTTTACCACATCATGGTCAGACGGTTTAGCGTTTAATGCCCTCATCCATCGGTGGAGGCCCCATCTATTTGACTTCTCTAGTATAGCAAAGAAACATCCCAACGCAAGACTTGAACATGCATTCCGAATCGCTCAGGAACACCTCGGCATTGATAGGCTACTGGATCCTGAAGGTGAGAGAAAGTTCAAATGAAAAATGCTCTTCATTTACCCAAAATCTTTCGTGGCAATTATTCAAAACAGCTGTTTATTCAAAAGACTTATTTGTCGGCTTGCATATCCAAACCCAAACACTTTCCAACACACTTCATAATAAACCGATGACTTGTGTTGTAAAGTGCAGAATACATTGTCGACACCAAGATTTGTTTTTTGTTATTTTCAACCCCAACTGCCTCTGTGGTGAGGTAGAGTTCAATAATCACATTGTCAAGGAATGTCGGTTCACTAGGTTCAGCAGAACAATGGAAGACATTCAGTACTTGTCTCCTGAGGGTCTTCAATACCTTGGTCTCTCCGATGTCATACGATATGCCCACCAAGATTTGAATTCATGATTCCTTGTTTAGAGACAGAGACGACGGTATAATCAACTAATTCAATCCTAAGATCTTAATAATCTAAAAACTTTACTTCCATTTCCATGTAATCAGTGTTGGTATTTAATTTGTATATAACATTTTTTGTATTGTTGTTTCAGACGTAAACACATCCGTACCAGATAAGAAGTCAATCATGATGTATGTGATGTGTATGTTCCAATCTTTACCACATTCCGGAGAGGACGTAGGAGACATTGATATGTCAGTACATTCCGATAACATGAGCCCCTTAGGATCCCCCAGTACTTTAGAAGTAAGTCAATCATTTGATCAATCCATATAAAGAAAAACGGTTAGTTGTACCATAGTTTCCATCTCCAACTTTAGGTGGAGATTGTGGAACAATTTACAGCTTTCTTGTATCAAACATTTGAAGAGAAATTGGATTAGGATACCCAGCAGACATGGATCCTCAATAGACACACATACAAATGAATGTTGGCCCATTTGGTTGTTTTGTTTTTAAAAGCATTGAAAAGAGTATTTTAAGTTCTAAAAGGCAACCCCACAGCTGAGCCAAACGAAAAACACTTTTTAGAGCTTTAACAAAAAACAATCTACTAGGCATGTCTGCTGGAAAGTTACAATATTTATGTCCCATGTCTGCTTAGTGACGTTTGTCTTTTAATCATTTGTCCTTCTTCCTCTATCTATCTATCTATACCCTCACGCCACATCCCTTGCAGGGTAGGCAGAGAGGACAGAGCGCCAGACAGCCCTATCCTTACACACACTCCTAGCTTCCGTCACATTCATGCAATTAGTCATACACGCTCTCCGATTCCTTTTACTCAAAACGCGTCCATCCTTGAGGATCTGGTCGACATGATCGGACCAGGTCAGTCTCGGACGGCCGCGCTTTCTCACCCCTCTTCGCTCATTCAGATATATCTTTTTTGTCATCCTGTCATCATTCATTCTCTCAACATGCCCAAACCATCTTAGTTTGTTTACTTTCATTCTTGTCACTACACCAGTCTTGCAGTCACTCATTTCCCTAATAACCTCATTCCTTATCTTATCTCTCAGCGTTTTCCCGCACATTCTTCTTAATGACCTCATTTCTACTGCATTCAACCCTGATTCATCCTTCTTCATCCACGTCCACGTCTCACTAGCATACATCAGGGTCGGCACCAAGACAGCATTGTGCACTAGCACTTTTGCTTTCATAGACACATTGCTACTACTAACAATCGGACCGAGCGCACCATTCGTCCTAGTACCGGCCAGCTTCCTTCTTTCAATGTCTCCATCACAGCGTCCATCTCTAGTAAACAAACTTCCCAGATATACATACTCATCCACTTGCTCCAGACAGTCATTACCAACCTTTATCACACAATTTGTCCTTATTTCCTCTCTTTCGAACACTAATACTTTCGTTTTATTTACATTCATTTTCATACCATTCATATCGCAGCTTTCGTACACACAGGATACTATCCGTTGTAACTCACATTCATCATCAGCCATCAACACTAAATCATCTGCAAACATTAACGCACATACTTTCACTCCATTTAGGTCCACACCAACATTCAACTCATTCAGAGGACGCATGCAGTAGTCGAAGAACAGGTTGAACAACCAAGGCGACATGACGCAACCCTGTTTAACCCCTTTTGTGAGAGTGAACCACTGCGACAACGCAGCATTCACCCTGACACAAGCAGAGCTCTCCGTATATAGAGACGCGATTGCGCCAATCAGTCGGTCGCTCACCCCATATTCCGACAGTACACGCCACAGTCTTTCTCGGTCCACACGATCGTATGCCTTCTCCAGATCCACGAACGCGCAGAAGAGCCTCTGGTGTTTAGCCAGAAGCTTCTCCACGACCATCCGTAGGGAGAAGATCTGATCGGTGCACCCCCTGCCACTCATGAAAGCACCCTGCACATCCCATACTTTACTTTCAGTCACTTTTCTTACTCTTTCAATCAATACCTTTCCATACAGTTTGCCCACAGAGCTCAGCAAACTGATAGCCCGATAACTGCCGCATTCCAACCTTGAGCCTTTCCCCTTGTACAAAGGGCAGATGACTGCCCTCCTCCAATCCTCAGGAGTGCAGCCACTCTCCCAGCACAAGTTGAAGAGCCTCAGGCACCACTCGAGAATCTTCGGGCCTGTCCTGTGTCCGTGTCCTTCTCCGATTATGTTAAATAAGCTGATGGATAGCTATAGACGATTTGTTTTTCTTTTCGTTTAAGTGTCCTTATGGCCATCTTCATGCTGTAAAAATTTATCATCATTTTAGAAAAGAATATCATATTTCATGTGCTGCTTGTTCAAAGAGAAATACTCCATATTTGTGTTCAAATTGACAAATCTTATTTTTTGCACTTTTTTATTCCAGCCTCCATCTAGTCGCCCTCTATCTCTTGCAACGAACGCCTCAACTGAGTTAGGAGGATATGGATTAGCTTTAGAGGAAGTGCTCACTTGGTTACTGGAAGCGGAGGACCGGCTAACCTCACATCCTAAGCTGACTAAAGACCTCAACTCAATTAAAGAACATTTTCACAATCATGAGGTAATTTTTATTGTTACTTATTTACTTACGATGACCATACAAATCCTGGAGTTTTAGGCTCCTACAGAATGGATTATTCCTAATGCTTCTTGTCTGACCATCATCCATATCCTTGCTTCACCCAGCAATCGTCTTACTAAAGTATTATTTTGAAGACAGTGAAATCATGAAAATAAATATTTCTCCTTTTTTTAGAAATTCATGTTGGAGCTATCAGAGAATCAGGTGCGTGTCGGAGGTGTTTTGGAAGAAGGTGCTAGGCTGTTGGGTGAGCAACGTCTCTCTAGAGAGGAGGCAGCTGAAGTGAAGTTGCAGATGAAGCTCTTGAGAGAACGCTGGGAGGGCCTGAGACTCAGGGCCATGGACCATCAGAGTCAGGTGCATGCGGCCCTAATCAAAGGACAGCAAGATCAAATTGACAAGTTCAGGTTAGTAGAAAAATGTGTTGATCATTCATTCATAATTTTTTTATCCTTCTTAGGTGTTGCTTTTAGTTCTAATATTGCAGTCAAAATATCGATAGAAAGTAAAGGGCTTATACTCATAGAATGTTGGCTATCTTTTGTACATTTTAGTTTCTTTCACAGGCATTTTTGTTGAGTATCAGTATTTTGTGGTTAAAGCGTCTGAGAAACTACTCTAGATTGAGAAACTTGGAAGCTTTCCTATGTTCTCATAAGGAATAGTAAAATATGTAAGATGTTGAGTATTGATAATTATTATTATGGTTTTTTTTAGGCATTGGTTGACGCAGACTGAGGACCGTATATCCAGAATGGGTGCTTTCAGTGGTGGTCCCAAGGAGATAGTAAAGAGGATTGAAGCAGTGAAAGGTCTGCAGTCTGATCTCGAGGACCAACAACCACTGGTTAACTCCTTGGCTAACTGTGTCGTAGTCGTGGATGATGATCAACAAGATAATGGTAAAAGAACATTGATATTGCCCATCTTATAGTTTGTCCAATTTGTTTTATTTAATGTGCTAAGATGGACATAGTATCTGGTCAGCATGCTCCCACAACTGCCCAATACATTCGGTTCAAAATGGGTCGTGAGCTTTAATACATTATCCGCACCAAGATTCGAACCTGGTACCTCTGTATCAGAAGTCTGCGCTCTAACCAACTGCACCAATCATGTACTCAGTTGTACCATATTACATTGAGTACCTATATTTTTTTGCAGGTGTGTGCGAGATTGAAGACCAACTTCGTGCGTTAGGAGAACGCTGGAGTCACACCTGCCAGTGGACCGAGACGCAGCTATCTCGGCTGGTGCTACTTCAGAACAAATGGGAGGCCCTCGATCATCAGTATCAACAGTTGCTGCAATGGGTGAATGAGAAAGAAGTGCAACTTAAACAGGTACGAACTCGTTGCACGTAAAATTTTAAATGACTAGTATTGTGATACCGCTTTTAATATTTTTTTGTGATGAATTACAACTCACAACTGAGGGAACCTCAATTAAAACTGAATAATTCCGCGTGAAACTGTACAACTCCTCTTTCTTTTCCCATTTTTGATGTTTCTGTCAATTACCTACGTGGGTTACATAAATTTATGATTATTCAAAATATCATCATCATTTGTTCCTCTAACTCCTGGGGGAGCATAGGGCGATAACAACACCTCTCCATTGGTCTCTGTCCTAGGCCATGGTCTTGACATCCGGTCATTGTAGATCGACTCCCCTCAACTCTGCAAGCATGGAGCTTCACATATCGTCAAATATCATATCAGCAACTAAATAAATAAGATACCAGTTTTGTTAAATCCCAGAAGGCACTTCCTAACAAATAGGGTGGTAGATGCATGGAACAGTTTTTCATAGGAAAGTTGTATCTGCTGGTACACTCAACCGATTCAAGAACAACTTGGACAAGAATTAATTTGGTATTTTCTGTTTTCAGATGGAAGCCAATCCGGCGAGCGAAATAGGAGAAGTCCTTGAAAGAATAAAGCAGTTACAATACATTAAACATTCCATGGATCTTCAACAGCAAAGTCTGGATGCTCATCAAGAGTTGACCAATCAGATTATAGACGAGTCCAGCTTAGTTCCGTTAGACGAATATGTTAATAGAGTTGAAGCACTTTGTGATAGATTCGAAGCGTTGTTCTTAATTATTGAGATACAGGAAAGTCGGGTAAGTTGCAAAGAAAAATTGTAGTCTGTGTTGCTTTAAAATGCTTGTGAAATCGTACAATACAAAATAATTTCATGTGTAAATAGATTTAGTAATAAGGGATTGTCCAGAGTACATTTGTCACTGGCTACCCCTTGTTGTGAAGAAATGTCATAACAGTATAGATGCATATCTACTATGTATTACTATACCACCACAGTCCATCCCAATAATGGGGTAACCAGTAAATGCTGTGTGCGTATGAAACACAGTTTGCATATGATATTCAGGATGAATATTCTCAATTTTAATATGTATTGTTTTGTCTGTTTTCAGATAAAGGATTTAGGTTTTGAATTCAACGTAACCGAATATGTCTCTCATGAGCCGACATCAATGGACATTTCCAAGACAACTGTAACGACGACCGTTATTGAAAAAACAGTAAAACTGGAAGATCATAGTCAGTCAAAGAAGCCTAGATTATCAGGCAATAAGGATTTAGAGGAGTTTAATGAAGCGTTTACTAATCTTCACAACTGGCTTCAAGTTACAGAGAAATCTGTGGATAAATGTAAAGTCAAGCTTGGTGATGATCAAGCGGACATGGACGAAAAATATAAGTTGATTAACGATATAACCAATGAAGTCGAATGTCAGAGAACAGATTTTATAGCCGTAGAAGAAGTTTACAATAGATTGGCTAAAAGTTCCAAAGGTATGTTTCCTTCCAGTTTCCGTATTGTCATTGTTTTTTATTTTGTTGGTTGTTCATTTGTTGTTTTTTTTTGTTGACAGAATCTGAATTGAGTGGCCCTAGTGACGACTTACAAAATCTTAAAACCAGATTAGAAAAACTTCAACAGGACGTCGATCACTTACACGAAATTATGAAATATTTAAACGAAAGGAATTTATTTAACGTAGAGTTATTATTGATTGAAAAAGTTCTCGATGGATACAAAATATGGTACGATACCGCTGTGAAACCCTCAAACCCTAGAGAACATCTCGAACAATGTAGGAATATGTTACAGTCATTGAAACAGAATGAAACGAAAATTCAGAGTCTCCGAGATAAGTCGTCGGAATTGCTCGCTCAACATTTTCCTACAGTTGATGTTTCGAAGGTGCAATCGGATATTATAAAACTCAACGAAACGTGGCAGAGTCTATTGAGTGCTTTGACACAACGAGAAAGTGAATTAAATAAATCTTTAGATACGACTCCACCTCCGCGATATAATGACGAAGTTTCCTTTCTCAAAACGAAGATAGATAATTTGGAGAGTGTTCTGATGACTGAACACTCCATTATATCAGACAAAAAAGTGATGGAAAAGAAACTGAAGAATCTGAACGACATTCAGGATAGTTTAACGGAAGCAGAGGAAGCTTACGCTTTTGTGAATAAAGTCGGTAACGAATTGTACAACAGAAGTGGGCTGGACGCCCAAGGGGAAAGATTGAAATTTGAGTTTGACGATCTTAACACGAGATGGACTGATGTCATGGCTATTTTGAAACAGAAAATTGCAAAACTCAAAAATGGTAAGCAATTTCCACCCTTTGTTTAAACTTCATGTCAATTTTTCCCATCGTGCACAATTCCTTTTAGGTGTACATTCTGACAACCTTTTTAACTCTTATAATGCTGTTTCTTATACACACGGCTTCTTGCATTTAAAGAAGTTCCTACCATACTGGCACAGCATGTTTTCCTTTTGACATCATCATTTCAACTTTCTTTGTACTTTGTTCCTAGGTGTAGAAATGCTAGAAGAATTTGAAACAGAATCAACAAATATCAAGAGTTGGCTACAGACTGTTGATAAATTTGTTAAAGATGAAAGTTTTATTCCTATTGGACATGTGGAAACATTGGAGGCTAAGTTGGTACAAAGCAATGTAAGTAATAATGAGACCAAACCATAGAGAATCATAATGTCAAAGTATATAAATAAGAAACTCGTACTATTTCTATTAACGCACCAATTATTTTTAGGGTCTACAAGACGACATTGACACCGTCAAACCAACACTAATCAAGGTTAATGCTACCGTAAGCAAAATCCTCGAAAATTGTGACGACGTCATTTCAAAAGATCTCAAGCAAAGATCAGACGAATTGAATAAGCAGTGGAAGTCGATTATCGACGCAGCAAACCAACATAACGAAAAACTGAGAAGGGCATTGGAGAAATCTGAATCAATCGTGAATACCATTGACGAATTCGAAGAGTGGTTAAATGTTGTTGAAAATGAGATACCGACGAGTCAGGAATGTAACGTCACCAATTCTGGAGAGTTATTCCAAATCAAAGGAAGATTCCAGACTTTGAAAGATAAGTGTGATGCCAGAACTGAAGAATTTAGGAATTTAAATGAAGCCGGTAAGTTATAGTAATCTCATCTCCTAGTGAAAGAAATTTTTTCTTATTGACTTTATTTGAAGATAATGATTTTTTGTTTCAATTACAGGGAATGATATGATGCTGCAAGCAGAAAGTAATCCGCTAACAGACCTTGCGAGGAAGTTCACTCATCTCAATGCTAGATGGACTCAAGTTACAGATTCAATCTACGAAAGATACAAGTATGCTCCTGGCATCCATTATATATAAATATTAATTCGAAGATCTAGAATTTCATACATTTTATTTCTGTACATTTTTTCAGGGTAATTATTGAGGCTTCGCACGAGTACGGAGAATTGAGAGCTTGGCTGACTCAGGAGAAAGCCTGGCAAGATGGTTTACATAGGAAATTGTCCAAGAGTCTCAACGATCCCGCTGATGCTGAGGAAATATCTGACGAACTTTATGTGAGTTTTGCTTTCCGAAACAATAAAAAATTATAATGCGTATTTCAATATCACAGTTCATTTCGGAAGGGGAGCAGCCTGGTAGAAGAGATTTAGTATTTTTTTGGCACACTAGATTGGAACCCAGGCTTTCAATTAAGATAGTCAGGTTCAAATTTCAGTGTGGAAAATGTCTCTTGCATTCCATTATGCAAATATTTGTGCTAGTAATCTAACTAGAAGTCCCACATTATACTTTTGAAGATATTAAAATACTGATTCTCCATCCATATACACCATCACATTGTGGGGTAACTAGAGACATCTTGTGGGTGTGCCTTGGATTATCAAAGATATGCTATGGAATAACTGATTGTTGTTTTGTGTAGGACATTGAAAATTACGTCCGTAACCATTCTGATGATCGTCTCTCTAAGATACAAAGCATTGGAAAGCAGTTGGTGGATGCTCACATTATGCCAGAAGTTATTTCATCCGAAGTTGACAGTGTTACCAACAGATGGAATTTCCTTAGCAAGCAGGTAACAACTTATGTTAACATCTTATTGGCTTTTGTCCTTAACCAATATTTCCTTTAACGATCTGGCAACATTGTTACTTAAACGGTTGCCAGGTTTAATTCTGATAGAAAGGTAACAATTTTGACATCATCAAATTTCTAATAAATTTTATTCACAAATGAAACACAATTTTAATACTTATTCTACCTTTCTGCTGCTTGCCGAACAAATCTATGGAATTTCTTCTCAAGGAGTATGTCACATCTTTCATACTAAGTTTATATAATGTGAATAATTTAATTTATTACCTTTTTCTATTTATTTCGCAAACCACCGCATGCTTTCATTCTCTCGCATGTTTTAATTCATCCACAACAGGCTGCGACTCGCACTCAGTTACTAGAGACATCTGTGAATGAAGCCACCAAGTACGAGGCGTCCATTGTTAACATACAACATTGGATACAGAATATCAATTCATTGCTTACCAATCGTCTGGATAATGATTTGACAGCGCAGGACTTACCCGAAGATCACCAGGTTTGCAGAAAATATCTTTTAATAATGTGATTACTGTTGGATTTCACCAACTTTTTAGGTGAGGAATAGAGGAGATAGGAGCCACCATAGCACAAATTTTGTATGAAAAATAATGATACGTGGCTTCTATCTCCGCTATTACTCACCTGAAACGTTGGTGAAATCCAGAATTAGTGTAGTTGACTTGAAACTGGAATCCGGTATGCCAGGTTTTGGTAATCTGTATTATTTTTGTATCTACGTTAGTTTTCAGTTAGTTGTAACGCTTTTTGTATATGTTTTTTGCCAAATAGATTTATTTTTTGAAAATTATAGGATTATGTATATGTTTAGTTTGAATGAACCAGTTAAATATTTAGTAAATATACGAGCACTATTGCTTTATATGTACATGCTATCTTTCCATTGTAGCATGAATGTGTTAATTTTGTTAACCTGACTAATGATATTGTCTGTGCTTTCTGTTGGCGCTTTCTTTATAATTTATTAAATACTTCCTTACTCTTAAAATTGTCAACCTTCTAACAAATCATCCTTTAACGATTGTTTAAACTTACCTAATTGATTGAAAATTTACTAACATGAATTACCAGATTTAACATGAATTTAATTTGTGTTGCCTTGTAGTAATTGTACTTTAGTTAATAATTTTATGGTGATTTGCTTTTGAAGAAATTGGCAGAAGAGTTTGAAACACAGCGACAAGCGTTGAAAGAGATGGAAGTTCAAGTCAAAGCATATCAAGATGCTGGGAAGAATATTGCAGCTACTAGATTACAGGAACAACTCTCATTATTACAGGTTCTTACTTCTTATTCCATCATACACTCATATCAATTTAGCAGAAAAAATAGGACATGTTATTATTTTGGTTGGATTTCTTTCACAGAAAAGTTTTGCAAACTCGGAGGCTCTCTTGGAGTCTTTCACGAGTGGAGGAGGCGAAGGTATGGAAGCTCGTTTAGCTCGAGCCCTTCGTGACTTGAGGGCCGTGTACAGGGGATGCGATCTGCTGGAATTGGCCGGAGCAGAGCCAGAGGATGTCAGAGGCCAACTGAAGCATTGTTTGGTGAGGCACATAATAT
Organism: Ceraclea dissimilis; assembly: GCA_963576895.1. NCBI lineage: Eukaryota > Metazoa > Arthropoda > Insecta > Trichoptera > Leptoceridae > Ceraclea > Ceraclea dissimilis. Next base: position 13,957,178 of record OY756366.1, on the reverse strand, counting down.
ATCTACCATTTGTATTCTTAATTTTCTGACTCTATAAAACCTATTCTGTACTGTTAAAGTATCAATTGATTAAGTTTTATATATTTGTTCTGGTTCACTGATTTACTATTGTATTGTGCAGAATTATCTGAGGTATCTATTGTCAACTGATAAATGTAACGCTGTCAACTGTTTGACCGACTAGTTTTTATCGGATTTGTTAGCAGTCTGCTGGATTTGTCTGTCATTTCGGATTAAAAAATATAACAACAATTTCTTGTATAACTCACTGTTAAGGGTATCAAGTAAAATATCAGTCGCTTTCCCCTGTGATAAGATATTCAGTCATTGTTATTGAATTAATTCAAGGCAACAATTTGTTCTAATACTGTTTTTTTTATGTTATAGAGATTCTATCGCACGTTGAGTGAGATGAAATCAGAAGTGGAAACTGTTATCAAAACGGGACGCAAAATGGTGGAGGAAAAGTCAGTCGCCGACCCTCAAGCATTCTCCAAGAAGATTGATACACTGAAAGAGTTGTATAATAAACTCGGTGCTCAAATTACAGAATCAAAACAGATGCTCGAGAATGCTTTAATTATTTCAAGAGAGATACAAAACGACTTGTCTTCCTTAAACAAGTGGCTCGACAGTTTAGTCGGCAGTATGGGAAAACAAACTCTAGAATTAGAAATGTCCAAAATGGAGGGCATTAGAGAGAAACTTAATTCAAACTATAACGAATTTGCTAAGCAGTGTGATGCTATTTATCTCGAAACGTTAAAAGAGTCCATCGATAAAACGAACGAACGCTGGGAACAGTTGAAGAAACACGGTATTCCTGAACTAGAAGAGAAGGATGTCGAAGTATTCCTTACAAACTTTGAAACAAATAAAGATGATGTTGAATCTTTACCCGTCGACAAGTTGAGAGCCATGAAGTTAGAAATAGAAGCTAAGACTAAGAATGTTGACAAACCGCAGGAAGCAGAAAGGTGGAATGTGTTGTTAAAAAGGATTGAGGTACGTAAGAAGCTTTATATTTATGTCACTAGTCCTGCAATTCAAATACTATATCAATCCAGATCTTTCACAATGTCACATACATCAAATGTTTATGCAATACCTTCACTGCACTCGACACTTGTATTTTTGTAAATCATGTGGGCAAAATATTATATTCACACAATGATTACCACGCTTGCTTCACCGCTGGGGCTTATTTCGTTATTGTGCAATATTTCTACTCATTTGTTATGCAGACTGCGTAAATAAGCAGCGTTCTCACTGTAAACCTCACTGGGCTTTGTCTCATTTTGTTTAGCATTGTAAAATAAATGTGAAAATATTTTGAAGTAGTTTAAAATAGTTTTTTTTTTATTTCGTAATAATGGTGACAGATTCACAGTTTGTTGCGCTTCATTTTAAATTCTAATCTAGTTTGTGTTTTATGTATCACTTACCTACATTGTTCATTTTGTACATGAAGGTGTAGGTATGCCATTTTACAGAATAAAACTTACAATATTTAATATGTAATCCCTTTTAATGATTTTACTGTACTTATGTAATTGTTTAACTTTAATTTAATTTATCCATTACAACCCCTTTATTTATTCCTAAGAATTATTATCCATGTTACAAACCCTTTAATAACATTATTTTAATTCTATTTTGTACCTATTCATAATTACTAGGCAACCAACCAGTTTAAAAAATAATAACCAATTTACAAAACCAACGACTCCCATAATATATTTTTAAGCTTTTTAAAAAAAGTGATTTATCTTGGGTTCATATTTCCCTTTTTAATTCTCTAAAATACTAATTGTTTAAACTACTCTCTTGTTCTAACTAATTTATCTAATTCAGTTTGCAAAATAACAACATATAAATGTTTTTTATAAACTGTCAACAATCAATGCCAGCTATAACAATAAATTCATGCACAATCTTATTGGATCACTCTAATAGCATGTCTTGGTCTTACAATTCTGTTCCTGTGTCGTATTGTGTGTTACTTATGTGTTAAAAAAATCAATCTTCATTATCTTGTGTAAATAATACTGTCTTCTACTTATGTGTCTATGTGGTTGTGGTGCTTTTTGTTTTGTTTCGGTGAACATTAATAAACTCTCCCTACTTCTCAATGGGTTTATGGGCACAGATTATATTTTATCAGCACACTTGTCACTTACACTGAATTATTACACAATATATTATTGTTGCTATTTGTTGTGATGTTCTGAAGATATGAGGTTAAGGTGAATTCCTTGTATTACAGAATATCTTATCCGTGATTGATAAACAAAACATAGTACAACAAACTGATGTCGAAATGAATGAATTTGTCGAAGAAGCACCAAGTTCATCAAAGTTAGTCGATAAAGATGTTGTTGATAAAGCTGATAGCGGTGACGCAAAACCAAAGATTGAATATGAAATAATTCATGTTAGTGACACAATCAAAAGGCGACTTGAATCAACAGGTTCTACTAATGTACCTGATTTGGTCCAAACAACCAATGATTCCAAATCAAAAACCAATAAATCTAAAATACCTCTCGCTCTTAAAAGTCCAGTTCCAATTAGAAAAGGTACTCCAAAATCAAGTACCGGAGATATCAAAGTAGAGCCAGTACAGACACCAGACACAGACGACAAAACATCACATAAAATTGCTAATACGTTTAATCTGTCTGAAGATAGTACTTTGTTTTCACAAATATCAGGCAATACTTTGACTGTTAAAAACCCTGAACAAAAACAATCACCTAATGCTGATAAGCCCAATGTGTGTCATGTGGTAGAAGTTAAGGAGAGTGAAATCGTCAAGTCGTCCATTGAACCAATGGAGGTGTATCCTTCATCCAGTGTTGAAACTGCCATTCAGTTTGGACCAAGCAGTGTTGAGATGGTAGAAATAATTGACACTGAGACTGATTCGCCCATGGATTCCGATGTTGATGAGAAAATAAAATCTGCTAAACATAGTCAGGAGGGTCTATCAGAGTGGGCTGCCAGGCAATTATCTAAATTAGATTCCACAACTATTCGCTCGCTTGAAGGATCACCAGACAGTAAGGATTCGTCTCGAAAATCATCCTCATCATCTTTGGACTACCCAAAATCATTCGTTGTTGAAGTCACTAAGACCGAAGAAGCATCTACACCCGTTATAGGAATTTTAAAGAGGAGAAAGAATTCTTCAGATAGTGAGACTAAAAGTGAAGTCAAACAACCAAAACAAACCATAGAAAAAACTTACAAAGTGGTGACTACAAAACACACCATCACTTTTAATAAGAATACGAAAGTTGATGGTAGTTCACCACTTACTCCACCTCCCACGCCAGCTGCTGGTGTACAAGAAGGTGCTAGTCCATTAATACAGAATTTAGAAAACAAAATGTCAGAAATAGAAAATCAGTCTAGTTCAGCTTTGAAAGATAAAGGTGCCGTTGCCGAATATTTGATATTGGATGACAAACCTAAAGAAAAGTCTGATGACAAATCTAAAGGACCTAAGAAACCTGTTGGTGTAAGCATTGGGGGAAGCACGTCTTCAAGAATTGCCAGAAAATCTTCTGGGATCGGCAGTTCAGAAGTGTGTGATGATGAGACTGAAAGCTTCTATGGTTCCGATAAGGAAACTGATGATGCAGTTGTTTTCTCTGAAGATGAAGAAGAACAGCCACCACCACAAATACAAATTCCCCAGCAATTGGTTATAAAATCTGATGTGAGTGATTTATGGTACATAATATTAGTTTGTAGGATAGTTCAAATGTTATAAGGGTGTTGTAACATGGTTATATAATACTTGCCTTCTATATTCTGTCAGCATGATCTTTTGTCGAACTCTTTGTATCTAATTTCAATGTTTATTTCATGCCTTCTCTTTATTATTAATTGACTCAGTATATGTCCTATAATTTTACATTTGTTTCACAAATATTTCAGATCAAAATTGTGCAAACTGAAGATCAAAGTAAAAGTCCACTTTCTACGTCAACCCCCATTAAGTTAGTGGCCGAAAAGCCAGATATTTGCAATGTATCTGTAAAACCAGCCGGTGAACAAGTAACTGTTGTGGCATTGTCACCAAAAGTGAAAACCAAAGAGTTTAGTTTTGATAGTAAAGTGCAAAGTACAAGCAAAGATGAACCTAGAACACCGATACTGACAAAACTTCCTTCTCCTCTTTTTGGATCAAAATTTACGGAGAGAAGATCTCCCGGTACTCCTCCTAGTCCTTTACCCAAACCCAACAGGAATAATAAAATCCCTGTACCTGTGAGTCCAGTTGCCAAACCTAAATCACATATTCCAATAAGCAAGGAGAGAATTCAGGGTAAAGCGTCGACTCCAGACAAAAGTCCATCAACTTCTGCTCCATCTACTCCAATTGCTGAGTCAAGTCCTAAGTGGGTTCCATCTTCACCTCTTGCTCTGCGGGATTCTGAACTCAAACGATTGTTTGGAGCTGATTGTGATGATGACCTTTTGGAATTTGAAGCTGAGGCTTTGCAGATGATGAGACGCATGGATGTCATGCTTATTACTGTTGGAGGAGTGGATAATGAAAGAGATCCAGGCAAAAGACTAGAGGTAATCATAATTTTCCATTTATTGTTTAATCCTGAAAATTTTAGAAATCTCTAGAACTCATAGTTGTTTACATAGTTGTTTATTTGGAATATTTTTTTCTTGTTTTTAGATTTTGAAGAGTGAATTGGGAGGCTTAGCTCCTGATGCGGCCACATTGATCTCACGTGGTGACAGTCTTGTTTACAACAAACACAAGAACAACCCGTCTTTAGCAGACCATATTCAGTTGAAATATCAAGACAAACTCAGAGTTAAGTGGTCTAAAGTGATGACTGAGATCGAAAGTAAAAGAACCACTGCCAGAAAAGCTGAAGATGACTTGAAAGAATTCAATTCTCTCATGAATAATCTTCAAAAATGGTTGAATGATATCAAAACTGAACTACAGACAGCTAATAATTATAACAATCAGTCAAATTCACTGAGAGAACAATTCAAATCTAAAGAAGTTGATATCCACAAGTTGAATAATGTTGCTAAGGAATTGAAGCAACAGAGAGTTGGATACCAAGAGAAGAACTTAAATGATGTCAATAGTGAATGGATCAAGGTTGCCGAGCAGTATGCTACTATCAGTGCTCCCACCAAAGATAAAGAAAAACATTCTAAGAATGTGAGTAATTCATTGCACCTTTTTTACATATTCCCATTTCAATTTTCATCATTGTTTCAAAATTTTGTTTGTTTTGATTGTAGGAGGCAATTATTCAAAAGGGATCGGAGTTTGTGACTAAAGTGAACAAAGCTAGAGAAGCTGTTTCTACCATTTCCAGACAGTTGAACTGTCATCCTTTGAACGGACTCGACTATGATGAATTCCCACAACAAGAAGATGCTTTGCTTGTAAGTAGCATTACTCAACCAAGGTTAAAAGTCAAGTGCATTATTTCCCCAAATTATTAGTAGTATCTTATTCTTTGCTTGTTTTTCAGAAAGTAAAAGAGGCTCTGATTGTGTGTCGGCCGTCGATCGAGGAGATTGAACGTGAAGGCAGTCCCATTGTTAAAAAGTGTAAGAAGGAACAAGCCGACCAAATTAAGAGGGTACTTGAGAAGTTAAAGGAGGAATGGAGTGGTGTCAACAAAAGCTTTAAAGAAAGACATGAAAGGTAAAGAAAAAAAATGTTTTTCTAATTGAAAGATATTTAGGAAAACAGTTTGGTGTTGTATTTCTAATATCGTGGGGTTTTTCTGAACAGATGGGTAAAATCGCAAGCTGTATGGGTCGGTCTTTACACAAACCTCGAGCAGTTTGGTGAGTGGCTCGACCAAGCTGATAGAATGGTGAACGACATCAGTAAGGAGGGATTGCCATTGAAGGACATGAAACAAAAACAGAAGGACCTCGAAAAACAGGTGAACAAAACATTAAAGAAAATATTTCTTTAACTTTTATAACATATTTTTTCATACCATTAAAATTGATGGTTTGTGTTTTTGTGTACAGGTTTCGAGCAAACATCGTCAGGTGAACGCCATCACAACTGTGAGTCAAGATGTAATTGCTAAATGCTCTCCTCCTCTCTCGAGTGATATTAACGAGCAGGTGGTCATCCTTAAGGACAGATGGGTCAAACTGACTGCTAAGATGAATTCACTCAGAGAAAAGTATGTATTTTGGGTCGACTGCTAGAAATTGTTATTAGGCAATAAGCCCGCCTTTTGACATATTACTTTTCAATAAAAAGTAGAAACATATTTTTCTATTCTATTCTATCCCCTCACGCTGCATCCTTGAGGGGTAAGCAGAGAAAACAGATCCTCAGACTTTCCTATCCTTACACACACTTCGTGCTTCCGTCACATTTGTGAAATTTTTCATTCACACTCTACGATTCCTTTTACTCAGAATAAGTCTGTCCTTGAGAATCTGGTCTACATGGCAAGCAATGTGCTTCTTGAACGGCCGCACTTCCTTACACCTATTCTTTTTCTTTTATCCTTTCATCATTCATCCTCTCTATGTGTCCCTACCATTTCAACTTGTACCTATTTTATCTTGTCTTTAATTTACCAAATTAAAATTAAGCTGTTCTAACAAAAATTCCTTTGGATAATGATTGATTAATTACAATTGGTTTCTTTGTGTAGAATAACTGGACAAGATACAGCAAATGTGATGAAGGATGGTGCCTCCATATGGCTCCAGAGCACACGGAACTGCTTGGAACAAATAGAGACCCTTCTCCATCACGGCTCTGCTGCTAATCCATCTGATGATACTTCCCTGGCTATTAGACTGAGTCTCGTCAAGGTAAGAACTTGGTTAGAACGGAAGCCGCTCCTCTGGCATCCGGATGACGTGTCCGAACCATCTCAGCTGAGACCTCTCTATGAGAGGAGTGTGGGTTCCACCTCAAGAGCCTCCCGGACATACTCATTCCGTAATCGGTCTCTCAGGGTTACTCCTGCCACCCCTCTGAGGTACTCTTGACTGTACATTCTCGTGAAGCATCCATATCTGGTGACGAAAGGTGGGTACTGGTCTATACGATTATATGGATTTGAAATAAAAAAATGTAAAATATATTTTAGTAATGTATTTTCCATAGTACACAAGTTTACATTGTTACTACATGTGAATAAGGAGTTTTCAGCACCTCATTCATAGGTATCTATACAAATTACTGAATGAAAAACATTCAACAAGTATGTACATTATGTAGATATGTATATTCACTTGTACTATTGTATACTATACTTACTTATTTGTATACATATCTCTCTATAGATCAAGTGTTTTGAAATGAAAATGAAAATTTTAATTAAACCTCGGGAATGAAAATATGTGACTACTATAATAGCTAATGGAAATTTTTCAATCAGTCTGTTGAATACTTGATTCACCACGCATGCTGAGTTCACTACATCGGTATTTCATCTGATCTGTATATAGGTAAACTTCGTTAATGAGAATTTCGTTGAAAGTTGTACATATGTAGGTATTGATTATTTATTTAGATTTTGAGAAAAATTTAGATTGAGGAGATGCTGATTTTTTCATCAATCACGATGTTTTCAAGTATGGGACGGAATCACGAGAAATACATCTTCTTCTTCTGCAGCCTCTTAGGTCCATTGTTTGACATAGGCCTCCCCTTTGGTCCTCCACAGCTTCCTGTCTTGGGCATACTGCTTCCATCAATCACCGGCACATTTTTTGATATCATCTGACCACATTGCCTGGGGTCTGCCGACGCTTCTTCGGCTTGAAAGAGAAATGCATGTGGCTCTCTAAATACACTCAGAATGGGTGGTGAACCTTAGTGCTGAACGTAACTAGAAAATGCTTTGTTAATTTTTTTGTATGCTGTACCTCCATATACCCAATCACAGTAAGCTAAAACCTTGTGCTGTGAAGTGCAGAATACAAGGTCAGTACTAAGATTTGAACCCGGCATTTGCTGATTAGGATTCTGCACTTGACCAACTGGGCCAACCATGTACCTAATCAGTATTAAACGAAAATGAAACAGTGAGGTGCGCCAAAAGTTGTGACAAAACCAAATATTATTATAATTTCAGTAGACGGTGAAAAATTACCTTGTAGCTTTATTATCAACGCCGCTGACAAATTTATTGTGTGTGCTAAGTACATATTGTCATAGGTATATGCGTTTATAAATAGATTTAACTATTGTAATATATAGGTATAGGTGATTCCTCTTCAAAACTACTGTCTTGGAGCTATTTTTACAAATCGCCACACTAAGATTATAATAAAACGGCAAATTGATCCTTGCATCATATGGGATGCCGTATATTCTACGGTCCAATATTCTTTGAATAGTTTTTGCGTGTTGAACAAATAAGTTCTGAAGTGACAAAATAGTGAAATTATGTTTCCTAGGAGTGAGAGTCGTATCTGATCTGTATCAATTTTATCGAAATGTACGCGTCGAGGGATGCGCATGTCTTCATAATAACATCGATATTATGATACAAGGGATGAGGGATTGTAACATCGATGTTTGGGAACAAACATAATTTTTTTATTAAGACACTGGAGGAGGTGATAGTTCGACGCATCGACTAAATTTCATTTAATGTGTCGTTTAAGACTACGGCAGTTTGTTGTAATTTTCGATGATAGCAAATTTTCGGGCGATACTCTTGTCTTTTTAGACCTAGAATTATTATTTTCCACAAATTTGTTGCAATCAGGTGTTCTAATCAGGCGGTGTTGGGTTCGAATCTGGTGCTGACGATGTATTCTGCACTTCACGACACAAGCTTTTAGCTTACTGTGAAGTGTGCAGGGAAGTACATATTTGGGTTTGTGTACACAAGCCAGATCCATTTAATTAAAATCCCTTTTCAAACATCATAATTAAATCATTGTTTTAACGTATTTATAAAGCCAGTTAAATTCGAAACAAATGCACTGGGAATGCGAAACACTACTTCTTAGATGTACCTTTACATGTGTTTACAACGTTGTTGAAGAAAGAGTTGCAATACTTTTAATGGCAGTTGCTGTATTTATATAAATTTTATTACCTTTCATGCATGAGTAATGAATTACAACTGATGCGTGCGTATGTCAAAATATCGATGTTATCTGATTAAGATGAGTGATGACTATGCTGTGTATTGTGTCGCTTCCCTATCTTATTATGTGTGTCTCCGCTACAAGCTACAACTCGGTCTACAGTTTATTTTGGAAACACCAGTAGGTACAATAATACACGTATGTTTGTATGCAGAGTACATGCCACTTCTAGTTCTGTCTCTTGGAAATATTATTCTTATTTGCCGTAACTACTTCTAACTGTGTCTCCTCATTCCTATTATATTAGGGGATAGAAAGAGACGAATTTAGTTCGTACATCGACTTGTTTATAGAATCACATTTAGTGCGATCTGTTACCGGCGTGTTTGCTATCATTTTACTTCATATCAAATAGAATACAAACACATATTCAGAGATTCTCTCAATATTTTGTATATTAGTATGTTTGTAAACATCTTGCAAACAGCAACAGCTATTGTCTTAATTAAAATCAACTTCAGTGGAATGTATACGCTTCATTGGCTAATGATTGTGTGAATCTAATTACATTTTCCTCATTTTGTGAGAGAATTTTCTTGTGAAGTTATCAACATTATTAGTGCAGTGTTTATTGAAGTTATTTTAGGTTAAATTTGTCGTGTGATAGAGGCAAATTCAAATAACTCGGAAATTTTAAATATTACATTACCGTCTGACTCGATAGTTGGAACAAAACTTCAGCAAGTGCCAATGTTTTAATGTGTTTTAAGTTTTTAATCTAAAAAGTATTTGATTTATTTTAATACGGTGCTTTTAGATTTCTCGATGGAAAGTTGTGGGGTAGTCTGTTTTTCTTTCATTCTATACGTATTTTGGGGTGCTGAATCCGAATCCGAGGTTTGCCAACAAAATTTCGTGACGGAACATGGCGAAAAATTTGTAAAATGGCGAATATTTACATTTCCTGGCGAATTCTGGATTTGAACTTAAAAACCATCAACTTTTTGTGGGTCATTTATTTGGCAGAATGAAAGCACATAAAATTTCCTACAAATTTGGTATATAATTTTTTTTTCTAAAATAACTAGTGGCGGAGCTGTAAAGCTCCAAAAATTGGCCAAATTTTCTTGTTATTTTAAATTGTGAAAATGGAAAATGTATGGAGAATAGGTCACCTTGTTCGAATTATCACCAAATTTTGACAATTATTCTTCAGATTTATGATACATATTTTACATCGTTGGAATCAGTAAATATGGAGAAAGGTTTCAGGATAAATTTTATTAAAAAAAATAGTGAAGTGTTTAAGCTAAAAAGGTTTAAACATTTTTAGCCTAAACAAATTACTATATTTTTAAATAAAATTATTTAAACATGTCTAGCTCAAATATTTCACGGTGTTTTTAAATAAAAATTTCGTTAGTAGCTTTCTTTGTGTTTTCTAATTCCAACGAGGTAAAATATGACTCATAAATTTAAAGAATAATTGTTGAAATTTGGTTATGAAGGCAACAAGGTAATCTTTTTCAATACATTTTCGATTCTCGTAATATAAAACAATAAGAAAATTTGGCCATTTTTTGGACCTTGACAGCTCCGTTCCTATTTATTTTAGAGAAAAATTTTATATGGAAATTTTGTAGTAAATTTTACATACTTTCATTTTGCGTAGAAAAATAACTGACGAAAGTTGTCAGTTTTCGAGTTCTTATAAAGAAATCGCCAGAAAACGAATATTTTCGCCATTTTTTGTATTTTTCGCCATGTTCCGTATCGAAATTTTGTTGGCAAACCTCGGATTCGGATTCAGCATCCCAAAAAACGTATAGAATGAAAGAAATCCCTACTACCCCACAACTTTCCATCGAAAGACTGCTTTGTGTTTAATTTCACCGGATTATTTTGTTAGTCTTCGATTTTGTTGGTGAATCACCTTTGTGTAGAATAATGGATGATTTTAATCGCGGGAAAATGCCGAACTTTACCTACTTCAGAGAAATTACTACAACTCAGAGATATTGCTCGGTTGGTTCATGAATGATTATTTCAATTTCGTTTTAATGGGTTAAATTATTTTTCTGATTTGTCTATCAATTTTGTTCACAGGCTCGCGAAGAAGAGCTTGCTCTGAAACGCAAGGACATGGATGTTTTACGGAAGAATAAACAGCTTCCTAAAAACGAACACTTTGCTACTGTCCAAGCCCAGATGGAAAAGGTAATATTAGAATTTTGTGAATTTATTTAAAATGCAATTTCAAAGTTGCGTTGTATTCAATTGGATATTTGTTTGCAGGCGGCCACTAATCTGGCGGGTCATAAGGATTATATAAATTCCAAGCTTGCGGCATTGAACAAGTACAATGCCAGACTCGACGCCGTTATATCGTGGGTCATGGAAACCAAGACACGTATCAATATCTCCAAAGATCTTCCAGATAAAGACAAGAAGAAAGTTGTTGATAACATCATGGTAATATGACTTCATCATTATACAAATTACTTAAGTGGGCATCGATAGAATTAGAATTTTAATGGGTTATTTTGTTTTTTTTCAGGTTTCGGTACGCGATCGCGAAACCGATGTAAACGAAGTGCTCGAAAACTTCACTAATATTGAAAAGGAATGTGAAGGGGCGCGGCAACCCGTGTCAATAGAATTACGAGAAAAAATAGCGAAACTTCGAGAGGATTGGGCCTATGTTCGTGCTCGTGGTGAGACCTCTCCCGACAACCGCGAAATCGCGCGAAAAGTAACGGAAACCGCCGCGCTAATTCCGTCCAAATCGACAAGTCAACGCGAAACGCCGTTAAAATCAACCGCGAGTGATTCCCCGTCGAAATCAAGTATTACGCGAACCGACGTGTCCGAGTTGGTTACCGTGGAAACGAAAAAAGATCGTGAATTGGGGGGAAAATCGTCGGAATTATCCCCGAGGGAGAGGATCATCCCCGTTACTCTGGTCGATACGAACGAAAAAGTTGTATCCGCTGAAACATCTAGCCCTCGCAGATTATCTGACAAATCTGTAACACCACTGAGCAAATTGACCGAGGACAACAGATTCAAGGCACCTGAATATGGTAAGTCCATTTTCTCTTTTAAATATTCACATGTTTTCATTGTTTACTGTCCCCGATAACATTATGTATCGAGATATTTCAGGTTTTCGGTACATTTTACAACGTTCATGATATTGTGATTCTTTCCAAAATATATTATTTTTTTAGAAGATCCAGTTTCCAAACAACGATTGATAGTTTTTACATTAGTCATTTTAATTCTGTTTCTATTTAGACTTTAGCATTACCTTTTTTTTACTTGGTGCAGTAGTTAATATCTTTCCTTATTTCTGTTAGGTATATATGTATATAGCTATCTCCTCCATCTATGACCATCCTAATCTGACACACTCGTTGCTTCCAACACATTCATGCAGTTTGTCATACACGCTCTCCGATTTCTCTTACTCAAAACGCGTCCATCCTTGAGGATCACTTTTTCGTTCACCCAAATATGTTTATTTATTATTAACATTGTGTTTATCTGTTTCAGTGTACTAACTCTTGGTGGTGTTGGTTTCCCTCCTTGGTGCATGCCTTACATATAACCCACACTAACTGTATCTTCTTTACTAATAACACTAACTTTCATAGGTTTATTATTATTAATAATTATTAGTATTGTTTGTACAACTAATATTTTATAATTATAATTAATGATATTAAAAGTTTGGATCGGAATAATAATTATACGTAAAAGTTTTAACCCCTAATGGTTTCGGGGAGCGCTTGTACCTATTTAAAATTCGCTCTAGTTTGTATTGTGAGTCTGTTTTTGTGGTATGTATTATTTATATGTGGAATAATAAACTTATTATAGTCGTGTATGGGGAACTGAATGTGATTCATTTTTGCAGTAGCTGAAGGTAAATTTCACTCGAATTGAATTTAAAACGACGAGCAAATGCAGTGTTCAAAATTTTTGCAATGCAGAATTTTGTTTTAGCAAATTTTTCAAAATTATCAAACGGGTCGGATGAAGCAAGGAGATGGGATCATTATCTGCTAAATGAACTGAAATATTGCCATCCGAATCTGCATGTGTTTGCGCAAAATACATATTTTAGGGGAATGACAAAAATTGTGCAATTTTTCTAAAACTAGGAATCGTAGCATTTTAGCGGATTTTCTCATTTATCTTCATGTTTCATTCGATCTCTTTCCTTTTAGACCTCCGTAACAAATTAATCAGCATAGTCTAAATTAAAATAGGATTTCATTAATCCCATTAGTACTCGTCAAATTGTGGGCAATTTGTCTATGTGATTTAGTAAAATACTTTCATATCTTTTTGTCAAAAGTGTTAATATTACCTACATTAATGTGTCACTAGCCGAACCTATTTGCCAATACAAACAGCAATATTTCACTATAAAACCCACGTTATTAATATAGATTGGTGATAGTGTAGAATAATTTTATGAATTTTGTAATATACTTTCTTGTTATAATGTCTCATTAAAATGTTTATTTATTAGTCTGTCTTTCTTGTTAATCCTTCTCATACTTCTTCTATGCTAGTGTGGTGTTGGGATCTCAATATTGAATATACACTCTGTCAAGAAAAAGGTTTTGAACTATAATTTAATGTCCTGGAAAGAATACATTTCTGCCGAAAATCTATAACTGTTATGGTTGCAAAAGGTTACTTTCAGCGCTCTCATTAAAAACCTCTTTCTTGACATATTGTAGTTCTTGCATGCTTTTTTACTATTGGTTTATGGGAAATAAGTAATCAACCACAATGAAATAGAAATCAAGAAATTGCAGTGGCTTCAGTATTCTGTTGGTGATGGTATTCCTTATACTTAAACAAACTCTTAACTAAAAATACAAACATTCTTATATTATGGATTGAATTGCTACATAAGTCTTCCAAATACTGTATCTAATAAAAAACATACGACAATAATTATACAAAAAATTAAACATAAGACAAAAAAATAAATAAGTCAAGACAAAATGAATGAATGTGCCTACCATGAGCTGCTAAAATTTTAAGACCAACCATAAATTTATTTAAACCCATTAAAAACTAAAAAAATGAGATTTGTACACGTATTTCTTTGCCTTTAAAAACCCCATTCTCAAAAGTGTATCAACCTGCTTATTCTGTTTCTCAGCCCGCAACCCTTGTGTCGGTTATAGGTTAAGTAGTTGTGGTCCATAAACTTGGCTGATTGCATAATCAGGCTTCATTATTAAAAGTGAGTGGGGGAGATCATTAAAAAGAAAATTTTGTTATAAACACAGCTTCCTTTATCTTTTAAAACTTATCTTTAATACTCCGGGCGGATTCCTCCCCCTTTTTCATTGTTTATTGAAAATGTTAGCACTTGCAATTTAAAGAGGCAATATGCAGCAATGATTCTACTGGAGTTGTTACTTTAGTCCATAAATTATATCAGCCAACCCCGTCCTCCAACACCAGGGTTGCCAGGTGTTAGAAATTTTACCGAACTGTTCCTTATTTCAACCCTGTGTTCGGTACGATAAAAATACCGAAGTATGGGTGTTTTGGTATTTTTTTTTCTTAACTCATTTTTCTCTAATTAATTAATTGACTCACAAATTCAAGTCAATAATGCGTTAATGCGTTATTTGCCAAATCACCATTTTCAGTTTGTTTGGTATTTTTTAATGAATCTGGATTTATCGAAATAAACATAAATTCTGTACACATCACAGTAAGCTTGAAAAGCTTGTGTCGTGAAGTGGAGTAGGTCGGCATCGGGGATCGAACCCGCGCCCACTGAATTAACAGTCGAGCGCGTTACCAACCAGGCTACCGACCACCTCAAATTTAAATTATTTATTTTTTTACATTATTCTGGTATTTTTAGAAAGTATGTAAGCAATTATATTAAAAAAAAACGATCATTTTACCGGTTCGTAAAATTTTCGACATGAAATTTATTCTCCCCCACCCAACAATTTTTTTCGAATTTTCATCCAATGGTAATTTTGCCGCTGGTAGCCCTGTTGAACCCTAGAGAGGGGTGTCGAACCAATAAATTCATAAAACCGTATATCGGACCAATTTTCAAAATTCAATTGTCAAAGCGATGAAGCGGAAATTTAAACGAAATAATAATAAATTTAGCTTAATCCTTCCGCACCCTAAAAAGTTATGATGAGATACAATTATTATTGTTATTATTAATCAATAATTTTATTTACATCTGTTTGTTCTCTCTCAACTTTCGACACTTTAATTGGATTTTGATTTTAATCACTTTTCCGGTCCAATCACGCAAATATGAATTTGGACATATTTGGTACAATTCATTGGCTTTTTAAACTAAATAAAGTCTGTCAAAAAAGAGTTGGTGTTTGATGAGGGCGCTACATGTAGCTTTTTGGCAACCATAATGGCAACACTTGTATAATTTCTATACAAGCAGCCTCATTGCCAGCAAACAAAATTGTAGTTCCAATTTAATCCGCCACCAACTCTTTTTTGACAGACTGTAAGTGTGTTTTAAATACATTTTCCTATGAAATAATCGAAAACAGACGTCTTATTATAATTCAGTAACAGAATCGACGCCATTTTGTATTTTTATAATTAGACGAGTAAAAGGCGAATTCAAGAAAACAGAATAATATTATAGAACCATGGAACGTTTTCTACTGTGAGATGAACCTAAATAATAGGACAAACATAGAAAATCTGGGAGAACAAAGTAATAATAATAATAATAAATTTTAATAATAATAAATTTTATTTACCGTAAATATCTATGTACAATATAATTAAAATATAATCAATATGATATTTTGCACAATATGTTCTAGTCCCCAGACAGCAACTATCGTGCTGGTATAAGGGGACACACAAATATATACGAGTACATATAAGTAGCACTAACACTTTACTTTATTTTCACTATAACATTTTACTTCTCATGTGATGTCTCTTTTTGTAAAAACATACTGCTTAATACGTTTCTTGAACGCATGTATACTTTGTACACTTTTCACCTCATCCGGAATATCATTGAACAACTTGATGGACGAATTTTAAGTACATCTTAACTTCCCTTAAAAACTGAGGCTTAAATACAAATCTTCGTCCTCGAAATAAAATCGAGTACATGGTTGGCGCAGTTGCTTGAGGCGGCAGTCTCTCAAGCGGGAGGTGCCAGGTTCAAACCCCGGCGCTGGCGATGTATTGCACACTTTGCGATACAGGCTTTTAGCCTTGTGCAAGGTGTGCAGGAAAGTATTTGGGTTTGTGTATGCAAATCCAGATCTTTTTAAAAAAAAGTATGTAAAAAATAAATAAATTGGGGTTAACTGGAAGAAATCGCAGTTCTGCGATAAGTTCGCCCTAGTGAACAACGTTTTATAATCTGTACTATGTCCATTTTGTATATTTATATGTGTTTGTTGTTTACTTTAAGTTTAAATAAATAAATAATAAGAGTTTTAAGCAGGTGCGAAAAGTACGAGAACGTGTTATACTTATTGCTATTCGAGACGTAGGGTAGCTTCTATTTATTATGAAGCTAAAACTATCCATATTCATTGTAAATAATGTGCATTACATCGACATACACCCAACATTCTGTAAGAGTTGATTTATGTTCAGAGTCTGAACGACTTTCACTGAAATGAAAAACCATCCATACACTCGCATAAAAAATGCTTCAGACATATAACGTTGTATGAATGGTATGGACGTGTGTGGAAGGAGGGAGCATACAAAGAATTCACGGTAAGGATATAAGATACTAAAATACCATTTTTATTATTATGCTCTTTCTGCGGAGTCCGTCGATCGGAACAAAATTCCACATTTTCCAATACCCAAGGGGACTGGGAACAACTAGAGGGAATATCCGTACATAATATTCGTTGCACCGTTTCGGCTGATTTGTCTCAGAAACTCGGAAGCATTTGTAACACTACATTCTCCAATGTTATCAATTTTTTATGGCGCACCATTTGTTCAGTCACAATGAAATTGGATGATTGTTATCAACTTCCAACGATTAAGTGGATATTTTTCTACTTTGAAAACGTGGATAGCTATTGTTCATGAAGAAATTTATCAGTCTGACATTACCTAAGAAGTAACTTCTGAAAATAAATAATAGTTATAGATTTACAAATGTTGAACGCCCATTCGTTCTTCCTTTTTGGAACAGGACTTAATAAATTGATAAATTATTATTAGGTAATATTTCTAACAGAACTTTGTCACAGATCAAAAGGTCAACAATCTCTCATTCACTGTGTCGTTGGCATTTTCATTATTTCATTGATTTTAAGTTATTGGTGCCGACGTAAAATAATTTGTGCCCGAGTAATTCGATCCGGAATCACCTTTCCGTCTACTGATTTCGACATAGTTTGTTCATTGTTTATCTTGTATTCTTACGGTTTTATTTGGGACGCGACATTTCCCTGACATTTCGCTGTAACATCGATTTTTAGAATAGAAATTAACTATCACAAAAGGGTTGATACAAACAAACGCTTAATAATGTTCTTGGGTTACCTACATAACACTATTCTATATACAGCTAAAAATTGTAGACATCTTGATCTAAACATTCATATTATCGATTTATTGTGGTATAAAACTTCACCAAATTTGTTTCTTTTTTACGTACTAAGCTAACACAATGTAGGGTATTGGTATTACCGGTTGTTCAGGAAGAAATTGTTAGAAAGTTCACAATTCAGAGGATCCTTTGTCTCTGAATAATTTAATTCTAATATGAGTATTATTTCCAGTAACATTCTCCACGAAGCTGTTGATCTCAGATTGTGCAGTACTCAGCGCATAATCCTTGAGCATACCGCGGTATTTGCTGAACATCATTATGGAAAATTTTATTATATTGCAGTGGATTTGGTGGCGAAGCGACGACG
This sequence comes from Ceraclea dissimilis, assembly GCA_963576895.1. Taxonomy (NCBI): domain Eukaryota; kingdom Metazoa; phylum Arthropoda; class Insecta; order Trichoptera; family Leptoceridae; genus Ceraclea; species Ceraclea dissimilis. The sequence continues at coordinate 13,939,149 of OY756366.1, read as the reverse complement.
CAGACAAAGAATAATTTTCAGTACTTAAGCTAGCCATTTCCGTTTCATGGATTTTAACAATTTCACGGTAGAAATGATAGCCAGAATGATGCCAAATTCTGAGAGTATTCAATTAAAAAGATTTAAAATCTTACCTACAGGTATCACTTGAATCACAACGAAATGAAAGTCAATTCTGTTTTATTATCCGGCTCAGAGGACCAATTCCGTACTAGTTACTATTCCTACGTTCCCTACTCTTTTTTGCAAACTTAATTTCTTTACCCACAAGTCTCAGCTAGGGTTATCCTGGGAGAGTAAAAAGATACAACCAAAAATTGTAAAAATAATAAAAAAGAATCTTATCCACTCGTCTTCAACTGGGCATGACAAAAAGCAGTAATCTTTTAGAATGTAGGTATGTACAAAATTAATAACTGTCAATTTTCAATGGATAATTTCATTTTAGTTATGCTTGCAAACAAAAAAATATACATATTTGAGGGAAAACTTTACAAAAAAGAGTAGCTAGCTGATGAAAACTTAAGCTGCACCCAGTAATTGAGTTTCTAAAGTCTAAATTTACTATGCATTGTTTTTTTTATTACGGCGTTTTTTCAAAGTTTAAATTGGTGGAGATTTAAGATTAGATTCGCTCCTTTTTTTATTTTCGTCGCCGTAAAAAACCTTCGACGTGGGATTTGTATTGTAATAAATCTTTAGGTAGAGGAGGTGCATTTAATTTCGTTGGGGATTCCTTTTCAGCGCTGAACGAAAAAATTGAATTTCTGTTCATCTTTAATTGAATTATGTCTTATACACCTACATCCATGATTGTGTATGTTTTTATTCCAGCTAGGAATATTTATTAAAAATATAAGTATATTAATTGGTCCTTATACCAGCAATATTTTGCAGACAGGGGATGTGAAATAGACAACTATGTATACTTTAATATACCTATTAGTTCGAGTTACCGCATTTAAGTTTCGACTAATAACTATCCAACACAATAAGAAATTTGTAAACCAATTTTAACAGTGAAACTATCCCCGTGGAAGATTATATGCGATCTAAGATAATTGAACTCAAAATATTGTGATTTACTAATTTGACATATAATAGTTGCAGATGGCGTGATTGTCAAAATTATATCAAAAAATAGTTTTTAAACGTTTGTCATCATGGGTCATGTAAACTGCGCTAGTCTAAATCCCAAAAAGTTTGTCAATTCTAAAAAAATCATTCCACAACCCCCTCAACCTACTGGTATTATTTTTATCTATAAGAAAAGTAATGTTATTTTAACTTTCTAGCCCTCCATCTTACTTAAAGACAAGGAGAAAATGTAGAGGATTTTGGAGGCATTTCTTTTTAATGTAGTTTTTACTAAACAGTTCCATTAATGTGTATGCACGATTTCAATATAAATTGGGTAGTTAAATATTCCTATCAACTGCCGGAGACTCGCTGTCTTCCTGTAGGTTTATTTATGTGCTTGTTTAACAAAGGTTCTCTCTAGCCTACTTTATTCATTCATCGAACAATAATGTTAATGTAAGGAAAGATTTATCTGTTGGTGACACGATAGTTAATTCATTCTAGGCACAATTAAATTTAATGTGTTTTGTGTTAATAATAATATACTTCTATATGTACAAACAATTATTTAGATTTGCTTATTGAATAAATCGGATATGTTTATTTAGTCATTAGAAAAGTAAACAGTGTATAGAAATTAAGCATTGGTATCGCACAAAAGTAGAAGAATCTTGTGTTTCGGTTTGTCCAAATGTTACTTTCAGTGGTTCAATAGTAAAATAATTTCTTACAATCCTATAGAGATCTCAGCATTTCCCTTTGAGAACACAGTGAGATAATGTTTTGATACTAAAATGACAGTATGATCAGGAATTGTACTTTTGTTCTCAACGCAATACTCACCTCACTCTCAGGCTCACCGCACTTACACTCAAAACCTTTGATTACTTAATCAAATATTTTTTTGTCCTCAAAACACACCGAAATCGGTACCTAACTACTATTTAACAATGCAGATGACAGATGAAAAATAATTTGATTAGGTACTTCAATAATCTATGTAAGCAATGCAGTAAATGACTTAGGAAATTACTACACAAATCTGCTCTGAATTCGCCTGAAGTCTTGTACCTAAACTCCGTTTTCTCGAGAACTTTGAAAGGTGAAGTTTGTTAGTGTTATTTTAAAAAAGATCTAAGACAGACTATGTGCGGAATACAGTACACAATCGATGATCTGTTATTAGACTTCGTATTAAGACAGACTACATATGAAACGTTTCATATCTTTATAGTTATGGCGCTTTGTTTATATCAGATTTAACAGACCAAGATCTCTGTAACACTGACGTTGTATAGTATAATATGTTGAACTTTCAGACTTTATTTCACATTTCGCATAGCGTATTAGAACTTGTCTGCAAAATTTATATACTAAAGATTTACCTATCCCTTTCACACACCGCTGATCAAACGGTAGGTATTGTATAAGATTAACTTTGCTAATGGTGGGGCATACCAAGAAAAATGGATCTGTCAGAATAACAAAATACCTCCATAACATAATATCAAGAAGTGTGTTGTTGGAAAACTAACCTTACCTATGTACTCTTATATTAGACAACTCCATATATTATGTATGTGTCTATATATTTCTATCTTAGGTCGATCTAAGTGCATTTTTCAAAGTATGACAAGAAAGATGGTCTCGGATCGATTTGAAACCATAATTTTGTTTGGTGGCAACAATGACATTTGTATTAAAATTGTAGGTACAACTGTTGCCACTATAAGCAGTTGTCAAAAAGTTGCAAGTATTGCCCTCATCAAAAACCATATCTTTCTTGGTTGACAGACTAAAATATTTGTGCTCCTTTTCGTTATATTATGTCAACTAAGTATTTACGAGTTAATTTTCACGGAAATAAACTTGCGTATCTTATAATTTCTGTAATTTATTCACTTAGTTCCGGGATGGTTATTACTTGTTAGATTCCTTCACATAAATGAAACATCGTGAATAATTAATGTCAACTAATTTATATTGACACAGAGTATACTTTATGTAAGTATGTCAATGCAAACTTAATGAAGCTTATATCGCGTTTATGAGAAGTCTCTGGATATGATGTTCGAAAAGTTTGTAATAAATGTTCCTTCGCTATTAGCAACACTATGCTCCAGAATATTTTCAATATAATGGTGGAAACTTTCAATTCGTGTTTACCGAAAGTATAATCCATGAATATTAAGGTGTGAAACTGTCGGATAACTCGTCCTTATATATTTTACTTTCACAATTATTTGTTGAGGTGAAATATAATAAAACATATTTCATCGACACTCATGTTGCCAACTGTGTGAGACAGGTGAATATTAAAAAAACTACATACATATGTTATACGTGATTCAAGTTAGAGATTGAGTTCGCATTGTTAGTGTAAACTGCTAGTCCTGTGAAAAAATGTATACCTAGAACATTTTTTGCAGACAATTTAGTAAGGATTGTTTTTTTACATTGATCGAGATGAGAATGCTGCGCTGGTCACTCGGGGTAACTAGATTAGATAGAATCCGTAATGAATATATTAGACTATTAGAGGAACTATGAAAGTTGTCCCGATTGACCTAAAAGCGCGAGAGGCCTGATTTCGGTGGTATGGTCGCGTGCAGAGAAGGCACGAGGATTCCGCTCTGCAACAGTGGAAGGACGAAGGAAGAGAGGACGTCCGAAGAAGTCCCTTGAGGAGACCATCACAGGGGACATGGAACACCTGGAGCTTACTCCAGAACACTGCCTTGATAGGGGCAAATGGAGAGAGGATCCGAAACGCCTACCTAAAAAAAAATAGAAGTGTGGAGAAGAAGAAGTTTTTGACATTGACCACTTTCTCCTATCTCCTATCTCTAAAAATGCTAAAAACCGCGACATATTATACGACCCTGTGGCGATGTATGACCCTATGCGTAAACTTTTATTTTAATTACATTTAAATTAAAAAAACAGCTAATTTTTTTAGCTCTCAGATGCTAGGCTATATATTGGTAGCTGCGTTCGTCCTCCTGTAAGGCGATCGTGACACCAATCAGGTGTTAATTAAATATATTAAATAAATAGGACGATCGTTGTTTTCTGACTTCATGTTATTAAATTACTTTCCTGAAGTATTTAGGGCATGTTGTTATTATCTTCTACGTCTGATGTATCTTAATTTATTAGACACATTAAGATTGTTTACTGGTTCACAGGTAACGAGGGATGAATCTACCCGCTACCCCCGAGGTAAATAATCCCCAAAGTTTATCGTTATTCAGTGATTGATGGACACTGGAATATAATTTATTTTATAGGAAATGTTCTATCTCGGTAATAAATTCTGAAACAACATCCTGAGCCTTAAATTAAATATCAATAATCGTGTTATTTTAATTCACACTGAAACCATTAAAATAAATTGTATTAATTCTTAACTCTTCCTTCTTTCCTCACTTCCATCATTTACCCTTCCATTCTTCCTTTTCCCGTGCTTCCTCCTTCCCAACCATAAACATTTTATAGGTTTAATGTATGTTAACTTTATTGTAATTGGTTTGTTTTGCGTATATGCTAATGTTTTTAATTGTGAGTGGATGTTATTGGTCTTGTGAAGTGTATAAGTCTGTACTATTGTACCTGTTAAACTTTGTAGTGTATCTATTCCATATGTACCTACCAAAATAAATAAATAGTATTAACAAAGGTGGTGGAGAGAATAAAAGCAAACGGATGCGGATGGTTTGGATATATTGAAAGAATTGGTGGCGATATAATGACAAAAAGAGTATGTGGTTGAAAAAGGTGGTGTTAGAAATAATATCGACAAAATCCGTAGGGACGGACGCGTGCTGAGTGAAAAGAAATAGATAAGCGTGCGGGTATGACAATTTGCATGAACCTGACGGAAGCAAAGAGTATGTAAGAAAAGGCAGTTTGGTGTTCTGTCATCACGCGGAATGAGGGTATATAGTACAATAATAACATAGTAACAATTGTTGTTTTTTTTACCAAATTTCAAAACCATCCTAATATTTTCATAATGCATTTTCCTTGTGCTCCCTAATTATGTTAATTACAGTATGTAATTAAACATATTTTGTATAATTTTATTATACTGTATGCATTATTCATAATGGAAAAGCGCCCTCCTGACAAACTCCATATTTTCCTGAATTCTAATTTCATTTCTATGTTCTTTATACTCATTATTAATTTTTTACTATTTATTGTTTATTTTGTAGAAAATTTAAGGTGTTCCACAGGGCGTGTTCTCTGCCCCTTATACCACTTTACTTTTCGAGTGAGTCCAGTTTTATCTTCGCTCATTTGGGTTGCATCCTGCAGAAAAACTAGGGCTTCAGTTTCGTCAGCCAGTCCACCGCCTTCGAGGTTGCTATATGGATGTCCTGGAGAATACCAGTGACCCTCCTTTATACCGTTGCCCATTTTCATCCCTTCAATTATCCATAATCTTATCTGCACGTGTTACTAAAGTATGCTCGCTGACGACTTCTTTCAGCGTGTACTTCTTTCAGAATTTTTGTCATTGCGGTTTCCATTCAACCCATGAGTTCTGGTGGCGATCAAGAAAAAAGTGATAGAATTCTTGTACGCAAGCTTAGTATGAATGCTTTTTACATATCAAGCAAATCAATCATTTGTCAGGTAAAAGTAATTTAAGTAGAAAACACTTTCCCTTTATTCAAACGTGTTACCAACTGTCAGATTACTTTTCAAAAAATATGACTAATGTATTTTAAGTAGGTATGATATTCCCTGCGTTTTATATATGTGGGGAATGAAAGCCGCATCTAAGAATAAATAGAAAAATTCCTGTATTATAATTTGAATAGTTAATCCTTATGAAATGTATTTTATGCATTGATTACCATCTAATCAGCAATCACCCTACTTTGATTCGAAACACTTTTTTATTTTCAATAGGGGATGTCAGTCAGTTTTGAAGTCCCCCAATGCAGATCAAATACACATCAACATTGAATTCATTAGGTATCATAATGTACATATTTTGGGTATTTTTTGAATGAAATTAATGTATTTACATCGCTATTGGTTTCCCGAATATTAAAAGCGGCGAGGTTCCCCAAATTATTCGTGATGCAACGATTTATAATGTAGGTATATTTCCCCTTTTTCTTTTATTAACCATTAATGGGTTTTTCAGTCCGATACCATGTTACAGTAAGATGCAGGAATTTCTTTTACTCTGCATTAACTTCATAGGTATTTCTAAATATCTGAGTGTAGTAATGAATATAACATCTTGTAGTAGCTTTTAGTCGATACACACATAAATTTGAAATCTCTGGATTTACGACTGGTCGTCTAACTCATTGCATGGCTAGAACAATAACTTTTTACTGAAGGAAAGAAGATTTCGTTTTCAGAATGAAGCGTTGATATAATGTGCGATCAATCTAAAATTTATTACTCACCAAAACATTCTTCTTTCTCAGCCGTTTTAATTCCAATGCTGGACATAGGCCCCCCCTTTGACTTTCCATAGATCCCTATCCCGGGCATACTGCATCCACTTGCTTCCTGCGATTCGCCTCACATCGTCAGACAATCTTGCCTGAGGTCTTCCTACGCTCCTTTTGCTTGTTCTAGGTTGCCACTCGATAATCTTTTTGGTCCATCTAGAATCTGAGCGTCTGGCAACGCGTCCCAATTCCATTTTATGCAACAAATCATATTATGCAGAAAATCGTAGGGTTGAAATAGGAGAATCTATAATTTTCAAATTAAAAGTCCCGATAATTGAAATTGTTCAGTTGTCACTTGATATTTACTGGGGCTGCTAATTAGTGTGTCGTTTCATGTTTCACGTTAAAGTATCACAGCGTTTGACTACATTCTCCTATGGAAACATGAATGCTGGTGAACGGTGGAGTAAAAAAAAAAATGAATGATTTATAGTGCTTGCCGTTCACACACCAAATGAGTTGCATTTTCCATTCATTACAACGTCAACGTAGTTCTGTATGAAAGCTCATAGAAAATTATTTATGAACCTAACAAGGGGACGCTGTTGTTAACACTGACTTATATTGTCCTGGGGTATAATTTTGATTTAGATATATTTTTAGTAAAAATAACGGATATACACGCCGCGGCTGCGGTGATTTTTTTTTGTATATAAAAATAAATTACTTTATATATTGTATATTTATCTACAGGTACCTGCATAATTCACAAGTATCTAAAGTTTGCGTCTAGATTTTTTCAGTTCACTGTTTCTATCTCCTGTACAAACTGCTTTCTTAATTTTCTTCGTAATTAGTCCAGTTGTTATATTTACTTTTTCATAGAATGCGTAATTGTACGATTCGTACATTCTGTCAATAATACCTTTACGAGTTTGCGATCACAACCGAATGCATCATGATGTTTTATTCCCCTTCTTTCCAATTCCCCTCGGGGTCTTGTTATTATCGTGTAGGGGAAACTATCATTATTTGGCGAGTTTGAAGGATCCTCTATGATGAGCCGGAAGTAACGAGTGATCCTTGCTGTCTCTGATGCACCTCCTTATCATGTTAATATTCCTGCGGTGATGAAATGTAATACGGGGGTTAGTATTACTACGAAGCCAAGTGGTCTGGCTTTGCTAAGCGAGGGATGATACGCTGAAAGTAGCTACCTAATCTAAGTACTCAAAGAATTCATTACATGCTTGCTGCTTTCGTATTGGAATTCAATTCCCGCTAGGATTTGTCAACGTTATGTTATGAGCCTTTGTGTCTAATAACATAGGAGCTTTAAAGCAAACATATCGGAATGTTGTACAGATTGCAGATTATGTTACAATTTGATTGTTAGGTTCTCTGAGAGGGATCACTTATTTGTGAAAACCTCATCCTAGCAAATATTTTTGCCTTTGAAAATATTATATAGGTATTCAAGAACTGTAGCAATTACTACGCATTGTAAAGACCCATTCCATCTACAGGGCCATGCACCTTGCGGGGGACAGAACCGCGTGGCGACAGGTTGTCCAGTAACGGGTGTTTGGGGTCCGCGACCCTCGGCAGTGAGGAATACGACCCAAGAGAGAGACAGAGAGAGTAAAGACTAAATGGCTCTGAAAGTCTCGTATCCCTCCTATCCTACCTACGTTCCAGTGACTAAAACCAACGGATAAAATTTACGCAATTCCATCCATCCCTCTTTCTCTGTGATTTTAATCCAGGATATACCTACGACCAAAGTGAACCTTTTTCTACCACAATGCTGTACAAATCGGTGTACGTTACGAGTAGAAACCTCTGTATTAAAATCCTTCAAATTGCAAAAGAGAACTTTCGTTTTTGCTTTCTTCTTGATCTTACTAATTTAGATAGGTTTATGAATACACATAATACGCTATGAAAGATAAAGTAAAGTGGAGTTTAGTTAGCAGACTTGAATGGTAGGCGTAAAAGACAGTGAGGCTAGGAACGCTGAGCATTTATTATAACTCGGTACTGCCCCTATTATTCTTCTCATCCCACCGAATACAGGAGTCACTCTGGAAAGTCATTACCCCTATACGGTTATGTCTTCCTGATACCAAACACAACCAATTAATTTTTTTTAAAAGTTTTTGGAACCATTTTAGTTTCATAAATGATATTTTTTTAAGCTACATGTCGCGCCCTCATCGAAAACTATTACATTCTTGAAATGCATGAAAAAATGGATGAATTCTGCAAAACTTTTGTTAATTTTATGGTCAACAAGTACAACAAGTATCAAAATGGCAAAACGCTTTATGTGAACAACATGTTTCAATACAGTATTTATCGGAGTGAGTCTACGCGGGTTATGCAAATGAATTCAGGAAGGGATTACGCTACGTAGTGTAGTATGAGGATATCGAATTTTCCGTTCATAAGCCCAAGCCAATACAGACGTGAATAAGCTTCCCCGTTTTGTATGAATAAATCGTAGCTATTTATCTGTTGGTATGTTCGATACATCGCTACTAGATGTAGTTCCAATTATGCACAAATCACTGGTCACCTACACTAGGATTAAATGCATATGGATCCCTTAAATAATTGGAGGATTCATCTACACCAATTTGTCTAACCGTAGACACTAATTCACATAGCTATGAAAGGTACGGTTCAGCACAATATTGGAATGTGATTTTATGTCGTAGTACTTATTTAGATATGGAAGATTTAAATTTTGGTATTTTGTTCGTCATTTAGATATTAGCGGGATGTGCCGGATTAATCCAGGCGCTGACGATTCATTCTGCCCTTGACGACACAACATTTTAGCTTCGCTTTTTTGCTTTAATTGGCGCAATAGTTATCAAGACATTTTCAATTCAGTGGTCTTTCGCCATAAATATAGTACAGATACAATAATCTAACTTTTAAAACTCGAAGTTATTACTTCACAACTTTACTTTTCTAAAAAAGCAGCGCTTGTGTGTATTTTCAATCGATACTGCTGAAAGACTTAAGCGTTAAAGTATAACTTGTTGCTTGTAAGTGCATTGAAGTGAAAGGAAAGTAAGAGATTGGTGAAGTGTCTTAGCAACGATACTTCACTTAATACATTTTAAAAGAGGGGATGCTATATGGATTTAAAACTTCCTGAAGCAATTTAAAATTTCTTTCATCAATGTGCGCACGGTTCATATACTCATAAATTATATGCACAACGTTGATGGACGCAGAAAGTCTTGCCCTTAGTCGATGCTTAGGTTCCTGTAACTTTTGCATATGTTTATTTATTACTATCTATTTTATACTGCGGAGAGCCAGTTCAATCCTTCAAATACATTGTCGAAGACTGTCCTCTGAGAGCATTTCCTGGACCATATGCAGACATCCACAATGCCACACCCAATGCCCTTGATTGGCTTGGAAGTCTGTTTGGTGCTCTGTAGGGTACATGTCTCATGTATGTAACAGATCGCATAATTCTCTTATCTTCTGACGTTGCCGCCCAACAGTGGCTGAAGCCATACGAAATAATAATAATATTTTTACAGTTGACGAATTTAACATGAAAAATTACTATTTGTAACGAAAAGCTGTTATAGTAGACTAAAACTAAAGCAATAGCTTAATTACATAGGCAACAAGTTAATGTAGGTACTATCAAAGTTGCATAATTTTATAGCATGCTTAAGTTAACCTGTTTGCGATGCATCTGTTCCGAGTAGTTTGTAGGTACGTTCATAATTTTTAGAATAATATTTTTCGTGGTCGTACTTTTCGGTTTTCATCTTTTTTCGAGGTAGTAATAATTATGTTCTTTAAAATTTATTAATCTTTATCTTTTTTATTATAATTACCTATTTATTAAGGAAATTATATTTAAAACATTTTTGCATTCTTTCACTGGTGATTTTCTATACATTGTATACTTTCACTGGTGATTTTCTATACTTTGTATACTTTCACTGGTGATTTTCTTTACTTTGTATACTTTCACTGGTGATTTTCTATACTTTGTATACTTTTACTGGTGATTTTCTATACTTTGTATACTTTCAATGGTGAATCTCTATACTTTGTATACTTTCACTGGTGATTTTCCAACTTTGTGTACTTTCACTGGTGATTTTCAATACTTTGTATACATTCACTGGTGATTTTCAATACTTTGTATACATTCGCATGTGATTTTCTATACTTTGTATACTTTCACTGGTGATTTTCTATACTTTGTATACTTTCACTGGTGATTTTGAAGAGATTGCCTCTCGGTAATAAGCACGCCCATTGTGCGTATTTTTATATATGTGCGTATTTTTATTTTCTATACTTTGTATACCTACTTTCACTGGCGATATTAATTACTTTGTACACTTTCACTGGTGATTTTATATGCTGTATATACTTTCACTAGTAAGTTTATATAGGTATTTTGTATACTTTCCCTCATCGACCCTTTGTCTAATCTGAGTCCACTTCTAAATACGTCGACCTCTACATTTTGATTTGGATTTTTTTTTCATCTATTCTGCACTAATATTACATTATTTATAAGTTGTTTTGACATCCTTACAGTTTCCAATGCAATGGAGTTTACAATGCAGTGAGTTTATATTATTTTAGACAGCATGATGCACTATATGTACCTGACTGGGTTTTAGTATTATTGTAGGAAGAGGGAGGAATATACTGTATTATTATCATCGGTATAAAAGTTCAAAGTAATTCCATTTTAACTCACGTACGTACAATATATGCTGCGGATGTGGAACATATTACATAGAGATACGATACTACCTCTATAGCTTATACTAAATACTACAACTAGTTTTAGTACTGCTGTGTAGGTATTGGGTACGTACCTATCACTGCACCCCCGAAAGATTTCCCCGCACCGTGGCAACACCAGCCGCCGAAAACAAATCCTAAAGGTGATAAAATCCTGACAATAGTTTCCAAACTAATAAAAATATTATTTTATAACTGCGCTATTACCCGTTGTGACTTGAGCAGTAAATTTTTCTTTTTATAACTCCAAAGGAATGTTTTATGTAAAAAAAAAAACAAATGAGTGACTTGCCTGTGTGTGCGAAATGACAAATCTCTAAAAAAATTAATGCAAATATATACATATTCTGTTTTTTTTAGGTATTTTAGTATTGAAAGAACGTCTGGTTTCACTTAATTTTTCACGTCTTTTTACATAAGAAATCGAATCGTATTTTATGTAAGTTGTCTTGTTGTTGGGAAGAGACAAAACACCCTCTACCACACCTCAATACACCTCTGAAGAAAAAGACACCAGCAAGAGTGCCGAAACGTTGATAAAATGAAACTGTACGCGATTTGCCTGAAAATCTGAAGCAGTCATGTCAAGTTTTCGCCGTGAAAATTTTCAACAATTACTAACACCCCTCTTTGTGCATATTGTATGATCTTTTACAAAATACGAAATATTTGTCGGTATATTATTCTATCTCTTATATTTGCTTTTGTAAACAATAATTATGCCGAATATTGTATGTTATATTATGGAACCGGGTATTTAGGCGTCGTTATCGCAAATTTTAATGAGTCTAATAAACTAATTTTAATGGGCAGTTAATACAAAATATTTTCATAGATAGCCAATAATATTTTCTATTGTAATGTTCCCCATACTGAAAAAACATCACCAAACGAATGGACGAGAGCTACGAGGGAAATCAGAAACATTACCTTGCCAGTATATATTGGTTCAAAGATAGGCTTTATTATTTTTCTTTGGGGCTGAAGTTAGCGCAGTACATTTTAGCAGTGTAGCTGTCAGTAGCACTCTCGCCCCCATACGGCGCGGACGGGAAGCAGGCGTCCGCGGCGGGAATTTTCACAAATTCGAATTATTGTTCTATGAAAGTCGTAATTTGAAATGTCAAAAATATTATTATGATTATAAAATCAGATTTTATGGTTCGAAAAATTTGTGAATTTCTACGAAATCTATTTTACTTTGCTCATTGGTAAAATATAATATCTTTCCTCTGTATTATGGGTGTAAAATTATCATAATATCTCACGTATCTCTTCCCTAATAAAAAATGTATTAAAAAACAAACAAAATTTTCAGTGTTTTGAGTGTTATTTGTGAAGAGGTGTTTTGAAAAATAATAATCAAAAAGTTTTCAATGAAAACTTACAAGTTGGTACAACGAAAAAAAAAGGTTTAGTGAAAAAATCGTTTTATTTTGTGCGATAAAAAGTTTTTCGTTTGTACAAAATTAATTCTTGTAATACAAGGTCCTTACAGGTCTTGGAAGTGATTCTTTCAATTTTCTCCCAAGTGTTGTTTTTCCCATTTGACTCCAACTTACATTCCCACTTACATTCTGATCTAACAGCTTTCATTTCTTTGGTAAGTATTTGTTCTATACTGTTGAGCTTTTTTCCCCTTACCTTTTTTCTGATATTTATTTTGTGTTTTAGTGATAAAAAGTTTGATTCTATTTTCAAAAAGTTTTCTCTTTTCAAATATTTATTTCCGCCAATGAGAAACGGAATGTGGCAATAAACTTAATACGTCTATAGTCTATATCTCTTTTTATTGTACGTCTTATTTATGGTATTTAGTACATAGAAACAATATAAATATTTATGATAACTGTCTAAATATCTAATACTCGTTTAGTCTTTAGATATTTCGGGATCCATTCTTAGCTTCAGTTAATTCTATACGACATTACTTGACTAAAATAATGATAATAAAACAGAATTACATTTGCATTGAGTTGTATTATAAAACATATATTTGCCAGAGTCAGAGTTGTAAATGTCAATTTACTCATTTGAATCATCTTTATGTCCGCAGTCCACGAGAATAATTTATAGTAAAATTTGTTTTTTACCTTACAACACTCATCCACGAACCATTACTATGACCAAAATTCTCGGAAAGACATTAAAAACATAGATAGGAACTTATTCAACTTTGTTATTGACAGAAAAAGTGCTAGGCCATCCATTTTATGCTTTTTGGATGGGCTGATCGACATGATGAAGGTCGGGTACTTATTTTCTAACATCTCAGCTTTTTCGCTTCAAGTCAAAACGGCTGGATGACATAGGAGCTGAAGCTCCTGAAACATCCAGGGGTGGGTTTACTCTTAATGTTGTTTAATTATTAAAAGTCACTAAATCCGTTTTTCAGTCTCGAAAACTTATTCCCACACATTCGTGGTTCCTCTTTCTTCAGTCATGTTTAAGTCTTTCAGTCACTTATACTCTAATTATTACCTTATTTCTTATCCTATCTTGCAATGTTTTTTTTTCAGCCTTTCCAATTCCAACAATTTGTCCTTCTGCAGCCATAATCAAGTATCATCAGCCTCACTGAACTATCTCAACTTGCTTTCTTGCATTTGAATCACAATCCTTATCTAGTAGTTACGTACTACTTCTTTTTCTTAGCCCCTTTCTTTCTACTGCTGGATATAGGCTTTTTCATGATTATCTGTGTGGGCGCTCTGTTTCCACCAATGTCCTACCAGTTCGACAATGCCGTCAGTCCATCATATCTGTGGTCTTCCTACGTTTATTTTATTCTCATATTACTTTAATCCTAATTCAGGAAACTGGGGGTCTATCTGTTGTCGTTTTGTCTTGCCACATGACCCGCCCACATAGGTATTACGAATCTAATTATCCCACTGAATATTTGGAAATCTTCCATAATGTAACCATGATATTATAGGCAAGTACGTAGATTAAAATCTTCATTCATGGATCTAATTGAAGTACAGGTTACGGAATCAGCCCACTAAATACGTCCCAAAATTCTTTAGATAAGCTCCTTACGAATTATCAAATATTAGATGTGTACGAATTCCTATTTATGATATTTTTCCTGGTAATATTATTTTGTATTTGTTTGCGATCATCTTCTTTTACAAACCTCTGTCTTTTTTACCTTATGATCTCTAAATAAAACTCTTCGTGAAAAGCTTACACGAAATACGAATTAAGCTGTAATGAGTGTTGACTTTCATTAATAATTTTCTTTGTTTCAGCTTAATTGCTATATTTCAGTATTCTGCTAATCTATTTATGGAATAAATTAGAAGTGTTTTCAATTTATTATGCAGCCTTTTAAAATATACATCCATTGTTTTAGCTTATAGTTATTATGAGATACCGGTGCCTATTGTTGGCGTTTTAGATTTGTCTATTGAAATATTTACTCAGATAATATCAACAATGCCATATATTAACATCTTTCTTTCAACGTTCTTCGCCATTGGTTGAATGGTCTTCTCTCTCATCTGAACTCTTCCCAAGTTGTTCCTATCGCACTCATATTTTTGCCCCAAGAGTGGTGCATAGTGAAAGTGTTTTTTTCAGCTAATCAAAACAGAGGTTACTTTAAAATATTATGTTCATTTTAGTATGTGGTTGTGTTGGGTAGGTACCTACGCCAAGATTTATAAAATGGCTTCTTATATTTGCTCTTTTTTATACTCCGTCTTATTAATTCAATATACTTACTCGTAATTACATTTTCCCCTTCATCTTTCCTTCTTGTAAGCAGCTATGCTGTGATTTTTTTTCGCTAATTATATGTCTTCTTGAGACTTGTAAAGGCGCTTACTTTTTTATATAATTATCTCCTACAGCCCTCGCCTCCCCCTTTTCACTTGATTAGTTTGACTTTTTGCTTGATTTCTAACGACATAACAATGTATTAATTAATTAAAGGAGTAGATTATTGACGTCTTCGAGTTATGTCTGTGTCTACATCATTTGAAAAAAAGGATCCTCGCTTGTGTACACAAAGCCTAATATTTCGTGCATACTTCACACTAAGCCAAAACCTTATACTTATACTCTGTACTATCTAACTGCGCCAAAAATGTACCTACTTAAATGTATGAGAACTTGACGCTAACACTTGAGAAGGTACATACTTACATCTTCTTCCCCTTCTATCCTTGGTTGGGACGGGGGCTCAAAGCATCTGTGTATCTTCGCCAGAGGCCCCTGTCACTTGCAGTTTCCAACCAGAGTCTTTTCTCGCACATCTTTGTCACCCGCTTCTGCCAGCTATTTCTGGGGTGCCCCACCGGTCTTCTGCCTGCACCCTCGGCTTCCAGAGCTAAAGAAGTTATTTTTGGAAATTACATCCCTGAGGGTGTTTAAAATGGGGTTGAATGCTTTTAAGAAGTCGCATATATCTCGGAAACTATGCAAGCGATTGAGCTGAAAATTGGGACACATATTTGAAACAAAAATTGCTTATAGGTTTTCTGCCGTTAACCCAAACCCTAAAAGAGGGTTAAAAACGGAGAAAAAAATGTTTTAAAAAGGATACTAATAAGTCAAAACATAATTTGTCAGCAATTCCAAGAATTTATAATGAATACGTGGTACATGTCATCACTCTGGCAATTATATTTTTGAGTTGGATCTAAATTTATATTTTCGCGACCTTTTGATTTAAAATGTTTCTGTTTATTTTATGTACCAGTTTAAAATGAATTAAAAAGTCCTTTTATAAAACGACTCAGCCACTTGTCAAAGTTTAATTACTCAACATCAAGAAGTTTTAAATTGTACAAGTAGGTACTGAAATGAGTGGTACATTTCGCAGGTACGATCTTCTAGTAAATTAATTACGTAATTGGTCGGTTGTTTCTTTAAAAATTTCCTTTGGGGTTTTAGTACGGACGTCATAAACGGGTATCCGTACAAGTTTGTTTTGTTACTTTTTATTGAAGTTTTCCAAGGTGACCGAATTGACTACAAAATAAATCACCACGTTATTTTCCATAATGTGGGTTAACCAGCGACGTGTGTCCGTTTCCCCATAAAGGGATGGACCAATAATATTCATTTATTTGTTCTTCATGTGAATAAAACACAGAAATACTTGATAATGGTACCTACTTCCAGTGGGTGATACGACTCTAAATAATATACCAGTGTCCATCAGTACACATGACCTGCCAGTTCTCGAGTCTTGACTGATCTTCCAAATCTAACCTAATAAGTTCAAACATTCATATTCTTTAGTCATGGGCTCTGAAAATAATACCTACGTAATGTTGTTTTTGTTGGAAGAAATTAGCTTACAGTGAAGTGTGCAGAAAATATCTGGGTGTACAGGACTGTACACTATACAGACCCAGGTCCTCCCAAAAAAGTGTACGAGGCGGATAAGACCGTTCGGATGTACTACCCACCTATATAAAATGTTATTGATACTTTTGTGCCTTTTTGTAAGAAAAACTGTATTTTTCCTAATAGCATTATTGTACTTCAATTTTTTATACGAGTATAAAACTTTTCTGCTCCTAGTAAATACTGGTATAAAACTAAAATATGCTAGTAGGTATATAGTACAAATAAAATATTATTATGTAGCCTAGGGCAGATGGCGAGTTTAAGGCATTTATTCACTTGGTCATTTTGTTTTGTTATCATAACTCGAAAGATTCACTGTATTAAAACATTCCAAACATACCATGAAAGATATTATTTATTTTCCGCCGGTTTTTCGTATTTTTAATAATCTGTTATCTTCTATGAGCCAAAAAAGATAATGTCTGGTTCATTTGAGAACTACAGTTTTATTTCTAACTATCTACGAGATTTGTACCCTCACGCCTCGTCCCATGCAGGGTAGGCAGAGAGAGCAGAGCGCCAGACAGCCCTATCCTTACACATACTCCTAGCCTCCGTCATATTCATGCAATTTGTCATACACGCTCTCCGATTTTTTTTTTACTCAAAATGCGTCCATCCTCGAGGATCTGGTCGATATGATCGGTTCAGGTCAGTCTCGGACGACCGCGTTTTCTCACACCTCTTCGCTCACTCAAATATATCTTTTTTGTCATCCTGTCATCCTTCATTCTCTCAACATGCCCAAACCATCTTAGTTTGTTCACTTTTATTCTCGTCACAACACCAGTCCTGCAGTCAATCATTACCATTTTATTGCTGGAGACATTGACATTTCTATTGAAATTTTTAAAGTGTTGTCGCTATAGTTGCCAAAAAGCTACGAGTAGCGCCCTCATCAATCTCTTTATGAGCAGACTTTCAAGAATACTTCTATGTAGTAATTTGATTTTTACTTCCTCTATTGAGATTTTGTAACATGTTGCTTGTTGTTAGAAAGCTTCTCCCGAGATGTGGAGTTTTATCTGAATAACTGTAGGATTTCGTAGGGATTTAAAAGTAGTTCATTCTGTTGATGTGGTCTCTCCGGAACCTTCTCCACAGTTCTGCTCATTCATGAGTGTCAAAAATCTGTCTGATTTCTTCATTATAGATTCTAACCCTGCCATTTCTGATGACAGTAACCTTATTTTAATATATGTATTAAGTAGGCAGTGAGGAATCCTATTTCATTTCAGAGATATGGTGTTTGTATAGATAGATAGGTATACGTAATTCAATTTTCTTTTTTTGCAAGTTGTATATATTACGGTTGTAATGTGGAATATTTAATGTAATTTATTTTCTTCACAATATCCTGCACTTCCCCCTATAAATTACTACGGCCGTAAATGTCATCGGACCTTTTCTGATGAAGGGAAATGAAGAGAATAGACGGAGAAAATATGTGCCTTAAATTATTTATAATATGTTTTCAACGCCGTAGTTCACGCAGTCCTCATTTCATTTGAATATCTTCATTTAAAAAAACTTACCAGTGAAATGGCATAGAAGCATGTTGATTGTTGAATGTTGATATTGAAATACGTGCATTCCTTCTGTCTCTAGGATTTTATTTCGTTTGTTTTACTACAGCCTGTTTCGTCCTTTTATAATAGTTGCCATGTAAAATACATATATACCTATGTATTTAGGGTTGTGTTGTGTATATACCGCCTTAATAAATTTTCAGGCATGTAACCCAAGTTACATCTGCAAATATTAGACCAAGGCCGCAAATCTAAGACAAGGGTTATATTCACTGAGTACCTTTATTATTTACATAAATACCCACCCTTGCGACAAGTAATGTGTAGGTATTAGAGCTAATGTACGTACTGTGACGTAATAAGGTTACTTCTCTACGAAACTCTACGAAAACAAGTATGGCGACTTTATTAACATGTTCTCAGTAATGTCTAGTGATACTTAGAATCAGCTGTGTTTAATCATAAGTCACTTTAATGTAATCAAGGTTTCATTAATATGTTGTGTAATATACGTATTGAAGATTTTCACGATGATCTGAGTTTTTACTATTGCTTTCGTCGGCAGCATCACCCGTAAATCGGGTGCAAAGCCGTAATAAGTAAAGAAGAACAGTTTTTACTACTGTACCATCGAGGTATTACTCAACATTGAGGTAACCAGTGTGTATAAAACACACATCAGATATCGATTCCGTGAACACCCGTTTACTTCATTTCTGGCTCTGGATTCTTAATTCCTAGTTGTCGATTCTTCATTTATAGTTTAGGAATATTCATTTATAGTTCTGGATTCATTTACATTTTTATATCCTTTTGTAAAATATCTAAACGCCCTCCGTTTAGAATGTTTAGATAAACACACAGGACACAGGTTTAAAAACGATAAATGAACAAACACACTTATAACCACGAGGAAAACAGTTCACCTGGAATCATATTTATGTAGGATTATGAAAAGTCCCAGATAACATTGTGTAGGCTCTATAGTATGATATCTTCCCACCAGCTTATCGGAGCGGAAACAACCATTTTTCTATTTGACGTAGTGTCGTTCGACTTTTCGAGGGGAATATGACAATCTTTCCATTCTTTGCGTTGGGAATATTTTTCATCCATTACATCGGGTTACTTAGTATGTCTACGCAATGCGTAGGTATTACTATTTAACCATCTCTATTATTGAACCTTGAAACTCTTCACGTAAACTTTTCACCATTGGTTTCTTAAGGGAACACATATTTATTAGTCAATCGACCTCTATCCACTTTTGGACTTGGCCTTTTTTCCTTCTTACTCTTGTCATTTCATTTGGCTCTGGAAACTCATGCTATATCGTCCCTTAATCTTTTTCGTCAAATTATTGGCGCTTCAATTTCGTGGTTCTACTGTTTAATGCTTTCTGATTCGTACTTATTATCCGACCTCTCAGAGACACTTCCAAAACTCAGCTCTCTCCATGGAACGCTGCGCAAATGTGAATCCCTCGTGGAGAAACTCTTTATGTAGAGTAAGAAAACGTCGACACATTAACTTGAGAAATATATTTGAATCTTCATTTCCTTGCGAATTTCCTTCCATTATAAACAATTTTGCAATCCTCTCAAATAGTTAATATATAGTTAGGTACTATACATAATTGGAAAGTTTACCAATTTTCGATATACGTACTGCTAAAATCTATATTCTACGTACGGCGATCAATTTCCGAATATTTAAGGATATTTTCAAGCCTTGGCAAGTATTTTGGTTAATATTTAAACATGAACATTGAAATGAGGTATAAAATGTGAATATTTCAGAATGCCGTACTCATAATAAAGTTGAGCTTCTCAGATCTGCGTTGTTATACTACAATACAATACAACTACCCCTTTCTGTATATTGTGATGTGTTTCTGTGTTTACTGGCGTAGATGCTTACAAGCACTCATATGAAGAAGAACGAATAAATAATTACTGTCGTTCTTAGGGTTTGACGAATTCTTTAAAAATGAGGTAAAAGCCAATAATTTTTGCAGGCAATGGCCATTAATTGCCATTTACAAACTCTCTGTTTCAATTATAGACATTTTTCGAATACCCGATGAGTAAAACTAAAGAAAAATATGAATTGGTACAAGTATGAGAACGCAGATTTTTCCGAATGGTCCGATTTGTCAACTTGCTCAAAAAGTTCCTATAGTATTCTCCCTTCTACGAAACTTTTTGAATTAATCAAATGTTGAATAATTATTCACATTTTCTCTGTTTGATTTTAAGCTACTTGTATTGTGCGGACGACGTTACTTGCCATTCGCCTTTCAAAGTAATTAAAAAATTCAATCTCTTCACATGGTGGTGAGATTCTTTGTATTTGTGGTGCTATTGTTTTTGCTCTCCCTACACATTCACTTCATGAAGTAAGTGGCGTATCAAGTTGGACTGTAGTTTGTGATAAATTCAGTGATGGAATCTTTTGTCGTTTCTTCTTAAGCACTGATTTCTCCATTGGTGGTCACAGGCTTCTTGCAGACGTTCCACTGGCTATGGAAGTTAAAACGTCTGCGTCGGTCCATTTCTTCTGTGGTATTACTTTCTTCAAATCTATTATTTTGCTTGTGACTCCATTTAACTAGACTGGATTACACGCAGAGTATAAAAAACTTATGGAATTGATTTTCATTTAACTTTCGACGATTAATTCCATGGAGTATTTTGGTAAAATGATAAGATCAGTCAGGTAAATAAAAAGGATACAAATATAATATGAAAAACATATGAGAGCCCGCATACAGAATCCAAATACTTTTTAGTGAACAAATTTCTTACGTTGTGAAGTGCTGAACTGAATACCGTCTACTACAGCGATACGTTCTATAAACCCAGATTAGCCCCTTTGGACAACGGTGTGCTCCAAACCAAAACTAAGCAAATGTACTATAAACAGTTTTTTTTACTAGTTCTGTTAGTTTTTCTTATTAGTTTCAGTTACGCTCTTCACTTTGACGTATTTTTTTTGTAAAGAATACATGTGGGGTACGTACAAGTCATTGTCAGTAGTTTCATTGAAAGTTCCAAGTTATGCCACATTCTTTAATTAGTATTCACCATTCAGCAACCTCATGTTACAGGAGTGCCAACTCTATGATATAAAAGTGTGAAACTTACACTATACGCGTACGTCTGTCTCTACTTACTAAGAATAAAAAAAACATGGATGTTTTTACCCTCGTAATTTCCAAGTTTTATTATTTTGACTGGAATGGGTCACGCAAAAAAAATCGTTTCATATTCTTGTTTGTTCACATGTTTTTTTATCTGTAAAGTTATTTTACATTTTCTCTGAATTCTGAATTAATTTTAACTCCCTGGAATTTCGAAAACAGGAATTTCAGCGAAGTTATTGTTGAAAAAAGAAAAATATGAAGCATGAAATAGAGTATTTCGAAAAAAACATCGCTAATCTATTGAGAAAGTTTCTGTGTCGGACAAAAAAATGTAAATAACCTTTCATATTACTTGTTTGTCAACAACTTCTACCAACACAATTCTCTCTAATTTGTCCTTCGTTTTCTTCGATTCGTTAAGGCGTATTATTTAAATGTTGACGACAGTAGCTCGTCTCAATGGTACAAATTTTAAATTGATAGATACGTAGTGTCTCCTTTATGTAGGGTTTATATATCAAAAAATACAGGCGTAGATTCGATGCAAACAGTGAAAATTCAATGAATTGTCACAAAACATTGTGTTTTTCAAGTTCGAGTGCTTTTAGATTCAAGTTCCCGCTAGTTGTACTCGTAGCAGTATATTTTTACGGTTTCAGAAAGTAATATAATTAATTATAATAATTATGGTTCATTCCAATCTACCTATAAAGCGTCGTGTTTCCAAAATTTGTAGAGATATTTACCTACAGTGCCGTGCCAAACATTCTACAGGAATGTCAGTGAAATACTTTAGGGTTGAAAGTCCTTTGATGTAACATCGCGCGTGCTTGAGTATTTAGCACAAAATACATGGAATATTTTGTTACTCTCGATTAATTGCTCCAGGCTGTTTTTACCCTTCCCGACCCTCTTATTCAAACATGAAGCGATATTGCCTTTCCTAAATGAATTCCTAATGTCAAAATAAAACTTTAACATTTTTTTAATCGAGGCTATTCCGCGCTTTGACTTCTAATTAGGATTGTTGCCTACTTTCCTTCTGACATTACACTAATTATTTCTACTAAGTCTTCTTGTATTGTTCACTTCATCATCCGGCTGAAATTAATAGAAAGTTATGTTATTACTTTCTATTAATTTCTGTGCCTAACATTTCCAGTTTCGATTACTCCTTCACCAATAAAATAATGCCGACTGGTAAATAGAACCATATCTCAGAAATATTGAGACTTAGTTCTTTATTAAAACGTACGTAATGGTTGGTTTATTGGTTTTGGCAATACTTCGATTAAGGAACGATAGAATCGATATCCAAGGTATGGTAAATTGCTTTTAACATTTTCCATGCGGATAAGTATCAAATTTCGGGTTATTTGTTTGGAATTGTAACCCGCGTACTGCTCTATGTTCATTGTTCAGTCTTAATTGTATCGCACAAATTGATCTAATTTAGTTTAGTGGTTTTGTAACAAAAAGGTTCCTGCCAACTTGAATACCTTTCAACCTACACAAATAATGACGTTAACGATCCAATCAAACACATCTTTTATTCTATTTAAGAATCTACAGAACAGATCCTTTTTTTTGTTTATTTACTGCAATCTCTAGCGTGATTTAATTTAGACCTAACGTTTTTTTGTAAAGTGTTTTTTTTTGTAGGAAATATGACGTCCGTTTCCGGGGCAAAATAGACCTGAATCTTTTGTATATATTTGTTTTATATTAACCCTCTTTTTTTCTGAAATCATTCACCCGCACGAGGGTTAAGCCTTTTCATCCACTGTGTAAATCATCTTTGTTCTACCTCTCTACTCCTCGCTTTTTTATTATATTTTTTCTTACGTATATTTTTGGTACATTTCCATTATTTCGATTTATTAAAAATGAGAGTGGAGTTTCCCTTCCATCTCACTTAATTAAATGCGATCCATTGTTGTTTGGAACATTGAGGTGGAACACTTGGCTATTCATATTTGTAAATTGACAATTTGAAAGATTTGGAAAATATTTTCTTTATTTAATTTATTCCGGAGATGTCGGGGATTCTTTGAAACTCGAGTATTATTGTATCTGCATTTTTGCGGATATAATTTGAACAATGTTGAATTAGACAGATATCCCAAGCTTTAATTTAGTTCTACATCGGAACATTAGTTTTCATATTGCACTCACATGAATTCGCAGACCCTACTTTAGTTTTTAGTTTATGATTGTGGTATAATTTTTATTTCCTTATCATTATTTTTGATAGCGGTATTTTGTCTTTTGAAAGAAATCCCCTTAAATTTTATGTGTGCACATTATTTTACCCTTCCGTGGGTTGTTTTTACCCTCTGTATGAAAAGCCTCGTACGACGGATGTTTCAAAGTACATCGGGAGAGCAGGTATAACGAAGAGGAATGACGGACGATCTCATTGTGCCTGAATAATTTTTCATACATTATGGATGTGACAAAGCTTCTGGGTAATATTAAAACCGACAGACAAAGTAATACATACAACACACATTGACATAAAGAAGAAATATCTTTGTTATTTCAGAAGAAAATATGTATTAGTCTATTTAGGATTACTGATTTCACAAATTATCTATGTATTCATAGTATCTTTATTTCAGTGAGAAACTGTCGTTCTATGGATTTCTATGAAACGTTAATAGATGTAATCAATTACACGTATACCATAATAAGTTGTACCTACAAAATGGCATTCTAGCCTTCCATATTGTGGTATTCTTTAACATTGTTCCGGATAAATAATGACTCCGGGAACAATGGAATATCTTGGTACGAGTTTTCACGTTTTTCCACGTGTCTCCTTTGTTCCCTGTAACTGGTAACATGCAACGACCCACTCCATATTCCATAATGCACGACATGATGATAGTAGCGACTATTCTTCCCTGGAAATTAATATAGTTGACCAAGATCACACAGTGACAATATATATGATGAATTGGTGTCTTTTCTCTACCTTTTAGGTCCATAACTTCATATTGTAGACCACTAGCGATTGGATTGGTGGTGTTTTTTCACAGTGAAAATGCATTCAAAATACTCTAAAACACACAGATTAATTTTCACTAGGTATCTGAAAATAACTAGTGAAAATTTAACTGTGTTCTTGTCTGTTAATAACTAGGGAAAAATAAACTGTGTTCCGCTGGAGTATTCTGTGTTGAATAAATAGTATTTATTTTACAGTTTGACACACGGGACAGTAGTTTCTTTGACGTAAAATGTACAGAAATGTGTTCGGTGTGTCATATTTCCATAGTCCATACCCACCACCTTGTTTTCTTGGATTCTTTGATGGGAGAGTACAAATGTTTTTCTTTTGTAATTGAAAGTTCGTTTCTTCGTCATCCATTCTCCTCTGTTATCTAAATATTATTATTTCGTGTTATTATTTTAAAAGAAACAGTCTTTCTGAGACGTCTACTTGATTCAGAGTGTTGTCATTATCCGTGAGCCTTTATTACGCTTGAACGATAATATTGTTGGAAGGCTCTTTGAAATTTGCGAGTCTTGACGAAAATGTTTCATAATCTGATGAGATTATTATTTTCTATGTAAGCGTTTGTCATATTTCATATTACTCAACAAGACTTCATTTAAAATATCTCAAAGATGCTTCGCTGCGGACGGTGCATTCATTTCATTTACTGGGAAGAAATAAGGAGATTTATATTCTCAAAGGTATGATTTTATTCACCTGTTTCTAGTTTAACTTTATTTATTTTAAAATGTTGTATATGGAAAACAGAGAATAATGCATTCATAAACAATTTAAAAAAAATGATTGCGTGGATTGTAGTTTGTAGGAATGTTTTGAAAGAAATGATTTTGTGGATTTTAGTTTGTAGGAATGTTTTGAAAGAAATGAATTTGTTGATTTTAGTTTGTAGGAATGTTTTGAAAGAAATGATTGCGTGGATTGTAGTTTGTAGGAATGTTTTGAAAGAAATGATTGCGTGGATTGTAGTTTGTAGGAATGTTTTGAAAGAAATGATTGTGTGGATTGTAGTTTGTAGGAACGTTTTGAAAGAAATGATTGTGTGGATTGTAGTTTGTAGGAACGTTTTGAAATAAATGATTTTGTTGATTGTAGTTTGTAGGAATGTTTTGAAAGAAATGATTATGTGGATTGTAGGTAGGGTTAGGTTATGAGCTAATAGAATCAAGCTAATGTAAATTTAGATAGGTAAAAATTCAAATGAAAATATCGTTATCTAACCCAGAGTAATATTATAAAAGTAGGATGTGCCCTGTGGGTTTAATTATTACTTTTATTTAATGCATTAATTACTAAATACCGCCTCCATGGACGGACGGAATAATTTCCATTTTAAAATTCATTGTGTAAACCACTGCAGTTTTAAAAGAAAATACCTTTCTTCCGTTTTGAAATTACTTTTTTTTAAATAACTGAGTTAAAATGAGAAGCGGTACGTTTTCTGTATTGAAGTTTCTTCTACCGTTGCTTCTTTATACTTAGTTGTTGTTTGTTGGAAATTCATCAAAAGAAAGCAAGTTTATTTTGAACTGTTTGCCTTTGAGCGTAGAAACGAAATGTGCATTTCTCTTCGTAACCTAGATTAATATCTAAATGGAAAAAGCTTTCAAGTTTCAAAGTATGAAATATTACGTCTTTTAAACCTTTTGTTGTTCATTGACACACTTTTTTGTTCTGTCATATGCGAATTGTAAGAATCGACTCTACATTATTATTGGTTCTGATGACATCAACCATTGTTTGATACTCCATTAGTGATAATGACTTCGTCATTCATGCTCTGCCGAGGCTTTCTACGGTTTTATTTTTGAATTCTCATTGTTAACCATTGATCGATTCTTATGAGATTATTGATTGCTTTTTTCGAACCGAGTCCCGAGGATTGAACGACTATTATAACAAGCATTGTTTATTTCTTTGGTAGTCCTTCCAATTAAAATGTAATCGATGCAGAAAACATTTCTGTGAGATTGAGAATGAGGTTAAACTGAAATATCCTCCACATCTTTTTACCAAACGTGATCGGTGAATATTTATTGTTTATGAAAATTTTATAGGAAACCTGGATGATTATCATTATCCTCATTATCTATTTGAGTTCTTTTTAACCCATTCTACCATCAATAGGGGTAATGTATTTTTCCACTTTTCTTACTCAATGATTCTAGTTCATTTCCCGTTGACTAAATATCGTACGTACTATTTATCATATGATTAATTTTCTTAATATCGATGTACATAGCGTTGCCATCTCTAAAAATTAGAAAGCCGGACTTAGCCGCTCAAAAAAGCCGGACTTTTGAGTCCCAGGGCCGGACGCTAAATAAAAAAAAAACGTTTTTGACTAAAAAATTGAATTAAACACATTTTTACACAGTTTTAATCCGAATCATTTAAATATGTTTTCCTTTGGCAGAAGCCTGCTTTAAAAAGTCGATTTCTTTAGTAAGTTTATCATAAAAGTTTTTACAAATTCAACATTATTGCAATAGTTTCTGAGCTTAAATAAAAAGGCTAACAAAAGCCGGACGGGCCGGACGCACTCAAATTTGGCCGGACAAGAGGTCAAAAAGCCTAACACTGTCCGGCTATAGCCGGACAGATGGCAACACTAGACGTACATAAGATAATTACTAATGAGTGTAACAATGCATGGTTGATTAGATAAGATATATTCAGTATTATTATACGTGCTATCTCTATCAACAGTTAGTTGCTCCCTTTGTTCAGTATTACATCACTCCGCTTCATTTCAGGACACGTTTTCCATTAGCGTGATGTCACTCTGTAGACGAAGAAGCGATTTGTTAGATTCATTGCATACAATCATTTTATCACAAGATGCTGATGCTGATGAAAGACGTGAATGGATATGAATTATACTATATGTGATTAATTATCACATTTTTTTTCACATTCCTTGTCAAGCATAAATAAATAAATAAATCTTTATTGGCCAAAGAAAATTATGCATAGTTACAAAAACAAGACAACGGTAGTGTATGGCAAAAGGCGGACTTATTGCAAAAGCAATATCTTACAGTCAACCCAACCTCAAGCATTCGTTGATACATTTTGTTAATTACTATAGGTTTACGAAAACAGCGATAAAGTTTTGAATTGGTCATTTAGGCACCGGTGGATGTTGTTAATAAAAATGTAACTTATAATGCAAAATGCCTCTCCGGGGTAAAATGTAAACATATTTTCTTTCAGCCATCAAAAGCAACCACCAATAAAAAAGTGGATTAAAATGTACGAATCGTACAAAAAAATGTACAAATTGTACAAAAAAATGTACAAATTAAACGTCGTGAAAATAAAACTCATTACTGAATTTCCCGTAATATTGGTAACAAGCGATACGTCTGTGTGGCATGTAACCAAAATCTATTAACTGAGTTTAAATAGCGTCTTTCCGAAAATAATAATTAAGTATGTATTTTTAATTACTTCAAGTTTATTATGTGAATTACTGTACGTGTGCTAAGGAGGTATTTCGAAAAGAAGGAATGTATTTGTTGTGTAAAGTATGTAAACTACTTAAAATTTATTATTGTAATATATATAAAACATCGAAATTAATCTCTTCTCCATTCTTCTACACTACATTAGTCCTAGAGATGCCCCAGCAAGTGGGCCAATAGCTCGACTACATCGACAACCTACACACGCTACACCCGAGAAGAATGGAGAAGAGATTAACAAGGACCGTGAAAATCCACAAAGCATCGAAATTAAATTTTAACCCAAGTTAACCAACATTTGCAAGGCAGGTACACGAAAATAGTATTTACAAATTTAGAAGACATTGCGTTGTTGGAAATTGGTGTCAGCTTACTTAATCACTAATCAGGTTTCAGCTATCTAGAGATCGCATCATGTGCGATGGAATTCTAAAATATTGAGACGATGACATAAAGGCAAGGCGGTGTCTTCAAATGCAACACAGCATTTAATAAACCATAGTACAGTAGGTATGCCGTAGTAAAATTATCTACTCAAGTTTAATACCTCTTAATGAAATTTTCATGTTGGTACATGAAGTATATGAATCTAGATTGACACAGAGTGAACATAAAGTATTCAGGCACTCGGTATACGATATGAGTCACAAGAACCTGTGGGATATTATAATATCAGAGTCGCAGCAAGGCATTAGGCACTCCAAGGTTAAAAGACATTTTAATTTAGGTACTATTATTTATAGGTACCCGTACCATTTGTTTGTTTGCGAAGCAATTTAAGAGAAAATTATTTGTAAAAATAAAACACTGTTTTTTTTTAAGAGAGCCCAGAGCATCGTAATCGTTTTCCTTGTCGTGAATGAGAGATGATGGTTTTTTGTTGTGAATATCGAATAAGTGAAGACAGACAGGACGAATGGCATCTGATGATGAAAAGTAATGGTAAGACATTAGGGAGGCCTGTATCCAGAAAGATCTAGAGTTAGTGCATAATTTCAAAATACATGATACGATAATAGGATGAGAGGAACATGTGTCTAAAAAGAGGTGTATGGAAGCACAAACTCGCTTTTCGAAGATTCCCATAAAATGTAATGGAATAAAAGTGTGTAAGAAGGTAAGAAACTCTGGGGTCCCCCTTTTCTCTATCTAGCTTGGCTAATGAGGAACCTGGAACTGGACAGATCGATGTTAAGAATTGTAGATATGTGTTGTAATTATGGAGACCTTGGGAGAATAAAAGAGGCGTCAGAAGACCTCAAAAGAGATGGTCCGACGAGATAGCCGCTGGGGGGGGGGGGAAATTGGCTGCAAGCAGCAAACAACAGAAAGGAATGGAGGAATATGGAAGAGGCCTTTATCCAGCTGAGGTGGACAGAGGGGAGAAGAAGAATCTGTATGTATCGTTAAAAATTATGTTGGGAATTTTGTTATAACCCTAAGCCTTAGCATCTACATGTAATCATCTCACTACGCCACAGGGTTGCCTCGCGTCTTGGTATGTTATACTTTCATTTGATATGAATTCTCATAACTCTTGTTATATTATTGTCGCATTGGGACATCCCTCAAGTGTTTGCATACACATCCATCCATGATATATTTCAATAAGAAGAACACAACATAAAAAGTAGCGTAGCTTAGGGAGCTTTAAACAAATACACAACCTGGGGAATATCTTGATATCGAAAATGCAATCAATAATAATTATATAGCTACTTATATTTTATTGCACAGAAATTTATAATTAGCGAACGAATTGCCATTAGGCAAAGCGTGTTAGCATTTTGCTGAGCCCGGATTATAGTATTGGTACAACCACTATTGCTAGTAATTTTTATCCTTAAAGTAAAAAGAAACATTACAGTTTTGTAATGTTTCTTTTTTTAGCGTATGTTCTAACCAGGATTCTGCTGTATCGTTACTTAAAACACGTATTACGGGAGATTCGCCAATCTATGCAACCTTATTAAAATATGATGACCTAAGACTCAAGTAGGTACCTAATTTATTATTTCAATGCGGGTTACAAATTGTTTTTAAATGTTCGGATCGTGAAACCTGTGTTCCTTTGGAGTGTAGAAGCATATTTATACGTAGCCTACTATGTTGCTTATTCCCAAGAATGAGAAAAATTACGAAATTATCCAAACTTTATGGTTGAATAGGAACCTACCTAAACATCAAACATTAATGAACAATTTCTTTGTGAAATTCTACTTTACGATTTCTCAGAAATTCCGTTCAAGCCGGGCCAAACCAAGGCCGGGCTTTCTTGATATAAAATTGTTTGAAGGTTTGCGTTTCACTGAAATGTATTGAATAAATAATCTACCCTAAGGTTCTCTGGTACTAATAACTCTCAATTTTACGAGCACTTACAACTGACTTTACACTCACATATTTCTACATACGCATATGTAAGTTTAGTATACCCATGATTCAGGACATAGAATATCTTAGCGAAAATTGACTGTTTGATTTATTATTATAATAATGTTATTCTTAGTAAATTTCTCTAGACAATATTAAGAGAATATCTCAGGGGGGGGGGTAATAACTAACCAAACATAATACAATGCGAGTATAATGGGAGAACTACGCAGATACCTACGTATCTCATTGTGAATAAATGAAGAGACATAAATTGCGTGGAACTTGTATAAAGGGTATTTACAAGCACTCGGGAATTTTCTCGGTAGGTACTATGAGGTTTTCACTTTCTCAACTGGGAAACAAAAAGTAGACATTTCAACAAATATACAGCAAAGGATGGACTTTACATCAGACTCACGACTGAACGTCGGCTGGTTTATTGTGATCACTTTACACTTACGTAACATTCAATAGTTTCAGTGCATCCGTCTGCCGAGGCCGGGAATCAAACCAGCTGACGATCAGTCATAATAATCAGCCTGATGGAAAGTTTGTATATCTGTTGAGATAACTACTTGTTGTTTGTAGAAAATCCGATGTTTCTAACAAAAAATAAATTGTGAAATTAAAAAACTATTGGAAACAAAATTTGTGCGTTGTTCAAAATTAAGATAACATAGTTTCTGAAACAATTCCTGGTACGGGTGCTTGGAGTTACCCTGTGTGATAATATCAGTGTACGCATTACACACTTTGGTTGCTACTTTGGAGGAGATATGTAATTAGGGATTTTTTTTTTTAACGCATATGGCAATAGACCCGGCAATTACAAATTCAGAGGTAAATCTCTCAGCCAATTGGCAGCGTCAGCAGTGACCCCGTGGATTTCAGTTAGACCGCGCTCGAAACCAAAAATTGGACACTCAACTATATGGCCCATCGTCTGGCGGCGACCACATTCACAGTCGGGGCTCGGGGAAAAACCCCCATCGATGCATAAGGTCTGCGCATCTTCCGTGGCCTGTCCTGATTCTATTAAGCGCGGACCACTGTTTTCGGGGCAAGTCAAATCCGGGTACACGCTCATGAGGATTTTCTATTAGGTGTCTATTTGGGACATTAGCCTCATTCCAAAGGGAATGCCAATCCTCGTTGAGCGTAGGAAGCTGGGGAGAGGATGCCAGTTCCCTCCACAACACGCTCCTTGATGGTAATCTGAGTGGAGGGGGTGAGAAAATATCATTATAACCTGGCAGTTGTGGGTTCCGTTCCATTTTGGTTATCTCCCGTGACGTTATCTGCTTCCTGCGTAAATCAGGGGGAGCGATGTTAGAGAGGATCGGGAGCCAGGGTAGCGGAGTTGACCTGACCGTACCACTCACCATTCGCATTGAGTTGTTCAGTTGTGTGTTTACAGCAGCGACATGTGCGCTATGTGCCCATACTGGGGCGCAGTATTCTGCTGTGCTGTACACAAGAGCTAGAGTCGAGGTTCGCAGCACGTCCGCCTTGCATCCCCAGCTAGTGCCAGCCAACTTGGATATCATGTTGTTTCTAGTCTTTAATTTGTTCTTTAAACCCTCCATGTGTTGTCTATATGTGAGGCTTCGGTCCAGTTTGACACCGAGGTACCTCGGGTTGATGTCACTAGGGACCTCCTCTCCACACATTGTAAGGTTAAGTTTTCTGTTGGCCTCCCTGTTATTAAGGTGGAATACTATGGATGCAGTTTTACTGGGGTTTGGTTTCAAATGCCAGTTTGAGAAATACTGTTCGAGAGTGCTCAGGTCCCTGTTCAGAACCTCCTCCAGTCTTTCAAACTTTTCAGACTGGTAGACTATCGCCACGTCATCTGCATATATGAATTTTCTGGACTCTGTCGTTGGGATGTCCGCAGTGTATAGGTTAAAGAGCAGCGGCGACAGTACCGATCCCTGAGGTAAGCCGTTTTGTATGTACCTGTACCGGCTTGTTTTACCATTTAAGTGTACTCTGAACTTTCTGTCCGACATCATTTGCTCTAGTAGGTCCACCGTGCCTCTGCACCGGGTAGCCCCAGCAAGTTTCTGGAGGAGGCCCCTCTTCCAAACGGTATCATAAGCTGAGGAAAGATCCAAAAAGACTGCTCCAGACTTAAGTTTTTGTTGTAGACCATTCTCTATGAAGGCTGTCAGGGATAGCACCTGCTCGCAGCAGCTCCTCCCCTGTCTAAATCCTGCCTGCTCCATGGGAAGTGCGGCCTCTATTAAAGGTGTCAATCTGGGCAGCAGCACTCTCTCAAACAGCTTGTACACCACTGACAGCAGAGATATTGGTCTGTAGCTTTTCGGATCAGATGCAGGTTTCCCCGGCTTCAGAACAGCGATGACCTTTGACTCCCGCCATAGTTTTGGGAGTTTCTTAGTGTTAAGTACCTGGGAAAAGAGAGATGCCAGCCAAAGGATCGATTTTGGGCCCAAGTTTTTAATAAATTCCGGAAGAATCCCATCGGCTCCCGCCGCCTTACCATTTTTCATCGAACCCATGGCTTTCCGGACCTCAGCCACACTCACAGGTTCTATCAAAGGCGACGTTATGCGACAGTCATCGTAAGTCCTCCTATACGTTTGTTGTATCTCTTTCTTCTGATCACTCGGTACCCTGATGTTCGATGTCTTATATAAGAGGCTAGCTACCTCATTTGGAGTCACTTTGTTCTCCCTTCGGCAAGGCTCCGCCGCTCCCAGGCTCCTCATCAGGTTCCAGCTTTTTCTGCTGGAGTGGGTAAAGTCCATCTCCTCCATCGCCTGCAACCATCTTCTCTCTCTCTCATCATCCAGTGCTCCCATCAGTTCTTCGGCGGTGTTCGTATCTTGGTCAGTCTCATACTGTCGTAGCAGCTCCTCACACTCACTGGACCACCCAGGGATGTAGCTCTTCCGGTGTCCTCTTGGGATGGATTTTCTTGCTGCAGTTTTCAGGAGTTTTGTAAATCTCACATAGTTTTCTGGCGAGGGTTTGATGCGGTTGATGTTTGCATCAATGTAGTTGGTGTATTCCTGCCAGTTAGCCTTTTGAATGTTCCATCTGGGCATCTCCGGTTTATTTATTTTTGGGAAGTGTAGTCCCAGTTCTATCAGTATGGGACGATGCTGTGATTTTGGGAATTTCTGGAGGATTCTGCGTCTGACTGGGAGAGGAGTCCTCCCATTGCCCGAGGAAACAAAGCACAGGTCGGGAGATGTCACCGATCCCCAGCGCCCGGATTGGAAGGTCCCACCCTGTTTTGCATCGTAGATGAGGTGGAGGTTGTGCAGAGAGGTCCAGTCTGAGAGAGTAGATCCGTCGGCATTGTCAGATGTGTATCCCCATTGGGTACTATGTGAATTAAAGTCACCGACATATACACACGGATGCTGGCCAGTGGGCAATGGAGGTGTCGCCCACCCCCGCGATGGTGGCTTGTATATATTGAATATTGAAATCTCTCCCACCTTCACGCCAATGCAGTCTTCATTCCCATCGATGATAGTTGTAGTAGCTTCCAGGGCCGGGGTAACATATGTTGCCATTCCGTGTTTTTCGTGTAGGGCATAGTTAATAAGGGTATATCCTGGTATCAGTAGACGGCTTGTTTTGTCTTGTGGTACATGGGTTTCCTGTATTGCAAGTACGTCAGCTCCCTCTCTCGACATTATCTTGCCTATGAGTTCCGCCTTTGACTTTGATATTCCCTCCACATTCAGTTGTCCAATCTTAAAAGTTTTGAGTTTGTTGCCATCCTTACTTGGATTTTTGTCGTGATAAGTAAAATTGAGATTAGTCCCACTGTTGCTGTGGTCGTCATGGTCCTGAGAAGGACCGTTTGGGCCAGGTCGTCCAGGAGGTCCTGAAGGGACGTTTGGGCGCCTAGTTGGTGTCATTAGTTTCGTACCTGAGAGTTTCAATTTTTGAGTATTGTTGCTTTTTAGTGACGCTTTTATTTTCGATATTTTTTCAGCTTGTATGGCACTACTTACGGGGAGGACCACGCGAAGGTTGACACCACCCCCCCCATTAGGGATGAGAACGATACAATATTAACATCGTTTCTTTTATGCTTTCGCAGTGTGATGATATCAACCTCATTGGGCTTTCTGCTGCAAGTATTATTCGATGTTGATAAAGTATACTTCACACTGAAAATGACACTTTACCATCTAAATTAATCATCTTCTTTTGTATTCATACGACTATTATATAAGTTATCTAGGAGTTATACATGGCTCCGCGTCAATACTCTTCAAGTGCAGGTATATTGCCCTTGACCTCACTTTATATGCATTTCCTCAAGAACCCCTACAAACTTCTTGTCAGGACACCTTTCCACTTTATGTTCGACAGTCTCGATTTGGTCATATTCACAAATTAGTTAGGTGATCGATGTTCTTGTGAACATTTGTTTAGAGAACTTCGTAGACATATCACAAATAAGGATGCCACGATAATATTAATCAAGGTCGTTATTTCGTGAATTTTTATACAAAATTTAAATTCACTTCATTCATAATTAAACAAATGACTTTAAATGAAAATGACCTTTGAACAAAGTTCCTGCATTGCTTTGACACTCCTGTTTGACGAGAAGTGTACATATTATAATACTCAGATTACATTATCAAAAGGGTCTACCAGTCAAATTGTTTACGTTTTGTATGATTGATTTGCTCATTTGCAAACTTTTGACAAACCCCTCCAATTAATTATTGAATCGTTCATCCCATGCAGTATTCCAATAATATTTCGTTAGTCGAGAAATATTTGAATTTTTGAATCGATAATGGAAATTCACATCACTACAATTAAAATAGATAGAGAACTTCACTTTGGTTCTTCCAATATTATCTATCAGTGTTGCCAAATGAAATAATCTTTAATTATTATCAGCAATTTAATATTTCAGTCAGAATTTCCCCCTTATTCTTCATTAATGGAATCTTTCGCATTCTTAGTATCACAGATAGCAGGAAAAAATGTTATTTTTTATCTGTCTATGCGTAAGTAACGATTTTCCCAAAAGGGGTTAGCACTAAGCGATAGTTGTGTCGTTGTGTCGAATGAGATGAGTTGAACACCTCGTATAACTTGAATGTAGCTTCAATGTCTAATTTAATATGTTTATAATTAATATAAATTAACAAACTGGTGTACGAGCCCATTCCAGTGTTATGTATAAGTTGTTTCGGATAAGTTAATAAGATAAGTTAAAAATGACATATTTCTATTGTTACGTTTTATCATTATTATAGTCAATTTTATATTTATTTAATTTATATTATGTTTTTTTTTATATGATTGATTTGTGAATTTTTACTTTTACTTTTTTTTCCTGGGTTGTGTAGAATTGTGTAATAAGTTATGATTTTTTTTATTGACCTTATTGTTTAAATTTTTTAAAAGGCTTTTGGCCGTTTGTAATGTAATACATAAATAAATAAAGTTTTCATCGCGAACTTTTTACGTAAGACAGATCGCAAGTGGGGCTGAACGTTCACGTAATGGTTAAATATACGACTTACATAAGAAAGGATCATAGTATTTGTCTGAAGTGAAGTGTAGATCGTTTTTGAGGACA
Source organism: Ceraclea dissimilis (assembly GCA_963576895.1). NCBI lineage: Eukaryota > Metazoa > Arthropoda > Insecta > Trichoptera > Leptoceridae > Ceraclea > Ceraclea dissimilis. The sequence continues at coordinate 13,903,350 of OY756366.1, read as the reverse complement.
TAAGTTTCGGGTCAATTCTAAAGATATCTCATATTACGTATGAATATTTCGAACATCTACCGATATTAACCATTAAATATTCTTGCATAATGTATAAAGTTTTCGTTTTATGCTGTGTGTTTAGAAACCGAAGTCATTATAAACTAAAGCACATACTTGCCTACCTATACCTCCCCTATTATACGAGCTTTTAATATCTCCTATGTGTGTGAATTCGTATATAAGACTTTGGAACACATGGTGACTGAACAATGCTGTAAGCTATTTTCAAGTATACTTAGATGCTTAAGAAAACGCGTTTGAATTAATTTTGGTTTAATTAAACAATATACCTGCTGTATTCTCAATATTGTTTCAGTTTCATTGGATAGTTGTTTATTGAGTTTTATAATGGCGAAAACGTTAATATGATTTTTTCTAACGACACACTATAATCTGCAAAGTCAAAGTCTATGATCAAACTATGGAATGTTATTTTCTTCATAAAACAACCCATCTTTTGATATATAACACGATATGATCGGATGCTTGTGTTAGGGTGCATTGACGTCCGTAGAAAAACAAATGACTATCCTCTTTATAATATTGTAGATTTTATCATTTTGCGATAGATGGTTTCATATCACGAATAAACTGGTTAGCTTTATCACTTGGTTCACTTTAAAAAGCATTATTTTTTTGTAGCAACTGTTAATATTCAGGGGCAATATTGTATGTTAATAATAAACGTTATATTAATGGCTTTCTGCACATATCGTTTCCTTTTATCCCAAACTTTATTTATGCTTTATATAAAAAAAAGGAATAATGGTCAACGCGAGGAGATTCGGTGATTATGATCCACTCCAAAGTCACCCATAAAACGGGTCATTTTAAAATAACACTGTGCCTCTCATCCCTACATCCCCTCTGCGGCTAATTTATCATTTCCCTTTCATCTCCCTAACACAACCCTAATCCACCTGAGCCCGCTAGAATGTTTTATCCATTGATATATACTCAGGTATGTATACTTTATTCAAATCAGTTTTGCGTCAAAAATTCATCCCAAATGATTGAATTTGCATTAAAACGATTATTCTGCGATTATTCTTATTACACCCTTCATTTTATTACAACTGTATTTCGTTCGCTTTAAAAATAAAAATTAAATAATACAGTTCACAACGGGTGTATTCAAAAAGGTTATTCACATTTTAATATACTTATCTGCATATTCGACTTATGCCAAAACATTCAGTGAGGTAATTTCTAACTATCAATCAAAATGACTTCGACTTATTTAACAAGAGCAAACAATATTTAAATTTGTTTCTTCTTCTCTAGTTTCAATCCAGCAGATTGGTTTGCAGCGAATTCCTACATCTTGTTCTCCACTCTTCTCTATTTCCCGCAGCTCTCTTCAGCTCGACATATGATAAAACTTTGCATATTTATCGAAATATAATCAAAAGCAAGAATTTTTTCTGATGTTCTATGACTGTCCTCTGAGCATTTCCTGGATCATATGCAGGTATCCACACTGCCACACCCAATGCCCTTGAATGGCTCAGAAACCTGGGTGTTGCTCCATAGGGTACACGTCTCCTGTATTTAACAAATAGCATAATTCTCAGGAACGCCCAACGGTGGCAGAAGCCATACGAAATAATAATAAGCTAACGCAATTAAATGACAGTAGTATGATTTGATGTAATCCGTAAGTGTCTCCGGCGTAAGTACGAGCAAACAGATTTCCCTTATTTGAAGTTTCACCTACAGATACATTTAACCCTATGCCTCTCCACACACGTCCCGAAGTTCAGTTCCGGAATCGACCGTTTTGCAAAAAAGTTCCGATCAAAACCTCTCTCTGAATTCAGCGTCACCCCGATTTTAAATTCAGAAAGAGGTTTTGGTCGGAACTTTTCTGCAAAACGGTCGATTCCGTTAACTGAACTTCGGGACGTTTGTGGTGAGCCTATAACCCTCACTTTATACTTTTTCGCACTTTGTAACAATAATAAAATTCATTCAATGTTTTGTGTTTCGCTCATTCCACATTCCGCTTTCTACCTGTGTTCCTGCATTGTTTTAGTAATACGATTATGTTTGCATTCATTTTAATCAATATTGTTTGGTTTTTGGAAACACAGAGTTCCATTGCGTGGGGTGTAATCTTATTAAGAATTTATAATTCAATAATAACTCCATCATACTATACAGTATACCTTGGATTTTATACAGTAGAAAAATGTGTTTTATCGCATGGCGATATCGCTGAGAACAGAAATGATTGAATGACTAGTTCTATGTTTTCGTCACATGTGTGCGTGCTAAAATTACGACTTTTTAGTGTTCTTGTGTTTGAGCCATGTAATTTTTTAGTTGTTTTTATATACAGCTTCACGTCTGATTCTTCCATGAAAGAAGTAATTACTGTTTTTTCAGTTTTTCCTGGGTATATCTATGTAAATATCTGAGCTTCGCGTAGTTCTACATTTTTCATTATACGGTATCTTCATTAAACATCTCTTTTGCCTATATATGTTTCAAACAGTTGCGGTTTATTTAGAAGGTAATTCTTCAAACAACCAAATTTGTTAGAAAAAATATATACCACCACGGTTGATATAAATAGATTGTTGTCTTTATCAAGATGAATTTTCCGTGTTCCGTGTAGCCCTATTTTCTCTTTATTCTACGAGTATGTTCTACATTCTACCTAATCAAATAATAATTAATATAAGTGCATGAAGAAGTTTTCGCATCTTGAATAACATCTTAATATTTTGCCCCAGCGTTACTTATATTATTACTTACATTCATTTTTCTTCTATTCATTCAGTGTTGGATAATTTCTTCCCCTCTTTAAGACGTTCTAATTACATTAATAATAATTGGAGGTAGATGCAAAGGCAAGAAGTGTTTTTAGATAACATCTAACAATAACGCCCTAATGGTTCCTTCCGATAACAATACTAAACAATCAGACAATGAAGCTAACGATATCTTTCCCTACAATATTTACCCATTAGATAAAATTGGATCTATGACGAGAAGGGTGCATTTATGACAGTTTATCTCTAAAAGTTTAGGTTCTGTTTTAAGGACACGACACAATGTGCAGAAAATCAATAATCATTGAGCTCTGGGAATACAAAAATAATTATCGTAAAGTATAATAACATTACAATATCGTAAGTGGAGTGAAAGAGAAATAAACAGGTTGAGATGGTTGGGATATGCAGAGCAGATGGATGGAAAAAGGATAACACAAAGAATATACATTTGAGAAAGAAGTGTTTTGAGTAAAAATAAGTGTAGTGTTTTTGACGAATTGCATGAATGTGACGGTAGCATGAAGTGTGTGTAAGTATAGCAAAGTCTTGCGATCTGTTCTCTCTGCCTACGCTGCAAGGGATGCGGCGTGGTGAGACTTGGTGACTTCGATGTGTTCTTAGGAGGAACGAATACTTTACCTATTTATAATCGGGACATTGTCTGATCCATTTCTCTTGTAATTAATATTATTTTCCTTGTTATTATGTTGTCATCATAAGTTGTCAAATAAGATTGACACTGAAGTATGATATCTTCTTATTCTTCCTGGTTTTGTTTTTGGAAATGTCTTAAATATGACAAGAGATGGCGTGTGTATTTTGAGGATACATTTTCTTACACTGAATTAGCTCCGACACGACACAATATAATTCCCATCCCATAAATCGATATTTGTATCATTTATCTTCATGTAGTAACTTATTATAAACAAAATATCTTATTACATATGTGTCTTTAATAAAGTAATGTTGTCTAAAAATACAATCAGAATACTCTCAAAATTTTCTTTCAGGGATGCTAAGAAAATATTCCTTCCGTATATTTTTTTCTGTGGTATCCCCTGGTTGTAGAATTGTCCCCCACTTTATATTTTCTCGAGTGTGCTGTGAGAGTCAGATTAAATTCAGTAATGATGTTCCAGCCGATTCTGAAAGTCACGTAAATTTGGAGCAGATAGAATCTTCTCAGCAAAAAGTTGGCATTATGTTCTCTCTACCTATTCTGCTAGGGACGCAACGTAGGGATAGACTAGAAGAGAATTATATATTTTCAAATAAGGTGTTTTTTCTCTTACTTTAGGACTAAATATGAAAATTATTAATGCACAATGACAGTTTGCTGCCTGAGAATGTGAATTTGAAATTCTTTCTTATACTCACTTTAAGAAAGTGCACTTACTTTTATGAAGAGCTAATTTTAACAAGCTTTAGAAAGCTTTTTGATGAGGTCAATTTTCTCAGAAAGTTACTGAACTAAAGTACACACTTGTGAGATGATTTATAATCACTATATAATGCCTTCCAAGTTATCTCATTTATCATTTATGAAAAACCTCAACACGCAGTGAAAAAATGTTCTCAAGACAAAGTTGCACGAAAAAGTAATTATAACAAAATATAACCACAAGTGATAAAGTATCTTTTATCATAAGTTTTCCTTCTAGCTTTCAGGTTTTAAAGAAGTACTGTTATCGTTATTTATTTGTTTTTGCGATTTTCGTGGTTTAGTACGTCAATCTACTTTTAACGTGGTTTTTTACGCATTGGCCTATTTTGTCAGTTTATTTTTTTGCTGTAGAACCCTCAGAGTCAGAATTAGAAAATATGTCATAAGATCATCGTATGAAACTGTATGTTGATAGTATGGAAAAAAATAGAATGGCTCGCGTTACTGCAGTTAAAAGTAGGTCAGCGTTTGCCAGGAAGACCACAGACAGATGGTCTTCCGCTTCATTCCGGGATTGAGCAGAAACCGATACAAACAGATCCTAGATCTCACATATGATGAAGGAGAAGATATTTTATTCCAGCTTTCTACAATAGATATGCTCTTCCTTGTTTCACGTATTTGTAACATAAGTTTCATATTTCTCTCGTATTATTTTAACATTAGACTGTACTTTTGTGTCTTGAAGCAAATATTAAATAACACGTTTTCTGAACGTGGAATGCATATTTGAATCATATTTCATACACGTATAACATAATAACATTTCGTAATATGCTCAGCGACAGACGAAATAAATTGAATTCGCGTTTTATTTTTTCCATTGCTGCTAATCTAAAAACGTGTTTGTACGAAATTAAGAAACCACTGTAAAATTCTAGTAATGTCTTATCACGACGTTCTCTTGAAATACTCGCATGTCTGTTTGTATTAAAAGCTGAATAAATCGTCTCCATATTTTAGTTAGCATAGCATGGGTACTAAATCGCCTCTGTCCAGGAATCAGTTTCGCATCAGAAGTCTCAACGACATATTTTTAGTAACGACAGAGCTGAATATTGACTAGGACACATGCTATTAGAAAACAAAATACTAGGTTGTTGCATCAAATCTAAAATGAGCAAAAACGGAAATCTACGGGTATAATATATTCATTGGAGCTCCGTAAATACTTCGAATATTTATTTCAATAACTCAGTTCGACGCTTTCATCCATTAAAGGACGCTTTATAGAGTAGTTGTCGTGTTCCTACCCAGTACCAATCTTGAGTATGGAAGGTCGTTCATTATTTATACAAACTTTAAGTGGTGTGTCATTTTCTCCTCATCACCTACACACACGAAGGTTTCCTTCATCATGATAATATTATTTACTAACTGTCGTAGCTTCATACATCCGTATAGGCTGAATATTACTGAAGCTTTCAGAACTTCTCTACGATAATAGAACTTTGAAAGCTCGGTGATATTTACATAATGTGTTATAAGATTATAGCGGTTTATTCAAATGTTGCCTCTTAAGATATTTTGTGTTACGTTTTTTAAGCTTTCAAATTTTAATCTGAATTTGAAAACATCGCCATTTATATTTATGATAATGAAACCGACCTTATTTTCATACTTTAAACCTCAAGAAATGTGTAACTCATGAGGTTAGGTATATAATAGGGTGGTAGCTCCGATTAAAACCGCGGTTCTGACTCTCTTGTATCTATGTTTCTATCTAAGTTTATTCTCTATTCTCAGCTCCGTTCCGTGATGGCTTACTAGTCTTAGTAATGTATGATTGATTTTTTCTGGGTTACCTACTCAGTCAAAAAATTTCCTGGGAAGATCAAATCGATTGCCCTCAAATTAAGCTTTGTGACTTCTTTGCGTTTCCTAAACGAACGATGTATTAAATAAGAGATCGAACTATTATAATGTTTTTATGTGTTTGTACAAAACATAATACTTTCTACCTTTGTTGATAAATTCAAGTGCATTTTCCCTTTAGTATTTTCTTAGTCTATCCATCAAACATGACTGGTAGATATACGTACCTACTATCTCCCTAAAAATCATGTATCAACAGTAATTTAGTGGTATGTGAGCGGGGGCGCTGACGTATAATTACCGAACGGCGGTATAAGGTACCTTTCGATTATCAGTACTAAGGGATGTGTTTATAGCAGAAGATCAACGTACACTATAATATTTTAGTTAGAAAGAATGTACGAGTATATTTTTATGAAACAAAAAAACTCTATAATACGACCCTTTTGGATTTACTGCACCAGAAACTTATCGACTGTGTAATCTTTTTTGGTTTGATTATGTTGAATTTCACCAAATATTTAAATGAGGAATAGGGAAGATAGGAGCCACTTATCATTATTTTTCATGCAAAATTTGTGCTAGGTGGCTCCTATCTCTTCTAATCCTCACCTGAAAAGTTGACGAAATCCAACATTAGAGTGTCTAAATAGAATCCAAGCTAGAGTGCCTAAATAATAGCATAGATTACGCAGTCATTCAAGAAAGATATTATGGTTCTTGAAAATGCTACTTCTTGTAGCCTTTTGGCAACAATAGTAACAACTCTTGTAGAATTTGTATAGAAATGTCATTGTTGCCAGCAAACAAAATTATAGTTCTTAATTAATTGGAGACTATCTCATTCTTGACAGATTGTAAAAGAGAAATACCAATACAGTTTAATAATTAATCATGTACCTCCTAGCCTATTACTAAAAATTAAAGAATAATAAGAAAAAAATCTAATATGTTCGTACTAAAATTCCCTTTAGGTGAACTTACTTTATTTGTATATCAATATGCTAATTGCCCTACGCTGGGTACAAACAGTTAATACAAGTAATAATTACTTATTGCATTCCTAACATTTAGTTTTATATTGTGTATAATAATACCCTCCCCTTTTTATTGTTATTCCAACCCTTTTCTATTTCTTTGTTCATCAACCCTCCTGCAGCGAAACAAGAGAATCTAAATAATCTTCACGTAGTAATGCAATAATCCGGCCATACCTACCGCCATATATTTTTAGGAAGGTGTAACAAAAATAAATAGTTTCGACCCTTCCTGTACCTATATTCATAATGTTATTCTATCGGGTATGTTTTCTTTAATAAACAGGTACCTTTATCAAAATACTAGCTGTACCCTGTGCGCCTTGCTTCACGCCGTTACCGGGAGTGTGTTTATTCATCTCATCCACACCAAAAATAATGGATTCGACACTAATATCGATTTTTGCATATCTCTTCCTTCCCCCTCTCTCCCCCTGCTTTTCCCTGCCGTATGTCACCCCTTGATAACGCCCGTGCTGCTTTAATCAATCTTCAAATTAGAAATCCACGACTCCATGAAAATTTGTGATGTTGAAAAAATGCTTTTTCAATAATTTGTTTAAAAAACTCGAGCGGGTTCTATTGCATAAAGGTTGTACTAAGTCAGATACCTTTCCGCCTCCCGGTCGTGCGCAAAAACAACACTCACAAAGTTTCTTCTCAATATGATTGTTTATTTATTGTTTATACTGATTTCAATGTTTTACTAATTTTAATGTTTTGTGTTGTTTCAGGTAAGGAATAATCAAGTTTTAAAGAAGCATCCTGCGCTTGTCATTGGTAAGGTAGTTTATACTGTGTTTCAACCCGAACAATTTGATGGTTATTATTGTCCTTGCTGCGTGTATTCAGTTACTATTATCTTCTTCTTCTGGTAGATCTGAGATCTGTGTTGACAGGTGTCAGTCCTGGTCTTGCGACGAGGAAGTCCAGCTCTCTCGCCATCTCTTTGGGGGTCCCTCCAGAAACGCCTCTGCCTGCTCCATCGTACAATGTCACACAGTATCATCACATTTTATTATTACAGTTTGTATTATAATCGTCTCCCCAAAATGGGGAATAACTTGACCTCTAGTTCCTTTCCATATTAATTACATTGCAGTCTATTCACTATTGTATTTGAATTTCTCATTTTCCTTCCGTTACACAACTTAATTATGTACAAAGCTAGCTTTTATGATTATCTTGTAATTGAGCCCTGTAATACATCTTTACCTTTCAGTATTATTGGGGATGTAACATGGAGCGATGTAATAAATACGTATTTTCGTATCAATAAACTTGACAATAAAATCCACCATATTGCGTGCATGCTTAGACACTTTTACCCTACTAACTCTATATAAATACAGTTTTTTTATTAGATCCCTCGTAATATTGTGTCGATTTTCTTTATTTTGATGTGTTTCGTGAGTAAAACTTAACAACGCGAGCGAACAGTATTGAATTCATTATTGTGCTCTTTTAACGTATGGACGAAATTTGCCAGTACGAATTCGCACAAAGCGCGAATGAATTTGCTTAGAGATTTTTACTTTTGTATGTATATTTACCAGGTTACTGGTAAATTACAAGTAAATATAAGAAGAATGTTTAGTACATTTGGATGCAGTTTCAAAACAAATACGGGCATGCTTTGTTGTAATATATTTTATGGAAGGAAATATAATTTCCTTAACAATTTTGTTGTTAGCTTAAATGGTAGTACGTGTACTGATATCAACAAAGTAAACGTAAGAATTATACATTACATAACTCAGATCAAAAATAATATTTTAACAGTAATAGATACAGCATGGATGGGAAACTTGTATCAATTTGTAAGTTTGTCACTACATATAACATTCAGGTACCTAATACAATACGTGCTAGTACTCCAGTTATAGTATTGTCATGATAGCTACATTTTCAATTTTCTTACACGTTATTGTAACCCACTAGATCAATTGATTCACTCTAAAAATCATTTTAAAGTTTGGTGTTATGACATCAGAGCATCGGAAATTTTGAGTGGGGAAACTTTGTTTCTATGTTCTCTTAGGGAACTTTAAATGGGTTGTCTTTTATTTTGTGATCTCATCTAGTTTAAAATTGCACAGTGTAATTTTATCAATTCACTATGAGACATAAGCAGTTGTTCCTCTCCAAGATGATGGAATTTCCTTTTGACTATAATGGAGACTTTATGGTCCCCCATTTCGTCGGTTTTATTTCTTCATTTCTTGTTTTACCCAACTGTTAGTACTCTGTAATGCCTATATAATATATTATCAACATTTTGCGTGATCTTTTGTTAGAATGTTACAAATTGTAGACAATTTTATAGTTTTTTAAGGGTTCTAACTTGTGAATTACACTTTCCTGCGCGTTTTATATATTTTCACCTCTATTTAAAATTCGCTTTCCTTTACTTCATTGCTCTGTTACATTTATCCCAGCGTTTCCTTGTTCAACATGAGAAAATTATTCGAAATATTTATGTTTGGAAAGTCTGAAGATATCTCAGTGAACCCTTATGTATTTTTAAGAACCTTTGCAGCACTTCAGTGTCATGAGGGCATGACCCAATTAAGGAAATAAGAATTGCTAGGGGAAGGAAAAGAAATGCGTTTGAAAAATATTTTGTGTTGTTTTGCCCCATAGAACTACACTTAATTTAACACTAACAATTTGAGAAATCGGAAAACTTATCAACTTTTTTTACGTTGTTTTACAAGCTCTTTCTGACTTTTGGCGGCAACCCTATTAAAACCAGTTCATATGATTTAGAGAGCAATATTGTTTTACTCGAATGATTTCAATATATCAACGACAAGTGTATTGTACTGAAAAATATTGCTTTCAGACTATTATTGCTTTTTTCACGTTGTTTATTCGGATTATCGAAATTGGTTTTTAAAGCGAAATTGATAATAATGTGATTATTTAACGTGTTGATGTGTTGCGGTAATAAGCGAAGTACATAGAAACTTGCCACATTTCAGTATTTCAAACCCAACTTATTGATTCCTCTATGTCTATTGTCTAATATATAAGTCTTTATTCATGGCTTTTCTATCGCTTTTAGTTGAGGTGAAAGAGGTTCTTTCGAGTTGAAATATAAGGAGAGGTTGAACTATATTAATCCCGCTCAAGATGTTTTATTAAAAAGGAGCATAAGAAATATGGGTGAAAGGGATTTCGAAATTTTCTTCGATGACCTGCTCCATTACTGAAATTAGTATTGCGGCCCCCTTACAAAAAGACAAATGTTTTGATTCAGAAATTATTCTCAACGCCTTCACTTCAATCCAATTAGATTTTCTCCTGCTTTCTAAATCATTCCCTAACGATGGTATTATGTCTCTTATCACAAACCCACAGCTATAGCGTCAAAAGGGGGGAGGAGTATTTTTTTACAGTGTGTTTAATAATGATATTCTCAGGGGTTGTTTTCACATAAAGCAATGTCGTTCTTTAGATTCTTTAGAACGTTCGTGTTCCCTAACCAACTCTCTTCTTCGACAGTCATACTTTGAAATATGTGGGGGTCGTCATTCTCTATACTTACAACGTGCTAAAAAAATAACAGGACAAAGAAATAAAAATATTGTCTAATTTTAACACAATTACGTAATACTGTGTTCCTGCTTTTTCCAATTGCAATTACATAATAATTCTTTCCCGTGCGTATATTCGTAAGTAATGGTTAACAAATCGATCCGAACTAGGTATGTGCTCCAATCGTGACATTGTCACGTGAATTTCCTATAATTAAACGTTACTTTCTCACCTTCTAAATCATGGAACACTTGGAAAGAGTGGTAGCTTCGTCAATGTATAGATAAGTGCCAAATCTCTCAAGTTATTATTTCACCCTCCAGCTCTTGCGAGACACTCAAAAACTTTTCGTAGAGCAACTCAAGTTTTATGCCAAACTTATATTTACTTGAGTCTGTTATTTTTTCAGTTATTGAGTCTCTCCTCTTGGGTGGAGGCCACTATAATATGTAAGAAGAGTCTCTCATCTTTTTTCAGATAATTTTTTTTTAACGATTTTAGAAAGACAATTTCATAGCAAGACAGCAAGACTCGTAGACCATGGGCAAACAAAATAGGTGTCGGAAGGCCACAGAAAAGATGGGTGGACGATGAACATCGGTAGCTGGTGGACAGTGGATACGAAAGGCTAGCAACAGAAAAGACCAGAAACGTTTGGAAGAAGTCTATATTTAGCAGTGGAGAGATCAGGGCTGAAGAAGATGAAGATGATATTCGATACATTATTCATACCCGCATTAATTGTACTTACCTCCACATCGTAATGATGTCTTTCTACATAAAATAACAATAATAAGTTTGTAGCATACGTACGTAGTATAGAAGTCTATTCAGACGTAGTTCTTGTGTGTATTTGATATCGTATCACAATAACTAATAGTTCTTCCACTGCGTATGTTACCATTCCTTTCTTCCTGCTAAATGTTCTGTGCTCTCTTTCGATAATACATACAAACTACTAAGATAAACTTACTCGTACCTAACATCATACATCTTGCTACGACGCCTGCAAATAATAGCCTCGGATCTGATGCCAACTTTTAACCCCCTAGCGGCAGTTCGTTGAACTATTTTTGTAATCGTATGTGTTGTTTGAAAATGGAATATTTTTTTTAAAAATTGTTACAATTTTATATTTCTATAAATCTCTATGAAATCTGATTTTTTAGGTTAAACCTCACAATTTTGTATTAAAATTTTTTCCCGTTTAAATTCTTGAAGAGATGAAGGATAGTTCCAAGGGAAAGATGGTCTCGAATCAATTTGTAGTTACAATTTTATGTGCTAGCAACAATAACATTTCTATTGAAATTCTACACGTGTTGCCATTATGGCTGCCTAAAAGGTAAGTGAAGCGCTCTTACCGATAACCATATTTTTCTTGATAGACTGTAAATCAGTCATTAAATTTATGCAATGTCTTCAATGTTTTGTACAGGGTGACAAGATCCGGCCAAAAATAGATAAAGTAACTAGATTATTGATATCTGTTGCATGTTTCACTAAATGACAGAAAATGTACAGATTTTATAACTGGACTCGTGTCCCCTAGGTAGGTACCTGTTACATAATATTTTATTAAACCCGTGTCGCTTACTCGTGGGAATCTATGCGTAATTTACTGCTGTAAATAAAATATGGAGCTTTTGAATTCCGCTGTCGGTCTGGCAAGTGTTAACAGTGTGGTGTAGTTTCCCTAATGGTGCAACGTTTTCATTCTGTACAGCCTCTCCAACACTTGATGTGTAGACCACGTATTTTGGTTCAGTGAATACATGAATTTATAATAAAAGATTCAACCGTTTTCAGAGATCGGTACGGTGGCGGTGGGGAAGGCAGGTTGGTGCCTATATTCTTTTGTAAAGTATGTGCATACATATTTGTATATTTTTTATAACACGCAGTTTTCACTACACGCTGTAATTCGCACCCACTGGAATAAATTTTGGCCTCTTCTTTTTCTTCTTATCAGCGAGTTCCTCCCCACTGCTAGATATAGGCCTCTTCCAGATGCACCCACGTTTTTCTGCTTTAGCGTCCAAGTCTTCGGTCAATCCCTCTGTGGTTTCCTCACTTTACTTTTACTGGCATATGGCTTCCAATTGCGTATTTTATTAATGTTTATTTTTACTTGACTATATTTATCCTCTAACCAGAGCATATTTCCCCCCCACTAGAGTAAATTCCCTCCACTAGAGCACATTTCCCCCCCACTAGAGTATATTTCCCCCCCTACTAGAGTATATTCGCCCCCACTAGAGTATTTTTTCCCTCACTAGAGAACTCTTTACCCTTGGAGACATAATTATGGTAAGCGTATGTTAGATAAGTGTTTAAAACGTGACTTTCCCACTCATTTCCAACAAACTGAAACAAAATAATAAAATGAAATATTACCCTCAAAAAGTAGACTTTTTCTGATTGTTGTTAAGAGTATGCATACCGACATTTCAAAAATTTCTGAAAACGGGAGACCTTATATCTCGATAACCGTTACTAAATATGCTTTGGAACAAAATAGGGTAGATGCATTGAACCTTTATCTAGGGAATAACCGTAAAATATTTATTATATCTTCTATAGATCCTTCAAAAAAAAATAATTAAAAACACTTGTAGTCTTTTTTGCGAAGGACGGAAACTCGTTTCCCGAAAGTCGCGGAGTAAAATTTTATTTTTGTACTGATAATATGCATTAATATCTAGGGAATAACCGTAAAAGTTTTTTGATAGACGCAAAATTAACCCCAAAAAATGGGAAAACGCTATTTTTACCATTTTATCATGCGATTGTTCACACGATTTTGAACCTTAATGCCGTGGGAAATGACTGTGACGTCATTCTTGGTGCCAAGCCCTTAAGTCGCTATGTTCGGTGAATTAAACTATCTCATCAGTGAGCTCTTACATTTATTTCTAAATGCTCTCTACGTGTGTCGTTACAATTCTAATGTTGAAAATTTCGTTTATTGTGTCTTTTTCATCTTTTCATTTTTATGTCTCAAAATTATTTTTCGCCCCAATCATAAATGTGAAAATATACGTATTTTCTAATTGAAACATAACAAGAACGTATGTTAAAAAAAAGTACACGATTTGATATTCTGAGATTTAAATTTGTACGCTTTTTTTACTTTTCAGTAACGGTTCTTTACGTATTAATTTATTCTAGGCTTGCCCGTTGCCACTAGGGTATGTTCGAACCCTAAATTCAGGTATTTTTTCATTGAAAATTACTGGGGAGTCCCATCGACCTATTTATTCATGTTTGACTTTTATAAAATCTAGAATTTGATTTAAGGGTTCCCTATTCAATAAAGAAAATATTTAAGAGATTCGATGTTAAATTGTTGCAACATAATAGAAGCACGTACTTTTGTATGGATGAAAAGCATCCAATTTCCCTTTGTCCAGAAAGTATTTTGCACTAAGAATGGATTTATAATGTGAGTATTTGATATTCTACTTCCAATATTAGATCGACAGTATTTCGGGTGCCTTTCGCATATGTTTTTTCGTTACTTCTAGCGTAACCCAGGAACTGCATATTGGTACGCGAAAAGTTGTTACTTGAATATTACTAGAGACTTTCTTCAAGCTCCTTGCCTTCCTGATTCTGGATGCAGATGCAGACTTCTCCTGAATGTGAAATATGCATGAAAGTATTTGGTGTTAAGTCAGTATTCTTGTTTCTAGATTCTTTGTATATCCATTTCCCTGGATTTCCCGAATTAAAGTCTGGCATAGGTATAAGTCTAACAAAAAGTCAAATAACTCTACAAATATTTCTTACTAATTTATTACCTAAAATATGATTAGCTGGTATGAGAATTCGACTCTACAAACTTTCTATCTTAGATATAAAATAGAAATCCATGATATTAGAATGTTAAATATTTTACAGAATGTTAGGAAATATGCTATAAATTAAATGGTCGTACAAATTCCTGAACAAGCTCATCATATTTCTATATCTTATCGAGCCTCGGAGAGTGTTCACAAGTTCACGAGTGTCTGGATGGGGGGTTTGTTTTGGCTCTTGTAGTTTTGTCAACACTTGTGAACGGTCGGTTTCGTATGCGGTAGGCGCGGTGCAAGTATGCGGTAGGCGCTAGTGACGCATCCACACATTTGTAAATTGGTTATGAAGGGAGTTTGTGAACGCTGCCAAGCGTGTGAAGCCGGCATTAAATGATGTCTAAATAAAGGATATGTTTTTGATGGACAGGATTTCACAAATTCCCGTTAATTTCCGCAACTCAAGTTTATGGATTAAAGTTTCGAATATATTTTTCTGTACTGGCTGGCTGTCGGGTGTTCTAGTGCGTGATGTTAACCATATTATTCAATTTTTCTAAGCCAGTGTAGGGGTAAGCCAGCTTTCCGCTATTCGCTACAGAATATAGAGTTCTTTGCACAGAAATTCTTAGCTAAACAATATGTTACACTTTCCCGACAGTACTCTACAGGCCAGCCCCAAATACTCCGTACGTAATTCATGTTCGCCGAAGTACCAAAAAATTACGCATTACGCAAAGAGACTGTTAGGGGTAAGCTTGAGAGATAGAACCAGAAGTTAAAACATAGTATACAGAGAACCAATGTCGCTGATATTAAACATCGCATAGCGCTAAAGTGGAAATGGGCAGGACAAGACGCCAGCATCGCTGAAGGAAAGTGTCGGAGGAAACCTTTGTGCAAGATTGGAGGGAGATGGGCTGAAGAAGAAGAATTCGTGCTAAAAAAAGAGATCTCCGTATGTCTAGGTATACTGCTGATGAGCCAGCTCTTAGATATAGTCGAGTTACCTCTCGCAACTATTCTAAACTGTTACAAGAATGAGGAGAGCCCTCAGAAGGTTTAACCGCTATAAAATTGAAGGAACTTGATTTAAGTATGCTATGTAGTTTGGGATATTCATCTGTATCGAATCCTTATAGCAGCAAAGATGTACTGTTGCTTTCACATCCCTGTTTTATTTCGTTTTAAAACCTCTGCTTTGAAAATATGCGTAGCCATGGTTAATAAGAAGATTGTAATTCCTAGGAATATAAACCTTTTTATAAGGCATTTCATTATAATATTGTTTTTGTTACTAGGGGAAAGATGAAAGTACGATATAATATAGAAGCGCTTTGTATAATGGCAAATGAAATTGTCAGAAAAATATGTATGAGGGGCTGATACGTAAAATAGGTATTCGTCAAGTATCTTTTATGTAACGCGGTATTTTGTTGTGCTCCTGTGTATTTAGAAGACAGTATTACATTTTTTTTGTGTGGAGTTTATATTAAAATTGCTGACAATAACAATTATGGGTATCGCGTGGCATTGGAAAGGCCAGATTCAGAACTTCGGGTCATCCTTTATGGGAACCGTATGGTGAGTTTGGTTATAGTTATGAACTCAGAATTCTGGATGTTTTTCACTATATTGGTGAAACTTGTAAACAATTGTTTTTCGTCAATGGTTTACAAACATCAACTGTAATTATCTACTTAGTGGTGACTACTGTTCTATATTGGAAGACCTGGATATTGGGAACTCCCCTTTTTTTGTTAAACTGCAAAAAAATGCATGGGGCCGGCATTATGACCCATTTCCTAGAATTTACGTTGCGTCATTTATGAAAACCAGTCCCATGTATGCCACGTAATTTATTTACATATATCGTTATATCGTAAATAAAATATTGATTTTAGTAGATAAATATTTGTCTATTATGTTTTGATTAAAACTCTATTGTATCTACCCAGTCTACCTTGATGTCCATCGCCTGGGCTGGGGGGTGGAATGGGGGTGGCTGGAATAATCACAACGGCTCGGATTAACATGACACAGGACTAGGGTTAATGGGCTCCTATTAAACTTGCATCAACTGCCCATGTTCATCACGAATTAACATTATACTTACGTTGATAGGTGGATAAATTCCCCATATTATTACGTGCTGTAGTAATTATAATATTCGTGTATGTCGAGCACCAAAATCTGCCCTGAATTTTAGAATCGGTCCATTGTTTTATGTATCTTTTGGAATACGTTTCATATGGAAAGAGATTAAAGTTCTAACCCCCGTTTTCACAGACTATAGCTATTCCTGCTCCTAACTGGGTGGCTATCCTACCTACCAAAAAATCCTACCTAATTTACGTTTCACCAACAAGTTTCCACTTAATTGGGACAAATCCAGCTAGGAAGATTTTTATTTGTAGGGTTGCTACATGTAAAACAAATTGATCAAAAGTAGTTATTTTTTTAAAACAATGCTTACTTTATAGAGTAAATAATACAACTTAAACACAGGGATTGTATTTGAAAAATATTTAAATATTAAATATCATTACAAAAATAATTTACAGTCGTTAAATAACCGCGTATTTTTATTTTTCATATTTCATACAAATATTATTACCTAATGGCAACACTAGACTTTGAGATTGACGCATGCGCGTTTAGGGTACGTGGTAAAATGAAAATGGCGCCTAACAGTAAACATTGTTTGTATGCAAAGTGTCATGTTATGATATTGTGTTCCGTTGTGTTTTAGGACTGTTTTGGAGTTATAAAATAACCCCAGGTCGGAAAAAAACACTACCTGATTGATAAAATTCAATGTGGCGGCCGATTACGTAGTTGGGTGAAGTTTAATATGACAGATCTTACCGTTAGGTGCCCAATTTTCGTTGCGTAAGATAAGTGGGATTCCTAGCCGTTAGGTAGGTATTTTCGCGTGGTGAAACGCAAATGTGGGCTAGGTGACTTTTATCTCTGCTATTCCTCATCTAACCAGTTGGTGAAAACGGGGGTAAGTCTCCCCCGGCCACAAATCTCGGTTTTCGTAGAAAACAACCAGATACGCGAAAAATGTGTTCTTCTTCTGCAGCCACTCAGGTCCATTGTTGGACATAGGCCTTCCCTTTGGTTCTCCACAGTTCCCTGTCTTTGGCACACTGCATCCATCGTGGGTGTGTGAAAAATGTGTATGAACTAATAAATCTTAACGAGACATGCGTAGTGTTGTAGTATCGATAGTTTCCGAGCAATCATGCATAAATTTTTTGAGTATGTTTATTGTATGTAGTTATCGAGAGATATAATTTGAGATTGTCAGAAAGTTGAAATATTTATTACAAAACTATTTATTTTAGTTGAACAGTAGGTATCACTAAATTACTAGAACAAACTTTAGTGGTAAATGTACCAAGTGTGCCTTTACAGACGCGTTAGTTAGACTAACATTAGGAGTACATTGTTCATTGATTTAGTTTCTCAGTGACTTCAATTGAGAATGTTACAGTAATTATTTGCGTGAAACGTCAATTTGTACTAATTTTATTTCTGTATTTTGTTTCATATCAGCCAGCGCACCTGTTTATTTCCTACCAAATTTCAACGAGTATGCATACCGACATTTCAAAAATTTCTAAAAATGGGAGACCTTATATCTCAACAACCGTTACTAAATATGCTTTGAAACAAAATAGGGTAGATGCATTGAACATTTATCAAGGGAATAACCGTAAAATATTTTTTATATCTTGTATACATTACTCAATTTTTTTTTGATAAACACCTCTGATCTTTTTTCCGAAAGACGGAAACTCGTTTCCCGAAAGTCGTGGAGTATTTTTTTTTTCTTGTACTGATAATATGCATTAAAATCTAGGGAATAACTGTAAAAGTTTTTTGATAAACGCAAAATTAACCCCATAAAAGGGAAAAAACGCTTTTTTTTTACCATTTTATCATACGATTGTACACGCGATTTTGAACCTTAATGCCGAGGGAAATGACTGTGACGTCATACGGTACCAAGGCTTTAAGAGGGTAGTGTTTTTAATAATATGATATCTTTATTTCCTCATTTTCGGAATTTCTTGTACAATTTTCACTCACCCATCACTCATCTGAACGGAGACACATTTTGTTGAATGACGTACGTCCTGAAATAATCTCTTCCTTGGTACAGAACGTTGACAGTTAATATGATTTGGGTCCTTGTACACTTAGTTGGTAGATGTAATGTGGTTCTTTATCTTGTAGCTATTATTACGTCAGTGACAGAACATTTGTTTATTATCCTTATTTTTCTTATTCTCTGCAAGTCTTTTTCGTCTTTGTTTTTACTTTTCTTGCGCGTTTTGCGTAGTCTCATTAGTTCTTATGTATCGATCGTTTAATTACTAAATAGTTTATATAATAAATGGTTTGTTTAGCAAACCTGTCAAAGAGTTTTATATGCCAGAGTGTAATATTCTGCTTCACGTGCTGTTGAGTTATGTTCGTATTCTTCTTCAGTCACCATTGTGCTCAATTTATTGTCATCTGGACTCATCTTTTTTAATTGTCATTTGTACTAAATACAATTGCAGGATAAGGTGAAATCATGACAACATTTTGAATGATCAAATCCCAAAGTCCAAACATTACACATAGTCACTAGTGAACTAAAACTTTTTGACTTTTGTAACACTTTTCTTCAAGCTTAGTACAAAAAAAATAGGTATAGGCAAGGTTGTACAATATCTTCACAAAAAACTGTAGATATTTATAATTAGAATAAAATCATCATCATTCATCAACATCAGTCATTCTTGAAACGTAGCTCAGCTATGATATCAGCTCCCTGGATCGTGAAAATATGAGGACATTGCTACCTATTATGACTTTTTAAAATTAATTACCGTTAAAAGTAATATTTTCACTTCTTCCTAATGTATTTGTGTAATCTGTAGTGTTTTTTTGCTCTTTGGTATTTATATGAAAGTGTCTTGATACTTAAAATAACGCTAAAAATACCTTTGAATAAACCGTTAAAATTTCATAAAATGGAATACCTGAATCTTCTTAGAAGAAAATACCCCAACAATGAATTACGTAATATGTTTTTTACGAATAAAATGTAAGTATTTTTACAGACATTACAATAGCATTGCCTACTGGCTGATTCTTGTTGCCATCTTATTCTGATAATGTCGACGACGGTTTTATTAAAAATTCTGAGAATTTCATTTCGAAATAATGTATTTTAAATCCTCGTTTTTCGTCAAGTTCTATCTACTACTCTAAATAATTTTTAGGAGACGTTTTTTTGCGACTGTACTATAAAAATAGGATTTTTGTCATCGCCAGCTTTAATCAGTCAAAGCTAGGATGGTTGCAGCTTACTTTTAGTAATATAGGTTTGGCAAAAAAAAACAAAAAGAAGCGCCTCAGGCGAAAATTTTTGTAAAACCAAATGAATAAGATCGTTATGCTGTAGGCGAAAACTAGACAACACCTCTAAGAGAGTGACCTTATGGATTAGATGGATTGATCAAGTCGTGTATGTGGATTCACAGGCAACCTACTTCCCACGATCTGTGCACGTCTGCGATATTACGTACCGCCATACAAATCGTTATGAAAGCGTCTGTACATTTACGGACGCATCCCTTCCCACGGTATGTGAATCCACGTACAAATCCAAATTCACACACCATAGGAAGCCGACGTAGATTTACGGACGCATCCCTTCCCACGGTGTGTGAATCCACGTACAAATCCAAATTCACACACCGTAGGAAGCCGACGTAACATTATGATGTGCAGTTTCAGCTAATCACATTTTCAAAATCGCCTATTTCTTCATCAACTATCATACAAATTTCATAAAACTTGTTTCAGAAGCATAATCCTGTAATCTATATTTTAATGTATTGATTGGTGGGTATATTTATGGTAGAGAAATGTTTTTAGATGAAGAGTACTTATGGAAGTTTTTTTATGTTTAAACAGCAACGATTGGACATTGCCATTGGTTTGGACATGTGGGACATACCTTTTTTATTTTACCAAATGTATTTTATTACTGCAGATGTCTTTCTATGTAATGTTGTAATCATTACCTATAGTATATTGTTTGAATGTCTGAAGTAGACAAATTTTATTTCTTAAGAGTACGCATACCGACATTTCAAAAATTTCTAAAAACGGGAGACCTTATATCTCGACAACCGTTACTAAGTATGCTTTGGAACAAAATAGGGTAGATGCAATGAACCTTTATCTAGGGAATAACCGTAAAAGATTTTTTATATCTTGTATAGATAATCAAAAAAAAAATAAAAACACCTCTGACCTTTTTTCCGAGAGACGGAAACTCGTTTCCCGAAAGTCGCGGAGTAATTTTTTTTGTTCTGATAATATGCATTAAAATCTAGAGAATAGCCTTAAAATCTAGAGAAAAGCCCCAAAAAATGGAAAAAGAACGCTATTTTTACCATTTTATCATGCGATTGTCACGCAATTTTGAACCTTAATGCCGTGGGAAAAGACTGTGACGTCATTCGTGGTGCCATGCCCTTAATACAAAAGTTGAATTCAAAGTTGTATTCAAATTAAATTACGCAGGAAGGAAGGCCACATGATGAAATTACACTAAGGAAATTAAACATTTTCATAATCTAACCAGGCTATTAGTAACTATAAATAAATATTAAGTTACACGAGCGACACAATATAAACCCTGGATCTGGGACAAAAATGACGAAAGAATTTGATCATTGTCCTTTAAAATATTTAATATCGCCGTGTAGGCAACAGACGTCAGGGTAGACCTGCAATGACCGTCCAGAGGCTGTACACATCAGAGCTGCGCCAGACTGGAATGACATGGGAACAGGTAACGGATTTGGCCGAGGACAGAAAAGTCTGGAAAAACTGGGTGACGACCACATGCTCCACATAGGGAGCGGACGTGGATATGTATGTATGTCCTTAAAAAAATTGTCACTGAATATTTTTGGAATGTGTAATTTCTTCCTGTGAAACATTTTGAATCATCTATGTGAAATTTTGTCCATCTTCTATTTTGTTTGTATATTTTTGTGTAATTTTGTCCTGTACTGTCCTGTTGGTATTAGTAATATTGACCCAAACTTAATATCACATTTACTTCATACCCTTCAACATCTTCCGCTATAATCTAGTGTCGGACAATGGTCAACCCTTTAGATCTCTACAATATCTCGTCGGTCATTGTCTTCTACTGAATTTAGTCAACAAAATTACGTACGGTACTTATCCTACAAATGGTTATTATTTGTATTAACCCGATAAGACGAAAGGTATACTTATCTATAGTATTCCGTCTATATGAATTTGACAACCCATTTCTAATATCTAATTACTGAAGTTACTACATATTAACGGCTTTAAAGACCGATTCAGTGTTCCATACCGTGAACCGGGTATGCTTAAGTATCTCATAAGAAAACAAGATGCAGAAAAGGACAGTCCTAATGAAGGATATTGAGTCGCCATCTTTGTTCTACTCGTTCAAACTAAAAAAAATGTCAGCTGGGAGAGATCGCAGCACTGCGATAAGCTCGCCCTGGTGGGCAAATGTTTTGATTTATATTTGAAATGTTTACATGTCTCTGTTGACTGTCTATTTTGTTCATCAAAAGTGTCTATGTATGTATAACCTAGCACATTTCATGTCATCCTGACACCGTTTATAATTATTAATCCGCATTAACAGCTATTTGTGTATTCAAATAATTTCCTATTTCCTACTCAATTCCTACATGCTGTACCTAAATCCTACTTCAAATATTTTTTGCGTAATTATAGTTTATTTAATTACATTGCAGCACGTTATTTATTGAATTACCACTATACAATATTTTTTAATAGGTAATATTACATTCAATAACTCAGATGTATCGAAAGTACCAGCACAATGTGACAGCGCGAACAAAAATGGCGACAGTTAGGGGTAACGTGGTGAAAAGCTCTGCTTTCAAATTATCTATGCTTACTTCTATTGCGTATAACATACTCTCATTATCCCTTATAGTAGATACCTCCCCACTTAGACATGAGTTATTATGGAACAGGATTATAATATTCACATGGTGTGCTGCGTGACAGATCTAAACTACAAGTATGTAGTGTAGTACTTAGGATCGCTTGACTTAGCATCTAGGCTCCTTGTTGTGTAGTATGAATCGTTCAGCTCCATATTTTCAGAAACATCTACGACTTTTATGTTATTTATCCATCTTCTGTTATGACTACCGCATGAAACCTTTTCAATCACGTAACATTCTTCTATCTTTGCTCTGAAATCTTAAGATTTTGAAAGCAAAACCACTATAGTGTTTATTATATTAGTATTATATGGGAAATGGAATAATACGAAGAATTTTGGATGTGTATTGTGTACGCCGTACGGTCAGTAATATATTATTTTCCCTTCGCAATTCAACACGTAGAATTCTACTAACGTATGCCCGGTAATAGAATCTAGATTTCTTTTCGCAAGGGAATAACTCGCATACCGAACTAATGTACCTAGGAGAGATGGGGAACTATTATTTTGCTACATATCTAAGTGGGTAAAACACATCTACTGCAGTATCAAAAATTCATCTGTTGCGAATTGCCGTAGGATACATTTCGTGTGTAATTGGTATATTATTTTACCAATTTGCTAATTACGAATCGTCCGAAAATCAAAGAGATTGCTTGCTATCCGCTATTTGCACATTAATTTATTCTACCTACATTCAGGCGATACGAAATATACTTTTCTAAAACAAATTTTCATATGTAATATGCAGTATGAAAAGGGGAACACGTCTAATATCAGCTTCAGGATATGAAGTTAACTTTTTCAGTCGACTTGCTTATTTTTAGGCAATGTTCCCGATTAGGGAAGAAATTAATTTAGTTAGTACTGAAATTGTTACGGATTGGTGTAAATCTATATGTATACTATGAACTAAGAGCATTAGAAAAAGAGAACAAATGCGTGATCCAATAATTAATTGATAGAAACTTTGGGCTTCCATATGTTCTCTAAAAAGTATAAATGAGTACATAGTTGGCGCAGTTGGTGAGGCGGCAGTCTTTCAAGCGGGACGTGTCAGGGTCAAACCGCGGTGCTGGCGATGTATTCCACACTTTGCGATACAGTCTTTTAGCCTAGTGCAGGAAAGTATTTGAGTTTGTGTATGCAACCCCAGATCCTTTTTAATAAAAAAAATTAAATAATATTAAATCTATAAAAAATCTTTTTTCATGCTTTATTATTTGATTATTTATTATTTTGTTTTATAGTAATTGTTTAATAATTTCTATCACCACTGAGTTTGATGGGATTTGTTTCAAAAGATTTTGCTATCAGGTGTTTTAAAATTTTTCTCAATCGAAAAGTTTTATAAAGTTTTCCCTCGTAGGAGATAAAGTGCTAAAGTTGTGTAAGCAATTTGTTATCAACATCATGTATATTATTATAGGCCAAGTAAATATCTTATTTGTTCCAAGTAATCTTACAGGCAACTACGTCCTTGTAAAAAGAATTCCTTACAAGTTCGAAGTCACTCTGAATATGATCGGTTTTTGTGAGGTTTGTTATTTTGTCACCACGCGGCGTTTCGCATGTTAGTTTATTTATACAACAGTTATTACTTTAGTGGAATTATTTTAAACTGTCGAATGCAGTCAAAAAGTGTGACCGAGAACCTGCTGCAGCAGGTAGTCATCCCTTCTTGGTCACTTTTTTATGACTGCGTTCGACACTTTAAAATAATTTCACTACCTCTTGTTAATACATCGTACATCGCCGCTGAGTATTGGCAGAATTTTGTCGCCTTAAATCGCCGAATCTCTTAATTGATTTAACTCGAATCACACATTGAATTTATAAATGTATATAGAGAGACCACAGTCTAAGATTTATATTGTGAGAGCTCAGGTATTGAAGTGCTTTGGGAGACTAGTCGTGAATGTCTTTCATTGTGCCGTTTTATATCTTATGAGCTACTATTCCTCAACAACGTGGTTAACGGACTTCGCCCCACAACGAGGACAGTTGGAGTCGTCCCGCTTGCCCCACTCGTGGAGGAGAAGACACTGCACCTTCCATATCCAGTTTTAATTTTTAATTTGGTTTGATGTTAACTGTAAGTGTATGATGAAGATTGATATGTTGTTAGAGATGATAATAGAGAAATCACACCTGAAGGATCTGTGGCAAGACTAAGTTCTTCATTGTCATTGTAAAGTGTGTGGAAAATACGAAGAGGAATCCAATATGACTATCTTTCAAGCAGTCTTCTTCATATTGTAAGCACGACTTAACTAAAGTGAATCAACGTACTGTACAGGTTAACTTTCTATGCAACAGCGTATGCATCAGCATAGACTGTATTAGTATATGTTGCTGTTAGCAAGTTTCTGGGAGATAACCATTTATAATTAGGCAAATGTCGTTGGATAAAACATTATAGCTACATAATATTATAATAATGTTGATGTAGCAATTATTTGCAATGATAACTACCATCAAATTGATTCATTGACGTGTTTATACATGTCCACTTTAGATATTATATTATAGGTATAGTATCGTTCACCAATGAGGCTACTCTGTACACAATTATCCTGGCTTCATAGAATATATCTACCATTAGACGGGAGTTTTTGGCTTCGTGCCAAATTTCATCCATTAAGTTAAATAATAATTAGCATTGGTTGGTATTAAACCCAGTTCAATGGTCTGCAGGGAAACATTGGATTGGCTTAAAAACTTTTGATATAATCATCATTGTACGTACGTATTATCTACCTACTTTTTAGGCTTAATAGGGAGACCCTGTTTTTTGTGTGTAATTATGTGTACGTCCGTGGCGGTCTACGAATTGGTTTTAATATCATTAACTTTACTACGTTTTTTGCTTTAGTCATTAGTTTTGATATCTATTTTGCAGCTTAGGCGGTTTTGAAAATGAGATCGTAGGATAGTCGTTGTTAAAAAAACTTTGCTTATTTTAAGCCCGAACTCTCAGCAACCCAATGAGACCGGTGTAACTTTTTTATTTCAGAGTAGTATTCAAATGCTATTTCTCCATAGGAATTGAAAATGACGGTAGTGGGCGCTACAACCAGGTAACTATAATGCTCTTTATGTGTCCAACTATGTATTTTCACAACGATACACATAATCCATAGGTCCTTTCACGATCTCGATGGATAAAAAACTATGTTTTATGAGACCTGCATTTCACGCATGTGAAAACAATCAATAAAAAGGCAGAAGTTTGTACGGCCCTTTGCGAAATACATGTCTCCTTATATTTTTGCGATTATGTCTTTCAGTTTGTTGGCTGGCCATATAACATAAATCATACTTTTATGCCGTCCATTTCCACACCAATTGGTCGCATTTAATGCATAGTCGGCTGTTCTTAGACACTTCTCATGTCTCTGAAACTTTTTTCATTGGAATATGATGTTTTTCTCCCCAACATGACCCATCTCATTTGGGATCTGTTCAGTACGACTTGGAAACAAGTGTTTTGTATAAAATTACCTAATATTCTGTCATATTTCACATTTTTATTTCTCTGCAACATATTTTTGTGAAGATATAATTTATTTCACATATGTTACGCAATATGTAGGTAAATAAATGAATAAATCTTTATGGGCCAAAGAAAAATATGCATAGTTATAGTCCAAGAGCCCGCTGCTTAATTTATGACGTATCTGTTTTTTGATCGAAATGTGGTATAAATGATAGCTTACCAATAGGGTATTACATCGCACTAGGGTTGCCTATCAAAATCTTGCCGCAACCCCCCCTGCCCCCCCCGAAAAGGTCCCTCTTCGCGGTTTTTCGCATTTTATAGGAATATGGTAAGAGATAGGAGAAAGTAGTCAATGACAAAAATAATCCTTGCTAAATTCTATACAAAAAATGTTAAGTCAATTTTTTCGTAGAACTAGCAGTTTACCCGCAATGGCCGGTTCAAAAAAAAAACCGAAATTCATTTAGAATACTAAAAAAAATTATTTAAACTAAATTGGTTGAAAATTGATAAGAGCTACAGGAAAATAGTCAGAGAACGAATTAATAACCATAGTCTTAGCTACAAAACGAGCTATAACTTATTTTCATACATCTAATAATTTCGGAGTATTTGCAATAAAACTCAGTGACGGAAATTCTTAAAATTTAGTTTTTCATAAAATAACCAGTGATATAGCGCCGCAGACCAAAATTTTTTTTCCATAAAATGTTAGTAATAATGGTTGGAAGAATGTGAAAGAATAAAAATTAAACTTTTTTTTTTATTTTTTCAAAAAATATCCTGTTTTTTGGCCGGCCATTACGGGTAAACTACTAGTCCTATGGAAAAATTCACTTAACGTTTTTTTGTAAAGAATTTAGCAAGGATTATTTTTGTCATTGACTACTTTCTCCTATCTCTTACCATATTCCTATAAAATGCGAAAAACCGCGAAGAGGGATCTTTTCGGGGGGGGGGGGCAGGGGGGGTTGCGGCAAGATTTTGATAGGCAACCCTAGTGCGATGTAATACCCTATTGGTAAGCTATCGTTTATACCACATTTCGATCAAAAAACAGATACGTCATAAATTAAGCAGCGGGCTCTCGGACTATTACAAAAACAAGCCGCCCCTTAACTAATGCAGGTTTGAGGAACCCGCTTCGCAGAATGCTAAGTAACTATAATGACAAGTTCGCTGAGATTGACATATTCGCCGGTACACCTAGTAGATTCAAAACTTTGATTAGAAAGAAATTGACGAATAATGAATAATATAATGATCTGTAAGTAAATTAACTAAATTAAAATCTTCTCTTCCTGTGATAACCTTTCCCTTTCTTTCCTTCTTCCTAACTTCCTTTAGTGATTGGTACGTTGCTATTTTTATATTATTTTTTCTGTTTGATAATGTTTTAAAATTATTTTTTTTTGTTTTGTTTATTATTTTATGTTTTTTGACTTATTATTTGACTTATTCTTAGTATTGATAGGTAGGTAAGTGTAGGTTAGTATGTGTTTTTTCCTTTTTTTTTTGTTTGGTAGTCGTTACTTAGGTAGTTTTTTGATATGTTAATAATAATCTCTTTTTTCTGACACTTAATGTGAACGCATGTAATAGGGCATCATTTGAAGTCAACTCATTTTGTGTGTAATTGTTTTGTGTTTATGTATATGTGATGTCTGTATGTGTCCCAAAGGCAATAAATAAATAAACAATGATAGTGTGCCAAAAGGCGGACTTATAGTCAACCCGAAAAAAGGACGATGGTGTAATCTTCAGATGACAAATGTGAGTACCCCTGAAATTTACGCGATCTGAGGATTTTCAGTCAGTTTTTCAGATATAAAAGTATAATTTAGCCAAAATAGTGGTAATTATAATCTTAACAAATTGGCTGTTTTAGATTTTTAAATTTGTTCCCAGGCTCTTCTTAAAAAGGTAAAATTCACATTGTCGCTTACTTTATTCCTATTTTCATACAAAATTAGAAAAAGTTGAAGCGAAAATAGAACGATTTATGCTCAGTGGATATAAGCTCTTAAATGCTGCTTATTAGGTTATTCAAAGGTAATAGGTTTTTAATTTAACACGAAACAATCGCTCGCCATTCAAACAGTATGATCTAATTTTGTGTCCTTACTTCATAGAACGGTAGCAGTATATTTAATTTCGATTCAGTCCCTCGTGAATGTTTGGCGAATTATTATCGCCATCTTTCATAATATACTTTCCTTAGTTTTGATCCTGTGTCGTATATTATTTGAGATTATCATTCCTCAAGCGTCCACTCCTTGGGGAGCACGACCAATGTTCCCTAAATTTCTATTATGATCTTCACCACAGCCCAGCTTAATAATAATATATTATTTTCTTGTTTTATGTGTTAATAATTTTGCCCTTTATGCCCGACGTACCCCAGCTAAATAATATAGTCGGATTACTCTACTTCACCCTTAAACTTTCTTTAATTGAACCAGGACAAGACAAGTCAAACCCCACCACTCGGAGCGGTGCGTATCAAGGCCCAATTTCCAAGGCAACACTGAACGAAATGCGGCATGGTACTTGTTTTCTAGTGTCGAATGGTGGGCGACAATGTGTCACAAAGTTGTCGGAAATATATGTCGCATGCTACAGGCCGACACGTTGAATTATGTCAAAAGGTGACGCGTTTATCCGGGCCACAACATTCGACTTGTAGCATTCGGCAAGACGCCTTGTTTTGTGTCGCTTCCACTTCCTTCAATGGAAAGATTGTGTGTAGCATGCGTCATTGCTGGATGCTACATGTTGCCTCAGTGAAATTGCGCTTTTACATCTTCTCATATCATTCCTAGTGAATCTGTCATTTTCATAGGATGATTCTATATAACCACTAAGTGCATATTTATTTATTTTATTTATTTATTTACACTTTTGGTGAACAAGATACAGCCATGTGTAAACATTAAAATAAAGTTATAACAATTGTTCACTAGGGCGAGCTTATCGCAGTACTGCGATCTCTGCCAGCTAACCCCAATTTTAAACAATAATTTATAAAGAAAGAAACCAATTTTGAAATACATATAGCCATACACAAAAAAATAAAAAGAAATACATACATAGCATAACAGTTTATTTCTTTGCAATTTTTGCCATTTTCATTCATAAAGGTTAATATATTTAGTACTATCTGTCACACGCAGTTATTCTTGCATACCTACTTATCTTCAATTCTGCCTCTTATTCTTCGTTGTGGCACACTGTCAATATCCACAGATTTTAGGGTCACTTCCGGCAATGTGTCTTATTAATTGGGATTTTATAGCCCATGTAAAATTACTATTTTATCTCTCTGCAGGAGACCTCAATAGTTTCATTACGTTTAGACGTAATGTGTTGTGTCAAATACACAAACTATTTGAATCTTATGTTGATCTTGTCTCATACCATTACTCATGTCTCCTGTGACATGTCATCAAACGTATATTATTATTTCGAAATTGAATTCTTATCTGATATTATGAGTTTTATTATGATGAAGCCAACCAGTGGAAGTAATACTTCGTTATTTAATTTCACTGATATGTCACATAATATTATACTTCTACAATTTTGTATTGATCCCTGGGCCTGAGACTGTGAGTGACATATGCCAAAAAAAAAAGTTTCTTTTTTGTTATGCCTCTACCACATGCTCGCCTTGTGGTAGAGGCGATGGGGTGATTGTCTGGGATTGTATACGTAATCGACTGTTAACGTCTTTTTACTCATTCACACAAAAAACGTGGAGGGTTGGCGAGCATGTGGATGAAGCATTATGTGGCAGGGTTGCGCATGCTAGACTTTGGTACCTGCCCTACGAAACGTCACTATAAGGCCAATATTAGACGGTTCAATTTTACGGAATAATTTCTCAGTCAAAAGTGAAATCATCCAATGGTGAATTGTCTAAACATAATATAGTAGTAAAGCAATACCAATATTACCTTAGCGATAGTTTTCGTATGTGCCTCATCTACACGCTTGCCAAGCGTCGACAACTTTTGTATTCACGAGTAAAAAATCGTGAACGGTCGGTTACCTACACAAGACAAGACAAACGCCCAATCCCCAATCATCATCATCGCCCAATCATCATCATCATTGCACTCATGAGTACAAAACTTGTCGAAGCTCAGCAAGCATGTGGCGCTGGAATTTGAAATATCATGGTGACGGCATCATAGATCTAGATCCTCCTCCTATTCAAGACCAGGTTCCCGCGCCCTTGAGATGGAACACATTAAACGGCGCCAAAAAAGTTATCCATCATCATCATCATTGCACCATGTTGTGTAGTAGTAAGGGCAAGAGGTTGCAATCACACCAGAATAGAGCCACTTGGTAACTGACCACCAGACGACTAGGATCTCTACAGAGACCCCCTACATACCAGGATATCTCGGTGCTACATACGTAAGGTAGTGAATACTATTGAGCGCAATCCTGTGTAACTGTGATGCACTCGCTCACAAAAGAAGTCGCTCTCTTGGAGGGCCCCTACTGGACTCCGAGAAGGCAAGACTACTCGCACCAGGACAGATCGTGAGCTACATGAGACACGTCGACCTTAAAGACGAGTTGTAAGTGAGTTGTAACATTGAAGGGTGTCACAATAGACCCACTCTGGTCGCAGTGACGCAGGGGATATACGGTCCCCTGACCTAACAAGAAAAAAAAAATATTTATATAGCGCAATTCAGGTACGGTGAAGCCCCACAGCCTAGCCATGTTTTCAGAAGAACATTAAAGGGCAAAGTGTTAACAATGCTTTGTTGTTTTTTTCTCTTCAACCGTTGTTTATGTAATCTCGGTCAAAAAAATAATAATGTGTTTGTTGTTTTCAATTCTGTTGAAAACAACATCGAAAACAAAGCATATTTATGACGTTGACTTGAATTTATGTTTGGACATACAAAACAAATAAATCGTACAGAAGAGGATGTAGATAAATAGTTTTGTGAATGGATGAAACTGTGGTTTGTATATTTGTGGTTGTATTCCAACCTAGAACTATTAGTCCGAAAGCCCGCTGCTAAAATTATGACGTATCTGTTTTTTGATCGAAATGTGGTATAAATGATAGCTTACCAATAGGGTAATACATCGCATTAGGGTTGCCTATCAAAATCTTGCCGCAACCCCTCCTGCCCCCGCCTCCCGAAATTCGCGGTTTTCCGCATTTTTTAGGAATATGGTAAGAGATAAGAAAAAATGGTCAATGACGAAAATAATTCTTTCTAAATTTTTAACAAAAATGTTAAGTAAATTTTTTCGTAGGACTAGTAGTTTACCCGTAATGGCCGGTCAAAAAACAGGATATTTAAAAAAAAAACTGTTATTGTTTTTAAGAGGGACCTTTTCGGGGGGGGGGAAGGGGGGTTGCGGCAAGATTTTGATAAGCAACCCTAGTGCGATGTAATACCCTATTGGTAAGCCATCATTTATACCACATTTCGATCAAATAACAGATACGTCATAATTTAAGCAGCGGGCTCTTGGACTATATATGTAATACGAGTAACATCCACGACTATGACAAAGCAAAACTTTACTTGTTACTCAGTTTGCATAGTGAGTTGATACTTTTCAGTAGATTTACGAGTAAGCAAACTGTCCGAGTAACATCTCTGCAAGGCTCCCTACCCAACTATGACGTCACGGTAATTTCCCACGGTTCCCAAGGTTCAAAATCGCATGAACAATCGCACGATAAAATGGTAAAAATAGCGTTTAACCAATTTTTTGGGGGTTTCACTTCAATTCGATTTCACTTCAATCAAAAAACTTTCACTGTTATTCCTTATATTTTAATGCTTGCATATTATCAATAAAAAAAATCTCTGCGACTTTCGGGAAACGAGTTTCTGTCTTTCGGAAAGAAGATCAGAGGTGTTTTCCACATTTTTTTGAGAAATCTATACAAGAAGTAGAGGTAGATCTCCTGCAAGGTGGCGCGACCAGATTAAGGAAATGATTGGGAGAGACTTGTGCTCGGCGGTGCGGATTGCGGAGAACAAAGAGGACTGAAGGCGTCTTGTTTTGTCCGTGGGTAGCTCCACAAATCACGACCATCAGCAATGAGGAAACGATGAAAGTAGAAGAAAAAATACAAGATATAAAAAATCTTTTACGGTAAATTCCCTAGATACAGGTTCAATGTATCTACTCTATTTTTTCCAAAGTATATTTCATAGCGGTTGTCGAGATCTAAGGTCTCCCGTTTTTAGAAATTTTTTATATGTCAATATGCCTACTCTTAAATAACTAACAAAATAACTGGTTTGTCATTGTTTGCTAAATACAAATACCTACACTGAAATCAATCCGTAACTTTTCGTTTAGGATTCAATTTGTTCGTATTTGATATTCGTTCCCTGCATTTCAATATTAGTTAAGGTGCTATATGCTGTCATTGGGCTTCGGCGCCCTGAATTTTACTCAGCCAATACTGAGGGAATCGTCATGAAACTGAATGAATGAATCAGATGAAAGTTTGAACTACAGATCGGCTGTTTTAGAATAGCAGGATTTGGAGATTCCTTGAATAAAATACCCCTAAAATTTACGGGATCTGAAGATTTTCCGTTCAGTTTTTCAGATATAAAAGTATAATTTGGCCAAAATACTGGTAATTATAATCTTAACAAATCGGCTGTTTTAGATTTTTAAATTTATTCCCAAGTTTCTTTTAAAAAGGTATAATTCACTTTGTCGCTTACGTTATTCTTATTGAGCGCTAACATTCGCATACAAAATTTGAAAGAGTTGAAGCAAAAATAGAACGATTTTTGATCAGCGCATATGCCCCCTTAAAAGTCTCCCAATAAAACGAAATAAAATAAATCCCTGGATTCTCATTACTCATAAAGTTTTATTATAAATACTTTCAGATTGTTAGCACCAAAGGTACACCAAACTATTATTACATCCCGAGGTGTTTTTTGTAATGTTTTTTTTTTTTTGTAAAAAGGGAAACGAAAACTTTGTTGAAGTTTTGTGAAAGTTTACACAAAGTTTGTTATTTTTCTGACATGTTTTCATACTATTGTATGTAAAATCTTTTGTGTTTTTTTGTGGTTGAGTATATTTTGACATTCTGTATATTTGTTCGATCATGTGAAATAATTTGTTGGGAACTCATGCAGGGCCGTAGCCAGGAATTCTTGCCGGGGGGTTCGAGCTCTGGACCAGAGTCAAAATGTAACAACCATTAATTTTTTTCAAAAACGGGTGGATTGATGAACCTGGTTGATTTCAGTAGTATTTCTGGGTTTCAACACGACAAAGGACCAGCGTCGCAGGCGAATATTTTACATGGAATGTGGATAAAACAGAATCGTTTAAATTCGTTTGTTTTTTAACAAACCTCAATTTTTTTTAAAGAAACACCTTTTTTAATGGATTTTCACAATAATTATTTAAAATTCTCGACATGATGAAAAACAATGAGGTAATATCAATATGCAATTTTATTCATTTCTCCTATGCATTAAACGGTGGGTTGGCTGAGGAATTTCGGGAGGGGACGGGGTGGTTGAGCTCCCAAAATTCCCCATCTGTCTAAGACCATGAACCCATGTACGTCCATTTTCAATTAATTATATTTATGTTTATAAAACTGTACCTATTATGAATGAGTATGATGGTACATAAAATAATACATATCTTCAAGTATTCAATTATATTTATAAGAATGTGGGATCTAACGGTTAGGATAATCTCATTTTCTCATAGTTAATTAATGTAACTAAACCTTCATTTTGTAAATACGTAATATCCTGGATTCTAATTTTTTATGGTCATTACGGTCGGTCCTTTTTTTCATCCGGTTTAATTACAATTTTCTTCCTTTTTATTTTTAGCAGGAAATTAACTTTTTTGGTACAAATTTTTATGGAAGGTTATCATTTAATAGTCCCGTCCCGTCCCGTCAGCTGCTGTTGTAGGAAAATACTGGCAGAGATTTTTCATACTCACATTAATGTAAGTCTGCGAAAGAAAATTTTAGTAGTAGCTACATGTACATATCTATGTACTTAAACAAATTTTTATTCTCGTAAGATTCAGTGAATTTAAGGAAGCTACGCCGTAGTATTTATTTGGGTAGGTTCCAGTGTTATTTACATAATTTACACATCACTACGCCTTTCCTACATTTGTAGTAAAATTATTGATTATTCCTTCTTACCTCACATCAACCACCGTTTATTTCTATTAAATATTTTTGGTGCAAAAAATAACAGATAAATTCAGCACATTCGCAAATAAATTATCACCGATATCTTTCGGGTTTCCTTACTGCGTGTAGAATGGTTGAATGACATGAATGAAATAAACCACTATTCACGGTGCGACAGTAAATTACTGATACATCGACGGACTTTAATGTACAACAACTACTTCGTCCTGAAGATGGCAGTAGTATTGCTGCCGAAAGCTCTGTCATTCTACCATTCTACGCAGTAAGTAAACCCGAAGAACCAACACGAAGATATGGATTCATCACTCAACGAAAACCAATTATCAACGATTTGTTTTTAAATGGAGATGTTTTGATCTAGGTACAGGTTACCTTTCCATGGATCACCGATATTATAAATTAGAGAATTCCCTCAACTGTTTTTTGGTTAAATTTATTATTGTGTTAATTGTAATTTTTAATTATTTTCAGATCGTGAATCATCACTCGGTCCCCATGGACGTGGACCAACACGCAGAGCGGGCAGCACCGCCCCTGGTGTGAGCTCCCAGGGCGCTTTGGATTTGCTCGCATCCTTCGACACGTCTGTACATCAGGTAAGAAGACCAATTGTACTTCTTTAACATTATGGTTTAAAGTTCAAAGAACGTATTTGGATTCCTTAGTTGAGGGTCCAATAGCTGTGTGCATATTTATATCTTAAATGTACTAGGAGAGCATAATGTTTTATGTATGACTCAAGCACGTATTTAAGTAGTAGATACGAGAAAGGTGCACAAGACAAGAATGTTATTAGGACATTCCTTTACGGTGTACCTGAGTTCCACCTCCTTGTATTATGTGCTCCTGCTACTAATACTTGTAATGTCGTCACCCCCTGCAAGTATGTACGTACATAATAATATTATCATCTTTTACCCTTTATGCCACCCTGGTACTTCGTGCCTCTTATAATATTGTCTAGGGGGATTGGTAAGGCGTTGTTGTTTTAAATTACTTGTTTTCATTAAATTAAAATGGTATGTCTTTTATTTATGGCTTTGTTAATTTTGTAATAATATTTGTACTGTCATCAAAAGATACATGTCTAAATTGAGAGTGTAAATTAATACCATTGTAATTGTTTTACCTGTTGTCGAAAATTCCCAATTATCGTATTTTTAATCAGTTTTATGACAATATGTGTGTACATATTTTTGGCGCCTAATTAATATTGAATTTATTGAAAATATATGAAAATTCTAGAATACCAAGTATATTTTCATCACGGGAAGTTGACAATTTATTGGGAATAAACTCGAAATTCTAGAAATGGACGTTGTGACTGAAAGGTTGGGACAGTTTAGACAGGATTAATTATGAAAGAATAACAAAGAAAATACACTTGGGAGAAAGAAGAGGTGCGAGGAAGCGCATGAATGTGACGGAAACAAGAAGTGTGTGTAGGGTTAAGAAAGTCTGGCGATCTGTTCTCTCTGCCTACCCCACATGGGACTCGGCGTGAGGGAATAGATAGATTATTATATTTCATAAGTTTTTAATGAAAATAATCAACTTCTACAAAAAAATATAAAATTCAAATTATCTTTCATTCGTGTACTGTAGTTTCTTAATTTTTTATTTACACAGGTCTTTTGCATATTTTTTTGTTTTTTTTTTTAAATGTATCTGGGTTTGTCGAAATAAACCCAAATAAATCTTTGTACACTTCATAGAAAGCTTAAAAGCTTGTGCTGTAAAGTGGAGTAAGTCGGGGATTGAACCTGCGCCCACTGGATTAACAGTCGAGCGCGTTATCAACCAGGCTACCGACCACCTCATTCGCCCCCAAACTGTATTTTTCCGAGTATTTTTGATTCATAATTTGATTAAATAATATTTAGTAGGCGATATTGTAATATAATGAATCTATTAGAATATAATTTATTATTCACGGAACTGATCACTGTAGGTAGAGTGTATGTAATATGAGTAGGTATAATATTAAACTAAAACACAGGGGTGTGAAGGTGATTGAACTTACACACATACGTATAGATTTGATTGGGTTTTGTAATCTAAACCTACGCGTTATTGTAAAATCATTACAGATGGATTAAATATTAACAACAAAATAACATTTACATTTAGTAACAGTGACTTTTTGTATGTCAATACCTTTTTTATTATTTTATACAATTCGTCTTTTATGGATTATCTTAAATACCTACGTATGTATGTTTTCAAATTAATACTGTTGAATTAGTAATGTATTTAAACGATATCTCTTTACTTACATATGTACTAATTCTGTGTATTGTGTACATGGTTGGCGCAGTTGGTTGAGGCGGCAGTCTTTCGTGCGGGAGGTGCCAGGTTTGAATCCCGGCGGTGGCGATGTATTCCACACTTTGCGATACAGGCTTTTAGCCTGGTGCGAGGTGTGTAGGAAAGTATTTGGGTTTGTATATGCAAGCCCAGATCCTTTTAATAAAAAAAATGGCACTATGAAGATGATAGTCAAATGACCCAATTGAGTAGGTAGATGCATGGTTGGATCAGTTAGTTGAAGCGACGATATTTCAATTGGAAGATCTCTTCAAGGACTTCATTCTATAGAAGTTTTAATTAACATAAAATGAGGAATAATTTTGCCTGGTTCGAATCACATTGTTGACGCTGTACATTCTGCACTGGATTGTAGTGAGTCAATTCTCACGAAATGAAACGTTTTAGTTTTCATGTAAGATCATGGCATACGCTTTTCACACAGTAGTCAGCTTATTTATTGTATAACTAAGATAGAGATATATAGCTGTCTCGCTCAGTACAATTTATATTACAAAATACATTGTCAGCGCTGGGATTTGAACCTGGCATCTTCCGCTTGGTAGACCGGCACTTAAACCAACTGCCAAACATGACAATTAAATCCTACATGACATTGGAAATAACGTCTGCTTTAAAGAATTTAGTTATCTCATACAAGTCTTTCAGATTCAAGTCACCTTGTATTACATTTTACAATCATTGTTATTTTTCACAAGTTTCTCTCATTCACCGTTGTATATTTGCTTTTCACAACTCTATAAACCCTCACATCTACTGATTCTGATTAAACCACAATCAGAATCCATACAACATCTTCATTACTTGCGAATAATATTCTATTACAATATACTCCTATGTTTTTTTGTTGACGTTTTGTTTGTTTTTCAGATTCTCGATTGGTTGAAGATTGAAGAAAACATGTTGAGGCAACAAACCGCCGCAGTTGGAGATGTTGATGATATCCTTCAACATCTTGATAAGCAAAAGGTAAATTAATCGATATATTTAATTATCACTATAAAAGTTCGTCGCAATTAATAATGTCGCCATACAAGTTCGTCACAATTAGTAAAATCATCACAATAGTTCGTGACAATAAGTAAAATCACCATAAAAGTTCGTCACAATAAGTAAAATTACATTAAAGTTCGTCTCAATAAGTAATATCACCATACGAGTTCGTCACAATAAGTCATGTCGCCATAAAAGTTTGTCACAATAAGTAATACCACTATAAAAGTTCGTCACTATAAGTAATATCGCTATACAAGTTCGTCACTACAATAATGAAACTACAAAAATGTAATCACCAAGTATGCTTGTCAAACGGAAATATGAACATAAAACAGTCTTGCTAATTCCCCATCGATGACTGGACCAGACCCTAAAATATTACCATTCATGGAACAACAAAAGTTTTTTAAAAATGTTGATCTGTAGCGATAAATTTTCTTATATATACATTATTTTATATGCCCATTTATTTATGAAGGCAAAATGTTCCTGAAGATCTCCAGGTGAATAATAGCGGCAAAAATATAATCGTAGCTTGCAAAAGACTGTGACAGAATACAAATAACCCTTATTTCTAGACCGGTTCCTTTAGAGACATCTATGAAAATTTCCACTAAGCTTTCTCGAGTTTTCACCCCTTGAAATAGGGGAGTTTGTATACCTTCGCTTTTCCAATGTTACGTACGTGAAGCTGCGATTGTTTTCAGTATTTCTCTGTAGGTGGCAGTGAATTTGCCTTTTCTTAGCAATATTGTAATTATTTAAGTAGTTATGTACCTATACTTTTCCGTCATCGAATTTTGTACTTCCCTACGTATTGCCTACCAGAGAATATTATACTATTTAGAAATGGTAGAGCGATAGAGTTCACAAAAAAGATCCCTAAAATATAAAATAGGCTTTACAGAGATTAATAAGGTAAGATGTTTTTAAGATGTTGAGAGAATGAGAGGCAACAGGATGACGAAAAGAGTGTACATGTTTGAAACCGGAGGTTTTAAAAGCGTGCCCGTCTAAGACTCACCTGGCTTGGTGCCAGCACCACGTCGAACATGGCTCAAATCGGGGTTGTTAGGAAGCTTGGACGCCCAAAACTTACTTGTCTTGACCATGTCGAGCAAATTCTCAAGGACGTACGTGTATTCAGTGAAAGGAATCTTAGATCGTGTATGACGAATTGCACGAATGTTACGGGAGCAAGAATTGTGTTTAAGGATAGGGAAATCATCAGATACGCGGCTAGAGGGGATAAAATACAACAGACTAGAGTAGACAAAGTTTTCTAAGAAGACTACTTAGTACAACAATGTATGTATATAAATCTCATCAAAGCGTTTTCCAATTAACGCTTTATTGCATTCCGACAAAGTTTCATCATGTATTAACTTGCTTGTTACAAACTATAAGGAGACACTTGAGTACCTACTTAATTACAATCTCTCGCAAGTCTCAATAATAATAGGGTTTGGTGGAGAAAATGATATTTTTTATGCGATGGCAGGACTTGCCAACACACTTTTCAGTTTTCTTATTCCGCCACATTCGCGCAATTTTCTCAGACTTATTTTAAACAAAGCGCATCCGTCATAAAGCCCGACTTGAGTCAGACGTCCACATTTCCTTACTCCTCTTCTTTTACCCATCTTTCTACTAATCCATTCAATATCTCAACATGTTCAAACCATCTAAGCTTATTCACATAACGAAAAGTATTGTGTGTGATATATAAGTCACTGAACTGTAATCCCAATAAATCGTTTATGAGATAAAACTTCAGAATCAATATAACATATAATATGGAGTCGGATAGCAATATAATTACTTTTCAATCCAAAAAATCATATTTCTATTCGAAGACTATGTTTTTTTTTCTTTTTTATACTCGTTCTATATAAAAGCGATCGTATTATGCCTTCAGTTAAGTTCATATTAAAAATTTAAACATAACGTAGCAATCATTATCAATAATGTTTTCCATAAAATCTGTGGAGTGATCAGATACTTGGATAAAAAAGCTTTTGCTACGTATTCATAAATTTGCAATTACTGAAATTTTGATGGTTTCAGCAAAAATTCACGTTTGCGCTGAAATATTGAAAAAATCTATATTTGGGTTAGTTATATTTGTGTTTTTACATGCCTATATTCCAATATTCCA
Source organism: Ceraclea dissimilis (assembly GCA_963576895.1). Taxonomy (NCBI): domain Eukaryota; kingdom Metazoa; phylum Arthropoda; class Insecta; order Trichoptera; family Leptoceridae; genus Ceraclea; species Ceraclea dissimilis. The sequence goes on along the minus strand of OY756366.1, from coordinate 13,863,634 downwards.
TGTTTGCTGGGTATCTAGTCTGGTGTATGCGTGTGAACCAAATGCTTCGGAAGACAGGTGTGAAGCGATTGGCGATCTAATTACAGTGTTAAAGGTGTATATAGAGTCGTAAATTAAAAGAAAATTGCCATAGCGTTCACGGAATTTACATAATAGCATTTATGGCTCGGATAATAGCTCACATTAATTCTCGGGATGTGAAATATTCTACATTTTGTAGTATCCTAGTGTATTTGTTTTTTTTTTATGAGATATGTTGGACTTTACGAAATAAATCCGAATTTTATTTCGTATTCTGGTTGTATTGAATTTACTTTTTTATTTCGTTACATGTGGCACAGTTTTATTTTGTTACAGTTTATTCACAAATTCGGTATTTTCAATTTTCCAAAAACGAACAAAAAATAGTCACCGAAATTTTACAAAAATAATTTTTCATTCCATAAAAACAACCCTCATTTAAATATAATATTGTAATATGTAAATGATCTACATGATCGTATATTAATGAATAAATAAATAAATAAATAAATAATGGAAACGTTTATTCAATCAAACCTCGCCGTATTGAGGTAAATAATAATTCAATAACATTTTTATGCGGGGCGTAGATTTTGATTAAGAATAGGAAATATTAATTAACTTATTGCACCCTTAGCGTCGCCCCATTTTCACATTGTTACAAAAAAATAATATTTGCACTTCACAATTCGTGGGTCCATTGTTAATATCCGCTTAATATAGCATTTTGACAAATTCAGCATTATTCTATGGTGAAAATGAAACAAGGATTAAATGGCAAAACTCACTAAGTATTAAGAAAATGTAAAAGAAAGTACTGAACAATTTATTTCCATTTTACGGGTGAATTTGTATTTAAATAGAAGTTAACTACTTTTCTCTATGGTTCCCTATATAAACAATTTACATATTATTATGATTGACACTATTTTGGCGAATATACTTATTCCCTTGAAGTAATTTCTACTACTCTACAGGTTTTACTATCCTTCAGACGAAAAGACTTTTAGTACTAATTGTAGTATTTCGTAATGAGGTGAATCCACAGTGTGAACCATTCAGTTTAAGATGATAGACGGTGCCAGCTTTTTTAAAATTTCTTTTTTTTACGAGTGCATCTATGTTCTTATTTTGATTTAAAAAGAATTTAGAAAGACCACCTTAGAGAAATGTGCGATATTCATGATTTTGTCAGCTGGAGAGGCTATGGAGAAGGTACTGAAGGGACCACGTGGATAGAATGAACTCTCAAAGACTACCACACCTTGCTGCACATGGGAAACCAGATGGAAGAAGAATGCCTGAAAGACCTTTCCCCAAAAAGATGGAAAGACGCTGGGAGTCCACATCACACTAGACAAAGACTCGGGACAAACAGGCCTTAGCAGCGGTCGGCCAGTATAAGAAGAAGATTATTTTTAATTTTCTGGTTTTTGTCACTTAGTCCGTATCTTATTTTCGTCCATTTTGTTTTTCTGCTACTCTGTTCGACATTTTGTAAAACATTTCCCCCTATACGAGGCTAACATTACCACCATGTTACCACGCTCTCGGGTGATATTTTCATTATTCCAAACACGAAGTATTTAACCCTCAAGTGCATAACATGTCACAGATTTCATTTTGTTGTAATTGGACATGACATCTGTGACACGCGGATTTAAATCAGATTGCGGTACGATTTGTCCGTTTGAATATTTTAATACGCATTATTAACGATGGATTTATTATTATATTTTGAACAATTCTGCCTGAAACCTTCGGATCTCCCCGTGTCCCTTTCAGAGATTTTCTCTTGCATTTTTTCCTTACTCTAAATTGAAATAGGATAGGATAGACCACAATTATCTTAAAAGAAATCCGAGTTGATGATACTCCGCAATCGTTTGCACACACGGGCGTAATACCAATTCTCGCGAAAACACTGATAAACCTTTTTCAGCGTGATTTGAGCGCAGCAATACTTAGTAGGTACTTGTCCATAAAATGACAAATTTAGGCAAACATGTGACATATAGGACATCTTATTTTCGGCATTGTTCTTCGGCTCGCATCAGTTTGATGAATTGTCATATTACGATATTACGTATGTGTAGCTGTAGAGCAATAACATGGAGTAGTTGTGTCGATGCCAACAAACATTATTTATTTACGTGTTTCAGTGCGGAGACAATATTGAATATTTTTACCATAAATATTCTTCGCACGTACTAGTTCTCGCAGCCTTAACAAAGCACATAAAATCATTCCTTGATTTGCGTATAGTTGACACAGAATACAGCCATTGCTTACTCTTCACTGATTTACAATGTAATTTCGTTGGTTTTGTCAATCACCTTAGTCGAAAGATACGCACCACACTAATCTGTTTTAAATGCAGTTTTTTTTTTATTATGATTATGATAGTTTGTTGGATTACGTTTTTCCATACGGCTGAACTGAGTTTGAAATAAAATGTATTTTCATAATATGTGAAGTCTGCAAGAAGATTTTGCTTGTTGATATTTTCTTTATAATTCCACAATATTACTAGTTGACTAGTAGAACCACGGCGGGATTTTGATGTAGAAGGTTCCATTTCAGAATGGTTTTTAATATTTTTTTCTTTTATCATGACAACCAAATGAAACATCGTATTGCTATTTCGATTTGATCAGTCTATTTTATTCGTTAGACCATTAGAAAAAATCTATTAATATTATTTTTTGTTAGGAAACACAAATTCCAGTGTGATTCATAGCGATTCACGAACATTCCATTCCTTTAACGCAATCACGTAAATCCGAGTATTCCTGTATCATAGCTTTCATATCGATTACAATATCTTTCTAACTTAAATCTTTTCAAACATAAACTTTGCAAAGAAGATGAAGCTGCGGAGAAATACTCGGAAAATATCTGCGGACTGGAAGGACTTAGTTTTAATCCTGAGTTCAAGATTCTCCGCAAAAACGAATTATTTAGATAAGAAAATGAAAAAGGGATATTTTATTGGATGCATTTTTCGAAGCGAATGCTGATTGTTTTCAGTAATTAAGGTTTAAATTTGATCATTTTTTTAACACTAAAAAATAATATTGAGGGCTTCCATTTAATGGTCTCGAATTACATTTTTTTCTCCTCGTTCTTCTTCTTTCACAGCCTTTTATCCTCCACTGCTGGATTTAGGCTCTCCGAAGATGCTTCTCAATCGTGAGAGCATAGTTCTTTGGACGACACAACTAAATCTGTTCTCATTTCTTGCTGCCACTAGGTACTATCTCTATAAATAGATCCTGCGTACACACTATTACTTGTGTGTTTTGGAGGCTTTCGCGTTGGTTGTTCAATGCTGATGAAAATATTAGACAACTCTGTTGAATCGTGTCATGTGACATTGATTGACGTTTCGTGGCACTTGGCGACGCCATCTTTACAGCTGATGTTGATGTAGTGCTAGACGTATGTCAACTGCCGTATTGTATGTACTGAAACATTGAACACAGTACTTTACAGTTTACAGCACATTATACACCCTTACACCATAAATGTCCCTATAATAATGTCATCCTTAGTTATTTCGGCCTGTTGTAATAAACGACTAAGCTATTATTAGCACATATCACTATCATCATTTTCAAAATTGCCTATGATTGTTTCTCGAGTACCGTAGTTCTAACACAACATTCAACAGACGAATTTCCGTTAACATTTAAATGCACCTATATAATAGCTACCGTTACACATGAATGTTGTAAGATTAAGAGACACCCTATAAACACCATTCTGAAAGGCAAGCCAAATGGACAGGCCACATAATGAGTCATGAAAACACATCACACTTTGATGGAGCGAATGACCGAGGGTACAAACTCCGGAGGACACCATTTGATGAAGATATGTGCGAAAAAAAGTGAGGATATGAGATGCGCTTCGATCTTGGAGCTGAAACATTGTGCTGAGGAAGGAGTGGCGTGGAAAGCGAGATTCATATCTTTGCTGCAGACCAATCCACAGAATTGACACTAAATAAGATATGTTTCCGATCTTTGTGTAGTGGAATGTAAGCGAATAATCAGTTTCAATAACGGCACTTTAAAGCAAAACTAATTTGACTGTTTCGCAAATAAAAATATTTTCATTCGTTTTCACAGATCGACATTCTAACAATTTTGTTATTTTTGTTCACTTTTTATTTAGTGTCACTGTCATATTCTGGAAAAACGAGCTTGTTTTTTTGTCGCAAATATTGCCTTAAAGTCATTTTATCAAATTGTGTTATTTTTCGTAAAAGCTAGTAATAATAACTGTATTACTCAATGCTCGAAGCGTCGTGTTTTTTCTGTTTTTTATTTGAAATATTTCATTTTAATCTGAATCAAGTAATGTTTTATTTATTTTTTAGACCGAACGTTATTTTTATCTGCAAGAAATGAGGCCGCCTCTGCTGAAAAGGGTTTCTTTTTTTTTTTCATTTCATTTATTCACAAACCGATGAGAAAAGTAGATGATATTTCTAATTGCTTTTTTTTCCGCTCAATTAACATTTCATAATCTCGCATTTTTTCTCGGAAAAAATACGAGTATAATGAATTATCGGTTTTTCTCTTTGGCTTTTTTTGATTCTTTGTAATCATTGAAGATATTATTTTAAAACCTCACTTACTTTAATAATTATCTTTTTATTGTTTTTCGCTCGACTAGGAACCCCAATTGAATTAATACGTTTAGATTTGAATATTTTATTTATTCTTGTGAAGTTTCGTTGCCAGTAGGTAATTATATTGTCAGTGACAGAAATACTAATTGTTAGTAATTCTACCACCTAAAATCGGCTAAATTGAATCATATCTGTATAAGTAAAATGATGTGAGTTTGAATCACAGTGTTTTGCCACCTGCAATGCTTTCCTGCATGAATTTAATACCAACTCGTGTGTATCAAATTATATTTATATAGAAATATCGTTGTTCTAACTAAAAACGTTGTAAAATGACAGGATAGTTTATGTTATCCATCTACTACATCCTCGAGGATCGAATAAATATTTTTGGCTTCCATTTGGGCTATTGTACGCACCTGCCAACTTTACAAGACAAGACTTTGACTTTATAATTTTCATTTACATTACGTCGCCCACATTGAAACATTATACTCGTTCATCCGTAGCCAAACTAAACTGAATCAGAGATTCAATCTAGCTTCCGATTATGGGATAAGTCTGATGAGTCTTTTAATCGATGATTTCAGTAGTGGGACAACGCAAGGACCCTAGTGGAATTAGATATTTAAGATTACGCATACCGACATTTAAAAATTTTCTAAAAACGGGAGACCTTCTATCTCGACAATCGTTGCTATACACATGTGCTTTGGAACAAAATAGGATAGATGCAATGAACATTGATCTAGGGAATAACCATAAAAGAATTTTATATCTTGTACAGATTTCTCAAAAAAAAAAATGTGACAAAACACTTTCGATCTTTTTTTCCGAAAGACGGAAACTGGTTTCCCGTAAGTCGCGGAGTATTTTTTTTTATTGTACTGATAATATGCATTAAAATCTAGGGAATAACCGTAAAAGTTTTTTGATAGACGCAAAATTAACTCCAAAAAATTGGAAAAAACGCTATTTTTACCATTGTATCATGCGATTGTTCACGCGATTTTGAACCTTATTGCCGTGGGAAATGACTGTGACGTCATTCTTGGTGCCAAGCCCTTAAAGCAGAATTTTCAGGCCGAGGTACGTAGTTGGTTCGTAATATAAAACAGTATAAATAAGTCGAAGCGAAAGAAACATAACAATGTTTACCAATCTAATTTATATTCAACTTATACAAAAGAATTATTCTCGGAAACCGGGGCGAACAAAATCGTCGCTAACGTGAAATATATTTTAGCTCGTAGCAGAAAACAAAAAGAGCAAAACTGAAGAGCGAAAGAGATGGAAAAATGAATTGAATTAAATCTAGTATTCTTAGAAGTATTACCTCACATTCCTGTTTAGAATATAATCCTTATTACATTCTCTTAAAAGGTGAAACGCCGCTTCGAGATGATTTATTGTAAAATTATTTGCATAATATTATGAGAAATCATTTTAAGTATTATTAGGCACAGATAGATGGCGATGTTCAAAAACTGCTGATCAAAAATATTCGCAGTAAAAATATAGTCAGGTGTGTTATAAAACAGTCAAATATTTCTAGTAAAAACGTAGTCAAATATTGAACAACCCCAAAGCTTTATAAAAAAAATCCTTTCTTTTCCCTCTAAATTTAATGCCGCTGGTTATAATTATATTATTGGAGAAATGAAGAGGTTTGAAGCGACTGATAGATAAAATCTACTGAGATGTTTTTCTCACTATCTTACTCACTATTTCTTTCTTCTATTCTCCACACTATAACCCATTTATTTGGGCTCGGCGGTTCGGATACTCCCTCTCCATTTTCCCCGATCGAGGCAGTCTTCTGGAGTAAGCTCCAGGAGTTCCATGTCCCCTGATGGTCTCCTCAATGGACTTCTTTGGATGTCCTCTCTTTCTCTGTCCTTCCACTGATCAGTTCGACGTCCTCCTCAGAGCGGAATCCTCTTTCTTTCACTTTTACTTATTCACTATCTCTTTCAGTTTACCCTATTAAAAACAGTTCGTTGCTTTTAGATAAGTTTTCAATACAGTTTATTGTATTTGAATTTATACACAAATATAATAAAATCTACACAGTTGTTTTTGTAGCTAAAACTTAGGAATTGAGGTTTATATGGTATACAGTACAGAATATGGAATATAAATTTACCCTATTATAGTATCTTTGATATTTTTTGCAAGTTCAAAGCTGAATTCGTGGAAGTAAATTTAATTTCGTTTTATACACAACCTTTCATTTGATGTTATTAAATTCTTGTGTTTAATTATGTTCTTATATAAAATACTTTATAAACCTTATAATATTATGTATAATTTGTTTTGTATCACAATAGTATTACATTGGGTCTCTAGGAATTATTTAATTTTATATAATATCAAATCAAGAAAAAACGAACTTCAAAGGCTTTCAGTTTTTTGTACGAGAATCAACCCATTTAAAAGAAGCCCATTATTTTATGAAACTTTGTATTTTATCGCGAAAATTAATTTGTATTTTGTATTTAAGTAGGTCTAAGATTACAACAAAAATAGCACGAATAGAATTGCGATAGGTATTTCTCAAAATCGTTTTTTTTTTCTCCATTTTCCATTAATTTCGCGTTTGTATTTGTTTTAAAATCAATTTTTCGCCTTTTAAATTTCCTTGGACTTGGAATACTCTCGACCATGTCTGGATTACAAAAAAAGAGGCATATTTTACTGTAAGCAGATTGCTTGCCTCTGAAATTGCTTTCCTTAAAACTGAGTCAAAGATGACTAGACGTACTCCATTTGGTTGATAGTTGGAGTAAGTTTACAATACTTTACGGCAGTTATGGACATTTAATCGTTTATACCCATTAAAAAGTACTTAAAATGTTTGTTTAGCGTTGTATTATGACATTTATATTCTATAGACTGTGTGTCGTATTGTATTTTAATGGTTAATTTTCAAGCAATAAGTTACAGCGGTTCAAGAAAGAGTAAGCGGCTTAGCTCGTTTCGTGCGGACCCTTTCAAAAGTTTTCTCCACCCATCTCCCATCCCTTAAAACCCTTACTCACCCTACGTGATGCCTTGCCTGCCACCTTCCTTCCCGCGCCCAATTTCATTGTACGCAGCCAGGGTGCTTTGGGAAACATTGAGGTTAGGTTTGTATCTGTTCTCAAAGAGAGAGGTCGATAAATATTACTCTCTTATGTTTATGTGAAATCACATTTTGTTACATTAATTTCTATTATCTTTATATCATGTGGTTTTATCATCACAAATTATCTTCAAACACGTAACACATTAAGTTCTCATTTTATGTTTATTCATTTCGTTTTATGTGCACTTTTAATTATCGGCAAACTTTGAGGGAACGTAAGTTTTTTTAGAATGAATAATTATAAACGTTGTTAGAGTACTTAGTGCTGTATATATATCAGAGCTTTATTTAGTGTTTATCGTACTCGGTGTTGCTTTATAACTTGATATTGTTGTCATGCTTTTTTGTAGGTATTGAATGTGCTTACTACTAACCAAATGAAATTATACAGTGCCTTCTTCTAAGCTTTAGCTACCAATTTCTTCTTTGCCGTTGATGTTTAACTGAAGTTGGAGATTAATAGGAGATTATAGGTTGATTCTTGTACGTAGATGCTTCTGCTGTTTGTTGTCAGAGTGACTTGTTTCTGATTTGTCAACTGTTGTTAATTTTGGCTAAGTTTGCTTTGAAATATAATTGTCTTGGTGTGTTATCCTATGGTTTATTCATGGATGTGGTTGTACACAGATCGATATTGTATTAATTACGTACATTTTTACATCGGTAAGTAGATTCCTGAATGATAGTGCGTGTATCGCGGTGAAAGGTTTCGTTAGGTCGTTAACCTGGGGTACGTTATATCGCAAATCATAGAAAAGTTGTAAATAATACTTTACGCATTGCTGGGATGTATTCACTATTAGTAAAGTATTATATATAGGTTGCGTTTTTATTGTATTGACGTCTTTTTCATCGTTTCGCCGGTACAGGCTTCTATTGAAAATATTATCTGTATAGATTAGTATTTTAAGACAATCACTCATAAGTGCACATATACTGTTTTCCGTTTTTGTTTTAATTTATTCAGTCCCTTTTAGAAATGACTTCAACGACCTATCACACAAATCTCAGCGCAGCTCTAGAAGACGATGGTTCATATATATGTGCGATTACAATGAATGTGAACAAAGTGGTACGGACATGTGGAGAGAACGAACGAAAGGAAATTTAGCCATGTTGACGAGATTTAAAAACACACGAACATGTTTTGAGCAAACGAAATCACAGAGTATGTATGATGAATTGCATTAATGTGATGGAATCAAGATGAGAGTATAATCGACTTAAAAGATTTTCAAGCATAGTTTTTCTATTAAGATTTAGTTCGTAAAAGGAAGATTAGGAAAATAATCTCAAACCAAAGGGAACTAATATTACAGACATACAAATTAAAAGCAGTTCTATCTGATTTAGTAGAATACAAAATTGTATTCTTAGATTTATATCAGTAGATTTTTTGCAATACTTTTTTATTAAAGAAGACTTTATTATCTTTTTTTTATTCGTTCGGATTGATTTATTACCAACTTCCATTCAAATACGTGATTCTTATAAAAACATGATACAGTATTCCTCTAATCGTAAAAACATGATACAGTATTCTTATAATCGTACAGGTAAGTAATAAAAATGAAATGGTTTTGTCGTGACAAAAATTCGACATGTTCAGGTATATAGGCGCTGATACAAAGATATGAAATCTGTCTAATAAGAAATCCAGATTACATATAAAATAATGTAACATCCTGTTTATTATTAAGTCGTTGATAAGAAATTATCACAATGAAGATGAACTTTCAGGCGACAAACTGAGATATGTGATTAAACGAGTTTGTTTGGTACTACAAAATGCGGCCTTACTGTTTCTGAATATAGGTCTCATAAGACCTCAATTCCCGGATATCTCATATATTTTTTTATAGTGATAATATGCATTAAAAGCTCCCAAATTTACCACAAAACTTTTTATTAGTAACGTGAAAAAAACGTGAAAAACCCTATTTCTAAACTTCTATCTAGCGATAGCGACCTTAAGACGCGGAAAATGTTCTTACCACACGCAAAATTTACGAAAAACACAGCAGATATTGAAATAATATTAACAATGATAAGAGGTTTACTGAAGATGTTCGTCCACTGGACTTTGATATTATATTTCATTATTTTTAGTCGAAAAGGAGCACAAGCCCTCACGTCTTCAGTTAAGCTTGTTAGAAAATAGAGACGAAAGATTTTGTACGAAAATATAAGAGGGAGAAAAGCTGAACAATTAATTAGATCACTTAGTATTTTTACCACAGAACCGACCTCCTTCGAGCGTGTCATCTAAAAACACAGCAAACGATTCCAATCCTTCATTTGAAGCCTTTAGTATTGTATATTGTTTTATGTATTTTTCGCAATGTGAGCTACGAGCTTCTGTATCTGTCTTATTTGTCAGGAGTCCACCTTAATTAATGAAATGGAAAAAGGTTGTGTACAAAAATAATAAATTGATGACAAGGATACCACAGTACAATGTTCGTGTATACATAGTCTTAACTGTTTGTGCTCCGTCTATCTATCGCGTAACGCCAAGTCCCTTGTGGGGTAGACAGAGCATAGAGCGTCACCTTTCCTAGAAACAACCCTTGTTTCCGTCATTCGCACTCCTATATCCTTTATTACATGATTGGTCCAGGTCAGTCTCGGACGGCCAAGCTGCCTCATACCTCTTCTTTCGTATGTTTTCAGTCATCATACGTTCTCTCAACATGCCCAAAATTATGCTTATTCACTTCCATTGCAGTCATAATACCTGTTTTACAGTCTTAAAGAAAATGTCGTATGTCAGCGCGTATTTTTATACATTCACAAATTTAATTTTCCTTCACAAAGTTTTTCTTATACATGGCAGATAAAAAAAAAAACGTGTTCGTAGGTTTTTGTCAATGTGTTTAAATTCTTTATACTTCGAGTGAAAAATACAGAACTGTTGTTGCACTTATCGCAATGTTGCGATTTCTTCCAGTTGACCCATGTAACAATACTAATTCAGAGGAGATGATCACGGAAAAATTAAATTCTTTAAAACGAGTCAAAAGGGGATATTTCCAGAACCCTTTGGGTTCCAAATTATCGGATCCGTTAAAAAGAGCAGAACTGTTTATTTATTATTAACGTAGTCCTATGAAGGTTGCTAATTGGCGGATCCCAATACACCTGCCGATAATAAAATAATCCCATATTATACGCGTTCATGAAGATAATTAAATTGAATGTAATTATTTTTACACACGAGTAGAATAACATCGCGTTTTATTAAACGTTGGCCATTTAGTTTTTTACGTACATTGTTAGGGAATTCGTAATTTAGTTATTAAATAAATAAATAAAAATATAATTAGAACACAGTTTTTTTTCTACTTAGGATTTTTATTGGTTTATTATATTTTATCGTTTTAAATCATCTGTAGGCCTTATTTAAGGCACTTGGAATCGTAAGATTAAATATTGAGCAATATTTATACATTGCAAACTTATAAACAGGTACAGGAAAGAAAAGAATGGAAACAATAATTACATGGTGACAAAACAAAATTATAATAAAGGTGTAGATTAATTCGATGCAGGTCTGGATGTAAATGGTCCTTTTTTTCCGTGTGATAAAAAATAAATTCCGTATGAGATCTTTTCGGCTTCATCTTCAGTTAGAACTACGCTTGTCCCTAGTCATTAAGTGTTAAAAAGTATGTGCCTGAAGCTTGTGAATGTTTTAATACAAACAACTTAAAGTTATCGAGTCTTAAATTAATCGCTAATATTGTATTCACGATGATGTACTCGTATTATGTACCTATTACTATTTTAATCCTTTTACTACAAAACATTCTTGTACACTTTTAACGTCTTTTTTGCGTGTCAGTGATTACATCGATTTGAGCTTAATTTTATAATGTCGGAATGCTTTTTCGTGTTAAAAGATTTTGTAAATATTGGTATTAATTTGTGAGTCGCCATCATGTTTTTTCGGACCACACTGAAGTCACCAAACCTCGCCAATCAGAATGATCTATTTTTCTAACATCTTTCATTTCTAAAGTTCTGCTGACATTGTGATAAGAACAGATACAGAACAAGGAGGTCTTCCAGGTTGTCGAAAATCGTGTTTGTTGAAAAAACAGCGATTTTCTCGACGTCCTTGACACTTTTCTTCAACTTGCATATTTTTTTAATTATCTACCTTTTAATTAAAATTATAATAATGAAAAGGTTTATATATTTCCCCCTCTTTATTAAAATTTTCTATCGCCATTTTAATCATAAATGAAATTGGAATAACCTTTATTTTGACGGTGTTGTAACAAGAGAGAAAAAGGATTAATTAAAACGGCGAGTAATTTTTGACAACCCAAAACTTTTTCTGGGTAAGTAATTAGGTCCAGTGTAATCTATTGATTAATTTACTGGAACTCACTCGTAAAAATCCTGGCAAAATGTTGAGATTTTTTAAAATTGAAATTGTTAGTGATGATTTTTTTAAACGTTTAATTAATGAAGTATTATAGTGTCATGTACGAGATATGAGTATAAAAATAAATATTTGTGGAGGGATTTCTTTAGAAATTCACAGATCGAGTTGTAAAAATTGTTTAAGGCTTAGGTATGCCGGAAAGTATTTTTTTGGAATGTGGAATTTTATATGCACAAATTCAAAAATGTACACGAGTGGACAGAGCAAGACAATAAAGCAATGACATTTTTTATTTGAATATCTATTGGTTCATAAAAGTTGGAATTTTATTACTACATGCGTTGTGGATTCCATTCTCGTGTATTCATGTGGACTGATTCTTTTTGTTTAAATATTTCTACGTTCTCGTCAAACAGGAATAAACAGACGACCAGTAAAATGTTTTTTCATCAAATTAAGCAAAGTTTTTCAATCGGAAATAATTTGTTTATAGGGAAAACTCAGTGAAGTGCCTGCGGTACTCTGTGTACACTAAACATTGCATATAAACCAGTATAAGATGAACTATAGGTCTGTACTGTTGCTAAAATATTTACTATGACAAGATGCACTCAAAGCGCTTAGGGTGATTTGAGATGTGCATTTAGTTTGAAGTGATTTCCAAACTATACACAACTAAGTCATTAGGTTGAACGACTTGACTTGAGGTCAGTTTCGCTTTGATTAATGAGGCACACTCTATAATAATTGTATAAATGTTTGTCTTTGATGATGTTTAGATTATTTCGTATACAATTAATGTAATCGAATATTAATTTATACTTCAAGTGAGCAATATAAGAAATATTTTTCAAGCCAAACCTTAAGAAACCATGACATTTGTTTACTAGGGCGAACTTTTCCTAATGCCCCAATCTCGTCCAGCTAATCTCTATTTATAACGGGTAACAGAACAGTATAGTGTTCCTAATAGTGAAAAATTGTGACATTTATTGTTTCAGTTCGACAGTATATTATTTTTGGTTTTTCAATAAGCTTGAAACATTGTTATGCCAAAAAATCTGTCGTCTCTAATTGTACTATCAAAATGATGTTCCTATTCCTTAGTTTCCTTAGAATATCAATATTCGTAACATTACGTTTTCATTATTAATAGGTAGTTAAAGCGCTGCTTTTCTAGAGGTGCTGCGTTCGTATTGAAAAACTGTGGTAGGCATGATCATAATTAGCATTTGTTCCTTTAACTCCTGGGAGAGCATAGGGCGGCAACAACACTTCTCCATTGGTCTCTGTCCTGGGCCATGGTCTTGACATCCGGCCATTGTAGATCAGATCCCCTCAACTCTGCAAGCATGAAGCGTCGCGAAGTAGTATTTGGGCGACCCGGTGTTGCGAATGATTCCTTTAAAATTATTTACAAATTTACCATTATAACTGTTGAACAGAAGCATTCCCAGTCGAATCCAGAGCTATGTACAATATTCATCCTTACTTTTGTTTTTCCACCGATTCACTATCAATCTAAACTCTAAAGACCGACATTTGAGTAAAAGTAGAAACTTAATCAGTTTGAAGTTGTGTTTCTATGTAAAATATCTTCATTTAACCAACGTTTGTCATTCAAGTACATGCTTCAAAGTTATTATTAATGTAAATTAGTCAAATAATCCTTTCATCCCAACGTATTCAGCACTATGTGTCTAATAATAGTTTAACAATCAACAATACTCTATTCTACGTATATTCTGCAATATTTAGTATGCAGAATTCATTCCACGTAGAATCCACTAACTATATTTACGATATAATCCCAGGTTGTTGATACCAAATCACATTGCGATGCATTTTACGAAAGTATTCGTTCCTCGCTGACTGATTTTTTTCATTTAGACAACTGGGTAGTTTATTGGAGAAACATCCGAGCAGCATTTTCATTACTGTAAAATGTATTATTATGAAGTAATATGTTCATCGTATAAAGTTGCATCTTATTGAATGAAGTTGTATAGATTTTGTGCGGTAATGACTATCGCCGGGTCTTCAAAATTCTTAAGTTTTATGTTTAGTTTTATAGAGGCAAAAGTGACATACTAAAAAAGTATCGACTAGAATGCAAATGTTAAATAATGTTATTTTTTTTTATCAAATTAGTAGTAGTATTTAATTTATAAATTCATGACGAAATGCCTATAGAACACTTTACATTCTAATGGCATGGATTTTGTTTCATTATTTCATACTGCATAATAATTAATATGGATTGTAACTAACTGACGTGTCCAAGTGCCCGAATCAGGGCCTAGGGATGAAAAAGAACAATAAAACAATATATTTTAAGTCACTTAATTTTAAATCCAGGAGGCTGCATTCGCTCAGGTATTGTCAAAGGTACACACTGTGTGGAATATTAAATGTATTCCATGTTGATTTTCCATCATTGGATGTGTTGTGCCTTCAAATTCTGTAGGCAAAATAATGTTGAAATTATTTTAGTAAAGGTACCAAAACAGTCCTGTTGGCTAGGAATCAAAGTAGCACCGGTAGGCGTTCGTTAGGTTATAATAATAGTAATAATATGTAGCTGGTTGCCGGAGCGAACGCTCCGATCAGCTGTTTTCCCGCGTTTATTGATCCCGGCGGGGAAAGTGAAACATCCACCTCCTTCTTTCTCTCTTTCTCTTTCGACTCCCTCCTCGCCACATTAGTCGGTTAGGGGAAAAGAGTGAGAAGGGAAATTGTCATCCATCCTTTTCCATTCATGTCCTGTTATCTCTTTCACACTTTTTACTTTAACCACATGTTCTATAACTATTTTTATTCCATTCCTCCTTCCACAATTAATTTGTCTTTCTATTTCTTATTTTTCGTTGCAGATCGATTGTATGCTTGAAAGCCGGATTGTCCGATATCTCCCTTTTGCTTAATTGGTCAGTTTGGCGGTCGTATGCGTCGGTTACTATTTTCTTGATGCACAATTCACTTTCTGCAAATTCGTTTTGATTGGAGAAGTTTTTTGAGCATTTTATTTCAGAAAGAACGTAAAAGACGAAAAGTGTAAAAGGCATTGATAGGAAAAAGGGGGGTATAAGGAATCACCGATGGCATGATGAAACGACGAACTGATCCACCAAAAGTTATGTATTGTTGTCTTTCGCCCAAAACGTCGCCCACATGTCTTTCGGCTGGGTTATAAATAATATAAATAAATGAAAACTTTATTACATACAAATTTACATGCAAAGGGCGTATCATATGTAAAACGAACGAACTTATACTTTAAAGTAGATGAGCTTGTTGTTGCACTCATAATAAAATGTGAGATACTTTCTGATAATGAGATAGGAAGAAAACAATAAATAAACGTCTCTTTATTATTTTGTTTTAAGGACCATTATCAATATTACTTTGGGCACTTAATCAAAGGCTTATAGGTAAATATTTGATTAAATCGGTCCATATACCTATGTATGAATTAATAATGAATTTCCGTGTTGAGAATCTCATTGCCTTCGTATGAACGTAGGTTCCGCTTATGGGTAGTGGTGGGTGGTGCCGGGCGCCCAATCATCCACCTTCCCCACACCGAGCGCCCCCATGTGTTGGTTACCTGTTTGTATGGAAGTTGAAAGAACTGTAGTAATATTGAACTTGGATTTCGTTTATACACCAACATGAACACCTTCTTCTTGAATAAATTGAACTTACAGTTTTCGGATATCACCTTAACATGTATTTGTATATGCGGATAATTGGGCGTTATGATATTTGGCATTTGGAGTTCGCGTTTCACCTACGGATATTGAAAATGTATTTTAAGCACAAAACTTCTATACTTCGATTAAATTGACTTTTTGCTATATTTGTTATGTTAGTGGGCACCTAAGTTAAAACAAGTCGAATAATAATGTCTGCCTTTAATTCTATAACTTATTAATATCTGATCATAATGCGTAAGACATACATAATGCCATTACAAATGTCCGGCAGTGTCTTGTTGATTTGGATGTTGCTTTCTGGCTTCCCTCCTTTATGTAATGGTATTTTTTTTTCTTCGGAAGAAATAAGTACATACTACACAGTTGGAGCAGTTGGTTGCTGCTCCAATCTTCTGCCAAGCTGCCAATCTCCCAACTTCGAATCTCGGTGCTGACGGTGTTGTGAATTATTGTGAAGATTCTCAGCACGCGACCAGAGGGAGACGAAGTGTGGGGAGACCTAAGCTGAAGTGGATGGATGGCGTGGAGAGAGACCTTAGGGTAATTTGAGTGACGAACTAGAAAGTGCGGGCGATGGACTGGATAGAATGGCGAAGAATTCTGGAGGAGGCCAGTGCTGTAGCGTCAGTAAGTGTGTAGGAAAGTATTTCCGTTTGTCCACACCAACCAAGACCCCTTTTTGATTAAAAATGTTGCCGTCTGAGAACTAAGAAAGGAGTATGAGTATGAGGTAGAGCAGTTTGGCTTTGAGTTCTTTCTTCCTATCCCGCAAAAATGTAGCGTGAGGTGTGTATAGATAAGTATGTACTAATTTTTCAGATTGGAGTATAACTGAAATAAAGAAAAACAAACAATAATGTCGAAGCTTGTCACGATATTGTAGCTTCAGTGGGTAAATGTGTTGACGGATGACATGCAATCATACTCGTGTAGTAGTAATATTAACAACGTTATACTCGTAGTAGAGTTTTAAGTATACTCGTATTGGCGATGATTGTTGTTCACACTTGTGTCATGTTGTTATTATAGTAGTTGGCATTTTGTTGGATAACTTTGACACGGAAACATGTTGCATCGTGTGTTAATAGACAAGCTTGACTTATTATTATGAGTTCTTACAACCGTTCGTAGCCCGGATTAGTATGCACTTTTTCGGAATAGTTATAAGCACAAATCGCCTCCTGATTTATGAAATCGATGTGTATCATATGCACATTTATTTATTTGTCGTATGGCATGTAACATCACATCTTAAAATAAGGACATAGAACAGTAACAGTAGCACAGGTAGATCTGATTGACGAAGGTTTAGGTCAATGTTTAAAATGTATTCAGTCGCTGTATCCGTCAGTATGAAGAAGTCCCTGATACTCCCCGTATACGCTCTAAGGCTGCATTCGGATACAATGTGGTGTATGGTATGTTTCTCCGCCCCGCAGTCACATCCAGGCGAGTCCAGCCAGCCACACTTGTGGAAGAAATCGGCACATCTGCCATGCCTAATTGGATCCTGTACACAAATTCGGACGCAAAGAAATCCGTGTTGTGGTAATCAGAATAAGTTTGTAATGATCAATATGTAAATTAAATTATTATGAATATTTCGATATATTTTACAATCGTACGAAATGTATTTAATGAAAATTCTATAGACAAGTACTATTACGAGTTTAATCTTGTCCATTACAGACAGTGTATATATCGCAGCTTTATATAGTAAGCTCCATACGCGCCACGAACTTCGCATCATTCTACGAAAGCTTTAATTAAAATATCATATTTCTGCATACTGCGATGCTGGCAGGAAGTCTGTTAGAACAATTAATATTATATATTACGTTGCATGTTGCATCATATAACTATATTACATATGGGAGTGTGAGTGCAGTAATGTAAGGGAGAATGCAATAAATTTATGCACCATGCAGCTTTTTCTTCACGTCGTATCATCAGCTGCATTTAAAGTTTTCATGAATTGTTTTTTCTTGTCCGTTCGTTCACCTATTCTCAGATTGCTGAAAATGTATATAATTTATGTACGAGTACATTCAAATCTGATGTGAGTATGTTTATATCTAAGCGAGATGAATGATTATAACTAGGTTTACCCGGGGTTAAAAGGTTTTTAATTTTTCAATTTATTATTAAAGAATATAGTTTGTGTGTGTTATGATGTTAATTTGTAATTGATGAATTATGTGTAATGCACAATTGTTCGACTGTTTTTATTGATTGTTTTTTTTGTGTGATTTTTGCAATATACTTTGTTCAAATGGCCTAAAAGCCGTGTACGATTGTAAAATAAATAAATAAATAGTTTACAAAGTAAGTGTATCATTAAAACATTATTTATATTATTTTATTTCAAACTAGCTGAATTTCCCGTGCTTCGCAACGGCTAAAATTGTGTACGGGTGGTGAAGTTACATCGTCTTAGAATTAAATACCTAATGGAATAAATTTTTGGCGTATAGGAAGGAATATATTTGTTTTACCTAGTAAAATTATTTTTTATGTATATAGGATTCTGCTAAATTCAAATTTCACAAAAAGATAGTAAAAAAAAGAAGAAAAAAGCGTTGGGTATGGAGTGGGATCGAACTCGTACCCTCGCATCGCATAACACTCAATTTAAGTTAAGTACGCTAGCCCCTACACCACGCGAGTCAAAACAGATGACGACAGAAAGCGCCGCGGAGCAAATGTCAAAACTATTTTTTAATTATTATATACACATTTTTAGTCATACAGAAGTATTTGTAGAGCAAAAACATTGTATAAAAATAATCCTTAGATGTATATCCTAGTTCTAGATTATGTAACGACGCAAACAAATTTAAAAACCATATTAACGGGACTACTTTAAATGGCTTCTTTCATTTTCATACTAACTTGATAGAATTCAGTATCTTGGGAAAATTGATAATTTTACCAAACCACGATACAAATCATATATTTTAATAGCCAATGTTGAAGCCGAGATTCCATTTATAAGTTTATTTAATAGATGGATGTCTAAAATCGTCTGGTATTAATGTTTACTCCGGACGCGAATCTTCATTTTTTTCAGGTTCTTTCCCGAGTCATTTATGATTCATAGATGGCGGTAGTGATGTTTTATAAAATCAGAAATGAAATAAAAAATCATTATAAATCAATAATTCCCTTTGTTGCACATATTTTTATCCAAAATATCAATACAATCTCGTGCAAAGTCAGTGGCGTATACGAATATCTAATTTTTGTATTGTACGTATATAATTAAAACAAAATTAAATTAGGTGCAATGCGAAATGTTTTTTGTAAACAGTATATATACAATTTTCAAAATAACGTTCCGATGTGATTGTGACGGCGTTTTGTCAAATACTCAACGCTGCCGAAAATCCACAATTATTAAGGAGATTTAAATTTAAAGCCCCCAGACAGTATAAGTCAATCATAAAACACATTAAATATTACTACTGTAAAATAAGTCCATCAATAACATCAACACATATACCGTCAACGGGGGTTTTTTAGCCTACCCATGGGTATCTTTGGCCTAACGCTTTTTTTTTGTTTAACTGCTAACCAGAAGACATAGGTAATTAATTTGTATTTTTTTTGTTTCTGGTAATGTAAACACATCTTTTCTGGGTGCACTAAGCATGATGACTTATTGCTAACTTCACACACCTTTTAATGGAAGCATTTTTCCAGGGAGCTGTCAAAATGACTAGAAAACTAAGTGCTGAAAACTTTTGATATATATCCGAAAATGCTTGGAACAGGTTCCTAATACTCTCCTATATTATACTTTGATGTTTTGAGAACAATATTAGCGAAAAAAAAATGTATTTTGCTTAATTCTACTAGTATATATACCACTAATCAGTAAGCACCCCCAACATTATTAGAATCTCGGGGTTATTTTGCCTACAATAGGGTTGCCTTCTTCGATGATATTTAATATTATTTAATATTTTCAGTCACTTAGGTTACGCATTACGTAGGTATATATTACACATTTTGTCAGAACTTTTTTTTAAAATGCTACAAACGGTATTTTTTCACTCAGCTCGGCTGCGGGTAGACCGAACGCGCGCACAATACGTCAGCATGTGTTTCTCAAAAAGAGTTTAGTCAATGTTTTTTTTTTAAATAACACAGATGTTTTAGTCTTGAAACTGTTATTCTTGTCAAAAGTTAGTGTTTTTAAAAGGCGCAAAAAACATACAGGAAGGTAATTCCTCTACATTTTTTTTAGTCAACGATTTTGGTTCTTATGTACTTTTTATTTTACGGTATAATTTAGTCTTTTGTCACCACCACACGCTTGCGAGCGTCCCCGAGTTTTTTGTGTAGGTATTAAAGTAAAAAGGCGTGTGGATGGAACGTTTGTCTTGGCTCGTGTACGTAACCCACCGTTGACGTCTTTTAACTCGTGAACACAAAAAACTTGTGGACGCTCGCAAGGGTGTGGCGGCGACATTAGGTTTTGTTATCTAACTCTTTGTTTTTCACAACATTATACAATAAAAACATTTTTTTATTAAAATTAATATTTTCATTTTAGTAGTCTTGTTCAACCCTAAATATAAAAGTAAATTTGTATGGAAATGACCGCGAACCCAGGGGTTAATTGGCCTAATCGTCAATAACTAATTTCAGATAATCTTTTTCTCAAATTTTATTTTGGATTCAATTTGGATCAATGTTTTTCCATATTTTTCCTTTTTTGACTTTTCACTTTAAATAAACTTTTAGCGGTTTTATTCGCGTAGGCAAAATAACCCCAACCACGGGGTTATTTTGCCTAACTACTTTGTTTCATGAAAAAAGTATATAATATACATATTTCTTAAAAAAATATACTTCAAAATATCTAACTATTGCACTAGCTTATCGAATAAAATCATATTTTACATACCTTTTCATAGAAATATTAATGGCAAATCGATTTTAAACTTTATTTTTAAGAAAATTTAGGCAGAATAACCCCCATCCATGGTACAACAACTTTATCAATATTTATTGTCTTTTATTCAGAACTAGCTTCCTTACGCTCCTGGCGAAAGGCTTTGGCTGTGTTATCTTTGTCTCGTGTATCTTACCTTAGACCTACATACGTTTGAAACCAAACATTTTTCTTGTCATTGGATAATAAAAACATAGATAGAGAAAACTTACAGAAACGTTTACTTAGTAGTATTATTTCTGCATGTCTTCTAAAACTCAAAGAAAAAGACGTAGAATTCTTCCAGAATGTGTTTAGTACAAGTAAAATATTTTTCAGTACATAGTGTAATATCCCTAATTATATTTTATTAACATTTTATTACGCCGTAAAAGTGTGAACGTAGAATATTAAATTTAATTATAATATCTTGTAGGTGGTACTATACGCATTGCTTTTGATATTAAATTGCATATAAAAATGAATGGATTCTTATATTCTGGTAATATAGGGATCTATCAATTATAATTGGCATGACTTACTTTGCACACAAACACTATTGAAATTCAAACCTGGAACTCCATCTTGTGTTAATAAAATTACTATTTTTTTTACCACGCGATGTATTTGACGATCTTGTATTTCAATCTCCGGCATTGCATCTTTTAAGCTTTTGCGCCGAAGAGTGTACACATACATATACCTACCTGCATTGCTACTTATTCTAATAAGTAAAACATAGAACATAACTGCTCAAATGCAATATAAACATATAAACCAACAAAAACAAATCAAAAAGTCCTTCTAAAGAACGACGTAAACCGCCATATCTGTTCAACGAGTCGTCTCAGCACTGTCAACTTACGAGTGTTTCAATCGAACGTTCATAGTGGAAGTTCATTGCAACTATATTATGTATTATTATGAAATCGATTATTTATTGTTTTATTAATGTTTTTTCTCGCTTTTTTTTTCAGAACGTTCTCAGAGAATTGGAACAGAAAAAACCTCAGTTGGACGAGTTGGTCCATACGGCTGAAAGCCTCAAAGGGGCTGATAATAGACAGCAGCTGCATGGAAAGGGTAAGAGAACAATTACGTCATAACATTTATCACGCAAAGGAAATGAGATCCTTTTTTATTATTTTATTCTGTCTTATGATTTTATCATCGTCAGCAATTTCCTTTAGGTGCTATGAATATCAAATAATAAAATTTTCTATAATACGTTTTTCATTGAGTCGAGTTTGGTTCAGAGATGAAAAAAATATGTATTGAATATTGATTTCTTTAGGGTGAACGGTTGTAGTTTATTCTTTGGTCTTCTATTCAAGCGATTTTCTCTATTGTTGTAGATAATAATTATTGTGTAGAATATTTTCTGTCAAATCCATTGAGCGCAATAAAACTTGTTATCACAAATTTATTTAATATCTTTTGTGTGCACTTGTAGGTTATTCTTTCCGTAAAATTTGTTCAGTGTTATCATGTTGGATTAAATACATATACACATGGACTCCAAGCGCCAGATTTTTTCGGAAACTAGTGTAAGATTGTTATAGTTGGGGCAAAATCATAACCTATAAAGCGTATATGAAGAATCGCTTGACGTCATTTCCGGTTCTCCAAAGCATCCAAACAGAGCGCTTAGATTTTCAGATGGGACGGAATTAGCCTTTTATATAAAGAAACACTTTTTGTAGGAGCTTTTCTATTTTGAAAAACATTTTTTTTGTGGTAACATCAAATTTTCTAAATGGCAGAGTTGGATCACTAGTAGTTATCTCAGCAGATATACTGCGAAGGATGGACTTTCTATCCGATTTATATAGTTTATATATTTTCGTTTTTAAAAATCCGCAAAAAGTGACCTTCACGATACGATACAGTTATTGTTTATTTGTAAAACGGCAAGGTATAAAGGCATCTTTCAGAAGACATCTGGCTTGTTGGAAAAATGCATAGTACAGATGTATGGAATCATCTCGGCTATTAATTATTATTTTTTCCTAACATTAGAGAAAATAAAAGCTTACATAAAGCATTTGATTCGTACGTTTAAAAGGGGATAATATTTTGCAGACGCACGTAGAATTCACAACGTGAAAAATGAGTCTCTTAAGAAACTATTGTGAAACTCGTACATGTCTTATGTTGACTTTCAATAGTGAAAAGTTTTTGAAGTCGTTCTACTATCATCTCTCCGACTGAAACCAGAATGTAAGCACATTTGTTTGTAAAAAGACTTTTTCGTATTTCACTCAGATATTTTTACGTCGTAAATACAGAGCGTTCTCCTCCTCAGGCGGGTCACTTATCTTAAGGGGTGATAGAAAATCGCCATAATATAAGTACTAAGTCGGCCACGTCCAGGAATTAGTTTTATATGGAAGAACTCTCTGTCTACAATTTTGAGTAATGTTAAAGCAGTGTCCTAGCTAGGACATGGGCTATTAAAAACTATATTACGGTTTAAGGAAAAAAAAATACAACATGTACCTAAGCAATAGTGGTTGCATGAAACCTAAAATTCAGGCGTAGATCCGCTGGGCACCAACGCTAGTGGTAAAATATTTGTAAAAAGTTGAGTATTCGACAGAAGCCAACCGTTTTGGAGCTCTGTAAATTCTGTTTTTTAAGGGCATGGCACCAGGAATGACGTCACAGTCTTTTCCCACGGCATTAAGGTTCAAAATTGCGTGACAATCGCATGATAAAATGGTAAAATAGCGTTTTTTCCATTTTTTGGGGTTAATTTTGCGTCTATCAAAAAACTTTTACGGTTATTCCCTAGATTTTAATGCATATTATCAGTACAAAAATAAAATTTTACTCCGCGACTTTCGGGAAACGAGTTTCCGTCTTTCGGAAAAAAGATTGGAGGAGTTTTCAAATATATTTTTTTGCAAAATCAATACAAGATATAAAAAATCTATTACGGTTATTCCCTAGATAAAGGTTCAATGCATCTACCCTATTTTGTTCCAAAGCATATTTAGTAACGGTTGTCGAGATAGAAGGTCTCCCGTTTTTAGAAATTTTTGAAATGTCGGTATGCACACTCTTAACCATATAAATTTATGAATACTAAGTTTTCTGATAACAGTGAAAAAGGCACATTACTATATTTTTTAGAATTGTTACGTTTATTGTGGATTGTTACAAATTATCCAGGAAAATATGGAGCATTTCTCACTGAATCCCTTTTAATATGTTTTCTTTGTCTTTACCATGGTAATTTTCTATAGATAACACTAAGAAGCGTTTTATGAAGCTGTAAGGATTCTTTCAAATACGCGTACATTACTTGACTTTTTCCGTGTTTGTCATTCTCTTCTTCTCCTTCTTCCGCAGCCACTCAGGTCCATTGTTGGACATAGACCTCCCCTTTGGTCCTCCACAGCTCCCTGTCTTGGGCACACTGCATCCATTGACCACTGGCACATTTCCTAATATCATCAGACCACCTTGCCTGGGGTCTCCCGACGCTTCTTCGGCTTGTTCTTGGCCGCCGTTCTATTATCTTCTTGGTCCACCGGGAGTCTTGGCACCTGGCAATATGACCAGCCCAGCTCCATTTAAGGCTAGCGACCCTTTCCGCCACATCGGTTACTTTGGTTTTCTCTATTCTCTATCACCCTTTAATATATTTGACAGATGGTAGACTACGCTCTGTATTTGTGGGAACAAAGCGCAAGTAAGATTTTATAGACACTGTTGTCTCGGTGACTGTAACAATATTGAGAAACAATTGGACTCAGTTCTGGAGTATAGGTATTTGATATTCTTAGCATTGCATTAGAGACAAATCAAGGAATTTTATTATTCAACCATCAATGAATAAATCGATACGCTTTTTCTATCGACCGACGTCTGACCCAGACAGATGATGAATATCTAAGCAGTACCTTTGATTATTTACGAACA
This sequence comes from Ceraclea dissimilis, assembly GCA_963576895.1. Classification (NCBI taxonomy): domain Eukaryota; kingdom Metazoa; phylum Arthropoda; class Insecta; order Trichoptera; family Leptoceridae; genus Ceraclea; species Ceraclea dissimilis. The sequence goes on along the minus strand of OY756366.1, from coordinate 13,838,872 downwards.
AACATACCTTGTCAAATGCTTAGCTCGAGTTGAGAAACCTTTGTTAAAAATACCATGTATCTATCTATGTATACCCTCACGCCGTGTCCCTTGCAGGGTAGGCAGAGTGGACAGAGTGCTAGGCAGCTCTATCCTTACGCACACTCCTGGCCTCCGTCACATTCATGCAATTTGTCATACACGCTCTCCGATTCCTTTTACTCAAAACGCCTCCTTCCTTGAGGATCTGGTCGACATGATCGAACCAGGTCAGTCTCGGGCGGCCGCGTTTTCGCACACCTCTTCGCTCACTCAAATATATATTTTTGGTCATCCTGTCATCCTTCATTCTCTACATGCCCAAACCATCTTAGTTTATTCACTTTCATTCTTGTCACAACACCAGTCTTGCAGTCACTCATTTTCTTAATAACCTCGTTCCTTATCTTATCTCCCAACGTTTTCCCACACATTCTTTTTAACGATCACATTTCCACTGCGTTCAACTCTGATTCGTCCTTCTTCAGCCACGCCCAAGTTTCGCTAGCATACATTCATGTTCGAGTATTTTCTATATTATGTGTTTTTTAAATATTTACTTGTATGGCATTCTCACAAATTAGGATAACCTGGGATAAGTGTGCAGGTACGCTATGCTTTCATTTCTGCAACAAATATTTACATAAAAAATAAAATGAAATTTTAATAAAGTTTTATTCATCAACAAACACCGTGAAGAAAACAAAAGTTGTTTAAATAATTCTCGTCGCAAATTTATAGAAAGTTACTCAACTTAGAAGATTATTTATTTCTCATTGTATGTTTCATCTTCTTTATAAAATTCTCATTATTACTATAACAACTAATATTAAGTAAAATAATTTTAATTGAAATTAACATCCTCTTCTTTGTGTGAAAATATTAAAAGTATCTAGCGCTTCCGAAAAGTCTCTTTCTTTTGATCTTAGTTCGTTGTCTATTGTGTTAAGTAAGGTTACTTTATTACAGTTTTTTCATCAGTTTTAAGGTAAGGGTTGAATGAAATACTACTTTGATCCTGCGTTAACGACCGACCACTAATCAACGACTATGCGAGGGCATATTGCCTTTATCTTGTACTACTGGAGCGTATAATAGTTAATGCTTGCGGGTAGAATACTCGTAGAAGCTCTACGGCCGATTGTTTAACTTTTTTTTTGTAGAGGTGCTCTCTAATATAAAGTTAAAAATATCGGGTATCTACGAATGAATGTAGATACTTATTGTTTGTGTTAGATATGCGATATAAATAAATTTTAATTAGTTCTGAGTATTCATTAACTTTGCAAGCTGTAGTAGGTACTGTATAAAATGGGAATGCTCAAAGGATGTGTCTTTTATTAGTCTACTTCTCAGTTTTCGTATTTCGTAACTAAAAATTATAGAATTTGAAAGTGTATGAAATATTGTGTAAAATACATCGTTATTTGTCACCAGTCAGTGAAAATTACATAGATTTATGTTAATAAGTCTTTTTATTTTAATTGCTCATTATCGCAATGCAGATGAAATGTTTTTCGCCGTTTCTTCTCACAATGTGGAAACGAACGAGGGGTTTTTCATTATTTTTATATTATATTACGTTTATTATTATTTCTCTCGGATTCAATTATGCTTATTTCTATTACATAGGAATAGTTTATTGTATGAAACAAGCGTATCAATCATTCCAATTCATTGAACAACAATAATAAGGTTTACTTCTGTATACACACGGGTTCAACATACTAAAAATTGTTTTTCTGTTGTTGAGTAAATATACCCAACTCTATACTAATCAGTAATCATAATACTGTTGACAGAATTTCTATGAAAATAATATCGCGTCCTTTTGAAGATTTTTTTTTGAACAAATCCTATTTAATTTATCTGAGACTCCACGTCTAGACGTTCTACAGCTACACATTAGAGACGGAAGCCTTCGATATATTTAGAAGCGCGTTGAACCATAGAAATAACTTGAAAATAGAAAGAGGTAAGAATTGGATAATGGTGTCAGAATCTAGGACCAATCTCATTAACAGTTTCCTTTCTTTTATACGTAGGAGGTACGTTTATTTTTAGTTCCGTACGTTTTCAAGTTTCTATACGTCTTTCATCCTTTCATAGCCAGACTTTACAATTCTTAAGTTTGTTAAGTAAATCTGAAACTTGCACGAATATATTTATTGCGTTTTCAACAAGAGATTTTAAAGGATTGAATATGTGAGTTGTATTATACACCTTTATACGTACGGCTGTGTAAATATTTATTATGCCGACAGTTTGGAAACTATCATATCCAGTATTGAATTTCAAGGAAAAGTTTCAAGGATTTGTTCGTATTATTACAGAATTTCACCCTCCGAGGAGGTTCCATTTGGGAAAAGGTTTATCAACTTAAGCCTTTTTATATTTACCCAAGATGTCTACCTACTGCGTTCAAGTGTTTGTATGATAGTTTAATCTTAACAGCTGGCGTAGTGAGAAGAAGTGATTAAATCTGTTTTTAAAAAACATTATTTTCGTAATTAGGTATAATCCTTTAGTTTGTTCAATTGAAAATTCGTAAAGTGAATATACGTTGAACGAAAACTACACTGTCTATCCACGATGTTATACATTCTGAATATATGAGAGAAATATTTCAATTCCTGGATGCGATAGATGTTTACGCTTTCTGAGTTTTTAATCAAACCCTTCTCGAATGTACAAGTTTCTGTGCGAGTATAATTGAAATACGCCGTCGCCTTTTTACTAGCTGTCTTCTATTAGACACATACAGAATAAATATCATTATTTTCGCCGTCTTTGCAATCTTCTATAAATTTTTATTATTATGTTAACGGGACTTTCAGAGTGGGAGTGTTTCTTTATCTATTCTTCTAATGTTTAAACATCAGGAGATATGTATATTTTAACTATTTAGTATTTTATAAGTGCTATCATCGTAAATTGTGATAATTATGAATATGTTTTAGTATCTAACATCTCGAAAGAATTTTCTTTGTAAAAAGAATTCAGAAATATCCATTTAGAAATTTTCTTTGCAAAAAAATATTTCAGAGATATCCCTGAAAAACCCTAAAAATCGTGGTTTTCTTTCAATAACTCGCTAGATAAAAAGCTCCATATCAGTAAAAGTAATGTTTTGCCTGAAGTGGAGTTTCCTTTATGTAATAAGTCACACGTGGTTTTTTTGGCCCACTATTTCGCAATAAAAAATATTTGGTGGCACGTTATCGATCGAGTTTTCTGTGGATGGGGTAGCGATCCAGCTCTCTTTCACCTGATTTGATAATCGTTTCAACTGACTTATAATTGACCATAAGCCCCTATCAATTATGCGTTATAGGTGTCTTAAAGTGTTGAAATGCGGGTGTATTGGCAACGACCAATTATAATAATCCGATATTGATTGTATTAAAAATTTGCCGACGTAGAATGGCCCTCAATATTCTACGAATGGTATTTTGATATAATATCAAGTTAATGTTTTCAATGGACCATGTTCGCTATAGTTCTGTATTAGTTGTAGTTAAACGTTATTCGTTGATACGGTATTCCCTGCATAGAGAGCTTTGGAAATCTAAAGGGAGGCCCGTATCCGCCACTGGATGCAGGAAGGCTGATATGACGAAAGATTTATTCATTTATGAACAAACCCAATTTTCATTTTACACATTTCTCAGTGAGTAGTTGTATCGGGAAGTTCAGAATCATCATTAAAAGATTCGAACGTGGCACCTTTATGCTTGGAAGATCCGCCCTCCAAACACTTGAGCCAACCGTGTTCATTGTTTTGTTTGGTTGATTCATTTCACTACTTATCCGATTTTAATTAAATATTAATCCGAATCTAATTACAATATATATTTCTCTCGAGTTATTCAGAAGTGTTTTTGAAATTCAATTTCTATTGTCTCTGTCAGAATTCGGAAACTGTGTTGACTGTTCAATTTATTTCATCGTCTGTCTGGATGAGTGTGGTTTGAGATAAAACAGAAGACACCTACCTGAATGTTAAATACTTCGCTCGATACTGAGAAATAGTTTCGCTTAGTCTAAGAATTCCGATTTATATAAAGTGATCTCTTCTTATTAGTGTGTGGTGTGATTACTCTGTTTTAAATACAGAAGCACTTTTTACATAAGTGTTTACTCCGATAGTTATTCGCCTTGTGAATTCTGACTTATTATTTTGAAGAATGGTATGCAAGATGTGATCAAAAGGAGCGTTTTTCCCTTACAGGATTTCTGATGTCCGGAAAGATTCTTGTTTCACTGTACACGGTTTCTATGCCAACAAGATCACAGCTTTGACAATGATGTGGCAAGATGTGCAGTACCTACTCCATCGATTCCTCTGAGTTGCAAATCCTTGTAACCTCTCTGTTTTTTCTGGAGTAACGAGTAACATTAAAGGGCAAGCTAGTAGTATTTTTGACCTGTTGGTTTCATAGAATAAAAATAATGTTGAATACCCAGTATCCACTGCATTTATCTGCGAATTTTCCCAACTTGGACTGCCGGTTTCAGGGTTAACCAGAAGGGCCACCCCGACATATCCGCTCGGAAATGAAACTTCGAAGTACATAGGTATTCTCATAGATTAAAAATAGACAAAGATAGAAAATGATATAGCCATCTTTCAGATTTTATTTAGTTACACAAATAAATAATTGCCTCTTTCTGACCTTAGAAGATGAAAAATCAGAAAGACTATTAAGGAAATGCTGCATCTTGTCTTCTGTTTCATTTTCGTTATTGTGAGACAAAAAAAGGTGCATTTCTGTCTCATAAAGCTTTTGTACAATAGTAGGTACTTACTATATTTTTACGTAATGTTTGTATCCAGTGATTAAAATTTTACACTCACGGAAAATAATAGTTAACAAGTACCTACTTAAAAATTCTAAATTCTACGAAACGTGTAAAGTATTTTACGTAGAAAATTTTAACATGTTGATACCTAAAACAATAAACTAAAAGAAAAATAAACCTTTTCGTGTTTTCATTAATATGAAAAATTTACATAATAATGTTATCTAGAGCTGTTAATTTTTACCTTTTTGTTTAGGTTAACTTTGTATACGTATTATACGCTTGTTTAACAACATATTTAGAGTTGAATTCGGGTTGAATTTTATGAAATTTTTCTCACGTCTGGCAACACAAATTATGTTTTTATTTTCTCTTCTCTTACCTTAATAAGGTTTTAAAATGACTGAAAGAGTTGCCATGTAGGTATCATTTTAATTGCGTTGTTTTGCTATTAAAGGCTTGGTACCAAGAATGACGTCAAAGTCATTTCTTACGGCATTAAGGTTCAAAATCGCGTGAACAATCGCATGATAAAATGGTAAAAATATCGTTTTTCTATTCTTTGGGGTTAATTTTGCGTCTATCAAAATACTTGACAGTTTTTCCCTAGATTTTAATGCATATTATCGGTACAAAAAAAATTACCCGTGACTTTCGAAAAACGAGTTCCCGTCTTTCGGAAAAAAATTCAGAGGTGTTTGTTTTACACATTTTTTTTGAGAAAACTATACAAGATATAAAAAATCTTTTACGGTTTTACCTAGATAAATATTCAATGCACCTACCCTACGTTTTTGCAAAGAGTATTTAGTAACGGCTGTCGAGATATAAGGTCTCCCGTTTTTAAAAAAAAATTAAATGTCGGTATGCATATTCTTTGTGGCTTTGTGCCTGGCAGGTCATGTTCGGACCCAATTTTCTGTGCCAGGTGTGTCCTCCAACAATCACAAGAGTATAACTCGCCAGTCGCTTGCTGCTTCATTGATTTCGAAAAAGCCTTTGACAGCCCCCATAGAGTATCAATTTGGAAGATATTGGCCCTTTACGGTATTCCCACGAGGCTGGTAGCCATGATCGAAGCCCTGCACACGGACTCGGAGTGCAGTGTGAGAACCTCCTGTGGTCCAACTGACACCTTCAGGATGACAACTGGGGTTCGACAAGGATGTGTACTGGCGCCTTTCATCTTTGTTACCGTCATGGACTACCTTCTCAGAAAATCCACGGGGAACTCAGGGGGAGTGCCGTTATTGCAAAGACCTGCCAACGAAACAAACGTGGGAACTCTACACGATCTAGAATATGCGGATGATCTCGCCCTATTCGACACGTCTGTGGGTGGACTACAGCACAGCACTACAATGCTCTACAACAACGCGACACGCCTTGGCCTCAAGGTCAACACTGGCAAAACTGAGTACATCTGTAACGATGCATGTCCGGATAGGGTCACAGCTATGATTGTCAACGGCAATCAAATCTCCCAGGTAAACAAATTCAAATACCTGGGCGCCACCATCACCCCGGCAGGTGACCTCCGGACAGAACTGCCCATTCGCATCGGAGCTGCCAGTGGGGCATTCAACAACATGGACAAGATCTGGAAGGCATCCGGGTTTAGTATCCAGACAAAACGCCGCCTATTCAACGCCTGTGTGATCCCTGTCCTCCTCTACGGCTGCGAGTCATGGCACTTAACCAAGGCTCAAGAGCGTAAGATACTCAGCTTTGAGAATAAGTGTCTTAGGAGGATACTGGGTATCACATGGCAAGAACGTAAAACCAACGAATACGTTCGACGGCGTTCCCAGCAACGATCAATCCTGTCAGTAATACAGGAAAGACGTTGGTCGTGGCTGGGCCATGTTTTGCGAATGCCCAACGACAGCTGGCCAAAGAGAGCGCTGTTTTTCCACCCACAGGGGTCCCGACGCCCCGGAAGACCCTCTTTCACAGTGCACCGTTCCTATGACAACGAGATCAGAGCGTTAGGAATGACGTGGAGAGAGGTAATATCACTCGCACAAAATCGCTCTGAATGGAGACGCCTGGTAGCCTCCCTGTGCTCCCGAATGGAGACATAAAGGGCGTAGTAGTAGTAGTAGTAATGCATATTCTTAATCGCGAGACTAAGCTGAATAAATTTCATGTTCAGATAGGCCAGTACCTTAAAAAACCAATATGGTGACTACCGGGAAACAATTATCTAACTTTGTCATTACCACGTTCTCATAGCCCTGACAATTGTATGAGCCCACTGTCATTCTCGCAAGACTTATCGCCATTATTTTCATTGAAACTACTGTGTTATATACCTACTGTGAAGATGCAACAAAGTAAACGTACGAGAATGCATCTCTCATACGATCTATTCCTACTATTTATTCTAGTTTGCCATTATAGTAATGTATTATTGCTCGTTTCGTCTCAGCGTTTCTGCATTAAAATATTTATTAATATTTGTTCAACATAAAACATAATATTCCGTAATACATTAAATATTATTATCGTAAGCTGGAGTGAATATTTACACAAGAAAATCTGTTACTGCATTGCCTTACCGCGTGTTTGCGCACCTACGTCGTAGTCAGTCGCAGTAATTCAGATGTTGATACTACTAAACCAACATGTGTAAATAGCGCAATATGAGAATTTGAAATGTAGATCCATTCGATCCAAAAGATGAATATAATTAGTGCATAGTTTCCGAGTAGAGCAAGTGTGGCTCGCGAGCGGGCACATGTTCAACTGCCGTAAATCATTGTGAAAATAAGCGCTACGCTCATCTCCTAAGTCCTACGTCATTTGAAAATTGTGTAACACTGATGATCTAGGAGATCATCAACGGCGTCACTTAAGGAAGCGGAAAACTAAACCGAATTAAGCAAAACCATTTGGCTTCTACCATATGAATTCCAACTTTGGAGGTCTTTTAGGCTAACGGCATCCCGCGGGGATCTACTGTGATAGGTACTGTCATGGAAATTCTGGAATTGTCCATGCTATTGATATGGTCCAGTCCAGAACCTTCTAATCGGTCAGCTCCATTAAATTCGGCACTGGCTACAAATGCATTAATTCTTCCACTGGTATAAAGTCGGCACATTCGGACTTTTCGGAAGAAGTCCTTTACATCACACTTTCTGTGAAAAGCTTTGGCACATTATAGGTAGAGAAATTATGAGAGCCTGTTTAATATGTTTAATAATTATATTCTTACGTTCACATCGCCAGTCTTATTCTACAAATCTCTTTAAGACTCCTTTGAATTCATTTTCGTCTTAAATAAAATTAGTTTCTGTAATTCTAATATATGCATATTAATTTTACAAACCTAATGTGTTTTCACGAGTATTTTATGGTATTTCACAACTTATGCCACCTCAATTAAATATTAAAAAATCTATATTAATTTCTATTAATTTTTAAATTTAGTGGTAATGCTTACATAAGTAAGTAAAGTAAGAATGGAATTAGTTATAAAATAGTTGTTTGACAATTCATTGTAGAGTTATACGGCGAACTGATGTTAGGAGGTTTGATGAAGAAGCTAACTAAGTGTCCAAGTTCTTTGACTATCTATGATTTTAGTGTCGGGTTAAAATACATTGTAGCCTTTGTTACTCAAGATAAGTATTATATTATAGTTGGGGCTTTTCATGGGCGTTCATGATATGTAGAGTTAAAACTCTACATAGTGTGTAGAAGTGTGATGTTCGGACGTTTTTCACAATCTGTGTCAGAACATCTCATTTCTACTCTACTTTTCGAGATATGTATTATTATTTGAAAACACTGAATTTTAAAAATTAGTATCCTAAGATATTTTGAACATTTGAGTTACAAGGAAATAGATTTATTGCGAATTAAGATTGAGGAACACTTTTGATGTTTTTTTTGTTCCGTCCTCATGGGAAATCCGACGCTAAATCTATACTTTAGTCTGGTTGCTTGCTTGCAGTACACTACTAAGAATATATACCTTGTTACGTACTACGACTACCCTACTATCATGTTTGCCTTTTCTACGTCGATAGCCATTCTACTTCCAAACAACTCTGTACACTGCACAGTCTCAGAATCTCCACTTTGTCTTCAAATGTTGAATAATATGTAATGTTCTAGTCTGGTAAATATTTATAGAAATAACATACATTATGATATTGCTGAAGAAATTCATGAAAATTTATTCGCGAAAATAATATTTTGAAGACATTGTTGATTGTTTACGTTTCGTAGAGAATATCCAAGTCTAGGAAAATAAACACAGCGCAAGAGAAAATCATCTCGACGTTTATTTTTTCAGGAGGAATTTAATAATTAATAAGATTTTCTTGTATGTATAAAATTCTACTTTTGTTTTCTTTTAGAATAATAAGCTCTACGAGAATTAGCTTCTCACTTTTGGTATTGTAAGTAATCTTACCATTCTAGTGTTTTGGAATATTGTCCAGATTTTCAAGAAATTCTTTGTTGAATCAAGATTCAAAGTTTGCCAAAAGGTATGATGAAAGGACCCATGTCACCCTATCTTCTTCTTTTTCTTTATCAATGAATTTAAACCTAAAATCTTTTGTTGTGCTTTATTCAAAATATTAAATCATTGTTCATTGTTATAAGTTATCCCATCTCTTATCGGCAACGTCTCAACTTCTGACTTGCTTTCAATTATTAATTAGATGAAGCCACTTCAGTCATCAGTATGTCGGCAATAATTTCTATTGCATTTTTACTTTCGAAGTATTATTTTTTCTCGAATACAGTATTTGTGTTACATTTAGGTTTTCCTTAATTATAATTGTCTTAATCTAAATGTTTAATTTCATGTTTAATGCTAATGACTACCCATTATTTTTCTTAATCACCACCGCCAATTTTAATTCATATTAAAGTTATTACTACTACTTTCCATTATAATACGTAGATTCCTTAAAAATAATTGCAATAACATTGTTAAGAATTTTTAATTACTTACTTACATACGAATCTATTTTTTTCTCTGTAGGATTCCTATGTGGTACAATAATAAAATTATGATTATCTTTAGTCATATACCGCAGTGCCGGTTGGCGCAGTCATATGCTGCAAAATATAACATCGAAATATACAATTTGTAACATCGAAATATCTCCATTTATAATATGGTTTTACATGAATTAATTATCTTACTATGGTCTCTGTTTTATAATATTTAGCGTACAAATTCCTAATACTTATGAGAATCAAAGACGAATCTTGTAGACTGCTAGAAAATACTTCAGTGTATTGAACGCTAACTTTGTGGTGGTGATAAGTTAATCGAATATATTTGTTATCATACCAACTTACAGTATTCATATTCTCGAATGTTTAGTACATTGCAAATTCTCCTACCCTGGATTTCACCAACTTTTTAGGTGAGGAATAGCGGAGGTGGCAGCCACTTATCATTATTTTTCGTACAAAATTTGTTCTAGGTTACTTTTATCTCCACTATTCCTCTTCTTAAAAGTTGGTGAAATCCAGCAATAGCTTTATTAGCTAGAAGCCACCTAGCTTAACTTTTGTATGAAAAATAATTATAAGTGGCTCCTATCTCCGCTATTTCTCATCTAAGAAGTTGGTGAGATCCAGCAGTAGTCTTTTAAAGGGTTATTTACGTAAGGTTCGCCACTTACTACGAATGTCATAAAATGTTTGCGTAAAGATAATTTTGCGTTGTGATTCTTGTACACGCACATCATATACTAGTTACCGCATTATTGGGATGTATCGTAAAGTAATACTAGTATTGATTAACACGATTTTAGCATCGATAGTTACTTAAATAAATCGTTGGAACCGCAAAAGCTTCGCCTAGGGGTTGGCTTTTAAGACAGACAAATAATACTATTTGATACTTGGCCAAATTTATGAATAAAATATGTATGTTTCTTGCCAGAGGCAAAATGTGTGCTGTGATTTCGCTCGGTTTTCTATTATTTTTTTCGTTTGCATATCTTTACTTTGTAGTAGGTATTAGATATCAAAATTTAATTTTTATGGGTTTGAAAGGACTTGTATATTTTTAAATCCCTGTACATATTGATCAGTGATTAGTAGTTTGTAGAATCGTTGTGTTCAATACTGCGTTTCATAATACCTTCAATTTAACATTTTGTCTTTGTACAATCTTTTGAGTTTATTATTCACTTCATATTTTTCTCTGTTTTCGATCTCCTGCAAACCGCCTTGAACTAAAAATACCGGATTATGTCTTGATATGAAGTATTTCGTCCCAGTATCAATTTCATGTTATTCTTAAATTATATTCATGAGGCACTGATCTAGGAATATATTTTCTTATAATTCGGGCAAATGTCATTTCAGATAATGTTGACTTGGGTCATGATTTCATACCGTACAATCCTCATCTCATTTATCTTCGGAAAGGTTTGAGCTTAGACAGCCTTCGATTGTAGAAACGTAATAAGGGATCGGTTCTTTTCTTTTTCTTCAAAGGTACAACATGTTAAGATAGGAATATGTATAATACTAAGTAAAATATATGGTGATACTGATGAAACTTAGATTGTCTACCTCTATTACCTTTGATGTTTCCTACTAAACCTTAGTGATATGGGCCTAAGTGAAATCCCTCTACGAAGGGACGTACATTTATTCATTGTTCTTGTCAAGGCGCATCCCTTTTATAATTTACCTTCATAAGTCTCTTCTTAGGTAGATTTTTATTTATATACGTCTACATATAGGTATTATGATGTATGAATTTTTACATACATAGGTTATTTTGGATTAACCTGCTGGTACGTGACTAGGACATATTAGTATCATCTCATAGTTTTTCATGACTGTTCACCATCATATTATTATCTTAATACTTCCCATAATAAACTATCTTGAATAGATAACCGAAAAGTTGTTAGATATTCGTAGCGTCTGCTTGTAGAACAATCTTAGGATCCCTTTTTCTAATTTCTTTAATAGTGAATTCTCGAAGAATCAAGCAACGTAATGTCGAGTAAGTATTTTGAAAGGTGGATGATTTCGAAATTATTTATTTATTTTCGTTATTGCTGAACAAAATACAAAGACATGTTCACATTACAAATATGAATTATAACGTTTGTTCACTAGGGCGAGCTTGTCGCTGTTATTGCTGGTAGGTAATGCTCTGACCAAAAAAATACCAAGTACACTAACAGTACCGCCTTTTTTCAGTAGTAAAACTCCCATACATAACGTATGTGTGTATTGTTTTGTTCAGAAATGAAAATTATTTCAAATCACGCTTTTTGCTGGTAGTTCTTCCATACGTTTATAATTAACTTTGAGCGTTTCGCTCAGCCGTAATATGTATGGAATATAAATTCTATTACATGCTCTGGGTAGGTGCTTCGGACGGGAAACTTTGAAAACTCAATATGCACTACGACCGTTAACTGTTCCGTTGCACGAATCAAAACTAATTTACGTGATACTACATTGTTATAATGAACTTACAATAGATTTTGTTGTTAGAATCGCTACGGATATTGTTCATATACAAAACGATTACATGCATAAAAGTCTTGCTATCACCTTTGAGTATTTCGGTTTCCGATTCTTTTCAAACAGCCAAACGGTTCATGTGCCTTTATTATGATTTTCTTTAGTGCGCTGTCGAACCCCTCGCTCTGTCAGCTATCACCATGGAGTAAGCCTCCTTATTCATAGCCACCCGAAATACATCTCCAAAATTCTGATGCCCTTGCATCTTTGTGATTTCCATACTCTTGGTGTAACGTGTAACTAAATTCAAACATGAATATTAAATGTCTTATTTTCTCAAGACTCTAAGGGATATACGCATTTAAACCTTACTCTAATTTACCTAATATTAATCGTAGTGATTTCGTTTTTAATTGTTTCGATCTTAATGAAGTTACCCTATATAATTACCGTAGAACGATTCGATTAACATACTCATAATGTGTAACCTAGAAACACTAGCGTCTGTGGATTATATTGCTGTAGTGTAGCACGTTGTATCTGGAAGTCGTAGTTCATTATTCACAAACTAACTACCTCCACAATACTCCACATAGATCGTGTTGTTGGTTTGCTGACTAATAGGTGTTCTGGAAGCGGCAACTTGCACGCCAAAGTCAACTATTGGAAATGTAATCGTGTTGTCTTATTATTGCTTGTATCTGTGGGAATATTCTGTAATATACGTCAGCCAAATGCAGGAATAATAGTGTTGTTGATTAACTACTGGATAATGGTTTAGTGTTATTATTGTTTGAAGTGGATATCGAAATAAACTGTTAGAAATCGACTGAAAATCAATACTCGTATTTAACACGATCGATTTTGAGTTGATTTGCACCCATCTATATGAAAAATTCGCTCGAAAGATCACACTTTTCTCAAGATTACGTATTATACGTTTTCAGCGAATTGTCATCAACTCTGAATGAGAAATGAATGTGTTATCCACATTTGTCGTATGGTTATACAAAGTAAATCACATCAATATAACAGTATATAATAATCAGACAGCACTACATGTATGTATATCGCACAATGAAAATTGTTTATCAGAGTCCGAAATCAAGTGTTCACAAAGTCGATTACTTCTGTGAATGTTGACACCATCAATAGTGGACTAGACTGAGAAAACAGCTTTCATAGGACAGCTAGGACATACGAGTATCTACTAACTAACTAGTTCGGCTCGATAATTATTAAGTAAGTTCTACGTGTGCGAATCACAGAGGAACTTTCATCCTTCCAAGAATTCCTTCCTACGTATACACCTTTGTGCGATGTTAACCCGTTTTGAAGGGAAAAGATATGCAAACTTCGTTTGATCCGAGGTAACTAACTTAGAATTTTAAACGTTCCCATAAAATAGTCTGTTTCTGTGTATTTATCTGATTCATAGTCAATGGACGATTATATTATTAAGTACTACTTTTTGCAGGTACATATCTCAATGATCTAAACAAATCTCATGTTGTCAAATGTGTGAAGTATATAATTGACCGTTGTGGACTCATATGAGGAAACATAGGATTTTGGGTTAACAATTCAGGAATTTTTTTTCCACTTCAGGCAAAGTACCCGGATGCGAGTACATTGAAAATACAAATATTGCACATAGCTTACATAACACAGTTTCATCTGACCAATAATCTATGCATATTTCCAATTACTACAAAAAAAATATCCAAGGTAACTCATTACTATTTGATTGGATCCATTACGTAATCGAATACATTAGTGGAAATTCGTTTACAGGTAATTACCCTCAAAAAGTGTTTTCTGTTCGACCACCTAAATATTGATTCTCATAAAAAATGTACAAAGCAAATAAAATAAATAATAAATTCAAACGGTACATAAATCCATTAATCCACGTCTCGTATTGACCCTGTAGTATTAACAGTAGTTCATCCCTCTTGTGCTATATATGTATATATTACTAGTATAATTTTTCCTGTAGGCACTTTGTGCAGAGGTACTTAGAAGTATTACGTCCCTTGTACATTTATTATGTATTATTCCTTAGCGTGCCGAACACAAATTCCAGTTATTTGAAATAATATTATAATGTTATGTTTATATACTTTGAATTCTACCCTTTTTGTTCTTGTCCTGCGCTATTAGCGTGAAATATGTGAGGTATTGTCATCTGTTTTTATGAGTCGCTCTTCAAAAAATCAATTGAGTTCTCCGTGGAATCCCTGGATTGTTGAGTTGCCCCTAAAACATTATTATATATTTTCGAAAAGTCAGGTATTTGTGGAACATCTATAAGACTTCTTAATGTTCGAGTTCGCCGCGTATTCTTAATGTCATAATGATTTTGCTTTCAGAGAAGTTTCTGTTTTTTTATATACGCAGCGTTCACTGGTAACTCCATTATTGGGATGAACTTTACTATGGACGTTGAAAATTTGGAATCTACCAATTCAATATAAGATTTTAATTACTTTTCGTCGTACGATTTTGAGTAGTAGGTATATATTTTTTGTATGAGATTTCTAGATAACAATTTTCTTACTTTTATTGAAATCTTGCTGAGAAATTCCATCAAACTAAAACATTTTCACCGTACTTTTAAAGCCTCTAAAAGTAAACTATCCGTATCATCACAGAGTTAGCCTGCCTCTCAAATATCAGGATAATACATATTTATTATTGTAAGGTTTCGAAGTAATAATACCCATTTTCTCCCTCTTTTCTCTAAGTGCACACTGGGCAACCCCTTATATTTAACGTCCCTAGCTCGCCTTTTTAGGGTGATGTATTTCATAATACGGAAATATTTTCATTTTTGGCAAGAAAGTATGTATACTAACTGTTGATGTGTCTGGAAGTGGCATCTGTGGCATTTGTCTCAAACATATCATATTTGAAATTATGCGAAGCCAAAGTTTTTCTTGTATAGTGTTGGTACTTTTTTATTACATGAACCAGACGACATATTGTTTATTTCTTTTTGATCAAGTGATGCAGATTCTCTAACCAAGTTTTTTAAAGTCTTTCTCACTTAAAAACCTACGCAAAACTATGTTTTGTCGTGTGCGATGTGCAAAAATAAAACAACTATCGTTTCGGAGTCCTTTTTTGTAGAAAACAAATTGAAATTGAAAATATTCTTCTTCACGTTCCTCGTGTAAAATAATATTTGTACTGGGTCCTAAGTCATCAGTTGTCTTTATGGGTAAATTTCTAGCAGAACACACTTGAGTGGTCTCCCATTCAGCTCTGATTACGATCTAATTTAGCCGGGTACCTAACATTGTTCCCCAGGTAACAAATTGATTGTTCTCAACGCTACCTATGCCTTGTCACCCAGGAATATGTGCTGAGATAACAATTCTGTATCCCCATTCCAAATTATCAACTTCTTCCACACTTATTTCAATTGCCAAGGGTCTAGCCCACAATACATTGTTCAGTATGCTCGGTAGCGTATTTCCTTTTGCGTGTATATTAGAAAATCGTAGGACCCTAAAATGAATACGAATTTATTTGAATCGTTGTGTTTCGACTACTTTTATTTATTTTTATACAACGAGATTTAAATCCTTCATCTGTTATGACTCATGTTCTCACTTTATTTCTTTCTTCCTCCATCAAAAATCTCCGTTCCTGGCAATCTGTGTTTTTACTGGATTTCCTAGTTACTTACTAAAACTACTTTTATGACCTAAGTACAATGTTTTGTTTTAAATACTAATTTCTTCATACTTCTCTCTATAAAAACCTCGTGTGTTTGAGGATCACAAGATTCTCTCTCAATGGAAATACATTGTCTGGTATACAACTGTTGCTGCCGAATCAGATTTCTACAGAAAAAGTAGTACCTACCTGCGTTTATTTGTGAATTTACTACGAAACTAGTAAATCTATATTCGCAGCACTTGCGTTTTTTTTGTACTCGAAATGAAGCCGTCTGTCTAATAATGTGCTTAATATGTTGAGCCATTAGGGAAACAAAAAATATACATAAATATCGAACTTTTCTCTTCAGCTTTTTCCCCTTGTTTTTATTTTTATTTATTTGGGTTGTAACATTACTTACACAGTACTCTAAATAGGGCTTCCTTGTAAGATTTTTCTTCTTCTATTTTTCCTCCTGTATAATACCCATTAACTTTTACCATTTAGAAAAGGACGACTATCACTCATACTGATGCCTTATACTTGGAAGAATGTATATCTGTTTTTTGTTTGTTTAGCGTTTTTTATCTTCATCCACTCGACGGTCGTTGACTGAAATTTCGTAAGAAAGTTTGATGTTATTATTATTTTGTTACGAGCGTTTTTTCCCATTTTTATAAGAATGACAATGACATATTATTGTTATTTATTGTGGGTTTTGTGTTACTTTTGACATTAATTTGTACTAAATTACAATTCATTTATTATTACAAGCCGTCGTTTAATTCCTGTCATGTGTTTTATTTTTCTCGTAGAATGAGTTTTGTTACGAATTGAAACATTTTAACATAATTGGAAATTGGTATGTATACTTATGGATTGTTGTATATGTTATGATCGAGGTGGTCAGTAGTTTGGTTGGTAACGCGTTCGACTGTTAATCCAGAGGGCGCGGGTTCGATCCCCGATGCCGACTTACTCCACTTCACGACACAAGCTTTTTAAGCTTACTGTGAAGAGTACAAAGGTGTATTTGGGTTTATTTCGATAAACCCAGATTCATTATTTCAAAAATAAATATCAATAGTATTTGTCTGTAGAATATGCTTCTGGAGGGACCAAGTTGACCGAAGTGATCCATTGATAATTTAATTGATAGCTATTGAACATAATCTATTAAACTGTGTCCCATTGTATTTCTATTGATAGTAAATATTTACTAATAATGTAATTCAGTTGTATTACAATTTTCGGCATTCAACATTTGAAAAAGTGTGTGTAAGTTCCACAAAATAAATATCAAATCAATTAATTCTATGGATAATTTCACTGATTCTTTATTGTCCCAATGAAAGGTTTACCGACCTCATAAATTACCAAAACACAACTCTAACATTAGTTGTGAAAACTCTTGTAACTCTTGATGTTGAACTAAATAGTTCTTATTGCTTTGATTCAACACTTACAAAATTTTGATGAAGTTTATCTGTCAACTGTAACGCAAGCTTGATATTATAATGAACGTTATTTATTAATGTCGACGAAGCTCCTTTGTAGTCTACTAATACTGCTTAATTAACTTCTTTATTAACAGTGAAATTATGAATATAATAACAACTATAGTTTAACTACTTTGTAATCTTTGTTTCGTATAATAAAATAAATATACTCGTAGTTCTTAACAAATCATTTGATCAAACTTAGCGATGATGCATGGCTTTTCAAAATGTACGTTAGTAATATTACTTTAGGTAGGAAACATAAATTAGGTATTTTTTTTCGTGATTTTTTCAATAATGTCTTCAAATTACCGATCGTCGTTTTATTATTTCTGTCTTCATTCATCGGCTGTAATGTGCAGCTCAATTATGAAGTTTAAACTCTGATGCAGTAGTCATGTTTTTAACGATCAACAGATCACGAACACGTTATTATGATAGAATATTTTCAGATATGCACTAGAAGTTCATTGATGTAGTAAATTAATTGGCAAAATGATCACACATGGACAGTGGACGACCAGAATAATATAAGCTCAAAGCTAAAGATGGGGCGACTACATTGCCTGGGCAGCAGCTAATTCAAGGATGTAAGAAGCGGGGAAGAGAAAGTAGTTAAATATTTGGAAGAGGCCTATATCCAATAGTCTAAGGAACAAGGCTAAAATAAAGAACGAGACGTATGTTGGATTTTACCAAATAACTAGGTGAGGAATAGTGGAGATAGGAGCCACCTAGCACAAATTTTGTATGAAAAATAATGATAAATGGCTCCTATCTCCGCTATTCCTCACCTAAGTAAGTAGTGAAATCCAGCATCTGTCTATGTGACTTTTAATATACAATGTTCACTTGAGTATTTGTGAGTCCTATGAGCTTTAAACGTTCTTACCTTCTTGCGTCAGTATATTATTTTGTAGTTCCCTACTCATTCCTGTTTATTGTATAGCGTTTAGTAATATGCGAGCTGAATAACTTGCGAAGAATGTTAACTAGAGAATGAGAGAGTTAGCAGAGACGAGAGAAATTGGAACAATGCGATAATCTTAGAAGCGGTCCTAATATTTGAGTCGGATTCGTATTTCAATGTTATGAATTCCTCGCAAACTTTGTTATAATTTCAATCTTTGTTTATTATGATCTGAACGTTTATAAAATATCTACATGGAAATCTTATTATTGAACTTTCTTCGTACAATGTTTACGTCACAATTATATTTAGTAAATTTGCTTTTGTGTTTCATCGTTATTATTGTTTATTGCATTATTTGTGATTTTTCTCATTTTTTACCGATAGCTGCAAATGCTGGATTTTGATTCTGATTTTGATTTGTTGTATGATGTTTATACTTTGCAAAATGATAATATTTTACTGTTGTAGCCGCGTGCGTGCAATTGAATTACGTCCAAGTGTTTCGGTTAATTTGTACCTGTATTTAACTGTTTTGAACTCTGCCTGGATTCATTGAATTGATTGTTGAACTTGTGTATTATTATATTTGTTGCGAAGATAACAGAGAACATTTTGTTTGTATCGCTCGTTAGATAGATTATGTTAAGTTTTCCAACGTCGGCTTGTGGCGGCGACGTCGGGTATTGTAGAAGCGGCGCGACGCGGGGTGCGCGGGCGTCACCCACCCTTCAGTAGAGCGGCCGGTAACGCCGTTAAACGGACGTGCGTACAACCCCTTGACTCTTGTCGTTACACCTTACGTCAAACATGCCTGATATCTAATCAAACAACTTGCTTATGTCAGTTTCCTTAAATAAGTATTAAAGTCAAGAATATTGTATTAAATACAAGTGGAAGAATACATGTGGCCTACCAAAACATATCATCTATCTTTGATTTATATTTTGTGTTTTGAAATATAAGTACTAGTTGAAAGTTTCCTACTGAATATTGTTGTGTTATCTTGATGCATATCTAGTCGTAGTGTGTGATTTATTGATTCAGATGTGTCAAAATAAACGGGAAATTACTCTTTAACTTCTCGCCCATTTAACTCCATTTCATTTTTTGTGATAAAATATTCGTACTGTTAACATTCCATATTATTAGTAATCGAAGCAGCTAATTGATTAATCACTCTAAAATATTTTTTGCTAAGTTAATATAAATGTGAGACCTTTTTTTAAGATAACACTTAGTTTTAAAAATTGCTTTAAATTAATTATAACGCATATCTAATCAAGACTGATTTAATGTATTAAATTTGCTATTAAAAGTGTCATCGAATTAATATCTCGATTTTGATAATTTAGTTATTGTATCACGTGTATGAATTTTTATAGTAATAGTTTAAATATCTTGTCGTATTAACGAACATTGATTGAAGCGAACTTTGTTGATACCAAGACCAGACAAACCACCTGAAGCTTAGTTCCGGCTAGATACTACAGCTCTGCAAGTAGATGCTGAATCGGAAGTGCAACGGCATAAGAATATTCTGCTGTGATACATGCGTCCATACAAATCGCACACATAATTGCAGTGCTTTTCACTGGAAACTCTTTTGATCATAAAGATATCTGACTACCGTTTCGCTTTGTATTCCCTCCTAGTCTCGTGTTTAAAAGAGGGAGCAAATAACTGAAAATAGAAACAACGCGAATGATATGATTGGAAGATAAGAACTTCTCTGTATGAAGTTTGAGAGGTTCAAGTTAAAGAGACATTGAGAACAATTACCGGATAGGAGATAGAGGAGACAGAGAGTAAGAGAAGAGGAGGGAGAGTGTCATTAAATAAATGCACTCAGTCGTGTGAGCGCTGTAAATTGTATGGAAAATATTAAATATTTATTAACCTTTACAATTAACATCGAATAAGCGAATAAGTTTATTAATAACCATTTATGATAAGTGTAAAATATTTGTAGATTTAAAATAGTAATAAGTGAGTAAAGTAAAAAATGGCGCAACTACCTCAACAAGGATTCGTGCCCAATAAAGTGCAAGAGTTTAATAAAAGAGTCTCACAAGATATGTCCAACGTAACTGCTGCTCAAGGGACAGGGACGTCCCCTAGAAGGGAGCATCAAAATAATCATCAACCAACTCAACAACAGCAACAACAGAATTCCAACAATATGAACGAAAGTTCACCTCAAAGACGTCAAGAAAAACCGACGACGAATGAAGGAAACGAATCAACAAATTCTACACCATCACACAGAGCACAAGGAAACCAGGAGGTTGAACAGAGAAACACTAAACATACATCTTCGAATAATGGTTCCCCGAGAATGCACGACCATTATAATAGAAACTCTAGTGGTTCCATGGGAGCTCATACCCTCCAACATTATAACACACACCGTCCCAGTCATTTTGAAATGGGTCCTAGGGGAATGGAATATTCACCGCATCGTAACAGCCATGGAGATCAATACGCATCTCATAGAAATTCTAGAGATTTTACACCACACCGTTCTGGTTCTGTACAAGGCCAAGAATTGACTGGATCTCCAATGAAAGGAGGCCAGGAGTTTTATCATCGAGGTGCTCAATATGCGCAACAAATGCAACAGGCAATGGGAAGAATCCCTCATCACGATATGTTTCTACGACATGAGTATTATCCTCAGAATATGGGTCACATTAGTTATTCACCACCGAGATCCGCACGATTTTCATCTCAGGAATATCTTAATTCTCCTCGAATGCAGGAAGCGTATCCAGGAAGAATGATCCAGGAATATGGTGGAAGAACTAATGAATTCAGGCAGAGACGACGTTCCTCACAAGATCTTCATTCAATTGGACACGAGCCACCTCCATCAGGTAAATATGCTTGCACATATAATCCTCTCGTAAATCACGGAGTACTTTCGTTTTATGTAGCATTCTCGACTTGTGGAATGTCGCATGTCTTAGTATTATGTTCCAGCTATTATTTATTAATTATTATTGGATTCCAGCCAGCACTGATAATAGATTCTCCTAATATTATTATATCGGCATTATTATTGTGTATTTCTCTGGGAATTCAAAATAAACCCTTATTTTTATATACCTGCATTAGATTGCGTAACAGAATTGTAATCGACGTAATTTTTAAAAACTCTTTAGACGTTTTGTCAAAATAATTTTAACAAATAATGTCGCCCACCTTTTTCAGTTATTGTTACCCGATTGTTTTGTGAGTAAAGTTAAGTTTGCAATTATCATTGCGAAAAAATTTCCCCTCGGTTCGTTTTAAAAGTTTTTTTACCTTAAATTTTGTTATTATTTTAGTGAAATTTTATAGTCGACAATCGTTGTTCTGGATTAAGCAATTTGATTTTCCAGGGCGCTTTTTAACACTAGACTACATATTATTTCCATGCATTCTTCCATATCATTAGAACATTTTCATACTCCGACATCGTATCTGTATACCGAAACAACTGCCTTTTGTCTTTCTAAACAAATGGAATGAATGATGAAGTGCAGTGTCGAGCAGAAATGAATGTTATTTGTATTTTCTATTGCCTTGTCTTACCATAATACCATTTTTCTAGATACGAGTACTTCAATGTTTCTCCGACTTCCTGAAAGAAATAGGAAAATTGCAAAAATATATTCCAGTGCTTATTTGAAGTTCCATTACTCGTACCAGACAAGCTTAAAGTAATGTACATGAAATGTACATAATTCGAGCTCTTTTAAATTTCCGTGTACCACTATGATGGCGCACCGTAGCATATTAAAAGACTCAATATTCGTGGGATGAAAGTTTTTACAATTTGAATTGTAAATTTTTGAGCAAGTGAGAATATTGTTATCATCTTTTTGAATTTGAGATTGTCGTGAATAAAATAATTTATAAGATGTAAATTAGAGATATTTCCTCTCTAGATGTTATCTGGTTTAAAGTTATATCCTTTAATACTAATCAGCTCTCGTTCTCTCTTAGTCTCCGATTTAACGATTTCTTTAATAGATTTGAAGTTAAATGTAATTATATTCCCAGTTACACTTTTCTGTGCGAATAAGCCAATCGACGAGATCAATTTTCGATCGAAATATAATTGATGACTCAGAAGCCACGGAAGAAATGGGCAACAAAATATTTTCCATGAATCCGGTGATAACGATATACTATTCATATAGTATTCATAGTATTTTCTTTATATAAAGAAAGTGTTTTTTTTTTAATACGTTACTTGAATCAGTCAAAATGGATCGAAACACATTGGTTTAGATACCGGAGTTATGTCTTTCCCATGGGAGTTCACGCCACTTCTATTCTGAATGCACGTATTGGTTGTATTGTAAGCTGCGTTTTAGTAGCCCTCTACCATCCGTCGTGACCGCACGTGTTTCTTCTCGATATTGTCGTTAATACTATTTCGTGTATTCCACCTTCTGTGTCGTTCCTTCAGTGATTTTCCAGTCAAAATCGTGGTTGTGTGTCTTCGAGTGCTTTTACTCAAAACCCACTCAGTGCCGGAATCAATAAGCTTTTTCCCCTAGTATTACTGGTTTTTGCCTTCGTACGCCATCTTGTCCTCTGTTTTTCAGACGCCATTTTATCATACTATTCCATACGCGTGGTCCCCAGGCGTCCACTGAACGCAAAATCAGTAGCCCTCTACCATCCGTCGTGACCGCACGTGTTTCTTCTCGATATTGTCGTTAATACTATTTCGTGTATTCCACCTTCTGTGTCGTTCCTTCAGTGATTTTCCAGTCAAAATCGTGGTTGTGTGTCTTCGAGTGCTTTTACTCAAAACCCACTCAGTGCCGGAATCAATAAGCTTTTTCCCCTAGTATTACTGGTTTTTGCCTTCGTACGCCATCTTGTCCTCTGTTTTTCAGACGCCATTTTATCATACTATTCCATACGCGTGGTCCCCAGGCGTCCACTGAACGCAAAATCAGTAGCCCTCTACCATCCGTCGTGACCGCACGTGTTTCTTCTCGATATTGTCGTTAATACTATTTCGTGTATTCCACCTTCTGTGTCGTTCCTTCAGTGATTTTCCAGTCAAAATCGTGGTTGTGTGTCTTCGAGTGCTTTTACTCAAAACCCACTCAGTGCCGGAATCAATAAGCTTTTTCCCCTAGTATTACTGGTTTTTGCCTTCGTACGCCATCTTGTCCTCTGTTTTTCAGACGCCATTTTATCATACTATTCCATACGCGTGGTCCCCAGGCGTCCACTGAACGCAAAATCAGTAGCCCTCTACCATCCGTCGTGACCGCACGTGTTTCTTCTCGATATTGTCGTTAATACTATTTCGTGTATTCCACCTTCTGTGTCGTTCCTTCAGTGATTTTCCAGTCAAAATCGTGGTTGTGTGTCTTCGAGTGCTTTTACTCAAAACCCACTCAGTGCCGGCCCGCAGGGCCACTTCCGACGAAAACGCTGACCTTGAGGACTTTCAACGGCTGGTAGTGGGATACTTCTGGTGGTGGTAGTTCTATTTATTCTATTTATATTTCTATTCTTATTATATTATTTTGTATATATATATATATTTCTACTAACATGGTGGAGGGAAACCAAGACACGGGACCTATAGGTCCTAAGATGTAAGAAATTAGGTGGTGGTCTTGACGCATGGAGTCGATGAGGCTCGCCACCCATCACGCCGCGTCAAGTACCAGGGAGGGCGCAAAGAGGAGGGCAGAATGCCGGATTGGTGTGTGGAATATAAGAGGAGATATGGAAGGTAAGATGAATGAATTGCGTGATGTTTTGCATGAGAGGAACTTAGATATATTGTGTTTATGTGAGACGAAAAGAAAGGATAGAGATTGTGATGTGGTGAATGGAATGGCAGAGATGTGGTCTGGAGTGCCTGAAAATGAACATGGACGTCAGGGAGTGGGTGCTATATTATCAAAAAGAATGACTGAATGTATGGTGAAGCGTAATGGGTATGGACTGGTAGGACCGAGACTCATCTGGATTCGTTTCAAGGTAGGCATGACCAGGCTGTTCCTTATTATAGGTTACGGTCCAGGGAATGATGCCTTGGATGATGAGAAGGATGAGTTTTGGAACTTAGTGCGGGAGACAGCGTATAAAAGAAGAGCGAATGAAAAAGTAATATTGGCAGGTGATCTGAATGGTTGGGTCGGTGTCAGAAGGAAGAATTTTGAGAGAGTGTTGGGATTGCATGGCGATGATAGGGTGAATGATAACGGGAAAAGAGTGTTAGAAGTATGTTTGGAGTTGGATCTCTTTGTGGCGAACACATTCTTCGCACACAAGGAGATCCACCAGTACACTTGGCAAAGAGAGAGAGTTGATCGTATTGAAAGGTCGATGATTGACTTTGTATGTGTGGACTCTGAGCTCCGGAAGGCGACAAAGGACACCCGGGCATTTCGGGGCGCCGGACTGTGGACGGATCACTTCCTTGTGATAACAAGGATTGATCTTTTCTCCGGTTGGCGCTCGAGGGCTCGGAAGTTGGAGCCTGTCCGGAGAATCAGGGTCGAAAAACTGAAAGAGACGAATGTTAGGGATGAATATGAAAGACTGACTAACGAAAGGCTAGAAGTACATGATGATGAGGAACGCTCGACGAGTGAACTATGGAATGTTATGAAGGAGGTGCTAGTAAAGAGTGCAAGAGAAGTATGTGGAGAAGCGTTGGTAGGAAGGAAAAAAGGTGATGCGTGGTGGGATGATGAGGTGAAGGATGCTGTAGTGAGGAAAAAGAAAGCGTGGAATGATGTGCTTGGTGCGAAACCAGATGATGGAGGTGAGAAAGAAAGAAAGAAGAATATATATAAAGCGTGTAGGAAAGAAGTGAAAGAAATGGTTTGCCAGAAAAAGAGAAAACTTGAGGAAGAGGAATGTATGAAATTATCGAGGAACGCCGAGGAGAATTTGAAAATATTCTGGAAGGAAGTAAAAAGAAAGAGATCTGGAAGTGAGAAAAACAGTATGAATTGCATCAAAGATAAGAATGGTGATTTAGTGATGAATGGAGAAGAAGTTGTTGAAAGATGGAAAGAATACTTCGAAGAATTGTATGAAAGTGGTACTAGTACAAACCAGACGAATGTAGCAGATAGTATGAATGTAAATATTGCTGAGGACGAGGAAATACGTATGAATGAAGTTGTGCTTGCATTGAAAAAAGCAAAGAATGGTAAAGCTGCGGGACATGACTGTGTGGCCATAGAGTTCATCAAGCAAGGTGGCCCGAAGTTTCTCGAGTGGTGCCTGAGGCTCTTCAACTTGTGCTGGGAGAGTGGCTGCACTCCTGAGGATTGGAGGAGGGCAGTCATCTGCCCTTTGTACAAGGGGAAAGGCTCAAGGTTGGAATGCGGCAGTTATCGGGCTATCAGTTTGCTGAGCTCTGTGGGCAAACTGTATGGAAAGGTATTGATTGAAAGAGTAAGAAAAGTGACTGAAAGTAAAGTATGGGATGTGCAGGGTGCTTTCATGAGTGGCAGGGGGTGCACCGATCAGATCTTCTCCCTACGGATGGTCGTGGAGAAGCTTCTGGCTAAACACCAGAGGCTCTTCTGCGCGTTCGTGGATCTGGAGAAGGCATACGATCGTGTGGACCGAGAAAGACTGTGGCGTGTACTGTCGGAATATGGGGTGAGCGACCGACTGATTGGCGCAATCGCGTCTCTATATACGGAGAGCTCTGCTTGTGTCAGGGTGAATGCTGCGTTGTCGCAGTGGTTCACTCTCACAAAAGGGGTTAAACAGGGTTGCGTCATGTCGCCTTGGTTGTTCAACCTGTTCTTCGACTACTGCATGCGTCCTCTGAATGAGCTGAATGTTGGTGTGGACCTAAATGGAGTGAAAGTATGTGCGTTAATGTTTGCAGATGATTTAGTGTTGATGGCTGATGATGAATGTGAGTTACAACGGATAGTATCCTGTGTGTACGAAAGCTGCGATATGAATGGTATGAAAATGAATGTAAATAAAACGAAAGTATTAGTGTTCGAAAGAGAGGAAATAAGGACAAATTGTGTGATAAAGGTTGGTAATGACTGTCTGGAGCAAGTGGATGAGTATGTATATCTGGGAAGTTTGTTTACTAGAGATGGACGCTGTGATGGAGACATTGAAAGAAGGAAGCTGGCCGGTACTAGGACGAATGGTGCGCTCGGTCCGATTGTTAGTAGTAGCAATGTGTCTATGAAAGCAAAAGTGCTAGTGCACAATGCTGTCTTGGTGCCGACCCTGATGTATGCTAGTGAGACGTGGACGTGGATGAAGAAGGATGAATCAGGGTTGAATGCAGTAGAAATGAGGTCATTAAGAAGAATGTGCGGGAAAACGCTGAGAGATAAGATAAGGAATGAGGTTATTAGGGAAATGAGTGACTGCAAGACTGGTGTAGTGACAAGAATGAAAGTAAACAAACTAAGATGGTTTGGGCATGTTGAGAGAATGAATGATGACAGGATGACAAAAAAGATATATCTGTATGAGCGAAGAGGGGTGAGAAAGCGCGGCCGTCCGAGACTGACCTGGTCCGATCATGTCGACCAGATCCTCAAGGATGGACGCGTTTTGAGTAAAAGGAATCGGAGAGCGTGTATGACTAATTGCATGAATGTGACGGAAGCTAGAAGTGTGTGTAAGGATAGGGCTGTCTGGCGCTCTGTCCTCTCTGCCTACCCTGCAAGGGATGTGGCGTGAGGGTATAGATAGATAGTAAGCTGCGTTTTTATTTAACTTGAATTTTGCAGAATTAGGTTGGAGTACAAAAAAGTTTCATTGCCTAGCTTTCTTCGTTTGAACACCCTTTCGAGTGTCTGCCTATTACAAGATAGACTAAAGTTAACTAAAAGTTTTGCTTGTTTGTTTTCCTCGTGGTGTTACTTTTAATGTTTCATTAACAAGCTTCCCAAAGCTTCGTTTATTCGCGGCTGGAAATTCTTAATTGCTGTCGTTACAACAAATATTACATAGTTCTGAATGGGTGGTAGAGCTTTTATACGTCTGAAATATAATGTCTGAAATACTTCGGGAACGATAATAATATACTCAATATTAAGTTTGGAAGTATTTCTTTTTTTTTTGGTCCACTTTACGCGAAGTATCGTCTTAACATTTTTTCCCTTTTCCCATTTTCCCAAATTAATCCAATCATTTTACAGATTCTCAAGAACGAACCCTTGATGCTATTGAACATTATTTATAAGAGACGGAATTATAAGAATCTGGAAAAAATCTTTAGTAATAATTTGAGTGTGATTCATCCTTTTGTATTTTTATCACCATTTGGGATCTTAAAATATAATTGCGGAAAAAGAAATAATGGAAAAGTATAACATGAAATGGGTACCACTTCAATCGCTGAGATTTTTATCATTTGAACATTGTTTCCTATGTCTTCTGGTTTACTTGTTTTTATTGTCTATGAAAATTATTCGTGTTGGTTAGAGCGCTGGTCTCTATAGTAGGAGATACCGGGACCGAATCCCAGAATCTACACGACACTAGCTTTTAGCTTGCTGCAGGAAAGTATTTAGGATTGTGTGTACAAGCAAAGAAACCATAGAAAAGGCACCAACTGTCGAGTGATTTATGCCATTATCAGGAATCCTTACCCCAATTTAAATTTTTACTATTCATTCAAGATTCCCATTCGTAGTAACGGTCCTATCTTTTTATTTTTTTTAAAACAGAACTTTAGATTTCAACTCTGGTGCGTCTGTTGCATATCTGGATTAATAATAACTTACGAATCTGTCTCACTATTACAAAATGTATCATCTTATCTATACTCATCGTCACCATAGTGTGATGTTTCTTTTATGTATAGGTAGGTAGTTTTACAAACTAATTCACGGCTTAGTCGAAATTATCGACAAATTAAGTTTGCATGTGCTTTCATTATAATCTCGTTGTCAGTTTATTGCTGTACATCGTTATAAAGCGATTCGCGTAATACAACGATTTAATGGAATTAACTCTAGGGGTATGTTTGGTATATTCGCATTTGGTTGTAGATTATACGAATGTACATACAATATGTTACGGATGCATTCCGTTTGATAAATGTCCCGTAATCGGGGGGATTTATTAACGGGATTTTGAATTTTTGTCGGTTGTATTGTGATTCATCAAGTTCTATTGCAATTGAATTGTCTTTTCGGATATGTACATTCGTCCTCCGTGTAATGTATAGGGTATGTGATTATATTTTACTTAACACAAGTAAATTTAAAAGAAATTATAGAGTTCTACTCGTGAAGCACTTTCATAAGACACCAAACACGACAGTATGCAGTGACTGGATCCTCTCGACCGTTCTGCATCTCTCGATGGCTTGAGCCGAACAAAATTTAACTTTCGGTGTGAATTTCATTTCCTTTCATACGATACCATACGTATCTTCACGCAAACGTTGGTTTGCCTCAGACGGTTGACATCTTTTTTGTCTCCGGAGAAAGCTGATCCAGTCTGAGTCAAAATTCGATTGCAAAATTTGTACTGACAACATATGAACTCCAAGTGAAGTTAAATAAAAATGTGTAATCTTGTGAATTAGTATTCATCTCATGAATTTAAAATGTTTTATGGATATCTATTGATCAATCTGTACTAACATCATCTGGAACACAGCATCTAAACTTGTAAATCTATTAATGTAATTATGCAAGACGCAATACACTGTTACATTTTGACTTCCAAGCTTTATTTTATCATATAGCACTATCTGTTGTATTGGCGATATAATCAGTCAGAATTGAATTGTCTTGATTATAGAGTAAATCCTTGCATTGTTCCATCGTTTTCATTCATTCCGTTTCCAATACAGATGAATCGTCTCTGAATTTGCATAGAAAGGTTTGAATTATCTATCTGTTTACTTTTTACCGCAAATTCATTAATATTGGAATACAATTATTAATATCAAATATTCCACCTTGTTTTATTACTGTGTGTAATAATTTTATCTAATATTGACAGTGTTTATTTAATCAAATGGAAAATTGTTTATAACCTGGTTTTGCTGATAAATGGCGAATATATTTTATATTGTCATCTCCGTGATTAATTAATCTACGTATATTTTTTTATTTGGCTGTTTGCCCAATCATTTTTTTAAATATAAATTCATCACATTCTTCATTAGACATTTTAATTACTTGAGTGAGTCATTCAAATTCTTTAGATTAGATTCTGTTCAGAGGACAACGGAACACCTAATCACATCCTCTGTAACTGTGACGCACTCGCTCAAAAAAGGGGTCGCACTCTTGGAGGGCCCCTACTGGACTCCGAGAAGGCAAGACTACTCGCACCAAAGCAGATTGTGAGCAACATGAGACACGTCGGCCTTGAAGACGAGATGTAAAATTAAAGAAAGTCACAATAGACCTACTCTGGTGGCAGTGACGCAGGGGATAAACGTGTCCTGAACTATCAGTAATAAAATATATATTAAAGTAATGATTTTGTATATTTCACTTTAAAATGTCAGTAAATATCCCCCATGACGGTCTCTGGGTTGCAGGAGTGACCTGTAAGAGTCAGGTGTTCGTAGAACTTCTATAAGACATTTCCCATTTTTTTCAGAAATGACGTTCACCACCTATTCTCAATGTTATACATATTGGCACAAAGACAATGTTGTGTCACATAGCATTAGCTTTTGGGATATACCGTGATGGTATCTTTATGATAGTGGTAGTAAATTTTTACAATACAGAAAATATTAAATTCAGTGGCTTCATAGTATTTTGATTTATTAAAGTACAAACGTGGTATAAAGCAGATTCATCAGACATTTTGATACATATACCAACGATATTTTATTCATATGTGACTCATATATAAAAGGAATGAGTAATATCCAATGTCAAAGATGTTTTTGAGACAGTGGAGGAATAATAGTAGAGGTATTTACCAATTTAGATTGGTTGTATGTGGTTTTATTTGGAAATGGTATACTTACCAGTAGACATGTGCGCCGGCTGCAAAATAGCCGGCGGCGGCGCCCATGTCTAAAATTGCCGGCGGCGGCGCCACGCCGGCGGCGTGGATACAAAGTGGAGGGGACCGTTGGATTTTCTTGCACTATTGTTTTAAATGATTAAATACGTACATGTGAAAAGGATAATGATAAAATCGATTTATTTATTTTGAAAAACTATGATTATTTCAATAACAAAGTAAAATAAAAGCTCATATTTGAAAAATAATGGAAAATTTCATTATTGTTTTTTCATGGTGCTGGAGGGCAGGTCAAACTAAACTAATCCATAAAGTCAAACGCGTCAGAATGAGCCTCACTATGGGCAGTGGTGCAGTCGAACAGGTTTCTCATTTGGCAATATTTGGGCTGTTAGCTAAATTGGTGGGTGGAATTCAAACTCTGAAATAAATTGCGATGACGAGGTCGACCTTCCACAAAATGCAAAACTCCTATGTAACTAAGAGCTACGGTTGAGCATAAGCTGTAAAAACATACGTGTTATATGGAGTGGAAGGGTAATTTAATAAAATTATGTAATTTAATAAAACTATATTATTTGCGATGTTATTTTAGGCGTAAAAATAAGGATAATAATTATTAAATAAACATAAATAGTGGTGTTTTTAGTCGAAAGGTGCATAAAATAATAATGATATGAACCAAAATACGTAATGTTTACCGGTGAAAAGATAAATTACAATTTGAGAGTAGTCTGTAATCACAGTCTGAGAAACCACGTTAGGGGATAGTAATTTCTTTTTTTATTATAATGCAGCCTTAGGTGAGCGAAATAATTGGATTTTAACCTTAAAATATCTAATTATATCACATTTTGACACTTTGAAGATCGTAAACGTCAAAAATTACCAAATGAATGTCGTTTTTTGTCAAGAGAAAATGAGTCATTATTATTTCCATAGTGCTGTATTGAAACAAATGAAATATAGAGAATCTAGTCAAGTGGAATGAAAATAATTTTGATTAGGTACTTCGATAATCAAAGGTTAAACTAATGAAAAGAGAGAACGGTTGACCGAAAAGGCAAAAGGCCGCATATTTTGGTCAGATATTCCGCCAAAATTCACGTGGTTTAAAAATTTTAGCGTGGTATGATAAAATCGACCAAAGAACCATGAATTCTGATTTTTCCTTATGATTCCCGGTAACATAAAATAACGTTTGTTTTTCATTTAATTTCCACCATGAAGAACCAAATCATTAATGCCTTGTGGCCGTCCAAACTATAAATAAATAAATAAATCCCATCCTATTTCTTGTTTTAGAATCGAATAAATAAGACACAGAAAATTCCCCAATTTTTGTTAATGCAAAACCAAATGAACGAAATATGTGAGACGCCGGAATGGGTTAACAATGCATTAGTTATTATTCGACATTTTATATAATTACTGAACCCTAGCGTCCCCAAAGCTAAATGATTCAATTTTTTTACCTGGAAAAGTACTTGTTTCGATTTCTGTCTCAAGAAACACAAGATAAATACTTTTGGCCACACGGATCCCACGCCGCCGGCGTGATCGTTTTGCCGGCGGCGGCGCGCCGACCATGATCAGCGGCGGCGCGCCGGCGCGGCGCTCATGTCTACTTACCAGTGACAACTTGTAGCGAATGTGATATTATACCTTCATATTAATTTCTGTTTTCTAGAGTATTCAATTTTCTATGCCTGGATGATCAATTCTACAATAGGATATTGCCGTATATACTCGTATTTCATTTTTTCTGAGAATGGAATAAAAAGATTTCTTAGATAAAACGAAGTGTTTGTCTTTATGTTATAAACCGTGAGCAACAAATTTGGCTCATTTGTCTTTTTATGACATACGGCATACAAAGAAACTTATGAAAATTAACCTTTTTCTCTCATGCGGTGGAATCTTATTCAATTTTCTTTCTATCTTCGAACACGACTATACGGTGTTATTATATGTTACGACGGGTGCGTTTTCTGTTACAAGTTATAAGAAACTGATACTTTGTAAGTTTACTGGGTGCCATTTCAGTATTTTATGTCATTTATGTTTTATGCTTAGCGGCCTTGCATATACATGTAACACAGTTTGCTTATATAGCGAAACTTATACGATGCAATTTATGATATTTGGCAAAGGACTGTAAAAGAAGATAAGAATTCTCGGTACAAGTGCTTAAAAGTTTTACAGCCCAATATATAAATTCTCCTGTCTTCTTTATTATACAAATATTTTTATGCCAAGGGCGCGTGCAGTTATAATGTTCGTACCTTTCGACAAATTTATTTCACTTGTTCGTTTATTTGGCTAGATGCAACTTTTTTATCTCACTCGAAAACTATAGTAGAAAACTCTTGTTTTCGTCTATGGACTGACCTTC
Source organism: Ceraclea dissimilis (assembly GCA_963576895.1). NCBI lineage: Eukaryota > Metazoa > Arthropoda > Insecta > Trichoptera > Leptoceridae > Ceraclea > Ceraclea dissimilis. The sequence goes on along the minus strand of OY756366.1, from coordinate 13,806,141 downwards.
CACAACGGCAAATCGGCCTATCCACACTCTTTTTGCTTCAACCACGTTCGTGGAATTCGTCGTATGCTCTTTGGTTCATTTTCTTTAATAATATCCATCCCAGAAAATCGAAGATCGACCATCCAGATCATATTGAATAGTCGCCTATTCTTGTACTTTTATTCCGTGCAAATCAGAATTAATTTCTCAAACTACCAAATTTTTCATTTTATAATAAACTCTACTCTTACGATTTTACATTCATATTCAATCTCCAATTATTTATCCTATATACCTTGATGTCATTTCTAGGGGACATCATATGTAGTTTTACAAAAATATTACCTAATAGAAATTTTACCGAAACTAAAAGTACTACATTTTTCAGACATTTGGCATTCCTAATTATTTATTGTTATTTTTAGCTGAATTTTTGTCGAAGAATAAACAACACGTTCCTTAAGGACGTAGTTTACTTTTTTGCTCGTAATATTTTTTATGCTTTATGTACAAAGATGTTAAAACGATGTCATAATAATAACGAATCATCCTACTTCAATGTTGATACTCCTACCTTAGCAGAATATTAATGCTTTTAGATTTCGTCTTTTTCTAATACTAAATTAGTTAGATGTATTGACTACATACTTGAACCTCAGTATCCGAGGCTTTCTGGACTATGTAACGTTGTACTGACATACTTTAAATCTCTTCAGTGATTATCCCGCAATCATGCACGTCCATATACAAAAATTAATATTTAAAACTTCTTCTTTTGTTCGTCTAACTCCTGGGAAAGTAAAGGGCGGCTACAACTTCTCTCGATTCGTCTCTGTCCTTGGCCATGGTCTTGACATCCGGCCATTGTAGATCGGCTCCCCTCAACTCTGCAAGCATGGAGCGTCGCCAAGCAGTATTTGGGCGACCCCGTCGGCACCTTCCTGAAGGCTCCCAGTCCAATGCTTGCTTCGGGATGTTTCCCTCGTGTCGTCTGAGGGTGTGACCGATTCGACCGATATTTCAAACTACTTTAAGGTAGTGGAGTATCGTACGAGTACATTAAGTACATTTTATCATATGATGTTGTAGGTTTTCGCAGCATGGTATATATATTCTTCCTTTAAGGTTATTCGGGTGTTGGCCGCGTGTCTTTTGATCTTCTCTAGCTTTCTGCAGCGATACTTCTGCCATCTTCAGGATGAATAAGCGATACTTCTGCCATCTTCATCCTGAAGATGGCAGAAGTATCGCTGCCGAAAGCTAGAGAAGATCAAAAGACACGCGGCCAACACCCGAATAACCTTAAAGGAAGAATACATTTTATCATGTTTTTATTAATTTTGTAATATTCTTATTTGATTTCTCGAATCCATTCTTGGATTTCATTACTTTTTCCAAGAAGATCACGCGTGTACGCGTCTGTTATTCCAGAAGCACTTATAACTTTAGAAAAGTTTCTGTATCGAACTCCTCAGGCGGAAAATGAAATAGGAGATGTTGGGTGGTAGAAGAGTTTTTCCAGGAACAGTTATAATTTATGTTTCAGAATCTGATTACAAAACTTTCAGCTTAATCAAAGTTTAAGAAACGTCTATTAAAATCGTATATGCTTTGCGTTCTTCTTTCTGTTTATTCCATTTTTGACTCTAAACGTTTCAGGTACTTGCATTCAACAAATGGTTTACTCTTAATTTTATTTCAGAACCCTTTGGTTTATATTCGGAATTAATAATTATACTTATTTAATGATGTCTCTGTAGAATATACAAATTTTCAGAAAAAAATCATCAATATAATAAATACTACTAGAAACATACTGTAAACATGCGCAGAGACCCCACAAAGGCGCAATCTGTCTGTAAAAATCATAGGTAAAAATCTAAAACAGATCTATAATATTTCTAAGGAATTTTTTAACCTATTTTTTCATGAGTCTGAAATTTCCATATGATCGCTCTCTGTGGTGGTATTGATTAGATACGAGAATCTTGAAATGTCAGGTGGATTCTTAATCAAGATTCATTTTATATGTACTTATATCCTAGTCGACGTTAGTAACGTCTTGAACCCGATGGTAGTAAGAAATGTCTGACTTCTAGTACGCTAGTACACTTTTGTATTTTTAGACTCATTTCGAACCGTAAAGGTACAAATGCTTTATGTTGACCCCACATCAACTTGAGAAAACATCAACCGAAAATGACTTTCTTTTTATACTTTTAAAATATTATTTTTATTCTCGAGTCTCATCCATCTAGAATATTCGAATTTATGATTTACCTTATTCTCTCCTCCTTTCTTTTCCAAATCTTCTATTATTCTTATTTCTGCTATTGTTTTCTTTTTTCTTCCCTTTGGTACATTCTTCAATTCTATTATAATCAAAGAACCACCCTGTCACTCAATTCGATTCTAATTTATATTATTTTTTCATTCGTTTAACATTGTAAAATCTTTTTTCATGTCATTTCTTATAAAATAAATTGATGGATTTTTGTGAATTTTGGATGTTGGATGAACTTTCTAAGATTGTATAGAATCGTATATTCGTTTGTTTCATTGCATTCGTCATACTTACCCTGCTGCTCCTCTTGCTCCATACCACTACATCCTTGGTCAAGCTCTTCATGTTTTTATGTATATGCTATATGTTTTCTTTGTTAAACTATCATCACAAAAATTCTTAACACACTATCTCCTCAGGTTGTGTCCCTTGTGGGGTAGTTGTAGACTATTTTTATATAAAGGTCACAATCCTAAGATTGGTCTGCCCCAAGCACTCATCCCTTCCCGTCACCAGCCTCTTCATTTCTTGGTAGCTGCTACAGTGCACTCCTGGTCCATGTTGCAATCTCTGGGGCGACCTTTACGGTTTTTGCATTAAGTCATTCCCTCGAGGTTTGTAACGAGCAGGCCCCCCTTTAATGTTATGACCTATCCGCTATTTTGTCTTGTTCTTTCTCAAACGTTTTATTTCCAGTGCTGGACATATGCCTTCCCTTTGACTTTCCACAGATCCTTAGCCTGGGCATGCTGCATCCACTTGCTTCCTGCGATTCGCCTCACATCGTCAGACCATCTTGCCTGAGGTCTTCCTACGCTCCTTTTGCTTGTAAAGCTATCTTATCCGTAAATCAATGTACGCATTGTCTTCAGTTTAAAATACAAAGATATTGAAAATATGTCTATTCGCCGTAGTTTGATTTCGATGCTTTTCATTGTATTCCTCTATGCGAAATAGAAGCTCAAGAGAATATCTGTATCATACCTATCAACCTAAGTGTTAAGTATGTTTGTGGTTAGTATCAAAGTGTAGTGTGATACATATCTTATATCTACATCGTGTACATGTCATATTGATAATGTAATTGTGGTAGCGAAATACGAAATTCCTGTCGATTTTCCTTTGAGAAAATCCAGAAATTTCCGAGATCAGTTCTTCCACTCTGATTAGCTGACGCTACGCTGACAATAATTTAATAATACGTTAACTCAATATCACCGAACAACAGATTCTTTACAAATTTTAATTTAATTTAATTCTTTACAAATTTACCATTTGACGAAATACAAGGAATTCTTCACATAAATTATCTCCATCCAGTCGTTTAGTTCAATTAATTCTAAGCGAAATGTGAATTCATTTGCTTTGACCTATTCCTGTTTGCGTGGTTTTTTGTGTACTTTTTTATATACCGCGATATGTATTTCTGTTCTGACACTTGCATAAGTGTATGTACTGATTAATTGGAATAATTTGAGTTAATTAGTCAATATATTATTTAACTAATGAGTGATTTATTTATTATTAGTATACGGCATAAAGCTAATTTACATAATAAATGTTAAAACACATAGAAAAATAGTAAATTAATATTTCATAGATGAATGTAAGTAAGAAAATATAATGCGTGCTTAAAATAATAATAAAAATCCCATAATAATAATAAGACTTATAAAAATAAAATTCATACAAAGAGAAAACAATAATTATTGGCAGATATTGGCAAAGCACTAATTTTGACTTTCTCTTTTCCAGTTCTTTGTTTTCTTGTCAGACATTTACAGTATTATTCGTCGATTCACTGCATACAGTTTGTAATATTTCTTCTTGGAGAGGCTTCTCAATGCTCATGGGTGAATTGTGTTTTGATGATTTCCTGTGTTAATACGTTAAGTTGTCGGCAGGGTGTCTTTTTTCTCATTACAATGTTATTTTCGCATTCATAGCTATGTGGAGGTATATACCAAGTTCAATATATTGACCACACGAAGTTCTAAATGGGTATGTTTGTTAGTATGTTTGTAAAACTAGAGAAAAATTAACCGATCCTTGTGTCCCAAATTTCACGTATTCATAGGTTCAGTATGTGAAATATGATAAGAAATCACAAATACACGGTACGGTAGAGGTCGCAGCACCGCAATAATCTCGCCCTAGTGAACAAATGTTGTGATTTATGATGTTGTAGGTTTTCGCAGCATGGTATATATACTCTCGAGACAATCAACGTACACGCAGCCAACACCCGAACAACCGAGAAGGAAGAATTGTGATTTATATTTGATATGTTTACACGTATGTTGTTTACCAAAAGTGTAAATAAATAAACAAAAAATACATTACAACGATATCGTATTAGCTGCTTTAATACTTATGGGAATACTCGCACTCCCACGAAATGCTAGAACAAACTGACGCTGTCAAATGTACATTCTTGAATACATTTTTTATAAGTATTTCAGCTTCTACTATTTGTCAGTCTTTGGAAAAAATATTCACGCATCTGAGTATCGTGTTATGACACGTGTTAGTAAATTAGATTCTTCTATTTACATACAAACATCAAGAAGTAAAATGGAATGTAGAATACGTCAATTATTCATCACATTTTTCATACATTTAAAGTATCCGAATATAATACATTTCCCCTTTTTTTTCGCCAAACAATCGCGAAATATACGCTATACAAAATTCATAGACTGAATCGAAGTGCGCGTTACATATTCAAAAATAAACATAGTGAATAATATGTCATACATATTTCAGATGTTAAAGCTTATGTAACATACCTTAGAATTCGTATATACCTACGCCCTGAGGGTTGAAAATGGTTCGGGTTGTATTTGATCTAGCCTGATATCACTAGGTAGGCATACAATATTATATTGTGACTTATAACGTATGTAAGTAATCAAAATAGGGGAGTCTGCTTGCATATACCCGTTTCCTCCGACCTGGTTGGGCCTTCCAGGGTAGAATATTATCATATTTGGGTCTTAGTGCGTATATCTGTACAATTTTCTATGATCTTATTATTTTAATGGTACTTCCTTACGACAAATCGGTGAGTTGAGATTGTGAATTCGCATACCTGTGATGTTTTTTTAGCAGAGCTCACAGATTGTAACATTTGTAAACTATACACGCAGGTTGTGAAAACAGGATCACAAAGGGGAACTTGCCTCAGGCGTAGATGTAGTACAAGTGGAGTAAACTGTTTCGTGGAAGTCGAAAAGTCTATCTTACTTCCTTCATAGATATCTCAGAAATGATCATATTTGCTTTGTAGGAGTTTTACATCAGAATCGCATGACTATCACAGGGTCGTGAGTGCGAATATTATACTTCACAGTATCTGTGTTGTGTAAGTCCTTTCTTTATTGTACTTTTTGGTTAAAGAGTGTAGAAAACATCTGATGACCAATGTCGTATCAACTGTTTTTCTTAATTTTTGACAATTCTTCTACCTGTTGATATCAAGCTCTATTCCAACTCAATTAATTGTTAGACATTGTTTTCATCATGGAAATTTTAATCGTCAAATTAACGATAGAATGTGTCTATAACTCTCTACATTTCTGTGACATCACATTATATCTCGGGCTTCTGACGTGTTGCTCTAAAACATGTTTTCTGGCCGCGTCATGTCGACTTCGTTAACGTATAACTAATTTTACTACTCAAGAGTCGTTTTGTTCTGGGTGTATTTTCCATTCCCAATGTCAAAGTATTCCTTATTCTCTCATAACCCAAAACTGCCTAGCGTGTCCATATGGAAACGCTACTAAGCTTTTGCTGAAACTGTGATTTCACGAACAGCGCTAATTTTTATTAGCTGCAAACGCTCAATCAATATTGTCAAAAGAATCAATTTTAGAGATAAGTTGGTGATTTTCTGTTTATTATTTTGTTTATATTATTTAATGTACTTCCAAATTGACCTTTTCTTAAATTGCTGAAAAAATGGACCCTGAATCAGAGTAAGTGCATTTTTTTCATCATCACAAAACAGAGCAATTAATTTGGGAGTCAATACAAGAAACAACAAGTCCTTTAACAAGAACATCTTGTCATTTCAGGGCGCTGGAAAATATGTCTTGAAAAATTATAAAATATTTACTGAACACGTGTCGTCCTCGATTTTACAAGAAAATGAACGCTTCTAATTTTTCCATAGGCTTGGAGCGAATAATAAATCAACGCGTTACGCCTAGAAGTAACATGATTTCCAATATATAGGTAGAATAAAATAGGTTCTACAAAATATAATAAGAAAAATGTATCTCCAATGTTTGGTTCATAACATGAGATCATAAGACCGTGCAATATCAATCTTTCCTGTAATATAGTTCTACCTACAGGCAATGTCCTATTGATGCTATTATCTCGAAGAATAATCGACACTTCGGTAAGTTAAGAACTTAATTGACTTATATTAGTTCCTAGACGTAAAGAGGTCTCTGTGATTAGAAATAATGCCAAACGGCGGACTTATTTACTGACATTAGGTCCAATTTCGTAACTTTTAGAGCTTAAATAAGTGTGTATTAAATTTATTTTACAATAAAAATATAACGTTTTATTTTAGTTTCTTATGCACTTATTCGGTTACATAACGTTTCGCTTCTCCTGCAAAATAAACCTGTGGGTAGGAGACCTCTGGGCAGACCAAGACAGAGATTGATGGACAATGTTACCCGAGATATAAACGTACTAAATGTTGGTGATGACTCGGAGTCCGTTGCTGCAGACAAAATATATACATACCTAGCTGAAAAAAAAACTATTTCACTGCTTTTTTTACGTTTATTTAATCAAGAGCCCAGTGTACCTATACGGAGAACCCATGTCTTACCTTATGACATTAAGTACAGATCCCTAGTGGTACCTATCCAATATTGGGTATCTCTTGGTTTATGACTAAAAACATATTCGTATAATTCAGTCTTGTCTTGATAAAACGTAAATCGAATCTTCTTCAGAACAAGGTGACTTGTAGAAGTATATCAAAATAATGTCTCCTCGTATATTATCTGAAATATATAAGAGAACACGAGGTACTTTCTCAGTTTCCTGTCAAATACATTAGGGTCTACATCCAGCCTACTCGGCAGGGTGTCATCTGAGACCATCCTTGTAGTAGTTAGGGTCCCAGTGTTGTATTATTATTACGAAGGTCTGCGAGATTATTATCATGATGGAAGTTGACAAGCTTACGTCATAATCTGGGGTCATTCGCTACTCACTTGTTCATGATGTTTTGTCGACGTCTACTAACGCTGACTACCCATTTTTTTTTTTGCACACATTTGCGCCTAATTTTATAAGTTAAACCTACTATCAAATTCTTTTCTTATAAATTTACCTTTTGGAATTACCAACGTGATGAGATGTTGTACAAACTTACGAAAAATGTTGACAAACATCGAAAAAAAAAATCAAAATCTTCATACCTAACTTCAGGCTGGGACTATGGTAACTTTGAAATTGTAGAGATGTACCTACTGATAAGAACGAATTGAGGAGGATATGTGAAATAAAAGATCAATTCTTCAATAATTAAGTAATATTTGAGTCTTCATTGGTTTATTTGCAGGTGATATTGTGATTGTTTATAATGAATGCAATAACTGTATGCAGTCTATAAGATTAATAAAATAAAAAAATAAAAATAAAATTTACACTCAAGAAAATATATATCAGACCAAAAACGTTGTGCCCTGTAAGAGAGCCAGATAATACAGATATAGAATAATAGAAGGCAATCAAGTCAAATTTCAGCGAGAGAATTTCAGAAAGACCGAATAAATTAAAAAAGGAGATATGATTAGATAGTTCTCTTTCGACTTATCTACATTAGCGCAAATCCGCCAGCCTGGCGTTGATATACCCAAACCAGCCGCGAAAGTCATTGTTTTCTATGGTAAGATAATATACCTAATAAGGTTTCTGAGAGATTATTCTGGAAGTAGTGCTGGGAAGGTTGAGGATAATAGCGGATATGATATTGTTCTACACGAGAATATTATTATGATTAGTTCTCCCAAATATATCCATTTCATTATATATCTTTTTTCTTGTTTACATGAGAACTTGTTAAGCAAAAGAGTCCTCAGCTTAGAATATTTCTTTACATAGTACTGCTATGTTTCGTGGTTCATAGTTCTAAGTGTCCTTCTTTGTCCGTTAGTCGTAGTTATTATAGATTTTGATTCATAGGCTTAGATTCCATAGGATTGTGTATGTGTAATATAATAAGGATTAAATTATTTAACTGTTATGATCCCTGAGCGCACGAGAAATACTATAATTCGGGGCACTCTGATAATTTAACTGTTTTGTTGCTTATATGCAGAAAGAAAATTTTCACCATCCGCAGTGATTTGAATATTGAAGTTTCTTTTTCATAGATAATGACACGCCGTACCAAGCTTCGTAGAGGAAACTCATATTCATACAAAAAACTTGGGAAACAATTTTTCGAAGTACAAGTAGCGAAGTTATGAATATATTATGGAGGTATAATAAACTTCAGATACTCAAAGAACATATCTTCATTTGCGGGAAGATTGAATATAAAAATAGTAAAGAATGGAGAGTTGGAAAGAAATGTGAAGAAAGAACGTTGTAAAGTTTTTGCAGTCGGTTATCAAATTGTGGTATAAGCAAGCCACTCATATTTCCATTTTATGAATATACACTCGATAACAAGAGTAATATCATAGGTAATAAAAACACAATAGGTAGTAGAAATTTATTTTCTGCTTGTATTTATAGCTGTGTTTTGTTCCCTTTGTTATTATACTATATTTATCCGCGTTGCGTGGATCGAAATTTGAGATTCCAAACCCTTTATTCGGTCATTCGGTGGTAGGTAGTATTGAAATTTTAACATTAATTGTATAATACTACGGGTGGACCATTAGTCCTTGCACTTTTGAAATGGCCCTAAAAATAAAATTACAGTTGGTATTTAATTTTTTTTTTGCAAAGAAGAACAACAATAAACGGGAAATTCTTTTTCTATACACAATATCACCAAGATATCCGCCATCTTGCCGCTGACGTTCCTCAAATCTGGGTATGATTTTTTTCTAAAAAATTCAGCCCTAAGCGTGAAGTATTGACAATTCCCTCTCGAATATTCAATTTTGGTTGTTGTATTGTCACTGATTTATTCACATAAACCTGACTTTTGACATAACATCATAAAAAACCAGGTGGGATTAGATCCGGGCTGCTGAGTAGTCATGGAATATCTCTATAGAGTAGTGTGAGAGAAGTTCCAGAACAAAATAATCTCGCGGAGAGGAGATATTCCATGGCCTTCCCGCAGCCCGGACCCAACCCCAGTTAATTTTTTTATGGGGTTATCTCAAAAATAGGGTCTACGTAAATAAACTAGCAATAATAATCCAACTGAAAGCAAATATTCAAGAAGAAATCTGGTTTTGAAATTTTCGAAACATACCTACGCTTTGTATAGAAAAGTTAGTAAAATTAGGGGTCAGATATGAGGAGGGCCAGCAGCAAGATGGAGGACATTTTGATGATACGGTGTTTAGTAAATGAATTTCCCAGCTATTATTGTTCTTATTAATAAATTATTTTTTAAATACAAACTGTATTTTTATTTTTATGGCCATTTCAAAAGTGCAAAGACTTTTGGTCCACCCTTTATATTACATACAAGACTCGTATGTCACGCATTGACGTAGTCTATCGTATTTTTAATGTCCGACTTTTATAGGAGATTGGAATCATTCTCTGCAATAACCTCTGAACCCTGGGCCGTTTGATTACAGATGTTACATTGGATATTCAAAATCACGGGACCTTATACGAATATATTTGTGTATTAAACTGTATCGATCAAGTATGGTACAGAGATTGGGTTAAAGTTATTCTAAAAAGTTTACTATCCTCACTGGACAATAAGAAATTCTTGATCATTAGATCTCATTAGATCCCATCAACTTTGCCTGATGAATGACTGCCGACCTTTGTTGGATCTGTCCACGCACATCGTCATGCATAAGGCATGATGACGAATTTTGCGGACACATTTCTCTATTTCATACATGCTCGAATTTATTACATCAGGACTATTTACAGTTTCATCTTAGAGCTTCTATGAATGAATTTGACAAATGTGCTAACTGTGGTTTTTTGTTACGGGTTGTGAAGATTATTAAGTCGTACGTATTTCATTATCACCATTCTTCATTATTGTAACCCATTCTTCATTATTGTAATAGTATTCGTCATTGGTATTGCTCTATGAATGGTCATGGTCCAAACGTCAGCCACTGAATGTAAAGCGAAAGCAATATTCTAAAACAAGCATTGGAACGGAATCTGATAGAAAAGCGCTGAAGAGATCACACAACTTTGTGATTTATTTAGGGGTATTTATAATATTTTCTCTTTGACACTTGGTGGTTTGATTATAGCTGCTTTTATTTTAGCAGGCTGTAAAACTATCGTAAGTATGTTTTAATTATGTTCTAAAAGATGATATAATTAATTAACTTTGAATCGTTTCTACGAATAAATATTAATTAATATAATATTTAATACCAGCCCTCAAGTTCTTATTGAATTTGTCGAGAGATGGAAATTTTAATGAGTTCCATCCGACCAAAAGAAATATTTACTTTTTATTAATGAAACTAATCATCTTCTCCTACCCATACCATACATACGTTAGCTTTTTGAAATATTGGTACCTACAGGGTATTCAAATGTTGGATATATCTTGGGAATGGGTGGGAAAACAAAGCAGTAAATTAGGTAATTGGAAAGGTAATTGGAAAGTGGGTGTCGAAACTAGAATGAATGTATGTTAAAATTGAAAAAATGTAGGATGAGGAAGATAACTGATCTGAAAGAGAAATAAGACAGGATCCGTGGTCGTCTAATAGCGATATCCCACGGTACGCGAATCCAGATTCGTCCGTGATTTTGGATTTGTACGTACCGCCATACAAATCGCTACGAAAGCGTCTGTAGATTTACAGACTCACCCCTTCCCACGGCGTGTGAATCTACGTACGAATCTGGATTCGCGTACCGTGGGATATCGCTATAAGAGTCACCAATATCATCAAGATTTTTAATGACAAGACGCATGTTCAAATTGTACGAAAATTATTACAAGGATATATGGGGAAAAGGAGGATGGACCCTAATTTATATAGGGATCAAATGTGATCTCTCCCCTTTGACCACTCCACAAGGGATGCTGCCTTATATTATAAAGAAACGCAGAATTTATAAGACTTTGCGACGAAATGTTTGAATATATTTAAATTGAAATTGGCGTATTATGGTAATTATAAAATTGATATCAGACATTGCTTTTATGTTTTCCCTAAGGTGATCGTTCCATAAAGTTGTTTTTGGAGGTTAATTTTGTTTCGTATAGTTGACAAAGTTCTTTATATAACAACTCCCTATTCGCTTCTATTATATATGTACATAGTAGAGATTACCCTTGTATTCGTAGTATACCCTATTTATAAACAAAACATGTCTTACAGAAAGGTTAAAACTTTTGTATTACCGCGTACCTGTGAAAATATCAACGACATAATCTGATTTACTGATTTTAATATCTGTGTGTGTTTTATTCGACCAATTGATAAATCATTTTGTCGAATCTGAAAAGTCTTTATTGGTTTGTGAAATTTGTTAATGTAACATTTTTTCTCCTGTGTTAGACAGATAGCGTCATTTTTTTGCGAACAATCGTAAATAACTTTTGACATTGATTTCCTTCTAGGGCCTCTCATTCGTTGTATTCATCTCTTTTGAAACCCTGGATTTAGTCATTTCGATAAGTAATGTTTCCTGTGTTACATTAGAACAAAATATACCCTGTAAGTAAATGGATTGTAAATGAATCTGTGGACTTGTCAATAACTCTAAGGTACCTGTTCAATTTACATAGATGTCTCTGGCAGAGCGGGTATAACGACTTTTTGTCTATGACCACGTTCTGTCAGAGAGCTGTCATGTTCGTGTTGGCATCACTTCCCGTTGGCATACTTTGAGCATTTTGCTAATGACCAAATGTTTAATGATTATCGGGATATCGTTAGATTGTGGTAATGAAAGACGGCGTGCTTGGCAAAACTTGGTCTTCTATATTTTAATGTTAAACACGAAAAAAACACAACAATAATCTTGTAGCAAAATGCTCAAAGTATGCCAACGGGAAGTGATGCCAACACGAACATGACAGCTCTCTGACAGAACGTGGTCATAGACAAAAAGTCGTTATACCCGCTCTGCCAGAGACATCTATGTAAATTGAACAGTACCTATTGAAAACTTGATGGTGAGCTCTCTTGAAAATCTACTAATTGAATTCTAAACATTGTAATCATGTCTAAGAATCAAAGCAATTCAATTTTACAAACAATTCTATGAAATTTACTTCAATCCCCATATAAGGGTTCTTGTGCCAACTTATTTAATTAATGTATTCGTTTTGTGTGGTGCGAATGTCTTGCCCATTATTAATAATAACATAATCTCCAGAAAACAATAATCGTTATCATACAAGTTCTCATTGAAAACACAATACAATAAACTCTTCTCACAATTATTACAGTGAAACAAATAGATTATTTAAACTATCTACATTGTATCGTTTGTATGGGCCGTAGGTTTAGGACGTTTAGGATTGAACTTTTAGGGACAGAATAGAGATACACGGGACCAATGATACTATAGGCTCTTCACAACATCCCTACAACGTATACGTCGTCTCTTTGGACGTTTAACAAGACACGAAGGGATCATCCTAGAAAGAACTGTAATGCTAGGGAGTGTACTAGGCAGGAGACTGAGAGGCAGTTCGGCGATGCATTGGAACGACCAAGCGAGAACAGCCAACATCTTTCAGCTCTAGTTTCTCCACTACTGGATATAGGCCTTTTTTTTCTCATCCACACTGTCCACTCGTTACCGAGGTTATCTTTCAATTTCTTGTGGTCTTCCGACCTCTCTTTTGCGTCTGTTTCTTCATTTCTTATTCCTTCCCTGAATTCCAATTGCGACCTCAAAAATGTGATATTTATTAATTATTATTGTTAATTCAAAATTCACAATCTTGTAGTGATTTGAGTATTACCTACTACCTATATCATTTTGATACGTGTAAGTTTTGGTTTTCGTTCCCCAATTACCCTACAAACACAAAGTTTCTGTATGCAAACATATTATATTGTTATGTATAATATCCTATATAAATAAGTTATAGCTTTGTTGTTATTGTTAGGGTAGTATTGAGAATATCGGATTAGGTTAGGTATTGTTACTAAAATAACAGTTATCGGGTGGTTTGCCCACAGAAGATACAAACTTTTAAGCAAACATTGTTGTGTGGGATCTTGGTACTCGTGTGTGAATATATTTGTTGAATAACATTTTCAATTAATTAAATTATAACTGAAACGTTATTGTTGCTTTTTGTAATTTTCTCCGCTTGTCGTTTGCAGTATTAATAATGTTTTCTGGGCGTCCCAGATAATATGTACCCTTACCTTTCGCCACATCAGTAAGTATGAACACTGAACCGTTTTGTTTTTATTTATTTAATGTATACATATATTTTATATGTGTAATATGTATGTATATTGTATATATATGTTTTATATGTGTTACGTATTTCTGTTATTGCGTTCCGTACTTTTTATCGTGTACTTTCATTAATATAATCATGTAGGCATCTATTGAAGTATGTTTGCCATTTGCTCGTTTTACTTTTTTAGTACTTTATATGTAGAATGAAGATGTCTTCATTTTGATTAATTGTCAACCCCGATACAGGTCATAACCTAGTGGGGTTGGCATAATTATATACTATACTGTGTACAGATGTATTGATGTATTATTTATATAGTTACAGTATTGAGATGAATTAAATAAATAAATATGTTTCTATTCATCATGTACTACATGTGTCGTCTCTCCATCGATGTACACCTGCAAATACATTGTGGGTGATTGTATGAATTGGAGAATCATCTTTTCTCAGAAGGCGTTTATTAGAATCTATTTATTTATTTATTTATTCACATCAACGGCGCGAGCCTTTTACACAACTTATGATACAATAAACAAGTTAACAATATTTATATTAATTAAAATTAACAATATAACAAAGTTATGAAAGAAAAAAAAAATAATAAACATTATATATTTGTACATTACATATGCAGAAAAAAGTTAAACAAGATAATAAGAACAAAATTCTAGGCATAATGTTCCCTCAGCCCCATAAAAAAAGCATTCATTCCTCGCTGCAATGCAGGAACCTGCACATACTACAGTTACTACGTATACATCAGAAAACATTAAAAAACAAGGAAATGAATGTTGAAAATAATCGCTTGTTAGCTGTATTTTAATTTATTAAGTCAAGTTTGAAAGAGTAAATTTCTGATAGAATAAGTTTTATTTGACTAAAAACCTAACATCAACTCAAATTTCACTTTTTGACGTTCAAGTTCCCTGGAGATTAATTAGTTCATTAACTTCGTGACATAAAATCACGAGAAATAATTACATAATTACGTTATCGTTAACAACGTTAGCATTTTTGCACATCGGCTGTTGTGAAATTATGTGGCAAAATTTCCCCCGATAAACGTGTTCCTTTGTACATTATGTGAGCAGCCTATCGTGTTTAATTAACTGCTGTTCTTGTACTGCTTAGATTGTCATTATTGTTTACATTGATTATTGTTCTCTAATCATCCGTCGGCACTTGGAATCGTCAGGTTTACATATTAAAAACAAATATTACAAAATCAAATGCGATAAATTAAGGCCTTGGCACCAAGAATGACGTCAGTCATTTCCCACGGCATTAAGGTTCAAAATCGTGTGACAATCGCATGATAAAATGGTAAAAATAGCGTTTTTTAATTTTTTTGAGGTTAATTTTGCGTCATCAAAAAACTTTTACGGTTATTCCCTAGATTTTAATGCATATTATCAGTACAAAAAAAAATTTTACTCCGCGACTTTCGGGAAACGAGTTTCCGTCTTTCGGAAAAAAGATCAGAGGTGTTTTTAATTACTTTTTTTTGAGAAATCTATACAAGATATAAAAAATATTTTACGGTTATTCCCTAGATAAATGTTCAATGTATCTACCCTATTTTGTCCCAAAGCATATTTAGTAACGGTTGTCGAGATATAGAAGGTCTCCCGTTTTTAGAAATTTTTGAAATGTCGGTATGCATACTCTTTTAAACACATATTACAAAATCAAATGCGATAAATTATTAAAAATCACAGCAAAAAACAGTGAAATCAATTTAAATACATGATGACTGGTGATAATACAAAATTATAACAGCTTATCTCAGTACCAATATAAAATTATCTAAATACTAATAATAAACTTGTAGGTATAATATCTATGAAAGAAATAACGAAATATCAATTTAGATTTGATTGTCAAATACATTTCATTAATCGCCTCTCTATTTTCATTGTTTGTTTCCCAAAAAACAATTCCATGAAATCATAATAAGAGTACATTTATTATAGGTTTTTGTGAAAACTCTCGATCACCCATCTTGTGAATAACCATAATGCACATTAATTAACATAGTTTAATTTTTATTTACATTGTAAAATGATTCAACGCTAAAATTGTTTGCCGACTATTAGTAACTTAATATATGTACATATTAATATTTCCATCATAGTTGTTTACTAAACAAATCCATCAATCTTCCCAATATTATTTCACTTTGGTCTGCTAATGTGTACCTATTTATACTTAAAGCATAGACTACTGCAGAATTGTTCCTCCAAGCTATTATTAACTCTGTTCCTTTGCAAGTTTAGTGTGATTGTGATGTTAGGGTTTCCAGGTCCTGGAATTTTGCGTCTCCACGTCCATCAGTAGTTTTGTAGAAATACGTCAACTACGTCAAAATACCATTATTGTTCTCTTCTTTCTGGCACTATCCCAACTTATTGGGATGCTAAAGGCTATTGGGACAGCTCTTCTCATCCTAAGGTACACCCATCATCTTCATCTAGGCCATTTCTCCGCAGGATCCTGTAGCATTGTGTCATCCAGATATTTGTGTGTGTGTGTTCCGATGTTCTTCGCCATAATAGTTTTACCATTAATTAATTACCAAAATGTTGTTTTATAGAAAATGCGTAAAATATTGCATTGTGATATAATATTAGAAAAAAGATGCTTTTGCATATTCATGATATTAGAAGTGGTTAAAGCGATGAAAACAAACAAAATAAGTTACTAAACTTATTGGTCTCTATGCCCAGGTGACGACATTTTTACAATGTTCCTTGTCAGAGAACACCTAAAAAAATCCAAGAGAATAATTCGTTCCGGAATAGTTCCGCAAAATTCTGAATCTCGCAACCATGTTTGTATTGTAGGCAGAGAGGCGTTGCCAGACGGTAAATACATTAGTGGACTTATTGTGGTTGCAATTATTATCTACGACTATTGGACTATTATCTACTGCACTCCCCAGTAATAATACTGTCACAGTCATGCTGCTAGCGCAAAACAAACTATAAACTGACCGCCACCTATGTCAATAGGACACTCCTCCGTGGGAGTGGTACAGTCGTCATTACCTATTTCTTGACAGATTCTATATATGTGACGTTTATACACACTTCATTTCACCCCTGACTACCTAGACCTCTGAAACTTTCATCTATTGTATAAACTAAATGACATTACATACATACATATCCACGTCCACTTCCTATGTGGAGCATGTGGTCGTCACTCAGTTTTTCCAGGCTTTTCTGCCCTGGGCCAACTCCGTTGCCTGTTATAGCCTCTGGATGGTCATTGAAGGCCTGCCCTGACGTCTGTTGCCTACAGGGCGATACTGGAGACAGCTGTTGTTATTGACAACAGATGACATTACTATTCTGTAACACATTGGATTAGCCTTCTCCAGGGATAAAAAAAAATGTGAAACGTCATGGGCTATCCAAGGTTGTGTTGGGTCATGTGTGGTACTGGATGAAAGGGAGTTGAAAAAAAAAATTAAACCGAAAGTCAGATTTTGTTCAGTTCAAGACATCGAGAGACACAAAGGATCCAGTCACCGCATACTGCCCTGTTTGGTGTTTCATAAAAGTGCGTCACGCAGGGAACTCAGACGGTGTAAGTGTGTATACCATTATCTATGTTTCAATGATTATTAAAGTGTGTCATGAAATATGTTTTTATTCCACTTGTTTTTACACATCTTCACATGCATTGTCCTAATCGCAAATCTAAATAGTAAGTAGCTGATTTTTCCAGAATATTTTCAAGAAAATTTCAAGAATACCTACCTTAGATTACAGAATTATGATTACTACGAGAAACTACTTCAGAAAAATATAGGTATATCTAGATCACGTAGAAATATAACTTGATATAGGTATAGGATTCTCATTGCTAATATACTCGTAATCATATGTAGATAGTGTTACGGTATGGGATGTACATGATGTGGAATGGGAGATAGTAGTTTAAACGTTTAATATGACGGTTAAGAAAGTTGTAAGAGGATCTCGGAGTGAACAAAGCCGGAAGCTAGTAATAGAGGTAAAGGAAGTAAGTCGGCGGCCATTTTGAAGAAAGTTCATACGTTTGAAGTATCGTATAAGCTTTGTTGAAGTTGATGGTATTATTTTACTATCCATCTAGTTTTAATTATATTTTTTTACTGATTTGCTAACAATTGTTTGATGCGCGTAATGTTTCAATAATTATTGGCTACCGCAACTACTGTACCATCACAGTGTATCCCAAAATTGGGTAACCAGCGATTGTTGTGTGTGTGTATAAAAACGCGACATTCTTCGTGAGCCAACATTTCTTTGTTATAGCGTTTTATACCTTCATTTTATTTGCTTCATATTTTCATATTCCAGTGGTCAATTTGGCCAACATAGCTGTGCTAAATCATCAATCTGTTTTTATTGTAATAAACCAAAATACATCTTTGCACACTACACAGAAAATTTGAAAAGCTTGTGTCGTGAAGTGGCAAGTCGGCATCGGGGATTAAACCCGCTCCCGCTGGATTCACATTCGAGCGCGTTAACAACCAGGCTACCAACCACCTGAATCGAACATGAATTTCAGTTAGTACATTAACCTAATCACTTACATGTTTAAATCTTTATAATCGGCATTGTAAGGTTAACATCCAATAAATTTATATGCTGATGTAGAGGTTTGTTTGAACAGTTTCTTGGGATTAATTAGTTGTATTACACATAAACTATTCAGGCTCTACATCTCGTTTTTACGAAGTTAATATATTAACAATGCTACGGCATTAGGAAGCGTTGTGAGTTAATTCCTACAAGCGAGTCTGGAATACATTATTATGTAAATTAATACAAATACGAGTACCATT
This sequence comes from Ceraclea dissimilis, assembly GCA_963576895.1. Taxonomy (NCBI): domain Eukaryota; kingdom Metazoa; phylum Arthropoda; class Insecta; order Trichoptera; family Leptoceridae; genus Ceraclea; species Ceraclea dissimilis. Next base: position 13,787,442 of record OY756366.1, on the reverse strand, counting down.
TTGTATGAATATTATATTTATTTGAATGTCTGCAGCACGCGTGATTGTACATATGTTACAGGAAATGTATTTAATCCGTCATTGTGTAGAATTCCTAGGAAATGCACTTCTTCTTCTTCACGAGCCCTGCAGCTTCCATTTCTGGATATGGGCCTCCCTCATTCGTCTCCATCTCTCTCTGGATTTTGCCTCGGATGTCCATTTGTATACAGGAAATGTATACAGTGCCCGAAATCGACAGGAAACGTGTGAAGTAAATTTATATAAGTGAATTATAAGCTACGAGTATGTATTAGTGTTCGTATATTATACAAATTTTACTAGGAATTTTATCAGAATATAAGTTGTGTAATTTTACGTGCGACTCCAGTTTACCTGTAAAAATACATGAGTTTTAAAGTTTGAATTCGTTTTTATTCTAGGTTCTATCTGTGTGCCAGCTTGGCCGGAGAAATAATAGGTTCTTGAGTTATTTATACATCCTCTTCCTATCTTCTTCTTCTAAAGCAAATTAGATCCATTGCGGGACATGGGCCTCCCCTTTGGTTCTCCACAGCTTCCTGTCTTGGGCACACTGCATCCATTCACTACCGGCACACTTACTGATATCGTCAGACCACCTTTCCTGGGGTCTATGAAATACATTTATTTTAATAAGAACATTTGACAAATTAGTTTACTAACGCACCCCCTAAATTGACTCGGAAATTGACTTGAAATTTATAGTGTATACCTACAATTCCTAGATTTCATATATTTCCGGTAACATTCATAATATGAGACGAAAAGAAAGGATAGAGATTGTGATGTGGTGAATGGAATGGCAGAGATGTGGTCTGGAGTGCCTGAAAATGAACATGGACGTCAGGGAGTGGGTGCTATATTATCAAAAAGAATGACTGAATGTATGGTGAAGCGTAATGGGTATGGACTGGTAGGACCGAGACTCATCTGGATTCGTTTCAAGGTAGGCATGACCAGGCTGTTCCTTATTATAGGTTACGGTTCAGGGAATGATGCCTTGGATGATGAGAAGGATGAGTTTTGGAACTTAGTGCGGGAGACAGCGGATAAAAGAAGAGCGAATGAAAAAGTAATATTGGCAGGTGATCTGAATGGTTGGGTCGGTGTCAGAAGGAAGAATTTTGAGAGAGTGTTGGGATTGCATGGCGATGATAGGGTGAATGATAACGGGAAAAGAGTGTTAGAAGTATGTTTGGAGTTGGATCTCTTTGTGGCGAACACATTCTTCGCACACAAGGAGATCCACCAGTACACTTGGCAAAGAGAGAGAGTTGATCGTATTGAAAGGTCGATGATTGACTTTGTATGTGTGGACTCTGAGCTCCGGAAGGCGACAAAGGACACCCGGGCATTTCGGGGCGCCGGACTGTGGACGGATCACTTCCTTGTGATAACAAGGATTGATCTTTTCTCCGGTTGGCGCTCGAGGGCTCGGAAGTTGGAGCCTGTCCGGAGAATCAGGGTCGAAAAACTGAAAGAGACGAATGTTAGGGATGAATATGAAAGACTGACTAACGAAAGGCTAGAAGTACATGATGATGAGGAACGCTCAACGAGTGAACTATGGAATGTTATGAAGGAGGTGCTAGTAAAGAGTGCAAGAGAAGTATGTGGAGAAGCGTTGGTAGGAAGGAAAAAAGGTGATGCGTGGTGGGATGATGAGGTGAAGGATGCTGTAGTGAGGAAAAAGAAAGCGTGGAATGATGTGCTTGGTGCGAAACCAGATGATGGAGGTGAGAAAGAAAGAAAGAAGAATATATATAAAGCGTGTAGGAAAGAAGTGAAAGAAATGGTTTGCCAGAAAAAGAGAAAACTCGAGGAAGAGGAATGTATGAAATTATCGAGGAACGTCGAGGAGAATTTGAAAATATTCTGGAAGGAAGTAAAAAGAAAGAGATCTGGAAGTGAGAAAAACAGTATGAATTGCATCAAAGATAAGAATGGTGATTTAGTGATGAATGGAGAAGAAGTTGTTGAAAGATGGAAAGAATACTTCGAAGAATTGTATGAAAGTGGTACTAGTACAAACCAGACGAATGTAGCAGATAGTATGAATGTAAATATTGCTGAGGACGAGGAAATACGTATGAATGAAGTTGTGCTTGCATTGAAAAAAGCAAAGAATGGTAAAGCTGCGGGACATGACTGTGTGGCCATAGAGTTCATCAAGCAAGGTGGCCCGAAGATTCTCGAGTGGTGCCTGAGGCTCTTCAACTTGTGCTGGGAGAGTGGCTGCACTCCTGAGGATTGGAGGAGGGCAGTCATCTGCCCTTTGTACAAGGGGAAAGGCTCAAGGTTGGAATGCGGCAGTTATCGGGCTATCAGTTTGCTGAGCTCTGTGGGCAAACTGTATGGAAAGGTATTGATTGAAAGAGTAAGAAAAGTGACTGAAAGTAAAGTATGGGATGTGCAGGGTGCTTTCATGAGTGGCAGGGGGTGCACCGATCAGATCTTCTCCCTACGGATGGTCGTGGAGAAGCTTCTGGCTAAACACCAGAGGCTCTTCTGCGCGTTCGTGGATCTGGAGAAGGCATACGATCGGGTGGACCGAGAAAGACTGTGGCGTGTACTGTCGGAATATGGGGTGAGCGACCGACTGATTGGCGCAATCGCGTCTCTATATACGGAGAGCTCTGCTTGTGTCAGGGTGAATGCTGCGTTGTCGCAGTGGTTCACTCTCACAAAAGGGGTTAAACAGGGTTGCGTCATGTCGCCTTGGTTGTTCAACCTGTTCTTCGACTACTGCATGCGTCCTCTGAATGAGCTGAATGTTGGTGTGGACCTAAATGGAGTGAAAGTATGTGCGTTAATGTTTGCAGATGATTTAGTGTTGATGGCTGATGATGAATGTGAGTTACAACGGATAGTATCCTGTGTGTACGAAAGCTGCGATATGAATGGTATGAAAATGAATGTAAATAAAACGAAAGTATTAGTGTTCGAAAGAGAGGAAATAAGGACAAATTGTGTGATAAAGGTTGGTAATGACTGTCTGGAGCAAGTGGATGAGTATGTATATCTGGGAAGTTTGTTTACTAGAGATGGACGCTGTGATGGAGACATTGAAAGAAGGAAGCTGGCCGGTACTAGGACGAATGGTGCGCTCGGTCCGATTGTTAGTAGTAGCAATGTGTCTATGAAAGCAAAAGTGCTAGTGCACAATGCTGTCTTGGTGCCGACCCTGATGTATGCTAGTGAGACGTGGACGTGGATGAAGAAGGATGAATCAGGGTTGAATGCAGTAGAAATGAGGTCATTAAGAAGAATGTGCGGGAAAACGCTGAGAGATAAGATAAGGAATGAGGTTATTAGGGAAATGAGTGACTGCAAGACTGGTGTAGTGACAAGAATGAAAGTAAACAAACTAAGATGGTTTGGGCATGTTGAGAGAATGAATGATGACAGGATGACAAAAAAGATATATCTGAATGAGCGAAGAGGGGTGAGAAAGCGCGGCCGTCCGAGACTGACCTGGTCCGATCATGTCGACCAGATCCTCAAGGATGGACGCGTTTTGAGTAAAAGGAATCGGAGAGCGTGTATGACTAATTGCATGAATGTGACGGAAGCTAGGAGTGTGTGTAAGGATAGGGCTGTCTGGCGCTCTGTCCTCTCTGCCTACCCTGCAAGGGATGTGGCGTGAGGGTATAGATAGATAGATAGATAGACATTCATAATATTATTGTTGCAATATTCGAGATATTTTTGTGTCTACATGCAAATACCGCGACGGAATTTCGATTCGAAATCATATATTGGGAATGCATCTGAATAAATGTGTTTGTGAAATTACCTATTTGTTTATGCCACGCCTGAATTCCACCTAGACGGAGAATAATGTTGCCTGTATGTTAACAATGATTTTTTTACTAACTAAACCTACGGAAGTTTGCGACATAATATAACAGACACAATTCACATTTCTATCAATTTGTTAATGTAGTGCAATAATATGGTGTTTTCGCGGAGAAAAAACTATAGACATTTATTTCTCCATCATACTTTACGTATTTGGGGGCGCTGAATCCGAATTTCAACTTTGCCACCTCGTAAATGTGATGCGTTCTGAGATATCTCAGAAAGAAAGAGAAAAAAATGCCTTTTTTACAGATTTTGACTGATAATTCAAAAAGTATTCATTTTAGAGAAAAGAAGCTCAGGACAAGAATAAACTTCACCAAATTTCCTACAAAATGGCATATAAATCTTTATTGTGGCATAAACAGTTCAGGCGTCAGAGTGAGCTAAAATAGGGGCTTAATTTTCCCCTACAGCACAAACTATATTTGTTTGTATTTTTGCTCCCATAACTCAGAACTTGCACACTTTTAAGCAAAAATATCTAGTACAGAAATAAAGTGCATTATTTTTTTACAAATTATGTCTCTTTCAATTTTTCACTCAGACGAACGGATTCGAAGTTATAGCGCATCGAAATATACAATTCAAAATTAAATACAGATACACGACGTACATGAATATAGTTCTTGAATACCCTGTAACTTCGAATCCGTTCGTCTGAGTGAAAAATTGAAAGAGACATAATTTGTAAAAAAAAATATTTTCTTTTATATTTTGTATATTAGAAGTACCTACCTTCTAATTTGTAGGCGGGAAATAAAAGAAAGTACAGTATTTGGACGATTTTTCAATTTTGGTTAAATTTGAGTGCGCTCTGACTCTTGAATGGTTCATCGGATTAAATAAAGTTGTAGGCGTGATTCATAGATAATTAAATTCAATTTACTTTTTCAATAAAATAATTTCTTTATAGTTTTCAGTTTTCAAAATATGGTCAAAAAAACAAAAAAAAAACTATTGTTTCTGAGTTATTCTGATATTTCTATCAACACAGCACTATTAAGTGGTGGCAAACCTAAAAATATAAATATTACAGCCTTTGTCCTTGTATTTTTGAGTGCATTCAGTACAATTAAGTATTTTTTGATCGTTATATATCAGTTCAAATAATGGTCAAAACTGCTTCTAATGTACTATACTGAACTTCTATGCGCTCTAGCGCCTAGACCGTTTACCTGTCGACGAAACAGTGGTAGCATAAATTAAAGAAAAAATAATGCACTTTATTTCTGTACTAGATATTTTTGCTTAAAAGTGTGCAAGTTCTGAGTTATGGGAGCAAAAATACAAACAAATATAGTTTGTGCTGTAGGGTGAAAATTAAGCCCCTATTTTAGCTCACTCTGACGCCTGAACTGTTTATGCCACAAAAAAGATTTATATGCCATTTTGTAGGAAATTTGGTGAAGTTTATTCTTGTCCTGAGCTTTTTTTCTCTAAAATGAATACTTTTTGAATTATCAGTCAAAATCTGTAAAAAAGGCATTTTTTTCTCTTTCTTTCTGAGATATCTCAGAACGCATCACATTTACGAGGTGGCAAAGTTGAAATTCGGATTCAGCGCCCCCAAATACGTAAAGTATGATGGAGAAATAAATGTCTATAGTTTTTTCCTAGAAATGCCATCCAATTTCCTCATATTACTGTACTAATGATGGTCATCAAGAATAGAATCATAGTCTATTTGCTGTAGAAATGAGATCTTTGTGGAGTAAATGATTGAAAACTTTAAAGATTGGATGAGAATTGAAGTAAATTTACATACTTAATTAAAAAAGTAATGTATTGCGACGACTGTGACTCGAATGAAAGTGATGGTTTGAATGTCCGAAGAGGGCGAATGATAAGTTAAAAATGAAGTCATATTTGTGGCTCTAATGAAAAACGTGTGAATATGTGACAATTAGAAATACATTCAGATCTATCAGGTCAACTATCCATAAAGGATTCGTGTGTGGAATCGTAAAATATGTCATCATCGTAAAATATGTCTCTACACTCCACGGGCCATTATGGTCCTTGGCCTCTCTATCCTGGTTAGCACTTCTCCAATCCCCGATGGCAATAGCGTCTACATCTCTTTGTACCCTATCCATCCAACGGAGTTTGAGTCTGAAAACGCTACGTCTATCTATATTCTAGTAAGAACGAAGGATTCTAACATGGCACCATCTCTTTACTCGTTCTCTCCATGTGCCCATCAGCTAGTGAAATATGTTCCTATGACGAATTGAATAGTGTGTGTAGAAGAGAGCTGCGGGAGACAGAGAAGAGTGGAGAATAAGATGTAGAAATTTGCTGTAAACCAATCCGCAGGATTAAAACTAGAGAAGAAGTATTGTATTCTTTCTACGTATTTCGCGAGGAACCTTACCTGAGGAAATATTACATTAGAGAGATAAAGATCAAATGCCTCGAATGTGATTGAAGCAAGAAACTTCCTTGTAGACAATAATGATCTACAGATGGTTCTACTGTATTTTGTACCCCTTGTGGGACTTTGTGCATGGAGACAGATAAATGGATAGTTTCGAATTATTTTTTGTTGTGTGATAAATTATTGTCTAGTCTTAGTAGAGTGTAAACTGCGGTCTCCGGTCCCTTAATCTAATTAATGAGGGTTTTATAATGCTAACAAGGCTGTCTAAAATTCTAGACAGTAATACCTACAGCATTGTAGTTTGTACTTAGATGTAATAATTGTTGTAGAGAATTAACTTCAATGTATTTACCTATTTTCTTCTTTAGATTATAGCCATACGAGAAGGGTTAATGATTATTTTTTTATGGACAGAACAGTAATTAGACTATCATTTAGAGCTGTGTTCTTCATGTTTATTTCTGTCCCTGGTCTCATAGATTTACCATATTAATTCGGCTAAAGAAATAATGTAACGCGTACTTTCCCGTTTATTTTTTGGCATTGCTTTGCTGCAAAAATCTATGACTCGCTCTACGTCACTGTATAAGGAACAATTATTTAATAAGATTCTCTAAATCCCTTCCATATTTATCTACTTCAGAAATGTGTAAGCATAAGATGATTTCATTGTCATTTTTCAGAGTAAACAGAGTGTTTTTGCCCGTACGACCTGTAGGGGCCATCAAGTATTATACTATACCCTCACGCTGCATCCCTTGGGGGTTCGTCAAAGAGAACAGATCGCCAGGCTTTTCTATCCTTACACACACTACGGTCTTTCGTCACATTATGCAATACCTCATACATTAAGACCATCAAGTCACACGGGTTATTTCAATTCATAACCATTGTTTTTTTATACGTTGAGTGACAAATATTTAAACTTTTTACCAGTATAGATACATAATCTTATTATTATTTCGTCTTTGTTATAAATGTGTAGAAGCCTAACATTGCCTGACCAGTTTCCCCATAGCAAACCTAATCTTATTTGCTAAGTTGAATGGGTAAATACAGAAATTTCTCTGCCCTTGCCTCTTTGGAATAATTCAGGATGTGCTTGTTTGTCTTGCGAGAATGAAGAATAAAACGCACTCTACTTCCTTCTTTCATTATATTATGGTAAATATTTAAGCAACTCTCGGGGTTTGTAAGGGTAAGGAAATGTTATTATCTGTCCGTTTATTTATGTAAGCATTTATTTGGACTTCTGCACACGGTATTATCATCGTTATCTTTAAAACTGCTTTCTCCTTTCTACATTACAAAAGCACATAAAGTTGGATATCTTTAAATCATAATACCAGAATTGGTAGTTTTCTCAACAGACGTAGGTACAGGAAACGGTGACTGATCGTCTTCTATCTTTTTATAATTATCATGCCATCAATCAGAGTTCATCCTTCTTCATCCACCAAAAGCCTTGTTATCTTATTACGATATCTTCTTTTTTACAAAATTTATTCGGTCCTTGAAAATGTAAAATACAGTTAAATTGCTTCTATTGCTTGATCTGCAAATGAGTTACGAGTAACTATCTGTGGAGTCCATAGATATTTAGCTAGTTGGCGCATTAAGTCGTCATATAAAGTCTGTAAACAGCCGGCGCGAAGCTACCTAAGAACACGACTCACATCGAGTTACCTTTTGGAAAAAATGAAAGGTATAATATTGTCTAATCTGACGTAATCCCATAAGAAATGTTAGCCCCGGCTTCCCTTCTGCAGAAATCTACCCTTCGCCACTGGATTAAACAGTTAGCTCATTTTCAGTTTAGGGTCATCGTTTCATCAAAGTCGTATTCAGGCTAGGTTGTCATCACACTAAAAGAGATGCTCATTTTTCGGAAATTGAAAACCTACACCAGTTTTGAATGTATGTTTTGATGCATTGATTCACATAAATTTAAGCGGGCCGAGTACAAAAGAAGAATAAGTTATGTGATTCGCTTTGCGATACATAACATTAACTTGGTATTGTAAAGTTACTTGATTTAATATCCATTCGTATTGTGTTCGTTTCCCGTTGTTGTGCAGAATATTTCTAACGGTCGTTGGTCGTTACTCGTTACTACAAAGCTTTTTGTAAAATGTAACCTTAACATTTCGGTCGTTACGCGGTGTTGTGTGGTTTGATGTGATTTTAGTAGCGGTCGTTATAGGAGAAAGTATTTTATTATATCCGAACTTTTCTCCTAGGTCCTATTATTGATTTTGTTTGTGTTGTGGTCGACACGTTTTATGAGTTTTTTTTTCAATGTTTACTCGCTTTATTGTTGGAAAAGTTTACCAATATATAATTCCCATTATATTTTACATACTTGGTCTTTATTAAAAGTCTGAAGGATCGTTAATGTGTTTTTTCAGCGCCCCAGAGGTGATTACTAAATGGTGAAATAAAGTCGGCCATTAATGAAGCCTACCAGTTCTATGTATTTATTTATAATTCTTTTAAGTTGTTTCATACAGAAGCATACATTTTATTTACGTTTTTTCTTTTATAATATTTTCAGCGCCTTCAATTACGGGTTTTCCAGAACATGTAACCAGCCTTCAATTATTTCACTTGAGGTCCTGCCTGAAAGGTAGATTTGTAAAAAAATACAACAACAAAAAATACACACAATTCCTTTATTGGTTTATATATTTTGGGTTACGGTGTTTTGGCTTTGGTTCGTCTTTTTTAAAAATTATATTTTATACCTATATTGATGATTGATGCTAAATTTATTAACCCACATAATCATCAACATTTTAATTAACACAATGTATCATACTCAAAACACTGCACACAGCATTTTATTTATAAAAAATGTTTTTTTCTGGGTTTGGGAATTTTAAAAATACGCAATAATAAATTGTATTTTAAGTAACGCCCCCTCGTTTGTATAAAAGAATTACATTTTTAAAAAAGTATTCCAAAATGAACCTTTATCCTAAAACTCTAATTTCCCTCTTTTTTTCTTAACAAATTGTTCCTTGATGACCGAAATTATGTAAATATTTTCCGCTCTGAGTTTGTTAACTCTCTCTGTTCCCTCCAGGAACGTAAAAGGAAAAATAAACAGTAATAATATTATTTACAAGTGATCAAATATGTATAAACATGCACTAAAAAAATCTTGGTAAATGTATTCAGTTTTGAGAGTAATAATGTAAAAAAATGTTGAATTTTATTATGTTAAAGCTGTCTTCGTTCTTAAAGGTAAAATGCACGAGCGCAAAGCTCAAGGAGGTAATGTTTTCCAGACTACGTTAAGAGTAGGCATATTGATATTTGAAAGGAAAAAGAAATTTTTGAGATCTTGACAACGTTATTAAATATGCTTTGGAAAAAATAGGACATATTTTTTCAAAGGACATGAATTTTTTCCCGAAAGTCCCAAAGAAAACTTTATTTTTCTTATTGATGATACGGACTAAAATCTAAGGAATGACCGTTAAAGTAAATATGTACCAGTTACCAACAAAGTTTTTTTTTGATTAAAGCGAAATTAACCCCAAAAAGTGAAAAACACTGTATTTTCAGCATTTTATCATGCGATTATACGTGCGATTTTGAACCTTAATGACCTAAATGACCGTGTCGTCATAGTTGGGTCCCTACCCTTAAGCTTTTTTTCTTTGATCGTTAGTCGTAGAAAACGCACACCTGCAACTGACGTGTGGTCGGTGCTACAGTTTTTTTTTTACTTTAGTCCAGAGTTAGAGAGAATTCTAAGGTAAAATATATAACATAGAAAGACCACATTATTATGTAGTAAACCATTAAGGGGACGAGTATCCCGAAAACATTTCTTGCGACTAATAGGTTGAAAGTCACATGATCAATCGTTTATTGGTCATAAGTAGCCTTTTTTTTTAGTTTTTTAGGAATAATTTCGCTTTATTCAAGCGCCCATTCACTAAATTTTGATGCATATTATGACCATGAAAAATATTCTTTGCGACTTTCGGGAGACGAGTTTGTTGTTTGTTTTCTGAGGTAGTAAGGTTATCAAGACTCAAGGCCTGAAGAATATCTATTTTTTTTTAATTTGGCCACCTTCCTTATTCTAAGAGTTGGTCAAGTACATCTACATACATATTCATACTGTTTTCTGAGGTAGTAAGGTTATCAAGACTCAAGGCCTGAAGAATATCTATTTTTTTTTAATTTGGCCACCTTCCTTATTCTAAGAGTTGGTCAAGTACATCTACATACATATTCACAGTAGACATTGTCATGGCTTTATACCTAAATTCATCCAATGAATCATCTATTTTCACAAATATCAATAGTGGATATTTTAATTTCCTGTGATGAAAATCTTCATCAAAGTCTCGTGCTACTCCTGTTCGGGTGTTTTGCCTCAAGAACAATAATCTCACCCTTTTCGAAAATTTAAATATTGATATTACAAGATTATAGAAAATATTTCTAAAGAGGTCCTTCTCAGAGGATATTTGCATTACTTTTTACCATTGAAATTTTTAAGAACAAACCCCGTTGGTAAAATTACGAATTTTCTTTTTATAAGAAAATTGTTCGCGAGTAGATTGTGCAAAAAAACAATTCCCTCTGTTTATCTAATTAATAACTGTCAGGTCTTTATGAGGCCTTGTCTCAAATGGAGATCTTTGATGTTTTAATACAACGGAAATTTCATGATTTTACAGTCTTTGTTCTCGTAATATTTTAACGTCAAAAAAGCAAGAGACATGGTTGGGAGTTTTGCAAACTCTTTTTAATAATTAATAAAGAATTATGTAAAAACTTTTACACAGGTATTACAATTACTTAGCAACAACCTTTTTCTCCTTTTTATTCGTATAAAAAATACTTAGTTAATTTGATGTATTAGTGTATTCTGAAGATGAATATTTTTCTTCATTATAAAGTGTTGATGTTTAAAATGTAAAATCTTGTTCACTTTGCAGAAATTTATAGCTTTTGCTTCATGCTTTGATATATTATTCGTTTTCAATACGCATTTGAAGTTTCATAAGGTGTAAAGAACTTTTGCGTTGTGTTCATAGAAGTTGGTAGAAAAAATCGTGGAATTCGTAGCGGTTTATTTTATCTGCCTCTAAATAAATTTCGTTTACAAAATATTCTGAGATTGCATAAATAAAGTCAATTATTACTTTCCTGGAAAAACTGTGAAAATACGAGTATTATGCTGAATATGTAAGATCCCAAAGATCCCAATGCAATCAAAGATGGTGTTCCATCCAACCAAACTATACGTTCAAAATTTATCTTATGTAGTTCGAGTATTATCATCGACGATACCTGTTTCGATATTTTTTTAGTATAAGAATGAAAGTCGCAGTCTGAAACTGTTATTATAATACATTATTGTAGAAAGAATGTATGTAGACAATATTTTTTCAAAAGGACATCGATATTTGTCAAACAAAGACTAAACGATAAGTAAACATCAAAGTGGGTATTTTGTGTATATAATCGTTCTATTATACTGTAAATATAATCTATATTATAAATGTATAGTAGATTCCCGTCCGTACTACTGGTATGTGAGTAGTATTTGAAAAACATGAGCGACACTTTCATTGTGGGAGTTTTATTTTGAAAGGTTTATCTTTCTATGTTAATTTCAATTCTCGCGACAAACTATATAGTTGAATACTATTATATAAAAGTCATTATTGCATTTTGGATATAGGTCTCTTCCATCCCCTTTCATTCATCCCTTTTCTTCTTTCCACGCATCCAGGTTCTACCCGCTTCTTGGCGGCAATGTCGTCAAACCACCTCTTGGAAGGTCTTCCAACACTTGTGGTTTAACCATTGTAGAATTCTGGGTGTCCATCTAATCTGGTCATATGCCAGGCAACACGGTCCATTGTATCGGCAATTTTTGTTCGGTGTCTTATATCTTCATCTTATTTTACCCCAAATACTCAGGCCGAGCATCTATCTTTTTTGGCCCGCTGAGTTCCCTTCATTTTCTGTATATTTTTTGATGTAAATATTGTCGTTTCTAGACCATAGGTTTTTTGTTGACAACATTGGTAAGTTAACCTTTTATTGCAGTACAAATAAAACGGTTAGCACTTTCTACTAACCATTCGTGAATAAAGTATAAATATAATTTATTTATCGTATGGCCAACATCACGCCTATATCATATAACATTCGTTATGTAAAAAAACATGTTAAAAGCGCAGAGTGAACTGCTTGTCAGAGACTTTAGAGATCTAGATTTCTTATGTATTGTATTGATTTGTCGCTAAGGGTTAGGAAGTCTGATGCATTGCCACCGTACGCCCCGAGTGCACACCCAGTAACTATGTGTTATATGTATATATTATTATTTGAGTACTTACCTAATGAAGATTTAGTTTATCATTTCCAATTGGTGTAATATCTTTATTCGTGCAGAATTGTGTAAATTTTCCTTTTGATAAATAGGTTTGTGTTTTAGCTTTCATACCATACGTATCGCTTTTGATAGAAAGGATAATCCTCCCAATGTTTCACGGCAAAGCTTTACAATGTTAACTTATGCATAATGATCTCAGATAATCTCCGCCGTAGTGAGAGAGAGTTAATTTAAGTATTTTGTCGAATAATTAATTAAAGCTTGGGAAAAATATGTTTTTGTTGTTTTGGCTCGTGAAAATATCAGATTAATCACCGAGGTTTGAAAATTTTCATTTTTTGTGGTCGTCTATCGGAAATCGTGTTGCCGTATGTCATGTTTATTAGTACTTTAACTGAGATCAGTGTTTTTCCTATAAAAAATATCTACCGATTCTATCACAGGTATTCCTGCAGTGTGGGGTAACCAGCCATAGGTGTGCTTTTGTATATAAGTTGGTCAAAGGATGCATAATACAGGCGTGATGCGTATTTCCATTTTTCCTCATTCCTAAATAGACACAAAGAAAATTGGCGTTGAACCTCATTATTGAACTCAATGAATGAACCTATTTGCAAAAAAGTAGAGGACCATTTTACTCGAGATCTAAAAATTATTACTACAGTAGATATATAATTTGAAAAGCTTTCAACTTTTTATCACCATGTAGTGATGGGATTAATGAAATCAATAAAGTCGGCAATAATTGTATCAATTAAAATATGAGCTTTATCCCAATTAAAATACAGCTTTTGCAAAGAGCTATAAAGTTTGCATACATATTAATATATTTATATGTTATGGATACCATAGTTATATCATTTCACGTTGTGTAAAATAAATCAAATAATTTATGTAAATCGCGCTGTGTAAAATGAAGCCATAATTTATCACAAAATTGATTGTATTTTTGAGATGTAATTAAAGTATAATAAATTGCGCAATTAATAGTATGCATACCGACATTTCAAAAATTCCTAAAAACAGGAGACCTTATATCTCGACAACCGTTACTAAATATGTATGCTTTGGAACAAAATGGGGTAGATGCATTAAACATTTATCTAGGGAATAACCTTAAAAGATTTTTTTATATCTTGAACAGATTTCTCAAGAAAACACCTCTGTTCTTTTTTCGGAAAAACGAAAACTCGTTTCCAGAAAGTCGCGGAGCAAAAATTTTTTTTTGCACTGATAATATGCATTAAAATCTAGGGAATAAGCGTAAAAGTTTTTTGATAGACGCAATATTAACCCCATGAAATGAAAAAAACGCTATTTTTACCATTTTATCGTGCGCGATTTTGAACCTTAATGCCGTGGGAAATGACTGTGACGTCATTCCTGGTGCCAAGCCCTTAAAAGTTGTATATTATTGTAATGTAAATACTCGGAAGAATTTCGTTGGTTATTTTATTGTTTTGCACAGGAATTCATAGTTATTATGTTGATTGTAACATTAATGCAAATTTTTCGTTTGTCAACAGTGACTAAACTCAGAGAGCATTGGGAAGAAACAAACAGTAAGGTTATGCAGAGGAAGACACAATTGGATGCAATGTTATCCGATTCACAGAAATATGAAGCCAAGAGACAAGAGTTGGACCTCTGGCTTCAGCGTATGGAGGCGAGGGTTGAAAGAATGGCATCACCGGCTAATACTGCTGACATTTTGGAATCGCAACTTCGGGAACAAAAGGTAATTATATACATTCAATTTTACTTTGAACTAAGTTTTTTGCCCGGCGGACCTGCGCCTGTATTTTAAGTTTAATGTAACCACTATTGTACCCATATATATTTTTTTAATTAAAGTTATTTTTCTCTTCAACCGTAAAAGGTAGATTTGTTATTTTTATATTCTAGCCAGAATTCTGTTAAAAATAAAACCAACTCTTAGACATTTTTATTATACAGCCTAACTAAAATAATACGGTTATTTTTGTATGTATTTGAATTGTCTGTTCAATATATTATTAACTTCAGTTCTCACAATATCTAGTAATCGGTGATTGTCATTATATTGTTCATATTGTTCACATCACATGCTTGTGAGTGTCTTTGCAAGTGCCTAGTCGCATCTTACTTAGACACATTAAATGGTGAACCTATTGCTGAACATATCAGACTTTGTCAAATTTAATTTTATAGGCTTCGCGTGAAGGATGAAGATGCTTAGAAGGATGCTTTTCGGTTGTTTGGAAAATGTGATTACCTAAAAGATGCACTTTTTTTATTTACATGATTTTTGAGTCTCTCGTATGTGGTACGTAATATATGTAATAAAAAAAACTTCTAAATAACCACATCTCATAAAATATATTCCCGCTCATTTTGAAAGGGTGCATTGAGGTAGTAGTCTACATATTATAAAAATGAATAATATGTTGCATCCATATACATGTGTTCGTTTGGGGTGTACACATTCTTAGGGTTGCGAATCTTATTGCATATTTTTACAAAGAAGCATTAAGTTATATACAAAAAGTTATAATATTTCAAAGAGTATGGTGCAGTGTTCTCTGATTCACTTTATTTAGTATCGTTTTGCCAAGTAGTGTTAGTATTTTTTTATTCTTTGAGAAGACAATAGATTTTCCACTTAATCGCTTTCGTATTGCCATATCAAAAGAAGAATTACACTGCGCTCATTTTGATCTTTTGTATTTTGTAGAAGTGATAATGGCTTCTTCGTTTCAACAAAGAAAGCCATTCATTGTTGAAATTGTTCCATAAATACTATTAGTATTACGCTAGTCATGCTTTTCTTATTATTGTAAGAATCAATACATGAAATTATTTTTCATAGAATCTATTCCATAGTGTAGCAATACATAAAAATACAAAGGCAGAACAGTGATTTAGCACGATATAATTCTTTTAACCAATATTATTTTTTGCAAGACCACGACTACTACATTTTATATCCATTAAAAAAATAGATTTACCGGAAAATTTATACATTAAAATGCAAAAATCGGTAATTATTAATCCTTGCAATATTGTAAGACGATTTCTAAATAATAATATTTCAGGCACAATGCTTGTATTTTAGGTCCCGCGCATCGGAGCCTAATCCTGTGATATCCGTGATATCTGGATTGGTGAATTTTTCCCAGTATTAAGCAGATGGGTTTATATGTGGATCATGAATGATAATAGATAATACACTCTTCTGGCTGATAATACTAATAAGTGTGTTGGCAAAGTCATGCATCCCCGTAAATATACATAAATAAACATGAAAAATAGTCGTGAGAGTGTATGACGAAGATCGCGAATTTTTGTTGAACTGATACAATCTTAAAATTTCCAAACGGGTCAAAATCTCTGAAATTCCTTGTGTCTGCTATTATATAAAGGGTGGACCAAAAGTCTTTGCACTTTTGAAATGGCCATAAAAATAAAAATACAGTTTGTATTTAAAAAATAATTTATTGATAAGAACAACAATAGCTGGGAAATTCATTTACTAAACACCGTATCATCAAGATGTCCTCCATCTTGCTGCTGGCCCTCCTCATATCAGACCCCTAATTTTTATTAAACTTTTCTATACAAAGCATAGGTTTGTTTCGATAATTTCAAAACCAGATTTCCTCTTGAATATTTGATTTCAGTTGGATTATTATAGCTAGTTTATTTACGTAGACCCTATTTTTTAAATAAGCCCATAAAAAAAAATTGCTGGGGTTGGGTCCAACTGTGGGAAGGCCATGGAATATCTCCTCTCCGCGAGATTATTTTGTTCTGGAACTTCTCTCTCACTACTCTAGAGATATTCCATGACTTCTCAGCAGCCCGGATCTAATCCCACCTGTTTTTTTATGATGTTTTTTCAAAAGTCAGGTCTACGTGAATCAATCAGTGACAATACATCAACCAAAATTGAATATTCGAGAGGAAATTGTCAATACTTCACGCTTAGGGCCGATTTTTTTAGAAAAAAATCATACCCAGATTTGAGGAACGTCAGCGGCAAGATGGCGGACATCTTGGTGATATTGTGTTTAGAAAAAGAATTTCCGGTTTATTGTTGTTCTTCTTAGCAAAAAAAAAAATTAAATACCAACTGTAATTTTATTTTTAGGGCCATTTCAAAAGTGCAAGGACTAATGATCCACCCTGTAGAATACTATCAAAAGATTTATCCTAGGGTTGCATAACAATTCTTTCGATTATATTTTGCCCAACATGAATATTATTACCTATACTTTCATTTGAGTATGAGGGCAGAGAATGGGGATGCACTTTCAAGGAGCTTTGCCACTACAACATTAAAATCTTTCTTCTCGATATTTATTATAATAATAATAATATGGACAATTTATAGTGCGCCGTTTTGTGGAGCAAGTCCACCTCAAGGGCGCCTTTTTCAATTCAATAAGCTAACCTAAGTACTTACATCTACTTATTCTAAACTATCCTAAACGATTTTTTGAACAGGTGGGTTTTAAGCTGGCTCTTGAATTCAGCAGTTGTTCTCGCTTTTCTGATGTGTACAGGAAGTTCATTCCAGGCAGAAGGAATTGTTACGTATCATACGTATACGTCCGTAATAATGATAATCCAAAGGAATCCAACATACATCAGGTGTCCATCCACACAATCTTCAAATCACAAATGCAGTCTTCCCTTTTTTCATGAAATCTTCTGAATTCCCGATTTCATTTTGATCATATGTAATGTTCTTATCTGCTTGCAATACAAATACACTTTCGCGGTTTCATAATATTTCATCCCTTTCATGTTACACGTTCCATACATCATAATGTTGTTCATTGCACGTGCTCAGTTTTATAACTCAGGTATCAAAGTGTATACTAT
This sequence comes from Ceraclea dissimilis, assembly GCA_963576895.1. NCBI lineage: Eukaryota > Metazoa > Arthropoda > Insecta > Trichoptera > Leptoceridae > Ceraclea > Ceraclea dissimilis. The sequence goes on along the minus strand of OY756366.1, from coordinate 13,769,941 downwards.
TCTCTTTGCACCTACAGTATAGATGCCTTTTTTTCCATTTTGGATACTTTTTTTATTTGCTCATCCATTTGGGAGATTGATGAAACATCCTCGCATATATTTCAGCACATTTTTCTTTCTCCACAGTTAATGGTGTTCATTTAAAATTTGCATGATTCCCACAGTGTATTTTGCATTCCAAACCTCGTATGTGTAATGTGTATTACACAAATACACACGTCGTGTTTATTTACACTGGAAATTACCTATGTGTTATTGTATTTAGAGTTTTATTTCAGTTTATCACACATCCCAGTTTTATGAACTAACCTATGTCAAATTTTATGAATCAAGAGTATCTATCCTGAAAACGTTTCCTGTGTTCTTAATGTTTTAAATCGTAAGCGCAATCGCATGATCAAATCTTAGTAATGGCTTTTTTATGTTTTTTAAAAAGATTTTTGGTAATGCTGTAGATTTTGATGCACATTATCACTACGAGAAATAATTGTTCTGTGCGATTTTTATAAACGAAGTTTTCTTTTTAATTCTGTAGGTAGTTTTCATTTTATTTTCAGGAATCTATACAAGATATATGAAATACACAATAAAAAGGTCCCAAGTAACTTATTATTTTACGGAGCATAAAATGTTTTAAGGTTGTCGAGGTATTTCTTCTGAAAAATCGGCACAAACCGTCTTTGCACTATAAACAAAACGTTACTTTTTTTTTTAAGTAAACCACTACTACGTTACATCTGTCTTATCTAACATTAGTTCCTGTTGCAAGCTACTTGTATGGGTAATACAGTATGTATGTATTATTACCTACATACATTATGATGAACATCTCGCGTGCCTACACTTGAATTGACAAACGACTGTCGCGTGGGAAACATGAAAGTATCTCAAATACCAAGTATTTGGTGTAATACCGTTCGGATTTCTCGTAATCTTCATATTTGATGATCATACTCGTATTCTAGAAATGTCTTCGTAATGTTACGCACAATAATACTTTTGTATATTAATATGGCTTAATTTTACGCTTGTCTACCCTCCTGACGACTTTACTATATAGCGTATTCTTCTCTAATACTAGAATCGTATTCAAGACTTACTTTAATGTTATATTAGTGTCATTTTAATGTTATGAGTTATGACATTAATGTACACAAGGCACACATCTAATTAAATGTAAAATCTCTTTTAATGTATGAAATCAAAGAATGAAGTAAACTTACTTATAGAGCCATTTTCGTCTGCTGCTGCACATAGACCACCCCCGTATCCCATCATATATCTATGCGCCTATTCTTAAGTTACTCTTTTCCACCAGACCATCCGTAAGAGGACTCAAGTCTAGCCAGATTACCCGTCATCATCCATTCTTCTTCTTATCGTGTCGGTCGCCACTCACTAGATCCCCATCCGCTCTCAGAAAGCTACAACCTCTCCTGCGTCATCCTCCAAGGAGGAGAGATCTGAGAAACTCTTCCTATCATCCATAATATCATGAGATACCAACACCTCATACATACGGCGGCAGATATGTATTATCTAGGTAGATTGTTAAACTATTGTATCATATAATTAATTGTATCATATTTGATTGAATGATTTTAAGTTTTATATTCTTCCTTTCAGGTTATTCGGGTGTTGGCCGCGTGTCTTTTGTTCTTCTCTAGCTTTCGGCAGCGATACTTCTGCCATCTTCAGGATGAAGTAGATTTTTCTATGTAACGTCCGTCGAGTCATCAGTAATTTACTGCCGCAGCGTGAGCAGTGGTGTGTTGAAGGGTAAAGTTATTGTGATGTGTGAGTGTTACTGCCGCAGCGTGAGCAGTTGTGTGTTGAGTTGTGATGTTATGATGACGTGTTAGTATTATGATGATCGTTCTGCGATGTGTCTTGTGGTGTAGTAAGTGTTGTTCGTGTATTGCGTTGTAGTATTGGTTTCCACGATGTTTTGATTTGTAAGCCGTCTCCTCTGTTGATGTTATGTGGATGTTTATATATCTCAATTGATTCTCTAACGAGTCGTGTGTAGTAATTTCTTGGTTTGGCTAGTATTTGTGGTGTGTATGAAAACTTGTGTCCTGTGTCTATGTGATGTTCTGCTGTAGCTGACTGATCTGGATGTCCTAGTCGTGAAGCCCTCTCATGTTCTTTGATTCTGTCTACGATGTGTCGTGATGTTTGTCCGATGTAGGTGGCGTCGCAATCGTTGCAGTCCAGTTTGTATATTCCGTCGCTCTCTTTTTCGTATCTGTCCTTTGTTCTGCATAGCATGCTACGTATTTTATTCGGCGCTCCGTATATTGTTTTTATGTCGTATTTTGTTAATAAACGTCCGATCTTGTCAGTTGTCCCTTTAACATAGGGAAGTACTGCTGTATGTCTGGTTGATGTGTTGTTTTCCTTGTTGTCCGTCTTGTTTTTACATCTGTGGAATGATTTTGAGATGTCCTTCTTATTGTAGCCATTTTTTATCAGAGCTTCCTGTAACTCCTCCAACTCGTTGTTTAGATGTTCGTCTTCGCATATCCTTATAGCCCTGGTTGCTAGAGTTCTTATTATGCCCTGTTTCTGTGTAGGATGGTGATGTGAATCAGCGTGCAAGTATCTATTAGTATGGGTTGGTTTTCTATAAACCTTGTGGCCAAGTATTCCATCCTGTCTCCGACTCACTTCCACGTCTAAGAATGGAAGCACTCCGTCGTTCTCAATTTCCATGGTGAATCTGATGGCCGGATGAATCGAGTTGATGTGATCCAAGAAGCTGGGTAATGTATCTTGTCCGTGTTGCCAAATGACGAAGACATCGTCTACGTAACGTTTCCATACCCGCGGTCTGTGCGTTGCTGTCTCTAGTGCCTTCTTTTCGAAATGTTCCATAAATAAGTTCGCAATCACGGGTGAAATCGGTGATCCCATCGCAACTCCTTCTATTTGTTCATATATGATGTTGTTGAAAGAGAAATAACTTGATGTTAAGCAGTGTTTGAACAAGGCCAGTGTGTTCTCCGGGAAGATCTCTTCCAGTATCTTGAGCGTGTCGTCCAGTGGCACATTCGTGAACAATGATTCGACGTCGAAACTCACAAGAATGTCTTCCTTCGTTAGTTGTTGCTCTTTCAGTATGTTAATGAAGTGTGTGGAGTCTTTGACGTATGATTCAGTCTTTCCGGTGTGTGACAGGAGTTTTCTTGATAAAGCTTTGGCTAAGAGATAAGTGGGTGAGTTAATGGCACTCACTATCGGCCGCAGTGGTGTGTGTTGCTTGTGTACCTTTGGTAATCCGTATAACGCGGGCGTCTTCGGTGCTCTAACTATTAATTTGACTTGTTCTTCTTTTGGGATGGTGGACGATTTTATCAATTCTCTGGTCTTCCGGTTAATCTTATTAGTTGGATTGCGCGACAGTTTCTTGTATGTAGGACAGTTGACGAGATCTTCCAGTTTTTGTTTGTAATCAGTGGTGTCCATTACAACTGTAGAGTTCCCCTTGTCCGCGGGAAGAATGACGATGTCCTTGTTTTTCCTGAGTTCCGATAATGCGATCCTTTCTTGTCGAGTGAGGTTCGGTTGACAAGAAAGGATCGCATTATCGGAACTCAGGAAAAACAAGGACATCGTCATTCTTCCCGCGGACAAGGGGAACTCTACAGTTGTAATGGACACCACTGATTACAAACAAAAACTGGAAGATCTCGTCAACTGTCCTACATACAAGAAACTGTCGCGCAATCCAACTAATAAGATTAACCGGAAGACCAGAGAATTGATAAAATCGTCCACCATCCCAAAAGAAGAACAAGTCAAATTAATAGTTAGAGCACCGAAGACGCCCGCGTTATACGGATTACCAAAGGTACACAAGCAACACACACCACTGCGGCCGATAGTGAGTGCCATTAACTCACCCACTTATCTCTTAGCCAAAGCTTTATCAAGAAAACTCCTGTCACACACCGGAAAGACTGAATCATACGTCAAAGACTCCACACACTTCATTAACATACTGAAAGAGCAACAACTAACGAAGGAAGACATTCTTGTGAGTTTCGACGTCGAATCATTGTTCACGAATGTGCCACTGGACGACACGCTCAAGATACTGGAAGAGATCTTCCCGGAGAACACACTGGCCTTGTTCAAACACTGCTTAACATCAAGTTATTTCTCTTTCAACAACATCATATATGAACAAATAGAAGGAGTTGCGATGGGATCACCGATTTCACCCGTGATTGCGAACTTATTTATGGAACATTTCGAAAAGAAGGCACTAGAGACAGCAACGCACAGACCGCGGGTATGGAAACGTTACGTAGACGATGTCTTCGTCATTTGGCAACACGGACAAGATACATTACCCAGCTTCTTGGATCACATCAACTCGATTCATCCGGCCATCAGATTCACCATGGAAATTGAGAACGACGGAGTGCTTCCATTCTTAGACGTGGAAGTGAGTCGGAGACAGGATGGAATACTTGGCCACAAGGTTTATAGAAAACCAACCCATACTAATAGATACTTGCACGCTGATTCACATCACCATCCTACACAGAAACAGGGCATAATAAGAACTCTAGCAACCAGGGCTATAAGGATATGCGAAGACGAACATCTAAACAACGAGTTGGAGGAGTTACAGGAAGCTCTGATAAAAAATGGCTACAATAAGAAGGACATCTCAAAATCATTCCACAGATGTAAAAACAAGACGGACAACAAGGAAAACAACACATCAACCAGACATACAGCAGTACTTCCCTATGTTAAAGGGACAACTGACAAGATCGGACGTTTATTAACAAAATACGACATAAAAACAATATACGGAGCGCCGAATAAAATACGTAGCATGCTATGCAGAACAAAGGACAGATACGAAAAAGAGAGCGACGGAATATACAAACTGGACTGCAACGATTGCGACGCCACCTACATCGGACAAACATCACGACACATCGTAGACAGAATCAAAGAACATGAGAGGGCTTCACGACTAGGACATCCAGATCAGTCAGCTACAGCAGAACATCACATAGACACAGGACACAAGTTTTCATACACACCACAAATACTAGCCAAACCAAGAAATTACTACACACGACTCGTTAGAGAATCAATTGAGATATATAAACATCCACATAACATCAACAGAGGAGACGGCTTACAAATCAAAACATCGTGGAAACCAATACTACAACGCAATACACGAACAACACTTACTACACCACAAGACACATCGCAGAACGATCATCATAATACTAACACGTCATCATAACATCACAACTCAACACACAACTGCTCACGCTGCGGCAGTAACACTCACACATCACAATAACTTTACCCTTCAACACACCACTGCTCACGCTGCGGCAGTAAATTACTGATGACTCGACGGACGTTACATAGAAAAATCTACTTCATCCTGAAGATGGCAGAAGTATCGCTGCCGAAAGCTAGAGAAGAACAAAAGACACGCGGCCAACACCCGAATAACCTGAAAGGAAGAATATATATACCATGCTGCGAAAACCTACAACATCATTTTAAGTTTTAATTATAATCTTGACTCTATTATAAATTAGTTTCTCTGTTTAAGGGCTTGGCACCAGGAATGACGTCACAGTCTTTTCCCACGGCATTAAGGTCCAAAATCGCGTGAACAATCACATGATAAAATGGTAAAAATAGCGTTTTTTCCATTTTTTGGGGTTAATTTTGCGTCTATCAAAAAACTTTTACGGTTATTTCCTAGATTTTAATGCATATTATCAGTACAAAAATAAAATTTACTCCGCGACTTTCGGAAAACGAGTTTCCTTTTTTCGGAAACTCGTTTTAGAGGAGGTGTTTTTAAATATATTTTTTTGAGAAATCTATACAAGATATAAAAAATCTTTTACGGTTATTCCCTAGATAAAGGTTCAAGGCATCTACACTATTTTGTTCCAAAGCATATTTAGAAACGGTTGTCGAGATATAAGGTCTCCCGTTTTTAGAAATTTTTGAAATGTCGGTATGCATACTCTAAATTATAATCTTGACTCTATAATAAATTAGTTTCTCTGTTTAATAAAGTTCTGAGAGATAAATCAAACTAAAAGACGCGATTTCATCTCGCTACAAACAATAATAGGGAGATATTGTAAACAATTGTGTATCCAATCTATTGATATTTACATTCCACAATATCATTTCTCTGCCAGACTTTAGAAATAGTGACAGGAGACTAAGCGTCAAGTTACACTCGTGTTTATATAATCTAATTATTTACTATCTTTAATTACATCAACCGCAAATTATTAGAATGAATAAGCCTCACCTAATATTAGTTGTTCACTTTAGCTTCTTCAATGTCCTCATTGTGATTTTTTTATCAACGAAGTCATTATTTAATCATCCATTTTTTTATGCACATTACTTACTTACTTACTGCTAGCCACTTACGTTCCACTGCTGGACATAGGCCTCTTCTAAAACCTTCCACCGTCTTCTATTTTGGGCCCTTTGCTCCCATCTACGACCCGTAAGCTGGACAATGTCATCTGTCCACGTTTTCTGTGGTCTTTCTACGCCTCTTTTATTCTCCCAGGGCCTCTACTTCAGGATTTTAGGTACCCATCTGACACTGTCCTGTCTTGCACATTCAAATTGCTTTAATGAAGAATGGTAGACCAAGAAATGAAAGATGTCAAAGTTATTAAAGAGTACATACCTGGTAGTTATCTCAACAGATAACAGCAAAGGATGGATTTTCCATCAAGCTTATCGACGGCGTCGGCTGGCTTAATGTGATCACTTGCACATAAGTAATATTCACAAATACCAATCTATCCATTCGCGGCGGCCTGGAATCGAACCCAGACCTCCAGCCTAACACACCAATATTTTATCCGCTGTGCAATGAAGACTGATGTCTAAAGCGAAAAGGAAATGCGTATATATTTGTACAACCGCTATCCATAGAAACTCTTCTTCTTCTTCTTAATATAGGCCTTGTGGCCTGTTATGAAGATGGATTAGCCTCCTGCGATGTCGACTCCCAACTGTTAATCCATCTCTTAGGTGGTCTGCCTGGGGTTGGCCGGCCAATGCAATGTGAGGGAGTCTGGATGGCTCCATTCTCCTCACATGTGCATACACTCTAAGAAATGATTCACCAGAATTCTTGTTGTTATAGTGATATTCCTGCTATATTCGGGACCGTAAGAATTTCTCGTTGATTCTGCAGGAAAGCTTACCGCTGATTTAACAGGAAAGTATTCCCGTTAACCCGCAGGATTATACCAATATTTCTCTATTGCTACACTGTCGTAACGACATTCTTTCCTGTTAATCTTTAGGTTTATACTGATATTTCTCAATTACTACGCTGTCATAACAACATTCTTTCCTGTTAAATTTGCAGGTTAGGACTGATATTTCTCAATTGCGGCGCTGTCATAACAACATTCTTTCCTTTTAAATCTGCAGGTTTATAGTGATATTTCTCAATTACTATACTATCATCTCTATGTTCTTTCCCGGAAATTCGGCATTGTTGGCCTAATATTTCCTTAGTATTATAAATGTTAATTATACATTAGGTATTTACAATAAAATTTATTATTCCATATAAAAACTTGTAGGTATTGCAAATGGGATTATCAGAGCACACGTTACAAGTATTTCTATGGAAATAAATATATTTTACAGCAAAAAAGAATTATTAACACACAAATACATAAGAGAAATATAATAGTAATGAGATTATTTGAGGATAAGATGATATATTCTAACTATAATTATTTTTACACCCAGGTGCTTTATGGATGTACATATATTTACTTCCTACTTGAATTAATCAGACAAGAAATAGTAACCGTTAGATAATATCATCTAGTCCCAAATGGTAGGTATAATAATGAATATGGTCAAGGTAAATAACAGAAAGAAACATGGTTTACAATGTATATTTAATAATGGAAAGAAATATAGTTTATAATTTATTATTACTTTATAAATAAGCAATTAGGTACAATATTCATGCTGGAATAGGTGCATAATTTTTCACAGTAGGTATATGATAAAACCTCACAAAAATCACATTATTTAATTACAACATGCCGTTTTCCCATTATATCAAAAAACATTCCCCACTTCGTCAAAAGATTCGCAGTAGTCGCGTCCATTTTTATAGTCAACTTTATTCTAATTAGCACAGTAAGTAGGTATATGAATACACACGATAGTTATTACAAATTAATTATTCAGAATTGTCCAAACAATGCTTTAAATAAATTCACCACAGCGAGAGTATTGTAAAAAGTGTGTTAGACAAGATAGATCGCGTCATAATGCACTCTGCGTATACGCGTCTGTAGACGCATGCGCATATGTCGTTGAGTTTTAACAGGAATAATCCCGTGTTTTCCACGAGAATAATGTAATTATGCGTTTCGCGTCATAATATTTTGTAATGAATCCTGATAACTTAGCATTAAGTCTGCATTTTCGTTTAAACTCATTATGTTAAGTTAACAGCAAATTAGCTTTGGATTAGCATTAGCTATTAATGTTATTTTTGTATGATATTCTTGCATTTATAAACGTTCGGACCTTTATATTATCTTTTTGGGTAATATTACTGTTAAATTGAAGTGACGAGTCATTATAAATTAAACAGAAATCGTGTAATGTCGTACATTACGGGAAAATACTGTTAGGAATACAATATATCGTGTTAATATGTACGTAGAGATTTTATAATTTGTTAGTATGAATTCTGCTTTTTGGAAATAATAGTTTTTAATGTAATTTTAACAGGAAACCCTAATAAATAGACATCGACATGACATAAAACTGTTGTTTTTAAAGTAATTCCCCAAACATTATGATTTTACGTAATTTCAAATCTACAGGCTTACTCATATATTAGCAAAACTGTAGTTAAATGCTGCGGGGAAGACCACTATTTCGACGTTATTCTAGGATTTTCTACCAAACAACTGATACATTAACAAGAATCAAAAATATGATTTCTTTCAGTGTATACCATTGTCTCCTCCGTTGCCTCCCCCATCTAATGACATCTTCGATCTCGCACATTTTTTCTTATTCTGGTATTTCTTATCTCTCTAATAGAGTAGAGGAGTATATCTGGTAAGAGCCTCTCGGAGGGTCTTACCAGATATACTCCATAGAAATTGGGGGAGGTATTTAGCCAGCCATCTTTTTATTCCCTAAACACGGTCCTTGCTAAGTCATTCCAGTAGGTACCCGTGAGTGCTGTCATCCAAAGAAATTGTACAAAAATTATTGTGACTTCCATGTTATGCTCGCCGACGCTCGTGTGAATGAGTAAAAAGATGCGCGGACGGGGTGATTGTCTTGGATTGTATACGTAATCGACGGTTAACGTCTTTTTACTCATTCACACCAAAAACGTGGAGGGTTGGCGAGCATGTGGATGAAGCATTAAATGCAAGAAGTTCCGATTCAATGTGATTGCTCATAAGACAACACCAAAATATGAAAACAATATACTTATCTATATTACGATGCGTGTGTGTGTTTTTGTGTGTGTGTGTGTGGTATAATATTAACGGAGGTTGCTCAATTAACTGCCTGTTGGATATAATTGTACACAGCGGATCAACAATCCAATTATATGGTCATTAATTTTGCCGAAAACCAATTCTCCGGTGACTGCTTAAGTCGTGGTAACATTAAATTAGAAGAGAATCTGAAATCAGGAAATATTTCCCATCACGTGCCTGTACTCGCACGTGTCAGATTACTCAGAACTCTTTGATTGATTAGTTTCATACAAAACAACAATTGCCTCAAAGCATATTGTTGTGTTAAATATTAAGAAATTTCTTTTCTTATCTAAATTTATTCCCAATCTATTTTCCTATTGACGTCATCTTCACAGTTTCTTTGTAATGTAGACAGATAACTATGATTTTCTCCCCAAGGCATAAGCTCTGCTCAAATTTAGGGGAGTAGTTTTATAAAATTTATATAAAGCACTAAGTATTATATTCATGCCACGTTTTTTTTTTTATTTTTTATAAATTGTATGATTCTGTTTTTTCGTAAACTAATAATTTTTTTGAAGATTTATTGTGTGAGAGGCAGACACGTGTTCAAACTGACTGGATGTTTATCAAAGAGAAAAAATATGTTCTGGTATATTTCACAGCTTTTTCCGTTCACCTAAACAATTAAAGATTCTTTGAAGTGATCAATTACTTGCCGATAGATAATTTGATGAATCTGGGCTTATCGAAGTAAATCCGCATATTTGTATATTTCAAACTAAGCTATAGGAATGTTTGTGTTGTGAAGTGATTACTCCACCCACGCGTGGGTTCGAGGATTGAACCCGCATCCATTCGCTTAACAGGACAATGCAGCTTTTCCACGATATCAGGGAATTTAAATGTATAAACAATCCTTCCTTAACATGACTGTAAAGAATACAGCTGTAAAGGAAGAAAAGCAAAAGGTCTAATGTGATTCTCCTTCATTTCTTCCTAAAATAGGTGTCTCGCGGCTTTAAAACTGACATTCTTTCGTACTGCTCGTTTTCCACCCAAGTCAATGATGTTGTCATTGTTTCTTGATTTTTCGGGTGAACCGTGTGTAGATAAACTTGATCGACGTTTCGACACTCCTACTGGTGTCTTCCTCCATAGACTTTCCTCGTTCAAGTTTATCTACACACGGTTCACCCGAAAAATCAAGAAACAATGAAATTCGCACACCGTGAAAACCTTCAACATTTATTAATGATGTTGTCTTAATTTTTTCAGTCGTTCCACGCCGAGTTGCATCAGTATAAGCATCAAATAGAACTCTTCAGCCAGCTGACGCAGAGACTGATCGCCGTTTACCAGCAGGACGACACGACGAGGATCAAGAGGCTCACGGAGCAGATCAATATGAGATATTCGAATTTGAATTCCAAGTAAGATCCAATTTTGTTACCATACCATACCATATTCTCTTATCCTTGGATTGGGCTCGAAGTATCATTTCAAATTTTCCGAAGACTTCCGTCTTTTGCGGTTTCCAGATACTCGTTTCTTTACATACTGTTCCCTGAGTATTATAAAAGTCCACATATGCCCGTAAAACTATCGTGTTTAATGTATCGAAATACAGATTCGTAATTCTTTGACCATTTTGAAATCATTTGTAATCGACCTGGAATACCCGAACTTTTACTAGGTACTCGAAACCTTTCTCTCAAGGGAAATGAAACTTTTAATGGGCTATTAGATAATTGGAAATCCCACTGCGTTAAATTATTTAATCCAATGTTTTCATAACGCACGAGTTGTGGTTTGGTGGGGTCACTTTTTGAGATTAATTATTAACTTATTTTACCTACTGAACAATAGGCATACTGACTTTCAAATAAAAGTCAATGCTTTAGCAAGGATTAAGAAATTCTCGACGGTCGTTTACACTAAAACTAAATTGCTTTATTTTCAGGATTATCAATCGCGGAGAGCTTCTCCAGTCTGCAATGAATTCTTTGCATAACTTCGATCGTTCCATTGACAAGTTCCTGGCTTGGCTGAGTGAAGCAGAGTCTCTTTTGGAAACCGTCGAGAGTGAAGCTGACAGAGCCGCAGTGAGTGGGGCCCCTCATCCACAGCATCTCAAGGTAAGAGAATCAAGAAATCTTTTATGCCATACATCATTGTATGGGTTCTTCTAAAGATTTACGTTCTACAGGCAAACTCTATTTAAGATATGTACTTATGTTACTGCCATCATTAGGGAACTCAACAACTACGTATCTTAAATGATCATGTATGGAAAATTGTTAGTGTCCTATTGCAGTTTCCAGATTAATGTCGAAGAATTCATAAATCTAATCCACTGATTAATCAGATTTTCTTTATTATGTTGCGTCTTCTTATTTTGATATAATTGATTTAGAGGTTACCATCTGATTGCCTTTAGGCCGCGATTTATGTTTAGCTATCTGCCAATGCGCCTCTCCCGAGTTTCTCCTAAAATAATTACGCCCTCCCTTGCCTGTTGGGGTAAAATTACAAGTAGCCAATAAGGTTGGCATCGAATACTGTATCAGACGTATGCAACTCGCGGGGATAAACTTGATATGGTTACATTTAGCTTGTTAGTTGGCATGTCATTGTTTTATTATCAAAAACATACATCATATTAACCTCCCAAGGAGGACTCTACCCACTGGTTGGGAACCCGTGACCTATACTATCTCTTGTGTTGGATTCATTTTTCAAATCGAAAGAAATTTAGTAATAATTATTTATTATTTCATCATAGACGCTTCCTTCAACTTCAACCTCGTCAATTTTAATTAAGTAAATGTTTTTTGTGATGGATTTGAATTCATAAAGTATTAAATAGATATTAAATTTCGCGGAATTTTCATTTATCAGAAATCATAAATCATTTATTTCGATGCTGAAAGTAATTGCTGACAACAAATCTTCTGAAAAACTTTCTATTGAAGTGAATGATGATCGGGGGAATTCTGCTCGTTTTTCAATGACTCTGATCTTTCTTTTTTTTTTGCTTTTCATCATACTTTGTAGAGCATCGCTATTGTATTTCACATCCCAGACTATTGTTGTATTTTGCTATTCATTGTTGAAAAGCTTTTCGGTCATCTTTTTATCTCAGATCACTGCACGTTATATATTTATTTGATCAGAAGATATTTATTTTTACGTTCAAACGTTTTTAATAGAGTTGTGAACAATTCGTTCAATTTTCAGTCTCGATTCATTTGATTCAAATCACCAAAATGATTCGTTCAATTCTTTGATTCTTCGATTCTTTTAATTCACTGATTCTTGGGACTTCTGATTCATTGAATGTATATCTGTCATTTTCATACTGATAAGTTATTATAAGTGTGAGAGGGATAGATAACGAATCATACTCAAGACACAAAATGTTGAATCGCCAAGTAATATTACACCATTATGTCAAAAAGTAGAGGAGACTCTTTTAGGAACGTCGCGTACTTTTTGACATTGTGATATAATATTTCTTGGCGATTCGATTAAAAATTTGGTGTTTTAAGTATGATTCATTCTCTATAACTCTCAAAAGTATAATAACTCGTCGGTACGAAAAGGACATATATACATTCAATGAATCACAAAGTCTCAGGAATCAAAAGAATGTAGAACTTTCCCAAAGAATCATTAGATTCTTTGATTCTTTTTAATGTATCGTTCAATTGAACGAATCGTTCGTGAACAATTCAATTCTAGTTTTTAACAATAAAGTCTATATCTACTTCATTTAGTTTCCTTTTGTAATATTCTCCTTGTATCATACATGCTATACCCTAGTATTGTATTATTTTATTTTAGATGAATGATGAATATTAGCTTTTCCTGGACTTTGATCTATATACCTTTGTCAGTCATTTTCATTTCAGTATTTGTATTTCTTATGAAATTCCCACGTGTTGTGTCAGTTATCTTAGTTGACGGACTGTATCCATCATTCACTTTCTTATGGTTTTCTTCGAATGCCGAATTTAATCAGTAAATATTTGTAGCCATAGTGATTTAGGCTACGTTTACTACATCGAAAACCAATTAATATAAATATTTATATATTATTCTTAATCATTTTTTCCCATTGTTACATTGTGCATGGTAGTATGTATGAAAATTGAAATGATAAAAGAACGATTCTCATTAGAACGACTCCGAACAATTTTCCCAAAATACATAATGTGTATTGTATTGAATAAGTATTATAATAACTAATTATTCGTATTAAATATTAAGTATCATCGTTTTACAAGATTTTATTTAACTTCTCTGTGGAGTTTTTTTATTTGTTTGTTGTAAAGCTTTGCAAACATACGTAAAGTATAGCCTACTCCAGAGACAAAAAAAAATGTAAAGGATATCAAAGGGATGAAAGAGTCGTGTGAGGACATGTGTGGTATCGTATGAAAGAACGTTGGAAAAGAAATCCAGATCTTAAATAATATTAAATGTTGTCTAGGTCAAGCCTCGGGAGACACCGAGCGATCGAGAGGATCCAGTCATCGCATACTGTTGTGTTTGGTATCTAACGAAAGTGCTTCATGAGTACAACTCATATCTTTTTACAAATTTTGATTCTTGGCGGAAGGTGCCATTGGAATAGTTCTAGACTTGAAATCATAAAATATTGTTTCAAAAGAAAAGTTACGATAACTTATTACTGTGATTACTAAACATGATTGTTATGATCGACGTAGGTAGTACTCATTATAATAAATATTGTTTTCCTCCGTACCTAAGCTTGAGGTTGATACTGAAATTGACAACGGTCCCAGACAAGTCTAAAAATAAACATTGGGGTGTATTCTGTACATAATCTCCCTGAAACCAATAGCGGTTGTATTTCCTACACGAAGTTAATTCATTTTCGTTAGCCACAACTTTTGGTGTAGTCTGCTAATAAAGAAATCGATGAATCACCTAAAAGATGCTTTAGTTACTCTGTCTTGAAAATTCATTCGTTCCTCGGTTCATTACTCGACATTGATAAATTATGCTGTTTTCGTATTAAAATAACGTCAAAGTGTTATTTTGCTGTTCAAGGATTGTGTTTACATGTTTACAACCTAGCTTGCGTAATAATATACATACATAATGTCTTAATGTTTCTGTTATATGGCTAGAATATGGGTATTAAAATAACAACCTAATTGGAATGGGAACACTACAATGAAAACATTGTTGAGAAAATAGATCATATACTACTCAAATTTTCTCATAAGCGAGTATGTTTATTTTGATGAAAAAATACAAATTTTCCGGAACGATTTTTACTAAGTACATTTTTCCTTACATAATTACGATACTGTAAAATTAATATTAAATGGAGCTACTAGAATTGGAGTCAAGGAATTAATAGGATGTTGAAATTTTACGACGTAATAACGTACTAAAATTATCCGATCGGCAGTTCGTAAAAAAATCAATACTTTTTTTCACATCACATCGGTTTTTTATTTCGTACGTAGGTACGGCAGGTGTGTGCAGGATTAAAATATATGCGCAAATTTACAGCTGAAATATCCCCCTTATTTTCTACATTTTGTGAATTTATCGCCTAATATACGTAAATTTCGAGCAGGTGTCTATATTTTTCTCAAAGTTTTTCCTCTGCAAAGTTTACGTAAGCATTACCCAATAATGATATTATGCGTGACGCAAAATTGCCTTCCGGATATAAATAAAAAATTACGTCGTTGAGATTTTTATAATGGGGTGTTTGTTAGTACACAATTTCCTTTTGATATCAGTGTGATAACTTAATTAAGAGAAGGCAGGCCGCCAAATAAATAAAGAGAATTTGTCAGACCTTGGACGTCGACGACCTTACTAAGTTTGCTTTGTAAAAAAATAGGGTAATTACATTAAAACTTCCTAGAGAATGACCGTAACAGATCTTTCATATAAGATTCTACAAGACTCTTGTTTCAAAGACAGCAACTCGTATTTTGAAAATCGCAATCAAAAAAGTCGTTTTCTTTGTGATAATGTGCATTAAAATCTAGTGAATGACCGTTATTTTTTTTTAATAATGCGTGAATTAAATATCACAAAAAAAAAAACACTTTTTAATACATCATGCGATTTTGAACTTTCAAGTCACGGGAAATGTTTTCTGGATTCTCGTCCCTTTAAGAAATATACCCCTTGCGATAGTGGACTTATCATCCTTTTCAAATTGTTGCGTTATTAATTTGTAACAAGTTGTAAACGTCAAGTTGTCACTCTCACATGACAAGTTTTGGAACGTGGCATCGCTAAAACTGTTAGGTTTTTCACGTTTTCAAGTTGAACCGTTTGGATGTGAAAGATCATAAAAATAGCGAAGCTGAATAAGATACATATTTGAGTCTGCATACGATTGTGTATTGTGCCAACAATATGTAATATTATTGTTTTCTATACAGTGTTTCACATAGCTAAGCCTTTCAAATCCCTACATAAACCAGGGATAATTCTAGGGAATTAAATTCTACGAAACTACGACCGATGCAGTATTACTGTAAAGCGTAGCACCTCGCCATTTCTGTGTTAAGTCTTTTAAACGACCCCGTTTGTTTTATATTTTTAAAGTATTTTACTACAATTATGTAAATTATTTTATTTTCCAGCAATTAAAAGTTTGCGCTTTTTCCGTTGTGTCTCGCAGGTAGTAATAAATTAATATTTATTATTTTGTCTAATGAGGGTTATCCCCAGGGTTTTGTTAACGCCACATGCATTATTGATGGTCGAGGGGGAGAGTTGCGTAGCTGGTATCATGTTATGAAGTTATTTGCGGACAATACTTTCATACTTTACTGCATTGAGTCATAGGAACAAGGTAAGATGTTTTTTTTGCGGCTGTCAGATCTACTCTACATACATTAAACATTTTTCCAAAGTTTTCACTCCCGTGATTCGAGCAAATGTCATCGCCAGTATTTTATGTTATTTAACGTATGTAAATAAAGCAAATAGGACGTGTTCTGAGTAAAAGGAATCGTAGAGTGTCTATTACGAATTGCATGAATGTGACGGAAGCCCGAAGTGTGTGTAAGGATAGGAAAGTCTAGCGATCTGTTCTCTCTGCCTACCCCGCAAGGGAGGTGGCGTGAGGGGATAGAATAGAATAGAACAGTATTTTATGAATTTTTATATGAACACCCAATATGGAACAATATATCAACATCAGAAATAATATGAAATCGTACAAAACCCTTTTTAACGGCTACTTTAACATGTCATGACGCTAAGGAAATAAATAAAGGATGTAAAACAGTTAAGAAACTGTACTGGAGTAAGGAAAAAGGCAACTCACCGGTTCATTACTTAATTACTTAGCGAAGGTGTCGATGCAAAACTAATTAAAATTTACGAGATTTTCGCAGAGGCACGTATGACAAGAAATATGGGGCGCCTGGGGAGAAAGTGGAAGGAAGAAAATTAAATTCATTAATTATTTACAATTGGTAGATAATTAATTAGGGGAATTACATTATTTAAGGTTTAACGGCTGAAGCTCAAGCTGAAGAAATATACTGAAAACCTATTGTAGACACTAACATAATTTTTACGCCTTAGGCCTGAGGCCATCGGATTGGAAGAGTATCTACAATTTACTGTTTATGTCGCAAATCTTACAATGGATTTTTCGACCACTTCCTGATTACTTAGAGACCTGAAATTTTGCAAACATACGTAAAGTCGATGACAATACAATCCTGTACCACTTTGGATTAGCCTACTCCAGAGACAAAAAAATATGTGAAGGGTTTCAAAGGGATCCAAGTGTCGTGTGAGGTCATGTGTGGTATCGTACGAAAGGGCTTTGGAAAATAAATCCAGATCGTAAGTCAGATTATGTCCAACTCTAGCATCGGAAGACACCGCGCGATCGAGAGGATCCAGTCGTCGCATACCGTCGTGTTTGGTGTCTAACGAAAGTGCTTCACAACTACACCTCATATCTTTTTACAAATTTTGATTCTGGACATTCTTGGTGAGAGGCTCAATTGGAATAGTTATAGGATGGGAAGTCATAAAAATATTGTTTTAAAAAAAAAAACTTCTTTTCGGAGTAAAGTTGTATCAAAAATACTATATTATAACACCTACCTTTATTTACAGGCGCCGCATAACAACTATTTAGTATTTATTATTCTGGCAACATTAATATATTATATCTTCTTGAGGAAACATGGAAATGCTTCGTTTTTTTACATCTTAATAAGACAACACCGTATATTTGCTAGGATTTAAAAAAAATAAACTACGAGAATAATTTCCTACACCGCGCCCATTTTGATGCTACGTTTCCCAAATGAGTTCGTAATAAATCATCATATTATATTTTGTGTTATTATTTTTTCGGGACATTTTGTTAAACGTGACATTGCTTCTTTTTAATGTTTAATGTACTGTACATTTTTTACAGCTCACTAAAGTTGTAGTACAATTTTACATGTTTTATACCGCAGTAACTCAAATGGTATCTAATTAATAATTATTATATCCTTTTAAAAAAATTGCACAATACATTATTTGTTTATCCACTAGACGTCTGATTCCATCATGTATTTTCAATAGAAAGGAAGTGACGAAATTTCACGCTCGGCTATTTTTGGTATTTTAAGGTCGCAAAACTTACTATTAACAAGATTAAAACACCTTTAAAACTATCCCTTTATTCCTTAATAACGTTATAACCAATACAGTTTTTAACTATGAGAGCAAAATTTCGAAAACGTTGCCTACGAAATGTCAAAATTCTCCATACTATTTGATAGTTTGTAGGCACCAGTTTACTTTACTAGCATTGAGTACGCCATCTAAGGTACTTAATACAAAGTCTATGGTTTATCCCAATGGTATGTCCTGTTTTTGCCATTTTTGCTGTTGATAATCGATTCGAACATATCCTACATATATTCTGTCAAGAAGGAGATGGTGTTTGATGAGGGCGTTAGTGTTGCTTTTTGGTATCGTAGTGTAGTGGCAACACTTTGCCCAATGTCAAATCTTCCAACTTTTTCCTTTGAGGGATATGATATACCCACTTCTTTTGACCATACGATAAATAAATAAATTGTAAAATTTCAATAGAAATGTCATTTTGCCAGAAACAAAATTCTAGCTCTCAATTAATCAAAGACCATCTCCTTCTTGACAGACTTATCGGTACATCTTTGAGCTATATAATATTTAGTAGGTAAGAGTGTGTATGTATGTTTTAGGAGTTTCAAAGGAGTTATAAAATAAGTAGTTTTTTTTTGCGCCGATTTACTTTCGACCTACCTGTTAACGGAAATTTTAACGATATCCAATTGTAGTCACTATATTGCTGATTTTTTGTCTTGATCATATAAACTTTTTTGATTTTGAGATTTTTGGCAAACCCTTCTGTTCTAAGTTTAGTTTGGGCTTGTGTTCACAGATCCAAAGTGTACGGGAGAGTCCCGGGTTTGTGAATACAAGCTCAAATATTACTTTATAAAATAAAATAGAGCCATAAGACCGTGTTAATAAAAACACATTTCTATAAAAATTGTCACTTCAGACAAGAAAGTCAGAACGGTGCCTCTTTTGTATTCTAGTTCGAAATTCCCTGGAAAACAAAGGTGTTACATGTCGCACTTACAGTGCCATCTGTTGAATTTCCTCGAAAACTTTTTGATATAGCAAAGCACAACCTCTTATTTTCTAACGAATTGTGCTTGGTTGTTTCAAAATTTCCCGTATAGTGCTTTTGACGCTTGTAACTAGATGGCAGTGTATACATTTAAGTGGGGTATTTCACCCCGCAGAACTTTTCAGTTTCCCTGAATATTTTCATACATACCGCCTCGACAGCCTTTCAATTATTGCCTGAAGATTTCAATATACTTTCTACATTTTCTGATAGATGGCTCCGGTGTCCCAGTATGGACAATATGGATATTGGACATCCAGCGTTAAAACGGGGAACGGGTAGTCGTGCACTTTTGGTACCTAATATTACGTTGTGTATGTAGGTCTACTTCAGGACTACTAACTATTCTTATCTTATACGAACTTAATTTGCTACGAAATGAGTTTATTAATACCTATAGAAATAACGATACAAACAACGGGGTACAAATAAATTTAGGAAAAAAAAAACCAATAAAGTAGGAATTTTTACGCTTTTCCAAAATGCGTGCGTTATCCAAAAAATACCTACGTTTTCTTTTCGAAAATGTATGAAGGAAAAAGTTGGGTTAACAATAAATTATTGATGAGATATACCTATGTAGTCCTTGTTGGAATCAGCAGATATGTGGAAAGTTTTCAGCGTGTATTGATAATTAGACTTGTAAATACATATTATTCATTTTCATTATGTATATTATTTTACTTACCTTATAACATTTATTTCGTTCATTATATTTTACTTACCTTATAACATTTAAAGCAGTCGTGAGATTGGACGACCTCATATCGGAAGAGTTTGAGGTTCAGAGGGGAGTGAGGCAGGGCTGTATACTGTCGCCAGATCTTTTTAACATCTACGGTGAATATATAATGAGGAGAGCTCTTGATGGTTGGGAGGGAGGTATATCCATAGCTGGAAGGAAGATTTCCAATCTAAGATATGCTGATGATACTAATCTCATTGCAGCTAGTGAAGAGGAGATGTTCGAACTTCTGAACAGAGTGGAGAGGGAGAGTAGAGAGCTTGGACTGGAAATCAACCGCAGCAAGACAAAGATAATGATTGTGGACCGCACCAACCAACTACAACTAAATAATAGGCTAACTGGAATGGACATAGTGGAGAACTTCGTATACCTTGGTTCCACTATCACAAATGATGGAACATCCACGTTAGAAATAAAGCGTAGAGTGGGAATGGCAAAGAGCGCAATGACGAGCCTGACTAATATATGGAAAGATCGCGGTATATCCTCTAAGGTAAAGATGAGGCTTGTCAGGACACTAATTTTCTCCATATTTCTCTACGCTGTCGAGACATGGACTATAAAAGCGGTAGATAGGAGAAAAATCGACGCATTCGAGATGTGGTGCTGGAGAAGAATGCTTCGTGTGTCCTGGACTGAACATAGAACCAACGAGTCCATATTACGGGAGCTCCACGTAGATACTCGGCTCTCCACAATATGCCAACAACGTATGCTTCGTCTTTTCGGACATCTATCAAGACGCGAAGAGACCAACCTAGAAAGAACGGTAATGCTAGGCAGTGTACAAGGCAGGAGACCGAGAGGCAGATCGCCGATGCGTTGGAGCGACCAAGTGAGGGCAGCCACAAACACCACTCTACACGAGGCCGCACATCTGGCCATGGATAGAGACTCGTGGAGGAGGATCGTCAACTGCGGGAATGAGAGTCGCGACCCTCAGTCATGAGGATATACGACACCAGCAATAACATTTATTTAGTAGTACATTAAGAATCTCCCTCTACACGAGATATATTTTTAATGGAGATTTAATAGTCTGTGTATTTTATTTTTTGTTTCTGATTGTAACTTGTGTATTTATTTCATTTAATAAACTTTATTATTATTATAATATTCGTATCTACTCTCATCATATACTTAACATCAATTGATTATTTGTAGTACTAATAATAATAAATATGTATCGATTCATAGAATTTTGTGATGTTCCGATGTACACATTTGCTATTTAACTTTCCGTACTGTTCAAACGTAAATAAATAGATTCAGTAAATACTTAATAATTAATTGGCAAGTAGAGGGGAACGATAATAAGTATACATTTTGTTTGTATTTCATTACTTCAGTCATAGGAATTGTGTTTATACATTTTGTAGGTATAATCAATAACACAGAAAACTTCAAAAGCGAGATTGTCGAACTCCCGAAGGAATGAATAGGAAAATATGATTTTACAAGTTGTAGTAATACTTGTACATATGTTGCATACACATTTACGTTTCCTTTGTAAATGTATGTAACATGAACATCGAAGTTTTTCGTTTTAACTTTGCTTTTTTTTGCTATAAAAAATATTAAATTCCGGATACCTATACTTGTCAACATAGACGTGCTAAATATTTTTTTTTGCGTCACAGGTGTGTGAGCGAGATTGAGTGTGGGTGTGTGAGATGACCGAGATGAACTTCAATGTTTTAATTTAAACATTGCGAATGCTTGTGGATGACAGCTGAATTTTGAATGGACTAATCGTCTTATCTTCGTGTTATTACTTTTATCTATAGTTATTGTCTGTTTTGTACTTGTATTTGTAATTAAAAAAAAATAAAAATAGGGATCATGTGCCCCTTCAAAACCTACTAATGTGGATCGATTGCCCAACTATTTTATCAACCTCCTATTGTATTAAATAAAAAAAATCTAACATTTTAGAAACCTACCATAAAGTTTAGCTCCTTCATTGTACATCACTGAACTTAATGATATATAACAAAATCGGGTTTCGAATCCCGCGCTGACGATGTATTCTGCATTTCACGACACAAGCTTTTAGCTTACTGCGAATTCTGTAAATAAGAGTGTTGGGAGTTGTGTATAAAAGCCCAGATCCTTTTTTTAATGTCTTTTGAATATTATAAACAATTTTTGTTATTCCTTTAGGTCCATCATAAATTCTATGTATCTATCTTCTCTCTTCTGCATTGTGTTGCTTCTCTTTCTTATTTTTATATAACCTAAGCGTTGAACTATTAACAGCGATGCAACATTTTAACATAATGTCGTCTGTATTATGTGAAATATTTACGTATCTTTAAACTGAAAACTTCATGAAAATGTATAGAGATTAAACTCTGGTGGCTCGAGACTGTTCTCTGTAGAAGATTCGTAAAGTTACTTGGGGCTTTTGGGAACGATGACAAGAGGTACCAAATTTATATCGTATATTGTCATTGTATATCTCTTCTATACAAGCAGTTTGTGCAAGTTTAGCTCCAAACAACCATGAACCAACTCTTCCTATACGTATGTAGCTTTGGAGACTCAGCTGGTGTATTATGACTGAAATATTTCAATAGAAAGTTCTGTCTGAAGTTGCCTACATTCATGAATATGTTGCCATCAGATGGTGTGTTGTAGAAGTGTAGACTTTGAATTGTGAAAACTTTTCAGATCGATAATAAATTGGAAGAAATACTACGCAGTGATGAATACCTACAAGAAAAGTTATGGAAATCACTTGTACTCGACCTTTTCATGAAACTTTCATGTGTTAATTGCCGCGTAAATTTGCTCTGAAGTCTTGATCTTATTCTTGAGCTGATGTTACGCGATTTCTACTACTATTTTCAGTACCGAGCTTTAATTAGAGTAATGTAGTTTTGGTCAGTTCTACGGAATTTGTCGTGTTTTTAATATAATTGAGATTTAAAATTAATCTTTTAGCATGTGGCATAATTTCATGTAAATCTGTGATTAAAATAAGTAGATAATAAGCATAAAACTTGCACGGTTCGTTTGGCTTCCGAAAGCCAATTTCGTCTGCTAGTAATAATAGTAATATGTAGTTTTGTAATAACATAGTTTCCTGATAGTAAACTTACGTTCTCCTTCTTGTGAAGTGTATGGTTTTCTCACATAACCTTATCTTAAACAAACTTTAGCGTACATAAATACTAATACTCTAGATAGATATATCGATAATAGAGTTATACAATCCTTTTGCTACAAGACACATAATCCTTATCCATACATTTTATCAACCGATATACTCATAGCGCTCTAGAGTTTGCGGATACAACGTACATAGATGACGATTTAAACAGAGCTTAAGAAAATAGGTTGTCTATTAAATACATTGATCTCTGTATAGTTTTCACATCATTGCTTCTTATCGGATATAGAACGTAAAGTATTATTATCATTTCTGATATGAATTTTCTAGTAAACTTTGTAGTTAACATTTGAAAGTTCTTCATGAACATAATAACCTTTTATCTTAGGAATGAAACACTTACTTACTTTGTTATTAGATTAACTATGAGTTATGAAAATGTGTATCAAAATGCAAGAAAAAAGTTCTTCCTTTGCTTCGACTTAAGAAATTGGTAACAATCTGAGATTAGGATATTTTGTGTGTATAACATTATTGTCAGCCCAACTAGGATTGATGTACAGCGGTATAGGGTTTTTGATGAGGGTGTCTATCATTGCAATACGCCATGAAGAAATATTTCGTTGTTGTAGTTTCATTCTCGGGGTTAGTAACTTATTTCAGAAGGATGAAGACGGATCTAGTTGTGGAAACATAATTCACTCCTGTGTTAGTAATAGCCCTACCCTTGCCGACTTCCACGTGTGTTTCCACTGTGACACTGGTGTCCGATCACTTTTATGTATCGGACCATCACCATCTTAACTGCAGTCTACCTGGGTTTCCGTGTCCGGTTCATTATATGTAAAAATTTAACACACGTCGCCAGTTGTTCCAACAGTACTATTAGAAATTAAGATGTCTCGGTATCGTCGATTCAACTGAGGTCATTCTCAGTAAATGTCACTATACAAGTGTAAAACAAACTGCAATTAAGTGTACAATATGGGTATTGTCCTTTTTACTTATTACAGGAGTTTCAGTTCAAGCGCTCTCAATTTATCAATTCTCCTAAGGCGTCTTATTATTTCTTCTCGTCTCCAGGACAAGATATTCTTGAGAAATACTTTTTTAAGTAAGTCGTAAAGTCGGAAGAAACGAGCAAGCTCGTCGCGGCGCTGGCGTCTTTTCCAACAGTACACAGGAGTAAGTAGCATCAGTATGTCGAAACTTTTAAAGTTTTAATACTTTATCATTGTTGTAAGTATTACAATATAAATATTTACCTTATTTGACAATCATATTATTAAAGCTCTTGTTTTACTTTGAAACAAGATTACAGACGAATAAGAAAAACACTCACGATAGTTTGACTACATATTGTGGTGTATTAAAGTTATAAGTGGATTAAATTGTTTCAAACTCAGATATTCTATTTCGAAATGATAAAAATAAATAATTAAATTAATCTTTATTGAAAAAAAGTTTTCAAATGGCGGGTTTACTGCCGTAGGCAATGTCTGCCAACCGACGTTATGCTGGCCATACACACTACGGTCTACCGGAGACCAAAAACTGCACAGGTCTGATCCAATACACGCTCTACCTTTCCGGTAGACCGTAGTGTGTATGGCCGGCATTACATTTGAAATATACAATACATACGTATATTTTCTCTAGCGTACATGATTACTACATTAAATGATCATTCGATGGATGTATGGAGTGTAATTAATATTTTCTATATATATTGGGCTAAAACCAATCTCGTGTTGTACTGAGGTAAAAATAATTATATCTTTGTAAAGTTTTCTTAAGTGACGGGTGAATCTTCTACGGATTGTTTGGATTCTTGGAATGTTATAATTGAAAACAGTCAATCAAAGGCAAACTAAACTTAAGTTTTAGCATATAGAGACAATGTAGACTTTCAAATAGTATATTCGTGTTTGTTAATATATTATTTTACATTGCTATTAAGCCAATTGCTTTTGTGAATGTAAAAGTACTGGCATTGTTTTCTTGCATTTTGAAATGCACAATAAATCGAATCTAGTCGTTGTAAAGTTTTTGAAAATGTGCAGAATTTGACGACTTAAATATATCTTAAGTTCCGGATTCGAAAGGAGCCTTGTCGTATTTAAAGTTGAAAAAAAAACTGTTTATTAGAAACTAGCGATATTATAAATTTATTCATAAAAATAATAAAAATATCAATAAATAAAAAAATAAAAATCTTTATTGGCCAAAAAAAAATATGCATATTAATTACAAAAATAAGACAATCTTAGTGTGCCAAAAGGCGGACTTGCAGTCAACCCGAAAATATATACATTTTATAGAATCTACCTAACTGTGTCGTACCATGAAACATCATTTAGATATTACATTTGTGAAGTATATTTGTAAATCCTTGAAAGATAGTGCTTCAAGTATCATAATAGTTTATGTAAAGTGGTACAATTATTACTTAATTCTATTAATTATACAAAATTAATTGATTCATAATACTTGTTAGTTAAGTTTGTTAACACAGTTTGTTGGTGTGTGGAATATAAGAGGAGATATGGAAGGTAAGATGAATGAATTGCGTGATGTTTTGCATGAGAGGAACTTAGATATATTGTGTTTATGTGAGACGAAAAGAAAGGATAGAGATTGTGATGTGGTGAATGGAATGGCAGAGATGTGGTCTGGAGTGCCTGAAAATGAACATGGACGTCAGGGAGTGGGTGCTATATTATCAAAAAGAATGACTGAATGTATGGTGAAGCGTAATGGGTATGGACTGGTAGGACCGAGACTCATCTGGATTCGTTTCAAGGTAGGCATGACCAGGCTGTTCCTTATTATAGGTTACGGTCCAGGGAATGATGCCTTGGATGATGAGAAGGATGAGTTTTGGAACTTAGTGCGGGAGACAGCGTATAAAAGAAGAGCGAATGAAAAAGTAATATTGGCAGGTGATCTGAATGGTTGGGTCGGTGTCAGAAGGAAGAATTTTGAGAGAGTGTTGGGATTGCATGGCGATGATAGGGTGAATGATAACGGGAAAAGAGTGTTAGAAGTATGTTTGGAGTTGGATCTCTTTGTGGCGAACACATTCTTCGCACACAAGGAGATCCACCAGTACACTTGGCAAAGAGAGAGAGTTGATCGTATTGAAAGGTCGATGATTGACTTTGTATGTGTGGACTCTGAGCTCCGGAAGGCGACAAAGGACACCCGGGCATTTCGGGGCGCCGGACTGTGGACGGATCACTTCCTTGTGATAACAAGGATTGATCTTTTCTCCGGTTGGCGCTCGAGGGCTCGGAAGTTGGAGCCTGTCCGGAGAATCAGGGTCGAAAAACTGAAAGAGACGAATGTTAGGGATGAATATGAAAGACTGACTAACGAAAGGCTAGAAGTACATGATGATGAGGAACGCTCGACGAGTGAACTATGGAATGTTATGAAGGAGGTGCTAGTAAAGAGTGCAAGAGAAGTATGTGGAGAAGCGTTGGTAGGAAGGAAAAAAGGTGATGCCTGGTGGGATGATGAGGTGAAGGATGCTGTAGTGAGGAAAAAGAAAGCGTGGAATGATGTGCTTGGTGCGAAACCAGATGATGGAGGTGAGAAAGAAAGAAAGAAGAATATATATAAAGCGTGTAGGAAAGAAGTGAAAGAAATGGTTTGCCAGAAAAAGAGAAAACTTGAGGAAGAGGAATGTATGAAATTATCGAGGAACGCCGAGGAGAATTTGAAAATATTCTGGAAGGAAGTAAAAAGAAAGAGATCTGGAAGTGAGAAAAACAGTATGAATTGCATCAAAGATAAGAATGGTGATTTAGTGATGAATGGAGAAGAAGTTGTTGAAAGATGGAAAGAATACTTCGAAGAATTGTATGAAAGTGGTACTAGTACAAACCAGACGAATGTAGCAGATAGTATGAATGTAAATATTGCTGAGGACGAGGAAATACGTATGAATGAAGTTGTGCTTGCATTGAAAAAAGCAAAGAATGGTAAAGCTGCGGGACATGACTGTGTGGCCATAGAGTTCATCAAGCAAGGTGGCCCGAAGATTCTCGAGTGGTGCCTGAGGCTCTTCAACTTGTGCTGGGAGAGTGGCTGCACTCCTGAGGATTGGAGGAGGGCAGTCATCTGCCCTTTGTACAAGGGGAAAGGCTCAAGGTTGGAATGCGGCAGTTATCGGGCTATCAGTTTGCTGAGCTCTGTGGGCAAACTGTATGGAAAGGTATTGATTGAAAGAGTAAGAAAAGTGACTGAAAGTAAAGTATGGGATGTGCAGGGTGCTTTCATGAGTGGCAGGGGGTGCACCGATCAGATCTTCTCCCTACGGATGGTCGTGGAGAAGCTTCTGGCTAAACACCAGAGGCTCTTCTGCGCGTTCGTGGATCTGGAGAAGGCATACGATCGGGTGGACCGAGAAAGACTGTGGCGTGTACTGTCGGAATATGGGGTGAGCGACCGACTGATTGGCGCAATCGCGTCTCTATATACGGAGAGCTCTGCTTGTGTCAGGGTGAATGCTGCGTTGTCGCAGTGGTTCACTCTCACAAAAGGGGTTAAACAGGGTTGCGTCATGTCGCCTTGGTTGTTCAACCTGTTCTTCGACTACTGCATGCGTCCTCTGAATGAGCTGAATGTTGGTGTGGACCTAAATGGAGTGAAAGTATGTGCGTTAATGTTTGCAGATGATTTAGTGTTGATGGCTGATGATGAATGTGAGTTACAACGGATAGTATCCTGTGTGTACGAAAGCTGCGATATGAATGGTATGAAAATGAATGTAAATAAAACGAAAGTATTAGTGTTCGAAAGAGAGGAAATAAGGACAAATTGTGTGATAAAGGTTGGTAATGACTGTCTGGAGCAAGTGGATGAGTATGTATATCTGGGAAGTTTGTTTACTAGAGATGGACGCTGTGATGGAGACATTGAAAGAAGGAAGCTGGCCGGTACTAGGACGAATGGTGCGCTCGGTCCGATTGTTAGTAGTAGCAATGTGTCTATGAAAGCAAAAGTGCTAGTGCACAATGCTGTCTTGGTGCCGACCCTGATGTATGCTAGTGAGACGTGGACGTGGATGAAGAAGGATGAATCAGGGTTGAATGCAGTAGAAATGAGGTCATTAAGAAGAATGTGCGGGAAAACGCTGAGAGATAAGATAAGGAATGAGGTTATTAGGGAAATGAGTGACTGCAAGACTGGTGTAGTGACAAGAATGAAAGTAAACAAACTAAGATGGTTTGGGCATGTTGAGAGAATGAATGATGACAGGATGACAAAAAAGATATATCTGAATGAGCGAAGAGGGGTGAGAAAGCGCGGCCGTCCGAGACTGACCTGGTCCGATCATGTCGGCCAGATCCTCAAGGATGGACGCGTTTTGAGTAAAAGGAATCGGAGAGCGTGTATGACTAATTGCATGAATGTGACGGAAGCTAGGAGTGTGTGTAAGGATAGGGCTGTCTGGCGCTCTGTCCTCTCTGCCTACCCTGCAAGGGATGTGGCGTGAGGGTATAGATAGATAGATAGATTAAAATTTGATTATTCCTTTAGTGGTAGTATCCATCCAAATAACATTTTGTTAGTTTGTTAGTTTAAATTGATCTTAAACATCCTTCTTCTGGTAGAACCTACTAGAACTTGTCGTAGTACAAAACTATGTAAACAAGGGTTTCTCAGTGGGATGTTCAATGTATTTATAACATTAATCGTATCAGCCTAACTAGAATTTAATTGAAACTAATTCATCTTCAGTCACAAACTTGAAGAGGGTTGTGATTTGTGGTCGCGTCCCGTGATTAAAATTTCCCGTGTATTATATTCAGTATTATAATAGGTTATCTCACACTGCGTACTATTATGATCGAGATGGTCCTCTTTCGCCATATACCGTCTCAATAAGGATGACATCGTTGATGCCATATTAGGTACCGTAGCAGTCAAGTGGCAGTCTCATAAATCGTTTTAAATTGTAAAGTCTTTTAGCGTTGTTATCAATAGCAAAAAGAATACAGTTATTTTTATGTATCCACTTACAAAACGAAAATCCCGATATGTATGCTCGGCTCCTGCCAATCCCATGGTTTCAGAGCTTTAGGAACAATGCTGATGTGGAACTAGAATGAGGTGATGCTCATCGAACTGCTCATCATCTGCCGTCAATCGCAAATACATCAAATACTTAGTGCTAGACCTTCCTGGCACGTCTGACCCGTAATCAGTCCTGTAGAAATATAAAGAAAATGAAAATGTCCTCTACGAGTGTATAGGAAAATTGTACA
The DNA here is from genome assembly GCA_963576895.1 of Ceraclea dissimilis. Taxonomy (NCBI): domain Eukaryota; kingdom Metazoa; phylum Arthropoda; class Insecta; order Trichoptera; family Leptoceridae; genus Ceraclea; species Ceraclea dissimilis. The sequence continues at coordinate 13,740,576 of OY756366.1, read as the reverse complement.
TCTGATTACGATAGCTGGCTAGGAAAAATTACCCTCTTTTACAATGCTATATATGTTTCATTTTATTTGACTTTAAAGATACAGAAGTTTTACTTTTTACTCGACGTTCTTGCTGTCGTATTTTTAGATATTCTTGTCTCTGCACTCTACGAGTATATTATCAGATTATGAAATTATGAACACGATTCGCAGTTTTATAGCCCATGTAATATAAATTTTAATCATGTGTTAATATTGTTAAATTTATTGTTTTCTTCTTATGTTTTGTTGGTGGTTTCTGCGATTATTTAGTCTAGTGGGATTTACGAGCTTACATGATCATTAATCATTTATCATTAACCTACATTAATTTATTAGATGCATGGATCTTGCATCGTAGCGAACTGACGAACTCCCATTTTGATTGATCTTTCGTGATCTATTTAGAATTGATCACAATTTTGATCGTATCGCATAATATCAAGGATTTGTAAATGGACGACGATGTATAACTGTATGTACTTTCATTTTGCACACAATTCTTAAAACTTTGCTGCAAATGAACTATGGAGCTGCACCATTGCAGAGTTTCTTAAAAATTCACTAAAATCATCGTCATTCCTTGACAGAATTACAAATATCCATAGGTAGGTGGAAACCATTTCTCATCTAGAATTTTTCACTAAAAAACGTGTGATGTCAAAGTTTGTTTTAGTCTCAGTTGTATCCCGATCGCATTAGCTTCATTTTCAGTTTTTACAGTGGGAAAAATAATATTTATATTTTAATTTATCGCTCTAATGCAATTAAGAAATAACGATAATTAGAGACCGACCGAATATTCGGTTTCGGTTTCGGTTACGGCCAGTTTCGGCCAAAATAGCCGGTTTCGGCCCCAGTTTCGGTTTCGGCCAAAAAGTGGCCGAACCTTCGGCCAAACCGAAACTAGCATCCGTATTATATCGGGCATTGTCGGGAATCTTCGGACCAGATTCACACTTTGTATTTGTATTCTGTACACTAGATTCCTTTTTTATTATACAAAAGTGAACTAGATTTATATCACTACCCATTTTAATACACATCTTTTATGTCTTCTGACAAAAATTTTGCCTGCGGCGCTACTTAAGTGGCCGTTTCCCTGATGCAACATAACCAAGTGTTCTACTTAACTGCGACAAAATTCATCACTTCGCCCATTGTATTCTACATACCTATTTTAGTATTCTATATACAAAATTGTATTCTACATACCTATTTTAGTTCAAAAATAATACCTATACACATGGGCGTCGACGTCGGCAGAGGGGGAGGCAGCTGCACCCCCTAGAGATTGGAATAGCTATATATTTTTCCATACTTCATGATAAGACCTCACAATAATTTCATTTCATTTTTTTTTTCATTTATTTAATATCGCACACAATATAACAAAGTAAAAAATATAAGTAAGAAACAAGTAAGTATTGGATTTTATTGCCCCACTAGGCGAAAGCCTGTTCTGGGGCAATACTAACTACAATATAGTTCAAGGCTACATGTATGGAGAAAAAAATAACAAAAAACCTGCGGCGCTATTTATTTATTGCTTTTTATATGAAACATTGTTCCTACATAATATTGTGCAAATTATTATGTACATTTTCAAATAAACCAATCCATATCACGGCCTTCTTCACCATATCGCACAAAAAAATTTCGCCTGTGGCGCTATTTACGCGTTTTTCATCCTATATCCAATTTGTAAATTTTTGTTGCCCCCTTTAGCTCCGAGGCTGGCGACGCCCATGAATAAACATATTAGCAAACTACACCATAACTTCCGGTACTTAACCTGCCGAAGAAAAATTGCATTTTTTATGTCCCCCCCCCCCCCCCCCCTAGTGTTACCTATGCCATGGATACCCACATAACTGATGACATAAGTTGTAGTTTAATGGGTTCCTTTCTTTTGTGCTTACATTGATTTCTGAAAATGAAGCGTGGTTTCCTAATAAATATCTTATAGGGAAACACTAGATATCAGAGCAGGGTACCTATAATATTTTTTTTTCAAAATTACAACTGAAATTCCCAAGTTTCGGTTTCGGTTTCGGCCGAAACTAGAAGGGGAGCCGAATATTCGGTTACGGTTTCGGTTTCGGCTAAAAATCCAGTTTCGGTCGGACACTAACGATAATGTTTGTTTTCAATTCATGCGTCTAGAAGAACGTTTAATCTTCTTCTATAATTTGTTTAGAATCTTCTCATTGCAATATTTTCACTATAACATCATAACAAATGTAGATTTCTCATATTAATTTATTGGCTGATTAAGATTATTCTTGTTTTTATTGCAGTCTGTATTAACTTCAATGTACGATATTGAAAGTCTGCATCGAAAAATTCAATTCTGTGTCTTCTAATAATGTATTTAGCCATCGTGGCCATCTAGTCAGAAGCGCTGAAAAACGGAAAAAGAGATAAGCTTCTGGCAATAATACACAGACGCTTTCAGATCTACTTAAAATGCTCGGAAGTGGGAAACTGGATGATAAGGAAGGCTTTAGTCATAGAACGACTTGTATACGAACATCTATCTGATCAAATCAATCTACGTGGGGAGGTATTATTTATAATTTATTTATTTCCCACCTAACTCAATTTCAATTTTCTCCATTACCAAGGAAGGAAGTAGACTGCGCTAATGAATATTGACGTATTGAGCACAAAAATTCAGTCGAAGTAAAAAGTAGTAAAGTAAATATCACATCACTTAGTAACTTGCCTGTGTAATTGACCCATTGGTACAAGTTTAGTTTTAAGTTACTTAGCACATAATTGTTTACAAATGCCGATTCTGGAAATAGTAGGTAGTTACGTAGTTAGGTCTAATACTTGTAACTATGTACTGTATTCTGTAACTTTTCGAACTAAAATATATTTGTTTTTTTCTGAAATAAATCCAATTATAGTAAGTACCCACTTGATTAGTTACAGAATGGGACCTAGTGTGCTAAAGTAACCTTCGCTCATGTCTTATCGTAGTCGGCAATAATCGTTTTCTTCTCTTCAGTCCTTTTCTCTCCACTGCTGCATATAGCCCTCTTCCTGTCTAATCTACAATTCTCTGCTTTGGGCGCTCTGCCTCCATCCATGTCCCACCGACTCGATGATATCATCGGCCCATCTCCTTTGTGGTCTCCCTACACTTCGTTTATTTTCGTAGGGTCTCTAGCTCAGTTCTCTTGGGGTCCATCTGTGGTCCTTTTGCCTTGCACATGGCAATAATATGATGAATGAAATCTACAAAAGAAATGTTTACCGACACATTTAATTGGTATTTTATAAAACAATCAATCAAGTACATATTATTCAGAGTACAATCTGTATTATTAATATCTCGAAAAAGTTTGACAAATGGATTTTCAATAGAAATACTTTATTTGTTTTTCATCTACTTTATCTGCTTTCGTAGATTTATTTAAATTTTTAAATTAGGGTCTGATGAGAAATCCCCGCCGATTTCATTAAATTATTCTGAAGTGTATGAAGCTTTTTTATTCTAATTTGACCCTCCTTCAGAACACTGCCTCCACTCGATTACTTTAAAGTCTAATATAAGTCTAAAGTCTATAAGTCCATTTCTAATACAAGGAAGAGGTGTGAGGAAACGCGGCCGCCCCAGACTGGACTGGACTGATCATGTCAACCAGATCCTCAAGGATGGGCGCGTTTTGAGTAAAAGGAATCGGAGAGCATGTATGACAAACTGTATGAGTGTGACGGAAGCTAAGAGTGTATGTAAGGATAGGGATGTCTGGCGCTCTGTCCTCTCTGCCTACCCCGCAAGGGACGTGGCGTGAGGGTATAGATAGATAGACTAATACAAGGTATTCTAAATAATGTACCTGCTAATATGTTTTCAGCATCCCGTATTTATGAGTCGAGCATCGATAATAACTAATATTACAAAAAATGCAAAAAAGGTTTCGCCCCTCTTTCTGAATGTTTCTATATATGATACGACATTGGTGGGTGTTGGGTTATCTCATACGTTAATACGCACCTGTCACTGGTTAGGTACATTAATTTCTTAATGATATTTCTGCTTTCGACTGCTATCGTGGCTGAAAGAAGAAATGGTAGAAAAGGTCGCTGTTCTAGGCTAACCTGGATTTATCAATGATATCGATTAGATCCTCAGGGATTGACGTGTGATGAGTAAAAGTAAATGTGCGTGTATGACGAATTGAATGAACCTCTCTGAATCGATGAGTTTTTCTGAGGGTATAGAGTAGAACATGGATTGCATCCAATTGCAACTATTCGGTTTTCTATGGAAGGTAGATTAAAATATTTACCTCTTATGTTTTAAATCAGGTTAAGTTTCATGCGTTATCTGCTTAAGTATTGTATTTTCTTATAAAGATTTATTAGGATTAAAGCGTCCATATATTTATGTATTATTATTTGAAGGTGCCACTGTATTAAACTCGTATTTAGATGAGAAAGGATCGGAGCATATAATCGCATCATAATGCCGCGAGTATATTGCTGAGATATTCGTACTCGCATTATGAATCGCTATGCTTCATTGCACTCTTTTCAGACGATGCGGAGCGATCATACAATCGCTTCTTCCTCTCGGCAAGTTTCTTTCGGCAGCTGAATATGTTCCTCTTCTAGATTCTTTCATATCTTTCTGGGAGCTTTGCTACCACTTATGCTCCGCGAGTTCCAGATGCATTGTCCTTGGTACATCATCTCTTGTCTCCCCACCTTCCTATACTCTCGTGGGGTCTTCTGTTTTTTGCAGGCTTTTATTGAGCTTCACTTTTTTATTGGCGTTTTTGCTAGTTGTTGTTGTCTTCAAATCTTGCAACAGAATTTGTGAAATTCAACTCAATTTAACTGTGTAATTTCACTGAATGTCAATTGTGTAAACTGGACTACGTTACCATTTTGCACACAATCGGATCAGTCTTCTCCACAGACAAAAAAGATGCAGTGCGTTTGAGGGGATCAGGTCATAAGTGGTATCGTATAAAAGGCATTGGAAAAGGCATTCAGATCGAATGTACATAAGATTTTGCCAGCTCATGTCATCAGAAAACACCGAGCGATCGAGATGATTCTTCATTTTACAAACATTACAAAAGCACGTTATCTTGTAGGCTTTCCCAGCGTGATGAATCCATTTCTTCGTTGTTGGTTTTTCGGGTTTAGCAGTAAGGAAAACCAAGAACCAACAACGAAGATATGGATTACAAAATCATATTATGATTTTTTAAATATGATTAAATTTAATACAGACCGAGCGGTTTTTATTTTGCTACGAAGAATTATATTGATGTGAAGAGAAGTCGTTATTTCTCGCGTATCGTAGTCTGAAAGTGGCGTTATTCTCTTGAAATTAATTTTAAGATTGAGATAAATAATATATGCCCCACCATCTGGCGCTGCGTCTGGTGAATCGGATTTGGGGAAAAGAAACAGAACACCGTACAGTAAGTAATAATAAAGTTAAGTAGGTAGATCCTACCTATTATACTTGTAACTCTCTACAATATTTGGTTCAGTTACAGAAAATAACAGTTACAAAGTAGCAGTAGTAACTCAGAATTTGTTCTTTCATTAAATTTATTTAAAACCATAATATCTCATTATTACCAATGATGATTATTATACATCCTTCGTTCATAAATCATAACATGATTTGTGGTAAGCGATGAAATAGCTTTATAAAAATCTTATTTGTTGTTCGGGTTGACTGTAAGATATTGCTTTTGCGATAAGTCCGCCTTTTAGCACACTCCTATTGTCTTGTTTTCTAACTATTCATGATTTTTGCTAATAAAGGTTCGTTTTATTTATTTTATTTATATATTTATATAGATTTAAAACAGTTACAAAATAAATCTGTAAACGCAATTACAAAACAAATTATAAAAATCTGTGTAAGATACTTACGGATATAAGTACTGCTGTTTTCCCGGAGGATCACAATAACAATGAAACAATAAAAATATCCGAGCGTTCCATTTTCACATTGTCTATTATTGGTAGCTGTCATTTTCAGTTACAGTGGAGGTCCCGCGTTTATGAATTTCTGTATCTTTCCGTGTTCGAACAGTCTAAGCCTGTCTGTCAATTTTGGATCCCCAGATGTCTGTTTTTGAATTCGCCAGATCATGGACTGCTCTTTCTTCATTTTTCGTTTTAATTCAGTCACAACAACAAGTCACCATCTGTGATCTGTGAAACCATTTACAACAGTAGCTATTATATTTGAATCGAAACCTTTCTACTTTCTAATACCTACAGGTATACATACATTAAATTCTCAAAATAAACATTTTAAAATTGTACAAGTACCAGTATGATAATATGATTGGTACTTCAATAAAATTTATTAATAATGGATCGTATAAAATTGAGAAGTACTTCACAACTTATTCCTATTGCTGATCCACACTTATGTATGAATATTATTTCAGTATCCCCATTCTAGTACTGCTCAGAGTTTTTCAAGTGCCGATGAAAGTTATTTGCGGACTATTTAAATACACCTTGAAGTAATTCAATTTTATAAACGGTTTATTTATGTACTTTGAAGGGTATTTATAACCTCATCCTAGAACGGACAAATTTACATAAATTACGTAGAATATTTGGTATATTTTACTTTCGGTGGTACAACCCCCGCAAAGTTCTCTTAAAAAACAAATCTCCAACCTTACTAGCCTCCAGCGATATCCTTTCTCCGTCTTTTTATATTTTCTAATAGTTTCGTTTCGTAGACCGCCGGCCCCTTCACCCACCTATTGTATCCTTTCTCCATTTTTGACATCGGTAATTAAAGTTATCATTATTGGCTAATTTGTATTTTGCCATTTTGTGTTTATACCAATTTAAGGGCGTTGAACTCCCAAACACTCCTGACATTTAACGTACCCAAATCACAGCTGACGTTGTCCCTCATTGCTCTTACAGCTTATTGGGTGAAGGTTTTTCAGTGGGTCGCTTATCTCTGAAGCCAATAACACAACACCAAACTGTGTTGGTCTTCTGGATCTAATCTGGTTAAAATCACCCCCTAGTATTAATAAGGTATCGAGTTTAAGGGCTTGGTACCAAGGATGACGTCACAGTCATTTCACACGGCATTAAAGTTCAAAATTGCGTGATGAATCACATGATAAAATGGTAAAAATAGCGTTATTTACATTTTTTGGAGTTAATTTTGCGTTTGTCGAAAAACTTTTACGATCATTCCCTAGATTTTAATGCTTATTATCAGTACAAAAAACAATTATTTCTCCGCGACTTTCGCGAAACGAGTTTTCGTCTTTCGGAAAAAAGATCAGAGGTGTTATCACGATTTTTTTTTGAGAAATCTCTACAAGATATAAAAAATCTTTTACGGTTATTCCCTAGATAAATGTTCAATGCATCTAGCCTAGTTTGTTCCAAAGCATATTTAGTAACAGTTGTCGAGATATAAGGTCTTCCGTTTATAGAAATTTTTGAAATGTCGGTATGCATACTCTTAATAAGATATTGAGTTTTGTATGTTCCATTATTAACTAATTGATGGATTTTCATGCGTCTAATTAGGATGGTTTTACAAATTCATTTAATTTATTATTTCATTCAATCAGTTTCAAACGAAACTTGAAACAAAATCACATTACACTTTTATGAAACTTTGAACCCTGCTATGGCACATTAATATTTATGAAGCTTTTCGAAGCGGAAATCAAATGATTAGAAACTACAACTTCAACAACTTTACACTTTTTGTTTCACGAGCTTAAAGTTTCAACTGATTTACCTATACAGAGACATCTTAATTGAACTTGACTCTCGTCAAGTTTTCCGTTCTTCTTTTGTAAGAATACTTTTTATTTTTATATATTTAACACATTTTGACAAAAATTGAATCTTTCTTCTTTCACACAATATCGGAAGAGTTGGTTAATTTTTAGAACTCCCTTAAAACAAATAGATGTTATTAAAAATAGATTAAACTTCTTCGATTCAGCAGATAGAAAATCAATTGAATTTTAAGGATCATATTTTAAAAGAGAGTCGTTAGACATTCTCGTAATGTGGGAAAATATTTTCATCAAATTTTTCAGTTCCTGAAGAATGGTGTTGACTTTTTCTTACATCAATCTAATTAATTTGTAAAAAAACATTTTTTTTTCATTTGTCCTAAAAATTAGTACAACACTTACAATAATAGTCAACTATTAATCTTGTTGTAAGAAATGTTTAACGCTTTGTATGAAAGCATGGTAATATTAATATACTCTGACCTTTTTAATGTTCTCTGTATGTATTTATTTATGTGTATGGCATAAACTTGACAATTAAATCTAAACAAACAATATCCACGGTTCGGATGTCCTGCATCTTTCCATTCGTCCCTCTCCAACCGCCTCACAATGCTTTCCTCTCCCCCATCATTCCGAATACAACCTACCCCTCACAGCATCCCGGCTTTCTCTGTACCCAACGTCAGTCGTTACCATTTGCCACACGAGATTCTACGTCACGGCGCTACGGCGGGAAAGTAACGAAATAACGGCGGGCGATACATTACCTACATAACGGCGTAGATCTTTTTTTTTTATCACGTTATTTACCGCATTGTCTACGGTATAGTTTTTTTTAAACACAAATATTTATACTGAATTTAAATAAAAAAATAATTAAATTTACACAAGTTGATAATTGTTTTTACGTTTTGTGATCAAAAATTAATTATTTATAATTATTAACATATATATAAACACTAATTAAAAAAGTTTTTTTTAAAATTAAGTCAAGGAAATTTCTAAATTTATGAACTAAAAGCAATAAAATTACCTTATGTAGTAGTTAAAAAAATGTTATTTAATACGCACTTGTTATTGTAGAGTTTGAATATTTTAGAAATTCTAGTATAGTTATTTCATAGAAAGTTTGTTAGTGTAAAAGTTGTCACCGTTAATAATTAATTAGATGTGTTTATTTTTGGTCTACGAGAGAACTCAATCAGCTCCCGAGTGTAGAAACTCACTTTGTTAAAACAAAGCCATGCAGTTGATTCAAGAGAAACAAAATTAATAAACAATCGTCCAGCTCCCGTATTATTATTAATGATAGTAAAACCAACGTATTTAGGAAATGCTTCGGTTAGTTTGTGCACATAGTTTAATTTTGTTAGTATTTCATGTTGTAGAAGTTTAGAGAATTTATAATATCATAATAATATATACACTAGCTACATAGTTTGTTGTTGTAGTTGATTCAATAGTGATTTTGTTCCGTGTAGAGAGAGCTAATAATTCAGTAAAGTTACTGCAGAATCCAAAGAGCTTGTATTAAATTGTTGTAAGTGAAAAACATCTCAGTGAAGTTGTAACATGCTAAATCCCACAATAGTGTTTCGGCTGTGGATTTAATCATTATAAGATTGTGTTTGTGACTCGGTATCTTTTGATCTAACCGAATAATAAGAATCAGAAACATACGGGTGAAGTGAAAAGCATCACTGGCACAATCGAGACAAAAAGTCTACTGTTTAAAAATATCGGATGTGGTGTACGTGGTAAATAATGAATTCATTGTAATATTATGATAAAGTTATCAGTTGTGATGTTAGATGTGGATGTTCTGATGATGGTGGCCTGACACGGGGCGGGGGGCCATGGCAGAACCTACTCCCGGGGCCCCTCCAAGGCGGGGGCTCTCCCCACTCAAAGACACTCTAGTCGTTACTACATGGGATGACCCACCACCCCCTGCCCCGGAGGTGGCCGCTCAAACTCTTCCCAGAAGACCCGCAACTGTAATGAAGTTCCCAGGCAACGGAGATGTGCCGTCTACTAACTCGATGCCTAGAAGACCGCACTCAATAGCTGTAACCAGTATGGCGAATGGAATTCCGAATACTTTCAAAATGAACGGTGGTCCAGCTCCTCTTTACAGAGCTCCCACTCCACCCGCCACGTCATCTATGAATACAATAGCCAGAAGACCTCACAGTATAGCGGCAACACCAACTACTCCAGTCAATCCAATGCCAAATGGAATTCCATATAAAATGATGAATGGATTCCCTCCGTGGGCTAATCATTTCCCTCAACAAGGTCCTCCCCCAGTAACTAACAGGCGACCTCATAGTGTCGCTACGACACCTATTGACGGGAACGATAATCAAATAGAATCGTCCCCGAGAAATGTTCCATGGAACGGAGTAGGTCAACCTGGTCCTCGCCGTCCTCATAGTATTGCTGTAACTGAAGCAGCTGATGTGAAATGGTCTCCCGTAAGACTACCTCCATTACAACATCCTATTCCTCGTCGTCCACCCCCAGCAGTACTCCAATATCCTCAGATGTTAGGCCCACCTACACCTTGGGCTACAAATACACAACCCAGACGTCCATTCAGTATCATAGGAGCCACAAATACAAACACTATGACTTATGTAACAACCGCCAGTCCTTCTGATTCCGGATATAGGTCATTGACATCTTCCCAAAGTGACTATCAAGTGCCGTCTATATCCCACGTTAACGGGTTACCTCCTCACGATCCAAGAAGAATAGCGCTTTCAACACAACCCCAAATGAGATCGTCACCGACATTTCACGGCACTCCCTTCAAACCATTTCCAGGCGCCCAGCCACCAAATGGAGGGCCTATGTTTTCCGGTTTTCCTAACGGAAGTAAAACTGGAACACCTGCGACAACTCCAAGTAAGACTGCATCATCAACACCATCTTCTATTAGAGAAGCCGTGCTACATTTGTTATCTCAACCGAGAAATGGATTTAAAATCATGGATGACAAAATGTCGTTATTCATTGACATCATGGATTCCCAGGATCGCTTTTCAAAGGTAAATAATTGATTGTAACATAATTAGTTCCGTTGATAATTTTACTGTTTCAATTGTACACAAATGGGCTAGTGTTAATAATAGCTTCCCGAGTAAACCCATTCTTTTGTAACGTGAATGTAATTTACAATTTGCCCTTTTAGGGAAAATAATAAACTTTGATTGTCATCCTGGTTCATTTGCATTGTAGAATGTAGGTATCGTTCTAATATTGTATTACGTTTCCGTACTTCTGAAAATTGATTGTGGCGAAACTTTTTTATTTGGTAAATTAGGTATGTGCTCTCACAGCGAGAGATATAAAAATGTTTTTCATTTTGAATGTGTATTATTATTGTATTGTATAATAGAACGACTAACTGCGGTGGGGCCAAACAGAGTAAATTAATTATAACCGGCATTATATTGGCTTCGCTGGCTATGTTTTGCACTAATTGAAAATAACTCAGTTCATTCCTCTGCAAAAGGATGCTTCTAATTGAAAATAACTGAGGTCATTTATTCTAGTGAAATCAGATTATTTGCGTTTAAGCCTTTTACTCCTAACTTGTTAAGTAAAACATATTTGGTTATTATTTATATAATTTAGCAAGGCAAATGATAGCTGAAAATTATATCCTCATAATAATAATTTATCTTCACCATAACGCCGAGGTTGGTGTGATATCATTAATGTTCATATCTCACTTCCAAAGAATAGTTGAATTTCATAATCTGTTGGGATAATAATTATACATCGTTATACGTTATTTATATCGAAATTCACAAACATAAAAAATCTTCACATCAGCGGCATTCTGTTTTGTACATGAAATACGCTGCTAATCTTTTAAATATTATTTTATGGAAGGCAGTACAAAAAATGCACATTAGCCCTAGATTCTTAGATAGACTTTAAAGATTATGTACACTAATTGAAAAAATCTGTGATTAGCTTAACCCCATGACTTTATTCCCAATATGGTCGAGGACATAAAGAGAAAGAACGCAATAGTAAAATTATTTTTAGTTATTTAGAGACTAAGGTCCTTCATTATAAAATAACGAGAAAGATAAACTAAAAAAACCCATTGTTTTTTTATACCCATGGAGCAACCTAATTAAAACGTGCATACTCTGCCATCCAATGCAATAATTGCAGGAGGTTGTTGCTGCAACCAGAATGTTTGTTTCCCAAAACTTCTTATATAATGTCGTAAACTCGTAGAGCAAACTACGGTTTGATTCCATAATATTATGTTGTTCTTCGGGTTTCCTTGCTACGTGTAGAATGGTTGAATGACCGAGCTTTCGGCAGCGATACTACTGCCATCTTGATTGTTTGTTACATATTAAATGTGTGTCATAATGAAGCTACGGTCTTATAGGATAATGTAGAATAGGGCTGCCATAATTTATTGGACACCGACAAGGAAGTGTCTGTGTAAGTAGCGCCGCAGGCGAAATTTTCGTCATAAGACATGAGCGTGTACCGGTCTACATAAAAATGAGTGGTGTCAATGTCGTTTAGTTTTACCGGAGTAAAAAATTAGTAGGTACTGATGATATGAATTCAGAATATGTAAAACAAGAAGAAGTGCAATTGGCGCCGCAGTCATTTTTTTTAATGAAAGAATTGTAAAATAATGGATTTTCGTTATAACTCCCCGGGAATCGTTTTATTGAGCAATTAATATTAGGAAATCCCTGACCGGGACGAATGACTCTCAGACCGGGACACGGACCTCAAAACCGGGACATGTCCCGGTGTACCGGACGTATGGCAACCCTAGTGTAGAACCCTGTATATTAGAAATTTAATCGAATTTATGACGTGGTGTTATTATAATGTCATTGCTATAGCAGTAATAATTATTTTATGAACATCTTAAACCTTGGATGGCGCTGTTACCTGCTCGAAAGCAGTTACGTAATATTTTGATTTTAATTACGAAAGTTTGTGATATTTATCGTGATATTTTACATCAAAACTTTGTATCTCTAACTTTCCTTTGTAACGGCTCATTACAAGTTGAGAAAATTTGTTAATTAATTTACATTAGTTCTTTGGAACATTTTTTTTTTCATTCTTTAGCAATGATGGGGAAATCTTGTGAAAAATATATATTGATAAAAAGTTCTCTTTATTACTACTAAGAGAAAAGTTTTTAAGTCTTCAATTTTTTTCGGAAACGGTCTTAAAATGGTTAATTAAAAAATATAATTCGTACCATTTAGTCGTAGCACTTGCGAGGTAGACAAATGTATTTCATCATCATTTACTTTGTCAAAGGTAAGAATCAGACAGACTTGTAATTTTTAAGATATTCTGAAAAAAGGAGAGATTCCAACAAAATATTTAAATAAAACATTTTTTTCTATTAGACTCCTGTATAATGAGGTGGTTTGTAGCCTGGTGGGAGAGCGCTCGACTTTTAATTCAGTGGGCGCGGGTTCGATCCCGGATGCCGACTTACTCCACTTCAAGACGCAAGCTCCTTAAGCTTACTGTGAAGTGTCTCTTTCAATAAATCTAGATTCGTTTTATAGAAAAACATAATAATTGTATAATCAAGTGAAAAAAAACAGCAAGCGATTTGTATGGTCAGTTTTGGATTGAATAGGGATTCCATCTCTAATAAAAATGCTCGGGTTCAAATCTTGACAACTATCAAGCCATAGCGTTCAAAGGAGTTAATTCTGGTATTTCTAGACATAAACCAATTTCCAATTGACCAAAATCAATTCTAATCTTAAATAAATTTGATTTTTATCATATTTTGTGCATCGAGAAAATACAAAAAAGAATTGAACCTTCGATGCAAATGGTGAACTACGAAAAATCATAGGAATATTTTCTCCTGTTACTGTTTCAAGTATAATCCAGAACTTTGGCATTTGATAGAAAATTACTACATTTCAAATGAATCTGTTGGTCGACCGCGCTTGAAAAGTTAAACACCCATATCAAAATTCCAAAACGAAAAAAAAGTGTGTCTTCTTTGATGAAACAAAATAATAAAAATAAAGCCACAAACGAATATCTGAATTAAAATTCTCCCCAAATTGTTAAAAGGACCTTTTCAGTACTTTTCAGGAATTTTATTATTTGTCCTTTAATCTCAGATTTTCATTACGTTTACCTTTTTTTGCGTATCACCCACCAAAATACATTTTAATATTTTTCGGATAATGATGATCGTAATAATGTACTTGTAGGTTTATGAATCATAAAGTGCGGTCATGTTTTTTCATAAAACTGTGACATAAAAATATAAGAACCAAATCGAAAATGTATATTAAATTATATGAAGCCACTTAACCATCAAAATTTAATGGGGCATGACTTTTGGAAAAATCCCTTATGAAGTTATTTTTATATTAAAACTCCATTAGAACATTTCCTACAAAATTATATAACCAGCGACAGGTGTGTGGATGAGAAGTACCGTTCTAATCACGGAATCAACGAAACAACGGAGTGAAGTTTAATGGAATCTTGTAGAAACAACTTCGATTTATTTCTTTCACAACGAGATTATTTAAACACCAAAGATCTTTCGAGGATAACCTCATCTTCAGTGGTAACAATTGAACTTGTGTTTTAATGTGCTAAGTTACATTTAATAATATTACAAAGTTGAATCCCAATGTTTATTTGTCCGTACCTGAGATACGCTGGGTATTAACGGTAGAAAATAATATTCAACCAATCCGATGTAGACTATATTATCACTTCTGTACGTTATCGACTTATTTGTATATACGTATATAACAATATGAAGTATTTGTGAATACTTCATTAGCAAGTTAATTTTGATATCTGAATCAGACTGAGTATAATATAGCCGCCGGATTTCGAAGTTTCTCAATAAATTCTGATTCTGACTCTGAACTGGTATTATATTTCGTCTGAAAATGTGTTCGTGATAGTAAATTTGTTAGATATTCAAATAAATTAGGTAAAGTCAGTAGGTATTAAACATTAAATTTATATCTCATTGTTTCAATCACAGAAATTTGTTGTTTATTTTATACTAATCCCTTTTTGCTTGAATGAATTTCGTTCTGTGAAATGTGAGTCTGAAGATCTTTTTGAATCATTTATTTATATGAAAAGGAATTGTAGGAAAGCTTTTTTTATTCTCGTTGTGTCGATCTTAATGAATAATAAGGCATATTGATTTGTTATTATTATTTGAAACACTTTGAACATTGATTGAAGCAAACCTTCTTTGACCTTTGCCTTAATTCTTTGTATTGTAATATTACAATTTCGACATTGACTACACATTCTACACTTCAGGATACAATAATTGTAATGTGGATAATATTGTAAAGTGAGGCCTAAAAATAAGACCTCCTCCATCTGCATCCACGCCGCTCTATTCAGGGCTATCGGGATCCGATTGGCACCCACGTACTTGACTAGGTCGTCTCTCCACCGTAGTGGTGGTCTTCCTACACTCCTGGTAGTCGTTCTGGGTTTCTAGGTTAAGTCCCTCTTCGACCACTTATCGTCAGATCTCTAGCCATGTGACCTGTCCACCGCGATTCGAGAGATGCGATACGCTGGGCAATATCTGTTACTCCTGTTCTTTGCCATATCGTTTCGTTTCTTATTCTATCAGGGTGATACCCAGCATGGCTCTTTCCATGGATCTTTGGGTAACCCTTAGTTTTAATGATAATCTAACGAGTATTAAAAACAAATTTTGTTTTAATCGTTTGGTGTTGTGCTTTGCAGGATTATAGACCTTAATTCTTAAAATTTATTTTATTTCTAATTGAACTAATCTAACTGAACCAGTTACATGGTTTATTTATTAACAGAATAAGTCGAAGATGCAGTTGAAATATGTGGATTCTCTTTTACACGCTTTGTAGGAACTATTAGAAACCGAGCGAATTAATAAAATAGAAATAAAATAAAGGTGTTATCTCGATTAAGGTTACAAATGTAGGGTTGTAAGAAGAGTTTTTAAAATTTGTTGTTTCGTTTCAACAACTTACACGACGACGTTACAAGCATTTTGTTTTGTTTGGTGTAATTTATACTGCAAGTTACTTCAGTGTTGAAAGTGCTGCAGAACCATTCAACAAGTAACCTGAGAATTTACCTCGACAATGTGTAGCTAAAGATACTCGACACCACTCCACTATAGTTCTGTGTACTAACGCTAACAGTATTCACTTCTCTACAAGGAACGTATTAGGTACTATTACCATTCCTTAAGATGACTATCTCTACGGGTGTTCTAATTTGACTTTTAAATGTTTCTATCGCTTATAGTTAATATCTTATTAGACGTTTTCCTTTCCGTATTATTATCTTTTGGTTTCTCTTACGTGTTATCACTACTACTGTTATTCCTGTAATTGCTAATAACACTCTACGACTTCGGCTTTGATTTTTACTGCGATTGCCGTTAAATATTATACCTTTTTTTTTCAAGGTTTTCGAATACTCTTGATAATGTGATTTTATCGACAAATTTTATGGTACCTACATTATTCTCCATCTTCAGTTTCAACTCTGAAAATTCGTTTCCGAAGAACTCTGCACTTTTTCCTTTTTCTTTTTCATCCTGGACATTTTTTGGTTAGTTTAGAGTCACTCAAAATCCATTCATACCAGAAATATCTGTAGATTTCAGAAACATTTTTAGGCCAACGGTAACTACGTACGACTTTTATCGTCAATAATCCTCCCAATTATTGCTTTTTTATGTTTAATCAATTTAATTTAAGTGTAAAGGAACTCCAACTAATTATGAAGGTAAAAATAGAGGGACGCTGAGGAATAGGAAGACGCCAGATGTCGTGGCTCCGAAATGTTCGTGAGTTGACTGGCATCAGGTACGTCGGTGAGCTTTTCCGGACTACGGCAGACAGGGATGCTTTCTCCACAGCGTCCGCCAACGTCGGGTGGACCCGATAGGGCTCGGTAGGGTTCGTGGAGAAGAAGTATTTAAAAACATCGCAACTGTATTTCTTTTTTCTTCGTAATGTTGAATGTAATAATATTTAACGATGAAAGCAAAAATGAGAAGGTTTTATGTTAACTATTTGTTTTATCCTTGGAACGAATGTAAACATTTATTACTTACGCTTCTACACGGATGTTTACAGAATGTAATCCTGTTTTCCTTTGGGTCTTGTTAGATTTTCATCTCGCATTATGTATTAATAATTATTTTAAAGTAAAGAAGATTGCTATTGTGATATAATCGTGTTTTGTGTAAATTAACAAGGATTATAATTATCGTTTTCTGAATCTGTTTTTCAACAAGGTACAGATTATTTTCTTCAGATTCTTAAACTGCGCAAAGAGCGTGGGTTTAAAATGATGATTTTTAAAATACGTAACTCTCATTATTGGGAATTTTTCCAAAATTCTCATCTTGGAAAGATAAGAAAATTTGTGTAACTACTTGGATCGTACTATACCTATGTATATTAAAGATCTAAAAAATCATACATATTCACTTGCTGCACAGGGATAAATAAATAAATACTTATTGGGGAAAAAAAATATGCATACCTAATTTCAAAATCGAGACAATCGTAATGTACCAAAAGACGGACTTATTGCAAACGCAATATCTTACAGTCAACCCGAGGGATCTTCTTGACATCCTTGGTAACGCATCCTAAAATCTAATGTCACGGATTCTAAATAAATGATTTTCACGTCTCTAAAATTAGAATTCATTTCATATAAAATAGTATTTATGATTAGTACATAGTTAAATTACATAGATTGTAATTCGTTTTCATTCCATTGTACCTACGCGAAAAACTTACACGTTATTCACGAGATAAACGCTCTTTGTTATACAGAAAAATCATCTTATCTAATAAAAACATATGTATATAATTATAATCTTGAGTTGCGTGTCTCGTGTTGACATTGTAAGGAAAACTTATTCCATTTCATTCTATTATTTGATCTAAGTACGATCTTCCTTTCTTTTGATATTTCCTTCAACCCCTTTTCTCGGTTAAACGACATCGTTTCGTGGGTACGTTTAACAAATTAAATTACTGTAATCCGTTTCTACTTACGCCGTAATGTCCCCGAGACCTTCTCAATGATCTTATTACAACATTTATCTGAAGAGGTTAATTTGAGAAAATGACATTTAAAATTTTCGTGTTTAAAGAAAGTTTTCAATTTGAAATTTTGCGGTATATTAAGAAGTTTATCGGGTTGTTTGCCGGTTCGTTGGAAATTCGTTAACCAACAACTTTTAACAAATCACTACCCGAGTCCATTCAATGATTGGATTATCAATTAATATACATAATTCTTTACGAAACAATGTTTGCTTCTAACGGTAAACGCTTCTAATATTTTTCGTTAGAGGGCTGTGGTTATCAGTTGACGTTTTAACGCTTTTTCTATTCTTATATAATAATACTTTTTTTTCAAACCAGCCCAAAATTTCATTTATTTATATGAACAATTTTATAAATTTACAATGAAAGAGGCATAAAATCAAATAAATCACACAAAATTGTTTACTAGGGCGAACTTTCGATCAGGTATTTCAATTTTAGTAGCGTGTTTATAAAACTTGTTACATTTCGACGTCATATAGATAGTATACCACACATACTTAAAGCTAATTTATATGAATTTAATCCTGAAAATGTCCGTCATTTTCGTATTGGTATTAGAAATAAAAACCTATTAGTTAACTCATATTGTTCTTCCTATATTCTACTTTGTTATTCTTCTACGATATAATTAACAAGTTCGTGATTTGGACGGGTTATAGCAAGTTTTGTAATAATTGTGTTATGTAAGAGTTACTTTTGTAGCGATAAAACAACATATGTAATGCAGATTATACCCATTATGGTAAACTTTATTATTGTTTACTCTTTTAGTCCTGATGGGTATCTATCGGTTTGTGGGTATTTTGTAAACTTGACACCCTTTCCTGTTAACTGCTAGTATGTGCATAATCGGTTCAAGTAAGGCTCGCGACCAAACTATGACGTCGCGGTCATTTCCAACGGCATTAAGGTTCAAAATCTGGAAAAAATGAATGGGTGAATGATACTTAAGTATTGATTGATCACAGGTATAGATAATTATATGAGATAAAGACAATAATAGTGACGTACTTATAACTATGTAAAAGGTAGCCTCAATACAGACGCAGGTCTAGTGAGGCACCACTCATATAACCATAATGAACTTACCTATATTTGACAAGTGAAATATTTATATCCTTAGAGTGTACACTTAATGAAATAAAAAAAATATTATTATTTTTATTACAGCCGACGAATAGTCGTAAGCCTGATGGAAGGTCCATCATTTGCTGTATATCTGTTGAGATATATCTACTTAGAAAAAATACCGTTTTTAAATTTTTTTGGGGTTCTGGGGTTGAGGTTAGTCTCTGTATTCCAATTTACTTTATTGTCAAACGCCTGATGATGAGAATCCTCGAACACTAGGCATTACGTCACGGATTTTAAACTATATTCTAGTCTTTCATTTTTACTGTCGCAACTCAGTTTCGGAATTTGATCATATCACACGATTTGTTTAATGAAATGACATTACGGAATTTTCATTCACATGAACCTAATGAACCAGTTCTCTGGAATTGATCCAATCCTATGATAAAATCACTATAATCCGCCTTTTGGCACACTATAATTGTCTTGTTTTGGTAAATATGCATGTTTTTTCTGGCCGATAAAGATTTATTTATGACAATTACATTATATTACGAGATTTTCAATTTGCAACAAAATTACCTTGTGGTTTTACTGTGAAAACATTTTCTTGATAGTTGTAAAGCAATTTTCTTTCATTCCCCATTACTTCGCTCCACTACGACTTAGGAGTTACAACTCCATACTACGATTACGAAATGCAATTTCACGGTCTCTGAAAGACTACCGCCAGAGGTATGCGGGAAACTAGACGATGTGGATAAACGTTTACCAATGTTCTTCTAGGTAATTTAAACAGGGGTTTATTATCATTTGGTACATTGTCTTTTAAGATTATATATTCCGTGAACAATCATGTGTTAAATACGTTTACCTTCGATTTTCACATTTTTGCCTAGGAATCATGCACGGCATTAACCTTAAACAATGCAGTTAGTTTAAATTTCCTCATAACAGTATTAATCGTAAAGAAAGTGGCAAACAAATGTAAAACACAGTCCAATGTATAATCTGTTTGATAAAATAAACACTGTTTTTACGTTTTATTTTTCTTTTTCATGGCACTGTCCCAACCCATCGCCTGGGTTATCTGTCTTGGTCTGTTCTTATCGTTGAGTGTCGCTTTTATCTAGGCCGTTTCTCTGCAAGATTTTGAAGCGCTGAGTTGTCCGGGAGTTCTATCTTTGCAGAAGACATCGCCTGATTTGCCGCATGGTTTGGAGTTCTCCGTCTTATTTGCCCATACCGTCACAGCTCTTACTCTTCTTCCAAATCGGTCCCTCAATGCTGAGGATTGTGACCTTCATGCGGTACTTCTCGCAGCATTCTGGTCCACCCCCGTCTGTCTTCAGCCCATCACATGATTCTGTCATTCCAATGGCATCCGTCACCTGGTCGGACCATCTCATTGGTATACGTCCGCGACTTTTCCAACCTTCAACTCGGCCATTCATTATTATTTTTTCTAAATTGTCTAAAACAAAATTGCAATAAAATTGAACTTTTACAGATTGATTTAAAAACTCTCTTTACTTCTGAGATGTTTTGTACCACCCTTTAAACAGTTGAGATGCTTTATTTCAAATAGTATTTACTTTGGGGACACATATAACATGGCACGTAGAGAAAAAAGTCTGTTTACTTGGGTTGCCAAAATGTTGCATAAGATAATACGGGAATCTAAAGCGATTTTGGAAAATATTCGATAGCCAATATTTTGCTGCTCGTATAAATTGTGTTTTTTGTGTTAGTTTTAGAGAATATTCTAGTGTTGCTATGTGCTTTTATTTATGTAAACGTCATATTAGAAATTGTTTTGTCAGAAAATGATAGTATAAAAAACAATTCTCTGATAGAAAATTACACCCCAGTGCGTCATTGGCGTATTGTAAAATTTTCATAAAACTTCTGCGATTAGTAGTTTTTTGTTGTTTCATACTTTATATCGATTATGCTTGGAATTTAAAGTAGTTTCTTACAGTTTAACGATCCATCGTTTTATCAAACTCAAATCTTTAGCCAAAGGATTGTAAAAAATAACCGAATATTCAACGCACTCTCTCATTACGTATTGCGCCTATTATAATATTATTGGACGTGTGTTTTTCCGTCAGAATGTTGTCCAATATGGTACTGATTTATTTATTACTAGTTAAATTAAAGTTAGTATGTCATTTCAAGTACAAAATAATAACATTTAAGTACATAAATTAGAAGTGAATACATCTTCTCTTCTGTTCGTGCCGTATCAGGTCTCCCCCACGTTGGCGATCACTCTAGCGAAAGTATCTCTATCCTGGGCTGCCCGGAGTAGCTCCTCCGCACTTCTAATTCCGGTCCATTCCCTTACGTTTCGCAGCCAGGACGTCTGCCTCCTACCAGCTCCTCGTCGTCCCTCTAATAAGTTAATACATAGATAATTCATTAATCGATTTCGTTGATTTTTGGCGTTGATTTTTATACACAGATCAGCAGAAAGGCTTATGACCGAAATTGAGAATTGGAAGTTATACAATATATGTGTTGCCTGAGACAGAACTCTGAAACACACTTTAGAGCCATGTCGTGAAGTATCTTGAAGATTAATCAAGTCATTTCCAAACCAGGATTTCTTTGTTTCGAATGGATGCTAAATTTTAGTTATCCAAAACGTGTATGCATTCTGAATTTAATAAACATAGTTGATTCTATGGATAAACCACGTTTTTGAGTTTGATAGCACGTCACTGTGTAGACGATAGGATGTAAGAATATTTTCTATGTTTAGTAATATACTCCAGTCTCTGCGTCACTTGTGTCACAAATTTTATGAAATTGGTTTTCAATCTCACATTTAACATATCATTACATACTTTAGATAGGGAACTGTATTGTTTATGGAATCTATTACTTGTTCACTATACAATGACTCGATATTGCCTGTCTGATGTTATTTTTAAGGTATTAAAATGAAAGTGGCAATTTTGGTTTCCCTCATAGCGCATTTCATATTATATGTATCTGTGTGGAATGCTTCTATAACAGAAAAAAAATGTTGAAGCCACAAACTAAGATATTAATATTAATATGTAGGGTTTATTTTTGTTTTAATGAAAACGGTATCTGTATTTTCTATTGTGTTTTATTGTGTTGAATGAAAAATTAGTATTTATTGTCGTTTTTATTAAAATTGCTAATATTCCTTTTTTATTTGTTGCAGGTACGTCTACTTTACACACTTCCTAGGATTGTCTCGTAATAGAATCGTGAGTATAGAATGTGGATCACTGTGTTTTAAATTAAAGCTCGCGACCCAACTATGAAGTCACGGTCATCTCCCGCGGCACTGTGGTTCAAAATCGTATGAACAATTGCATAATAAAATTGTAATTTCGCTTTAATCAAAAACTTTTACTGTTTAATGCATGTTATCATCACAAAAAAAATCTCCGTGACTTTCGGGAAACCAGTTTCTGCCTTTCGGAACATAGATCAGGGGTGTTTTTTACATTTCTTTTTTAGATACTAATCTATACAACATATAAAATATCTTTTACTGTTATTCCCTAGATAAAGGTTCAATGTATCTATTCTATTTTTTCCGAAGCACATTTATTAACGGTTGTCGAGATTTAAGGTCTCCCGTTTTTAGACATTTTTGAAATGTCAGTATGCGTACTCTTAATCGGCTTTCCACCACGTTATGCGGCCGCTTCACGCTCGGCGACCCTCCACGAGTTTTGTGTGAATGAGTAAAAGGACGTACGGACGATGTGATTGTCTTGAACTGTATACGTAACCGACGGTTAACGCCTTTTTACTCATTCGCGCGGGACTCGTGGAAGGTCGGACAGCATGTGGATGAGGCATAACATTTTTTTTTGCATACCGCCTAATAAACAAGCGTATAATAAATGAATAATGCAATATAATCTGAAATTATTTCTAGCGCGTTGCTTACTGTCAAGGGTTTGTGTACTCAAGCCCAGATTTTTATTAAATCAAATTTTTCGAATAATGGTCGCGTTCTACTTCTATGGTATTGTTTTGTAATATGTAGTTATTTTTTAAAGCTCATAAAGGTTAGCATCATTGATAAGTACACATGAATTGATAAAGTTAATCCCTTGTAAACTGCTTTTTAGAGCAAGGATATGTTTGGAAGTAACGTGTGAATGAAGGAAATAAATGGACAAGGGTTGGACAAGAAAATAGATTGGGGTATTATAATAATACTCAGTGGTATTTACTTTTAATATATCCCTTTCTACTGAAAAAGATTTTTCTGTTGTAACAGCAGTTGAATATATTTGGAGCAAAATAATCCATGTTGTTGTTTAAATTTTAAGCATGTTGTAATTTGGGAAAATTTAAAAGATATTATTGATTTTACATCAAGTTTTATTCGTATTATTTTATTAATAAATCTCTTGAACCCATGAAATAATATAGTACATAATTTAAAGTATGAATTAATAAAACACTTTGCACAGTTTTTCTAATATGTATTCAGGCTGCTAATTAGTATAGCTCTTGGTCTGAAACGCAGAGAGGTACACCACCTGAAAAACAAAACAGTCTGTTACATATTTAAATTTCTGTGAGTGATGTTGGAATAAAGTGCAACCCCACAACCCCTCATTTTCAGCGTAGCTCATTTTTTTAATGGACTCGTTGCTCAACAATCAAGTTTTTCCCAGCTGTTATACAAAATATGCTATTTCTGGATAAAGAGCATTTAATTAGAAATCTTATGTACAATAGATGCAATTTAAGTCATTTTTCGCTATTTATTTCTCACATTAATTAAATCTTAACGCACTTTTACTATGAATATATGCAATATTTATACAAAATTCGATATTGAAATATAAATTGCATTAGTCCCCTGTGGTGGAAACCTACAGTGAACCCTTGTTAAGAGAAAAAAGCCGGATCCGGCTCGAAGGACAAGTTAAAAAATTGGTACGCGTTATTCGTTTATCTGTGATTCAAATGTTTTATTGAAGTATTGTCCTAATACCAAGGTTGCAGTTACGAATTTTGCAATATTAAAATAATATTTTTCATGTCTTTAGCGACAATGTTAAATAACATGACTTTTTAAAAAATAATGAAAATGGTAAAGATGATTTCTTGAAGGATTTCAGCCTAAAGTATTATATTTTATTTTTTTATTTTATTTCATCTTAAAAAACGTACAGTCAATACAACAAATACATTAAAAAACCATCAACATTTCATAGACCAGCGAAGGTTCTGCGAATTACCAGTAAATACAAAAAATAATCCCTTTATACACAATATTTGTTCACCTTACTTATATTTCACTACTGAAACTTAAAACAAATAAATTCAGGAGTGCGTAAGGTGCGAGTATTGTATTGTGTAGTACCTATAGAAAATGCGTATCGTATTGATCAAAATGTTAAACAAGCAAACTAATGAAATGGAGAAAACGTAAAGGAAGGTTTGATAAAGTAGGTTAAGGGCATGGCACCAGGAATGACGTCACAGTCTTTTCCCACGGCATTAAGGTTCAAAATTGCGTGACAATTGCATGATAAAATGGTAAAAATAGCGTTTTTTTCCATTTTTTGGGGTTAATTTTGCGTCTATCAAAAAACTTTTACGGTTATTCCCTAGATTTTAATGCATATTATCAGTACAAGAAAAAAAAAATACTCCGCGACTTTCGGGAAACGAGTTTCCGTCTTTCGGAAAAAAGGTCAGAGGTGTTTTTAAATATTTTTTTGCGAAATCTATACAAGATATAAAAAATCTATTACGGTTATTCCCTAGATAAAGGTTCAATGCATCTACCCTATTTTGTTCCAAAGCATATTTAGTAACGGTTGTCGAGATAGAAGGTCTCCCGTTTTTAGAATTTTTTTAAATGTCGGTATGCACACTCTTAACATAGGGTTAGCTACTAGCTGCTAGGTTTATACAGGCTTGGGATCCTCTCCAGACAGAAAAACAATTTACTAGACAAATGTTTACATTTTACTTACGATTACTTGTAGCCAAGGCTCCGGGTAATGAAATGCGTTCGCAGGCGGCGTATACTTCTGGGTCAATTTGTCCTGTTGGAAAAAAGAAGACCAATAATAATAGTCTTTCAAATACATACGTACATTTTTATAAGGTATAATACCAAAGTCGCTGTCAATAATTTAAATAAATTAGATTTGCTGTGTCCATTGTCCTGTGATCAGTTTTACACAGAAGAATTTTTAGACTGGATATTTTGAGTAACCGTTGCATTTGAAAGAGAGGATATCGCCAATTGGCCATAAATCCTCCCATTACACTCTAACTACTAATTTCATTGCAATAAATAGTTTTTATGTATGTAATAGTGGTTGCATTAAATCTAAATTCCAGGCGCAGGCCCACAGAGAGCAAAGCTAGTTTATAGGTACATAAAAATGCGAAAATCTGTAATTATTTAGTACCTAGTACAGGCAAAATGCTATGATATTTTTGAAAGCTGTTATTTAAGGCACAATGCTTATGTTTTTAGCCCCGCCCATCTGAGCGATATCTGGAATTTAGATGGGTTTCTCCAGTGTTAAGCTGATGAGGTTATGTACCAAACATACGATTATGTAAACTTTTCTGCCTGATAATGCTGAGAAGTGCGTTAGCAAGTCATGCTTGCCCGTCAAAAAAATTATAGAATCATACAAAGTGTAAGTTAACTCCATCAAATTCATGAATGTCCCAAAAGTCGCCATTAAACTAAATCATACCAATAATTGTGAAAAATGTTCTACCCGAGTAATATAAAGATTTACGTTTTGGGTACAATTTATGCCTTGTGATATCTGTCTCCTTTCCCCTTCATAAATCTTTCCTTTAAAATAACTTGTGTTTTAAAGAGGATGATCATTTCAATAATGCGATAGTTTGAATAAATTTTCCTATTTGAATTTGGTGAGAAATTTGTGCGTTATTGAAATGAACTACAGACTTTCCATAGTCATATTTTATTGAGTCTAAACTTTATGATTTTGCAAACGTATTTAGGTTCTTTTAAATCCACTTTTTGTGAGAAATATCGGGTTTTCTACATATCGTAGTTGAAATAACAAGAAGTTATCGCAACAGATGTACAGGAAAGGATGAACTTTCCATCTGACCTCCAGCCTGTTACCTACACCAGTATTCTGTCCGCTGTGTCATGAAGGGTGATGATCGACGCTAAAGGGAAACGCTATATAAAAAAAGTATCTCTTTTTGATGTAGAGAATTGAATTGAATAACTGTACGATCTAATTTAGTTTTTTACACGTATTTCTATAACGGTCTCCGACCTAAGGACCTGCGTAAGAATAATTTGATATGAATATTTCTACACACTTTTGATGGAAAATATTTTACGAAATGAAACATTACATTTGTTAATGAAGTTTGTTTTACCTTTTTGAAGAACCACTACTGATCTTGTAGGGGTTACGGGAACATGAAAATATGTGTATTTTGAATGTTGAACTGAAAATAAAAATTAAATTAATTATTCACCTGCCTATCCCGGAAGGAACGCGGCATAAGAGGATAGAAAATTCATTTTATATTATAATTCTTACCAATTCTCGGTCTCCTTAGATCTGAAAAAAAAAGTATATTTTTTTAAATAACTGGTTACCATTTATATCTTGATATTACTCTGAATTTTCTAAGTAATTTCTTTACATTTATGTAACATATTCCATTAGGCTTAAATTTTTTATGCTTCTTATGCTGTGGTACATATAATATTTTTTTTTTAATTTCATAGTTACTTAATCGAATTAGTAGTAAGTAAATTATTTTGTTATGGAATTAATAAAACCTTATGTAATGACATTAGCTACACCAATCTAACATGTTACGGTAATCTGACATAATATTGGGTTTATTTTATTAGAATGTATAATCAATTAGTTTATGGTTTAAATAAAATACGTTATTGCGTAAGTGATAAACTAAAAAAAATAATCCCACCTCTCTTATTTCTTGGTCGAGGTTGTTCCTCCCACCCTTGATCATCATTTTGGTAGTCTAAAAATACAAACCAAAATATTAACTAAATCTATTAATTGATAGGATATTTATTTTGTAAGAAGTTTTGAGAATGGCCTAATAAGCCGAAACATGTTAACAAGAAAAACATAACTTGTAAGTAGAACTTGAATGCATTCTTTAGTGTTGGCATTAAATAAAATCAACTAAATCGTAAAAATCATATCGCAAATCAAATAGAAAGAAATTACGGAGGAAGAAATCGCATAGAAGGAAATTATGTACATAGATTTAATCGCAAAGAAAAAATATATATAGACAACATCACATAGAAATAGAAAAGTGTACAAAAAATTCGTATTAAAAACATTTGACAAATTAAAATGTCATACCATTTTCTGTTTCGACGTCTTGTTCATCATATTCAGGCAATTCCTGGTTCTCTAAAAATAAAACCATTCGATCCGCCGATTAAACATTTCTATCTAACGAATATTGATTCAATCTATAGATATGAGTTCTTCAATGATAAATACTTTACCATTTGCATAATCTTCGACTTCCTGTGGTTCATACCCTTCTTCTGGGTGATGATGGTGTGAATCTGTAATAAAATTTTAATTACCGCGTTATTCAAATTGAATCAAATTATTTTGGCCTAGCTTAAGTATTTGAGGTTCTTACCAGGTTCATAATTATCCTTTTCAGGTTCTTCTTGGTAATCTTGTTCCTCATTCACTTCCTCGTTTACTTCCTCATTTTCCTCTAACGGAACTGAAATATTGGGAAAATGTTAATTTACCTATATCAGTCAATTTTTCTTCACCTGTTTTCGGTTTAAGATATTTGGTGTTACAAAATTAATGTAATACTTTTTAACGGAGATCCGAGCTGGCTTAAAAAAAGTGAAAAAAGAAATATGCCAGTGCCTCCCCAATTAATTAGGAAAGATATACCATCTCTTGCGAGTGGATCTTAACGGTTATTTGTTTTATTAAAATTTTTCCACGTGGTGATGCCAATAGTGGTGGAATTCTATAGACGTATTGTCATGAATCTCATGCTGGATTTCACCAACGTATAGCGGAGATAGGAGCCATTTATCACTATTTTTCATACTAATCCAGCATTAGACTCGTAAGTATACTTTTGTAATACAAGTTTACATTAAAAAAAAATGTTGCAAATTAAAAACAGGGAGAAATACTGATATGAATGTAGTCATTATACCTACTGTGTATTATGTTTATTTAATAAATAAATAAAGTAAAACAAAATTAAATTAAAAAAATGAAGCACTTAAATCGTTTGCACTTACGGACGTGCCCATTGATTCAGATGTGCTAATAAGACAAGATCACGAAGTTATATAATAACCAAACAAATTAGAATTGATTAATTAATTGACTGGCACTAAAAACAGTTTTAGAGCTTGATTTATTACGAGTTACCTGTAGGAACACGTGGCATTGGAAATTTTCTCAAGCCAATTGGTACGGCTTCATTTTTTACATTAGCTGTAAAGGAAACAAATAGTAATAAAATCCTTTTTAATCACAAAACCGTGCTGCACATTTCGTTAGATGGTTAATTTATTGTTACTTTTACCATTATTTCGTGCACGGATTACTTTTATAATTTTACGATTTTCTTGACGAGCTGGTAATTTTACGCCAACTGAAATTATTAAACAATTAAGTATCATATTAAACAGACATTAAGAAATTAATTAAAATATTAAATAGTAACTTCTAAATTATATCTAATATTATTCATTTCTCTTACCTATTCTAAAATTGCATTTTTGACCTGCAAAATAAATAATGATTATCAATTTATATTATGTCTGCAAGTATTTTTCAACCATGACCGGTTTACCAAAATTTGAAACGCTTTCTTGGGTTGACCGTGTAATAATGATTCCGCTTTTGTAAAATCAGTAATTACTTAATGATCTACCTTATTTTCATATGTTTGAAATATATTATAAGAATTTTCGTAACCGGTTTCGCAAATGTGAATGTGAGAAATCACATTAGCGAAATCCATGTCACGCTAATTTATTACTTACTTAGCCCGACATTAATTGATGGCAATATTGGAACTGTGCACAGAAGTTGCTCGTCTGGAAAAAATAGGCCAATATTAGTTTAATTAGGTTTCTTCTTTCGTCTCAGTCAGTACTTAAATGAAGTCCTGTCTTCTCCCGGAATGCCATAATCCTATGTCATCCCCTAGATGAATGTTCTGCGAATCTCTCTCAGCCCAGAAGCCATGGGCATTCCAGTAGGTGCTAAGAGCAATAATAAATATTAGCAAAAAATTACTTACTCGTGTTGTTGAGCCACACCACCCATTTGTTATGATATGTTTTTACAATATCTGAAAATTAAAACGATTCAGATTTAGCAGCACTTTATTTTTTCTTTATTAATGAAGTATGTATTGTATAATAAACAAATCCTCAACCATTGCACCATCATCACTATACAAATCTCTGTAATCGTTTGCTTATCATTCAGTATTTTGTCACTATTTTATTTATTTTTTGTACATACATGTAACCTTGAGCTATTATATTGTGGTTAGTATTGCCCCAGAACAGGCTATCGCCTAGTGGGGCAATAAAATCCAGTACTTTTTGTTTATGTTTTTATTTTGTAAATTGCTTTGGATAATAAATAAATGGAATGAAATGAAACGAAATAGTTTTAAAAAGGAATCAATTTTTCATTGAACGTAAAAAATTGTGGTCTAATGAAAATTACTTACTATTGCACTGCTCTGTTGTCGTGGATCGCACATAATTATCCAAGTTTACGGTGCGATAAACTGAAACATTTGTAAATTTTTGAATTTAATTTATCCAAAAGACGACATGTTTTCAGAATGACTCATCATTTACTTACGAAACCGGTTAATTAAGAATAGATTTATCTTACTTTTTGTGGGGTTTGGTATGAGAGATACAGCAGGACGATGAAAGTAATGGTACGGTACAGGATGATGGACCTTATAATCGCTGGTAACTGAAATCAAAGATTTTGAAGATTTTGACAAAGAAGAAAGTTGAACTCAATGCTCTTTAAGAATTTGTGTAATTTATTCCACGCCATAAAATAAAAATATGCTTACTTATGCTGTGTCCAAGTTCTGGTACATGAGAAACTAAAAAACCAAATACGATTTTATTATTACGTAAGCTTAGTATTTCTTTTTTTACATTTTTTTAATACAGTAAATAAGTTTTCGAAACCGGTTTCAATAAAAAAATATTGTGTGGGTACTTCTAGTGCGTACCTACCTACCTTTGTAATGGCTAATCTTCGCATAAGGGTGATGTAAGTAGTAATACGTAATCGGATCTACCACATCCA
The DNA here is from genome assembly GCA_963576895.1 of Ceraclea dissimilis. Taxonomy (NCBI): domain Eukaryota; kingdom Metazoa; phylum Arthropoda; class Insecta; order Trichoptera; family Leptoceridae; genus Ceraclea; species Ceraclea dissimilis. The sequence goes on along the minus strand of OY756366.1, from coordinate 13,710,180 downwards.
CAAGTCCGGATGCTGTAAAACGAAAAGTCTATTAATTTTACGTTGTCTGTCGAAACCGGTTTCGGCGCAGTTTAAGTGCAATTTGTACACCTGTTACTAAAATTCAGAAACATTCTAGAAATACTAAACATAAATTTAGTTTTTAGCAATATTCTTAACCCGCTTAGATTTTACTATCCAACTGTTGGTCTGTGCGTGACTGAGTGAACAAGTAGATAAAGAAAATGTTTGGAAAGTAGTATTTTAAAAGCTGAAATTCTGCAATGCATATTGTTTTCCCTTGCAATAATAATGCGACAAAAACAGTATTGAAATTGAAAAACTTTCTAGACAAACTTGAACAATGAAATCATTTTTGCACATTCGTATTATAGCCGAATACAAGTAGACATTTTTCTATGCAAAATATTCGTTAGTCTGATTTTTTAGCATTTTGTTAGTGTGGTATGCAGGGCCAATGTCGTGCAATGAAAGATCTAAAAATGTGACCACATCAGGCCGGCAGGCTTGGTCGAAAAAACCTAAATTTTGTGTTACCGTATGTTTTTTTTTTTTTTTTTTCAAAATTCTCGCTAAACAGTTCGTTTTACAGAACAGTCGGATTTCTAAAATTTAATTCTAAATATTTTTTTTTTAATATAAACTCAAAAATAACCCACTGTCTTAAAAAATAATTGAAATACCTATACTAAAAAAAAACTATTTTTTTTTTCGAGAAATTGCATATTTCATATTTTTAGCCGAAATTAATCACAAATCAGATACTTTTGTAACTTAATACACTAAAAAGAGCGTGTTTTAAATTTATTTTACTATGAAATAATTTAATTAAGAACGCCTTATTTTAGTTAGTACACTCATTAGTTACACAATTGAGCCTCATATCGTACACACGTAATAAATTTTTCGCGCTAACCACAAGCAAAGTAAATAAAATAAATGTAAGTCCACTATTTGACGAGTTTTTTCATACATACATAAGTGATATGATAAATATGTAATTCCTATGTATTTTTGTAATATCAACATTCAACATACCTCCAGCCAAATAGGATATTGTCAAAGCGGCAAGGAAACCCGAAATAACAAATTTGCTTGCCATTGTATAGTCCCCGTGTGAGTTTATTTGATGCCGAGTTTTCCTAAAGAGCCTCGAGGCATGCCACCAGTCACCTCTATATACGTAAACATTCTCTATGAGAGAGGGGAAAGTGGGTAATGTTGGTGCCCTAGAGTAAAATTACTTTTGATAGAACACTACGTGATGCCTTTTGTAAAATATTCATAAAAAATAAATAAAGTTTCCCTTGTAAGAATAACTACTATACTATCTACTATACTGTTCTGTTTTTTGGGGGAGTTGTATATATTATTGTCCATGAATTGAATATTTGGTTCTTTCTCGCTTTTTTATATACATTCTTGTGAATATTATGCACTGTGATGACAGTTGTATGAACTGTTAATGTGAGCGTTAATTTAGTCATTACTTACTTTCTTATACATTAGGTCTAATTCTGCAACCAATTAAGTGCATTTTAACTAAAATACGGTGTTATTTTACTTTACAGTTATATGAACTGTTAATGTGAGCGTTAATTTAGTAATTACTTACTTATATATTAGGTCCAAATCTGTTACTAATTAAGTGCGTTCTAACTAAAGTAAGATGTTTTTTTAAGGCGCACGAATTGCGTTTGATATCAAATCAGAGTAGGTACTTGTTAAACATAATTCATTTTGTCTTATCATAATACTTCACAATGCTTCATGGCTTTCTTAGTACCATAACTAATTCTTTACGTGAACATTAAATATAGAACAATTATAATAACTAACGTTAACCAGGGCGAGCATATTGCTATCCAAATACAATCTATGTATTAAAATATATGCTTTATTTCTTTCTCAAGGTGTTTGATCGTCGGTACAAGGTGGAAGTTCATTTTTAAGGTTAAATGAAAGACTATATATTTAGTTTAAAATCCACAATAATGACTTTAAATTACGCGATTGTGAATAAAATCGCCTGATGATGAAGGTCCAAATCCTCGAACACTACATTTTATAATTTATTGATTGTTTGAAGATTAACTTTATGGAAGGACATTGTAAAATTATTTGTAAAAATAAAAACACTGTTTTTTACTTCCACTATTTATTTTGAGTACATACACCATGCTTATAGATAACCACTGAAGATAAAGCATTAGCCTTGAAAGATCTCTGGTGTATGTACTCAAAATAAATAGTGGAAGTAAAAAACAGTGTTTTTTTTTTTACAAATAATAATACTACATTTTATTTTTTGTTATTTCTTTATAGACTTTAATCCGTTCAACTGCATTTTTATGTTGCGGACTTGTAAAGGTATGATATCATACATAGATTCCATTTTTACCTTTAAAGATAGACTTCCACCGTGTACCGTTAGTCAATAATCTTAATATTCGCAATAGTGGTGTAAAACTACTCCTACCTTCTCTTCAATATATTGCAAAGCGTTTAAAATTAATGTTTTAAAGCGAAACTAACATTTTATATTGACGAAACATTACCGTTTTATTGTGTTTGATGAACTTTATGAGTAGGTACAGATTATTCAGGATTACGAGTACCTATATTTATTAATGTATAATCGGTTTCGCAACTTTCTCGTTGAAAACATGCTTTCAAATCAACATGCCCATACAAATCTGATATATCGGCAATTAAGTCATAATGTATACCAATAATTAATGCACTCCGCTTACTAGGGGTACTTTTATTCAATTATGTACTCTACATGCTAATTTCCATTTAATCGATACCGAAAATGGATAGGTAAAAGCAGCCCACTGTTCCCGATGGAAAATATTACGAAATCAAATATTATATAAGTTTCCATTGATATTCATAAACTTTTTACAGCCAATACGTGTCTGAATTTCATAAACACGACTGAAATGAAAAACGTTACCTTACCTGAAAATATTGGGTAAGCTCCACGAGTTTTCTATTAAAAAGGGTATGTAGTAAGTACTGTTTGTAGGATAATGAAATATCTATCCGAATAGAGATTGCTATCGTGTTAGTCCAATCAGTTTTATATGTAGTATTGTTATTTTGAATAGTTATGCTTGCCTCGGACATACATTTTCTCTTTTTAAATATTACTAGCTGTGCTCTTGCCTTGTAAATTCAGACATCTGTAAATCCGTGAAAAAATTATAAATTGCGCTTACTTGTTTAATATGCTGGCGCCCCCCGTCCCCCTACACTCTTGCTAGTGTCAGAAGTATTAGTGCTCATCTTATCGACACGAAAAAGTACGGATTGAACACTAATATCGCTTTTTGCGTACCATGCACCCCCTCTTACCCCTCCCCACCTAAATCACTACGGATTCCGAGAAAATTACTATTCACCTTTTCGACACCCAAAACTATGGATTCGGCACTAATGTCGCTTTTTACATCTCACTTTCTTTAGAGTGTGCAAGATTTTTTTAAATTTTAAACGAAAATTGGTGCGGCATCTTTCTTGTTCTATTCAATACAGTCGTTTTTGATTTCCAGGTAGGTTCCATTTCATTTTCCCGATAGTTTCAACAAGTTGTATTCGTGTGTTGGTAGCTTGTTAGTAGTAGCAGTAGTAATTGTGACCGACTCTATCTGTACTATTATCCCGAGATCCGGCCGCTAAAAATATGACCTATCTGTTTTTTGATCGAAATGTTGTTTTAAATGGTAGCCACTTAGGATGCGAAAAACCGCGAAAGGGGACCTATTCGGGGTGGGGAGCTTTAAGATTTTGATATTCAACCTTAGTGCCCCTATGCGTAAGTTATCATTTAAACCACATTTCAATTTAAAAAAAATAGGTCACATTTTTAGCGGCTGGATCTCGGGGTATGTAATGTGTTATAACTTGTTTGTATGGATTATTTCCAGTAGATTTTTTAAAACAGTCTACCAAACAAAAACTAAAATAAAATTTAATCCTTTGATTGAATTGCTACCAAATCAATATCAATTATTTTGCTATTCCATTGTAATCTATCGATATTTTTTTACTCACAATGAATTTGTGTACTGTGTAGGTATCAATTTGTAGGTAGGTATGGCAGTAATTGATTAAAACCTGGTTGAAAAACATCCATCGAAAATCTTTTTATTTAAGTTGCTCAATTGTTCTGTGTACGTCCCGTAAGCTGGAGATTGTCGTCTGCCCACCTTAAATAGATTTACTCCTCTATTGATGCAGAGTCTCCATTTCAGGATTCTAAAACTATCCTGTTTCACCGCTTGCCCTACCTGCCGACATTTTAGCTATGTTTTTCTTTTAGCGATGTCGGTAACCTTTATTCGACGTCTAATTCTACCACGCAGACTGACGCTTAACATTTTTCTTTCCATTGCTGACTCTCTTCTTCTTCTTCTTCAGCCTAATCCCGTCCACTCCTGGACGAAGCTTTCTCCATCTGCATCCACACCGCTCTATCTTGGGCTCTCTGGATCCAGTTTTACGCGTTTGACTAGGTCGTCTCTCCATCGTAGTGGTGGTCTTCCTACGCTCCTGGTAGTTATTACACTATACACTAAAAGTTCAAAATATGATGTTGTTCGTTATCAACTATCTGGTATCCATAATATTCGATGTAGGTACATATGTAATGTAGATACGATATCCGTACCAATCACTTGAGCTCACTGCGCCTGTTTTATTTTACTGTGAATTATGCCTCCATAACTACATACACTCATGTTACACGGATTGCATTTAAAATAATTTTCAGGCGCATATTCATCTACTGGGACATTTACATGTTTATTGGACGAATTTGTTCCTTCACTTCAATTTATGTACGTACATAGGTATCCATTCATACGATTGTGTACAAGCTATGTCGTACAGACTGATAGAATGGGTTTTTTAATTAACGAAAACTCTTTTTTTTACGAAGGCATCAGATACAACTGTTTTCATCAATGCATCATGCAATTTGAGTGCGTTGTACTACAAATTTCAACAAAAGATTTTATCTATTTATTTAGGAGTCTGAAGAGAACTATCAAATCAGCGGAGATTCTAGAAACATCACAGCCATTTAACTCATATTCGCCTTTTAATAATATTCCTCTCCAATATTTCTCACATTTCCAGTAAAATAACCAAGAACTTCACCAAGTTAATATTATATCATACATCACTATAACAATAATCCATACAGATATAATATTACATCCTCTTTGAGAATGTTCAATATACTGACATCAGCTTTCGTTGGCATCCGTCTATTGCAAACAAAAGGAAATGGTTTACCAAGCTGTTTGTCATCCTGGAAAAGAAAAGTATTTCCTGAAGCTATCATAGTGAGAGTGGTAATTCTATATTATTTCATTCAAACGTTATTGATCCGATTTAGTATTGCCATTATGGAAGGATATTTCGACACATTTAAGAATATTAGGCCATTGAGTCACCATAGAGCAAAGTCATTAATATAAAGCTGTTCCTTTATCTCGATATGAATTGGACTAAAACCAAACCAAAATTGGCGTTCTTTCAAGAAGTTTGTTGATGTTTTAATTATATTTGCAATTCCAAAGATATTATTTTATTAAGAGATGAAAGGAGACTGAAAGCTTTTGAGATTTAGTCTTGTAGGCTTAAAATTAAAAAAAAATCTTGGACATATCACATAACGAACGAAGAAGTTCTCAACAAAATCAAAGGAGGAAGACACCTCAATGCATTAGCAGAAAGACATGCCAGATGGATCGGTCACATAGTGCGTCAAGAGGGTCTCCTATTTGAATTATTTGATAGAATGAACGAGGGGACAAACTACAGAGGACGACCAAGGAAAAAATATCTAGACGAACTGTGCCAGGATATGGGCTTCGATTCATATAAAGAGTTAAAAAGAACCGCACAGGACAGGAATGAGTGGAGAAGGAGACATGAGGCTTTGCGTCCAATCACAGCGATTGAAACTGGAAAAGAAGGTTATTACAAAAAAGCGAATTGAGTTTCTTATTAATCTTCAAATCGATACTCTTGATTGTTTTATATGGAAAAGTCCCCTCCTGCTAACCAATAATTTCGCATTACGATTGACTTTCGTTTACAAAAGATTTTAATCGTCTTTATTTTTATTTCTAATCCGCTTTCCTTAGTTAATTTCACAAAGTATTCATTCCCTTGGAATTGTTCTCTTTTATTATTAGGCTTATATCTTTTGTGATTTGTGATGGTGAAATGTTTCTTAGCGATACAGAATTAGGTATTCCTAATATACGAGTAGGTACATAAGTATTTTGTGTATTGTGTTATTTCTATATTCTCAGTTTTGTGTATCTTTCGACCCTTCACCGTCTTTTCTCTTAGGTCTGTTTGCTGAGTTGCTTACATTATTATGTTTGCCAAACAAAGATTTCTTCATGGTTTGAGGTTTAAAAGGCCCTTCTCATGTGTCCATATGTGTAATTGGTCACTTCTTCAATCTTTTTGAACGTTTCTTTTTCATCGATAACTTCTTCGGTGTTTCATATAAACATTACAATGGATTCTTCTTCTTCCTCTCCCTCTCAGATTCAACTGTTGATTATAGGCCTTCCATTTGGTTCTCCACGACTCGCTGTCCTAGGCACCCTGCATCCATCTCCTTCAATGGATCAGATTACAGTTTTTTCCTCAGAAGAACCGAAAGGTATCGATTTCCGATTGCTGCATTATGTGAACATCATTAGGGAGGACGCACGAAGGGTGTTCCGACACTCGCCAGTTGACATTGACTGGCTTAAGTGATCTTTTTATGCCCAGGCAACTCATCCTGCTATCAAATGTATGATTTTGGGAAGTTTGTACGTATATGCTACCTTTCAAGAATTTTTAATAGTACCCCAATTTGTCGATCCTGACGCCGTTGCTAAAGGAGTGGGTCCGACATTTTGTAACTACCTATTATTTATTAAAAAAAAAACTAATCCGATTCCAACCGCGCTGTTCAGTTTAAAGTTCAAACCCAGTTGTCATACCTACCTATAAAAAATTGGGTATATCCCAGAAATGTTCTTATGTTTTAAGTCTAAAATAAAATAAAATCAATTTATATTCAACATATTTGTCCCAGTGAACTATTGAGAAAACAGTTATGGTACAAAGGCTTCTGTTTCATTCTGTTCTGTTCTGTTTTACCCTCAGGCCATCCGTTAGTCTACAAATGATTTATTATTTGCACAAAAATTGAAGACATTTTATTCGTTAATTTCTTCATTTATTTATTTAGCCCAAGCTACACCGGATACGAAACTTAGTGTTTAAATAATCCCTTTTTAATATGATCACATAGTACGTACGTTTGTATATTTGTTTAACACAATTACATCAAGTATTTGTTTCTTTTCTATTTACACATGAACTGAAGAAGGTCTTAATTAAAACACTCTGCCAGAAGGCACTCACATTCGTGTAGAACTTCTTCACAATAGAACCCCTTGTTTCTTCATTATTTGATTTACTCCTACAAATACACAATAAAGAAATACAAATACGTTCTAAAGGAACTAAATAACTGGCAAGAGCAGCCTAATGAGGATAACAAGCGCCATTTTTGATCCATGTTAAAGATTGAGGACCCAAATGTAGTATCTAACATGACTAGATACATTTGCCGAAAGTCTTCTTCCTAGAGTCTGCCGCCTCTTGTGTTGTGTACTTCTAGCTGTCATTCCTGGAAATAACTTACATGAATTTGGATACCTAAGTAAGTTTCTAACAATAATTTATATTTTGCATTATTTCTTACTTCCTTTTCCGATGCAATGGTAAGAATCGAGACTATAATAAATGCATTATTTCGTTTACGCGTTCCAGGATCATGTAGAAATGATTTTTCAAATTCAAATGTAGGTTTTTTTGAACAGGCATTCTTTTCACTGTAATGAAATTAGCTGTAATATATCACGAATTTCATAACATTTCGTCAATACTGACTTGTTAACCTCTGTCAATCCAACCAAGCAAGCCAACTGTGTGCTATATTTGTTTTAATTGTTTAATTAGTTTGATTTGGAGAGACAAAACAACGTATTATTTATTCATGTTCAATAAGTACGATACCAATAATTGTGTATAGCGATTCCGGCGTGACAGCGGGATATAAAATGGCGACGATCAGGGACAGGGTGAGATGTGCTATCTGTCAATTATCTGCGTTGCCTAAATTCTCCTACCAAGTCTGGTTTATATTAGTTCGTGTAATTTACTAAATAGGTATGTTTTATGTAAATGGTTCTCAAAAACCTGTCGGTAGGTAGATGGGTATTTGTTTTATTTCCCTCTTAGATTGAGTTGTAGTGTAGGTAAATAAATTCATTGTTTTGTCTTGAATTCTCCTTTCAATTAAAACCTTCTAAGTGAAGTGGAAATGTGTGTACCTTCAAACCAAAGTTACTTACGTGGTTTTGAAATTACTCGGATTTTACTTACTCTATTTTGATTGTTTTCTTTGTACATTCGATGTTTTCTCATGAATGTAGAAGTAGAAAATTCTTAAAAAAAAATCATGTTCAGCAAATTTTTCACTTCTTATCTTTGCGAACACTGCAGCTTCCATTTCAGAGTATAGGCTCTTCTTATGTCTCTATAAATCTTTCTCTCGTGCGGTTGTCATTTTAAGGTCGTCCATCTAACGTTTTTCATAAACCCACATTCTGACAACAACGACTATTTGATGGATCACAAATTTGTATAGGTCTGTCGAAAAAGGTATATGAAAGCGGCAATCTAGTTGTGTCAACATTTGCATTAAGGTATATAATATAAATACCAATATTATGGTAAGTAGATATGTATTTCATTAGTCATATGAACGATGCACAGTAAATAAAGGTTTTGGAAGGACGTTGGAGACCACATTGGGTGGAAAATAGCGCTCTCTTAGGCTTGCGACCTAACTATGACGTCACAATCATTTCTCACTGCATAAAGTTCAAAATCGCGTGAACAATCGCATGGTAAAATGTTAAAAATAGTTTTTTTCGGAGGTCAATTTCGCTTTAATCAAAAATCTTTTACGGTCATTCCCTACATTTTAATGCATATTATTAATACAAAAAAAATCTCCGCCACTTTCGGGTAACGAGTTTCGGTCTTTCGGAAAAAAATCAGAGGTGTTTTTCACATTTTTTAAAGCATATCTTTTACGGTCAGTCCTAAGATAAAGGTTCAATGTATCTACCCAATTTTTATTTAAAGCATATTTAGTAACGGTTGTCGAGATCTAAAAATTTTCTCCCTTCTCTCTTTTGGAAATTTTTGAAATGTCAATATGCCTACTGTTAATACCTGTTCCGTCCAAAAAATATATTCGTTCCCGTACCTGGAAAACGTATTTTTCCAATCCGTCTAGTATCGTATATTTTCAATACGTGGCCGAGTAAGTTGTCTATCAAAATGCAAATACTAACGGCTGTAAATTTCCGTCTACAATACCTTGATTTCAACACCTTTTTTAACCCGTCCATTGTCGCATGGTTTGGCGAAGTTCATTCACACTTTCTATAGGATTAAAAACAAAAAAATAATATTTTAAATCCCTCTGGTGTGAAGATCGAGAGAAATTACTGTGTAAAGTAAATACGATATCATCCCATGGGAAAAGTGTGGATATTGTTGCGACGATGGAGACTGCTTTTCCAGGGTCCATACATTGTATAAAAGTCATACTTGCTTTATATAAACATACAATGATAAAGAATTTTCATTCTGGAATTTTATGATGATCACATTTTTAAACCTGTATAAAAATATAAATTATCCCTTTATTTCTGTGATCATAAACCTCGACAACAATAGATATCCAATACATTCTGCTTTGAGGATCGCACTACGAATCGCATATTTGATCCAGCACACTCAGAAAGCCGAAGGGTGACTTTAGCTAGCTTTGAATCTAATTATAATCGACTGTATTCAGTTTTTCATTTTTTTCTTAGGGCTCCCGACCCAACTATGACGTCACGGTAAATTCCCTCGGCATTAAGGTTCAAAATCGCATGAACAGTCGCACGTTGAAATGGTAAAAATAGTGTTTTTTATTTTTTTTGGGGTTAATTACGCTTCAATCAAAAAAATTGTATATACGGTTATTCCCTAGATTCTAATGCATATTATCAGTACAAAAAAATCTCCGCGACATTTGGGAAACAAATTTGTCTTTCAGAAAAAAAAATCAGAGGTGTTTTTCACTTTCTTTTTTGAGAAATCTATACAAGGTATAAAAAATCTTTTAAGGTTATCCCTAGATAAAGGTTCAACACAAATACACTATATTTTTTCCAAAGCATATTAAGTAACGGTTGTCAAGATATAAGGTCTCCCGTTTTTAGAAATTTTTGAAATGTCAATAATATGCATACTTTTAAATGGGCATCTTTGACACAAATAACACTAGACCATTATCATTCAAGGCAACCCCTATAATATTTGTGCTGGACTTAGCTGGAACTGTTCAGCTGGAACTGTATTATAGTGAAACAGGATGCCTGATGGTGTGAGGATGAAACGGATGTGGAAAATTTTGAAGAATATAATAATTTATGTCGTCAAGTAATTGCTTTTGCCAGGGTCGTTATGAACCGCTAAATTTTACACCGCATGGTGCTGTTGCCTATAGTGTCGCTCTCATTTAAGAGTATGCATACATTGCATACCGACATTTCAAAAATTTCTAAAAACAGGAGACCTTGCATTTCGACAACCGTTACTAAATATGCTTTAGGGCAAAATAGGGTTGATGCATTGAATATTTATCTAGGGAATAACCGTAAAAGATTTTTTTATCTAGTATAGGTTCGGGTTGACTGTAAGATATTGGTTTTGCAATAAGTCCGCCTTTTGGCACACTATAATTGTCTTGTTTTTGTAACTATGTATATTTTCTCTGGCCAATACAGATTTATTTATTTATTTATTATTTATTAATAGGTTTCTCAAAAAAAATGTGTAAAACACCTTTGACCTTTTTTCCGAAAGACGGAAACTCGTTTCCCGAAAGTCGCGGAGAATTTTTTTTATTCGTACTCAATTATCATTGAAATCTAGGGAACAACCGTAAAAGTTTTTTGATAGGCGCAAAATTAACACCAAAAATGGAAAAAAAACGCTATTTTTACCATTTTATCATGCGATTGTTCACGCGTTTTTGAACCTAAATGCCGTGGGAAATGACTGTGACGTCATTCTTGGTACCATGCCCTTAATACGGCCAGAATAATTTAAAACAATAATAATTTAATTTTTATATTACCACCACTACTACTTTCCACCCACCTACACGGGTTTTATTACTTTATTTTAGTTTAAAACTTTCAGGTCACCCGCTTAATATTTATAATCGACTTTTTAAATATTTGATTTTTTTAGTGACGTAATAACCGGGCACGCTTCCAAAGCTATTCAGTGCAGCTTAATATGGACAAGTTTTATTTGAACATCGATTTAATCCAATCGTATTAATATTTCATATTTACTTTTTGACTGAGGCAGAGAATGTTAAAGTGTTATGTGTGGTCGGTCTTGCTGTATGGATGCGAGACATGGACATTGAAAGTTAATACAATGAACAGGTTAGAAGCTTTTGAAATGTGGCTTCACCGGAGAATGCTCAAGATTCCATGGACTGACATGATCACCAACACAGAGGTTCTCAGGCGAGCCAGAGCAGACAGAGAACTGCTCTCAATAATTAAAGTTAGGAAAATTTCATATCTGGGCCACGTGCTAAGAGGGGAGAAGTACCATTTGCTCCAGTTAATACTGAAGGGTAAGATAGAGGGGCGCCGAGGAGCTGGTAGGAGGCAGACGTCCTGGCTGCGAAATGTAAGGGAATGGACCAGAATTAGAAGTGTGGAGGAGCTATTCCGGGCAGCCCAGGATAGAGATGCATTCGCTAGAGTGATCGCCAACGTCGGGGAGACCTGATACGGTACGAGCAGAAGAAGATTTACTTTTTAATACGGAAAGCGCAGATTCTTTTAAATAAAATTATTGCCAATTCGGTCGTGATTCTAGATAATTTCATTCGATTGTGTTTATTAGATCTAGTAACGTTTTATAATAAAATAGTCCAAGAGCCCATCGTTGAAATCATGACGGATGTGTTTTTTGATCGAAATGTGGTTTAAAAGAATGTTTAGACATAATATAATACATTGCCATAGGGTTGCCTAGCAAAATCTTGCCGCGAGTACCTTTACCATGATGATTATTGACACCAATTTTGAAGCGAATTGCACCCATCTGTTTTTTAAGTAAAATTAGCACCATCGGAAAGAGGACGATTTGAAGATATAGAAAAACATGGGTTGCCTGTCCTCAGTCTGCCGCAACCCTAGGCAACCCAGGCTCAAAGATGCCATTTTTCGAAGTAAAATGCACCCATCTGTTTTTTACACGAGTGACACATCAAATTGAAGCTACTGTCTTCCTCGATACGATGGAATAGGGTTGCCTCCCTAAAACCTGCCGCAAATTAGGGTTGCCTGCATTTGAATGGTGATATTTGAATGATGATGACCTGGTTAAAATGTGGTGGCATATCCAGGAAAATACTATATTTGCTTTTCTTGTAATCATTTTTTATGTTTTTTGGGGTGCTGAATCCAAATTTCAACTTTTTGAGCTCTTAACTATGATGGTTTTCGCGAAAAATGCAAAAAACAGAGAGAAAAGTGTTTTTCTTCGAGACTTTTTTTGTAACTCGAAAAGGATGCACTTTAGAGAAATGAATGTTAGGAGAAAAATAATCTGCGTTAAATTTTCTATAAATTATTATACGTTGTATTTTTTTGTCAGACGAATGGTTTTGGAGCTAGAGCGCTTTAAAAGTTTAAAAAAATCTTAAAATTGTTCCAATCTTGTAGTTTCTTCAGTTTTCTGCCTACAGTAAAAAATATGTTAATCTTTAAATAATAAAAAGTAAAAGAAAAATTAATTTTCTACGATTATGTCTTTGGGTTCATTTCGCTCAGATGCACCATTTAAGAGATAAAGGGCATCGAATTTGGATATTATTGAATGAAAATGAGATTTCATAATGTATAAAGTTGTATTAGTGTTATCTGTATATGACATCGCTACTCATACATACATACTAATACAGACGCATTCGTGTTATCACAAGTCGGTAAAATAGCAAATAATGTGAAGACTGTGACACTATGTTAAAAATGTATTATCATTTGAGAGTCATTTGTTAAATTATGATGAAAATAAAATAACCCTTTTAAAAAAAATCGTGAAATAATAGCGTTTGTTTCAATTCACGTGTAATATTGTATCCCGAGCATATTTATTATATAAAGGGAACATGAAGGTGTGATAAAAAATACTGCAATAAATAAAATTATTATTAATTTTATGGATGTTAATTATGGATGAAAAAAAATAAAACTGAGGAATTGGGGGGGGGGGTTAGAATTTTACTCGGCTCGGCTGCGGGTGGAGCCGTGCGCGATATGCATATTTTCGCGCTTGTCTATTTTTAGCTATTCTTCCAGTACGCTTGTAGCAACTTTGGTGCTAATATTTACTATAGGTACTTGGCATCACCCGCAGCCGAGTGAAAAAAGTTATAGCAAAATGACAGTGGCCTGTCAAACTTGAAAAACTCTTTTAATAACTCGGTAATATTAACTGTAGGTACTTGGCATCACCCGCAGCCGAGTGAAAAAAGTTTTAAAGTTAATAACATTTTTCACTTGCAGCCGAGTGAAAAAAAAAGTTTTAAAGTTAATAACATTTTTCACTCGGCTGCGGGTGGTGCCAAGTACCTATAGTAAATATTACCGAGTTATTAAAAGAGTTTTTCAAGTTTGACAGGCCACTGTCATTTTGCTATAACTTTTTTCACTCGGCTGCGGGTGATGCCAAGTACCTATAGTAAATATTAGCACCAAAGTTGCTACAAGCGTACTGGAAGAATAGCTAAAAATAGACAAGCGCGAAAATATGCATATCGCGCACGGCTCCACCCGCAGCCGAGCCGAGTAAAATTCTAACCCCCCCCCCCAATTCCTCAGTTTTATTTTTTTTCATCCATAATTAACATCCATAAAATTAATAATAATTTTATTTATTGCAGTATTTTTTATCACACCTTCATGTTCCCTTTATATAATAAATATGCTCGGGATACAATATTACACGTGAATTGAAACAAACGCTATTATTTCACGATTTTTTTTAAAAGGGTTATTTTATTTTCATCATAATTTAACAAATGACTCTCAAATGATAATACATTTTTAACATAGTGTCACAGTCTTCACATTATTTGCTATTTTACCGACTTGTGATAACACGAATGCGTCTGTATTAGTATGTATGTATGAGTAGCGATGTCATATACAGATAACACTAATACAACTTTATACATTATGAAATCTCATTTTCATTCAATAATATCCAAATTCGATGCCCTTTATCTCTTAAATGGTGCATCTGAGCGAAATGAACCCAAAGACATAATCGTAGAAAATTAATTTTTCTTTTACTTTTTATTATTTAAAGATTAACATATTTTTTACTGTAGGCAGAAAACTGAAGAAACTACAAGATTGGAACAATTTTAAGATTTTTTTAAACTTTTAAAGCGCTCTAGCTCCAAAACCATTCGTCTGACAAAAAAATACAACGTATAATAATTTATAGAAAATTTAACGCAGATTATTTTTCTCCTAACATTCATTTCTCTAAAGTGCATCCTTTTCGAGTTACAAAAAAAGTCTCGAAGAAAAACACTTTTCTCTCTGTTTTTTGCATTTTTCGCGAAAACCATCATAGTTAAGAGCTCAAAAAGTTGAAATTTGGATTTAGCACCCCAAAAAACATAAAAAATGATTAAAAGAAAAGCAAATATAGTATTTTCCTGGATATGCCACCACATTTTAACCAGGTCATCATCATTCAAATATCACCATTCAAATGCAGGCAACCCTAATTTGCGGCAGGTTTTAGGGAGGCAACCCTATTCCATCGTATCGAGGAAGACAGTAGCTTCAATTTGATGTGTCACTCGTGTAAAAAACAGATGGGTTCATTTTACTTCGAAAAATGGCATCTTTGAGCCTGGGTTGCCTAGGGTTGCGGCAGACTGAGGACAGGCAACCCATGTTTTTCTATATCTTCAAATCGTCCTCTTTCCGATGGTGCTAATTTTACTTAAAAAACAGATGGGTGCAATTCGCTTCAAAATTGGTGTCAATAATCATCATGGTAAAGGTACTCGCGGCAAGATTTTGCTAGGCAACCCTATGGCAATGTATTATATTATGTCTAAACATTCTTTTAAACCACATTTCGATCAAAAAACACATCCGTCATGATTTCAACGATGGGCTCTTGGACTAAAATAGGATTTAGCTAGTTAGGATTTAGATTTAGCTTTAGAAAATTTACCTAGGTGAAAAAAGAGGTGTAAGGAAACGCGGCCGTCCAAGAACCACATGGCCGGAATATGTTGACCAGATCCTCAAGGACGGACGTGTTTTGAGTAAAAGTAATCGTAGAATGTGTATGAGGAATTGCATGAATGTGACGGAAGCCCGAAGTGTGTGTAAGTATAGTATCTGGCGATCCGTTCTCTCTGCATACCCCGCAAGGGATGTGCCGTGAGGGTATAGAATTTAGCTTATTGCAGAGGTGAGAAATTTTCTATTGCACAGATACGAAACTCTTTCAATTTTGCATGCAGAAAATGAAGCATTCTTTGTCTTGCTATAATATACTGACTCATTACTACAGCAACATAATGTATTCTGCACTTTATGACTCAGGCTTTCAGAAGTGCCCAGGAAAGATTTGGGTAACGCAACTCAAAGCAATTCTCTGCCGTACCATCGAAAACGAAATACGCTAAGGCGACCACGATTTTTCAGGACTCTCTCAATGTTAACACATATTTTCTTCTTCTTCTCGGCCTTCTCGCGCCCAGTGTTGGGCATAGGCCTCCCCCTTATACTTCCACTGCTCACTATCTTGTACCGACAGAATCCATCCTCCCCTGGCAACCTTCCTTATGTCGTCCGACAACCTTGCCTGGGGCCTACCTACGCTTCTTCAGCCTGTTCTTGTGGTCGCCATTCGAGAACTTTTTTAGTCCATCTAGCATCTACTGTTCATGTTATGTGGCCAGCCCAACTCCACTTTAACACCAATGTTAACACATGTCACATTTTAATTATTTCAAGTCATCAGTTTACCTGTAGTTAGTATGTAGTATGTATGTGTTGTTTGTTGTAATAATAAGGTATGTTTTTCTACTTCACGTGCACTTGAGACGTCGCATCTACGTAATAATATACGTTCAGGAATATGATGCATATTAATATTATAATTTATATTGTACAAGTCTGTGTTTTCGTACTTATTGTCATCTGAGTTGACATAGACGCGATCCTTGAGCACGTGATTCTTACCAGTACAAGTAGATGCAATGTGATATTGTGATAATGATATGAAAACAATGAATATTCATTCATATTGAGAGACTAACAGACATTTCAGTTCGGCTTTAGCATTCGGCCTTTTTTTTAATAGTGCGAGTTTCGGTATGTTTTCGGCAAAAAGTAATGATTCACATACATAGATTTTTTTGGGTGTGCGCAGATAAAGGCGGAACAGGAAAAATAAATCGTGTACCATCATATCCTGTTGAAATGTTGCCTTCTGATTTTAAGAAGTCCGTCTTTTTTTAAAAGATTCCAATAGAAAGTTATTTTTCTTCTATTCTAATATATAGAAGGAAATTTATACATTCCTGGCATCATTTTTTTAATGAATCTGGATTTATCGAAATTAACCGAAATACATATTGGTACACTTCACAGAAAACTGAAAAGCTTTTGATGTGAAGTGGAGAAAGTCGGGGATTGAAAGGGCTATCGTCTAAAGCTTCGGGCGAAAATGTGTTTAAAAAAATCGGTTTCGGCCTATACAAAACATCCTGAGTTGCATCTTAAGGGCACTCCTGCCTATACCTCTGGAACAACCACTTCTGTAAATCCCCCAGACTTTATAAAAACAAAACATGTTTAATAAAGAAACAAATCAGTTTTCTTTAAACACCTCCCTGAACTATTACCTCCATAACTTATTTTCTTTATATACCAACAGTTTCATGATTGGAAGGCTTGTTAGGCCTCTCTCATATTTTTCCTATAATCTGTTTGTTTAATTAAATTAGATTTATATTTCTTCGCCTACGCAGGAACGAAATATTATCTTAACTATGCGAAACAATATCATTAAAATAATTATGATCTTATTAAGTTTTAAAATTTCACCTTATTATTTTCTTTACTTATTGCCTTTAGAAGATAATGAATGTTTTTAGATAAGGGGTACCTGTGATAATAATTACTGTCATTATTCAAGTCACAACCCCTCTCATAATAATCCTAACCCCCGTCATAATTACTCCGTGCAACCCTTATCGAAAGGGTTGGATCGCATTGCCATAAGATATTGTTTATTGTTTCTTTATTTTTCGTTATGCCATTTGGCCAGAAGATTGTAATAACCATTGATCGTGTTTCGGTTGTTTATGGGGCATTTCTGTAATAATCCTGGGATTGCTAATAAATCATGCATATTATTAAGAAGAATTGCATATTTCGTTAACTTCTATAACATCCGTGCGATTCCAGATACACTTTCTTTCACTCAGAACTCGTCCATCCTTGATTAACTGTAGTGTTATTTAGACATGCTCAAACTACGTCCATTAAGGATTTTCTCGGTTTCTTTCACCAATCTTTTTTAGGCTTATACATTTTCTTCATTCTTCAACATTCTTTAGTCTCATACTCTTTTTATATAACCAAAACATGTTAATTTATTAGCATTCATTTTCGTCACTGTTCACACTTTGTACTGAATTTCATCTTTTGATTGTTTCTCGGATTTTTCCAACCAATACATCTTTGCCACTTTCGTCCTTCAAACGTATCATAATTTTAGTTGTTAGTTTTTCTTCTTCTTCATCTTTTACTTAGATCTTGAGATCTGTTTATTCAAGAAAGCCCTCATTCTTGGGAGGCTGAAGTCCAGCTGTCCCTCCATCGTTTTGGCGGTCTTCCGGGGAGCCGGTGTCCAGCTGGGATTTCGTTGGCCAAGACATATGGGATTCTAGAGTCATCCATCCTATTTACGTGGTCCCTCCAGAATCTTCTTCTAGCCCTGCCCCATCGTACGATGTCCTCAGTTTCACAGGTCCGCCTTATATCTTCATTGCGTACTAGGTCCTTGAGGGTCTTCACTGCGATAGTTTTGCACTTTTATAAATCGTCTTTCTCCAAGTAGTTACCGTTATTAAAAATCTTAACCTTATTCGGTACTTTTCGAAATATTCCTTCTAGTCCCATCCCTATATACTTATTGTTGTAAGTACTTTTACATTTCCACTGCATACAGCAGGTATGTTTTTATTATATGTATATTATTATTATTATACATTATTAATCCTTCTTCCCTCTATCACATTCTTCCCCTACTCTTACGTCTAAGTACTTGTATTAATGTCTTCCCCATCTCCTGTACACTTTCCTTTAATTTCCTTGTTCGCCCCCGCCCCCCGTCATGAGGTATGATTCCATGACGTATTCCTATATTTCGGCGGTGTTTATACTCGCTACCGAATTCTCCACATGCCGTGTGGGTTTTTATCATAGATAAGCAACCTCACCACTTTTTGACAGGTAACGCGAATATTCCGGGTATTTTTAAAATAAAACTCGAAGAAAATCTCCGAGTTTTATTCAAAACACCCGTAAGAATTCGAAAATGGAGTTTATTATGCACATTTTATGCAGTAATGCAGTGATTCCGATGATTTATAAAAATCTCTCGAAAAATTCCGCAGGGATCGCACCTGGGACCCCTGCTGTTCATCCTTTATGTGAATGACATAGGCTCCTGTTTCCTAAATTCGGACTTTCTTATGTTCGCCGATGACACCAAAATATTTAAGAGGATTGAGGGTCCACAGGATTGCCTGGAGCTTCAGGATGACCTGGAGCGACTGTCTGAATACTGCAAGAGGAACCAGTTGTTTCTAAATCCGACAAAGTGTCACTCGATCACCTTTTCAAGGGCGAACATACTCACCTCTTTCACATATACTATTGATGGACAGGCTCTGTCCAGATGTGACGAGATTAGGGACCTGGGTGTGATCCTAGACAGAAAACTTTTGTTTCAGTCTCATGTGGACACTATTATAGGCAAGGCCTATAAAATGCTGGGGTTTATCTTGAGAACCGCTAGGCCTTTCAAGTCTCCTTTTACGTTCCGTATATTGTATTACTCATTTGTGCGAAGCCAGCTGGAATTTTCGTCTGTGGTGTGGAGTCCTCAATATATTACTTACATTGACAGGATTGAAGGACTTCAGAGGAGGTTTGTGGACTGCCTCAATCGCCTTATGGGCCTGGACATCGACGACTATAAGCGAGCGATTCGTCATCACGGAATTCCTTCTCTTGAGAACAGGAGAACCCAATGCGATATGGTCTACCTCTTTAAGATTATAAACAATGAAGTTAACTCGACTAGGCTTTTGGAGAAAATACCATTTCACTGCCCCACCCGTAATTCTAGGGTAAAGCACTTGTTCCGCTTGCCACGGTGTAGTACTAACTATGTGCAGAACTCGTTTCTGCAGCGCACATGTTCTCTATACAACGTATTTTTTCGGAGTCTCGATATGTTCGTTTTGACTAGGGCCGATTTCAGGACCGAGGTCATGCGAGCACTTTGCTCCTCCACCGTTCCCTGAACGACTATGATGACCGTTCCCCTTTTCACCTTTTTCCTTTTCTCGGATCTGTTTCGTTCACCCCTTCCCCATTTGCATTCTTGCAGGGTCTAATTGTCTTTTAATGTTGTGTCCATGTTCTGTGTGTATGTTTGTGTGTGTGTGTTTCTGTGTGTGTGTTTCTGTGTGTGTGTCTGTGTGTGGATTGTGTGTGTGAGGGAGGGAGTATCTGTGTGCATCCCTTATTAATTTATCGTACATACATCATTGAATATCATTTTACCTGATTTGTTCTTTTTGTCTATACATATATATAATATTTCTTTACTTATAACTAGTTTCTTAAATTTAATTTGTTTTAACTTAGAAATGTTTTTCTGGTAAAATTGACGGGCCTTCACTGGTTTGCTTTCTGTTTTTGTTTAATTGTTGATATGTGCTGTTATAACTGTTTGTGCCCATGTGATTAAATAAATAAATAAATAAAGAATATGTTTGGAATGACTCCCACAAAATTTGAACTAGCAAATAGCACGTTATATTTCTCGAGTTTAACATAACTTTGGTATGGTTTAGATGAAAAACATGAATTTGTTAGATAACCTATGATATCGTATGAAAAACACGGATTCATCCTTAATTCTTTGCAACAGCCACTGGAATTTAATTTTTGTAACATTGTCAATATCGAATTCTAGTCCATCTATGTATGCCTGTTGCGAAACTTCTTTAGTTTTTAATTAATACCCTTTAAAATCTATAATTTATTTTCATTAAATGTGTACAAATTATACAATATAAATATTACACAAGTGGTACACAACATATAGGGACAAGAGTGCGTTAATTTTATACACAAAGTATAGAATTTATTGCAAGACGATAGTAATTTTGGAAAAACTTATGTACATTCAGTTGCTCGCTTTAACTATCATTCTTTTATATTTTTTGCTGCTTGTGGTCTAAAATTTAAAAATATATTTACCTCGTGTAACCACAAGTCACGTATTTTTAACATCGAATCTCTCCTGTATTCCAGAGCACGTTTCATAAAAAAAAAACAGCAAGCGTTGCAGTCACTACACTCTGGTATTGTGTCTAGGGTTGGTGACTCCGTCATGTGCACGTCACGCGTCAGTCACGTGCGGCTGGGGTCCATTTTTGCTTCCGTTTGCCCTGTGTGGTAAATCTTATAACCCATTAGAAAGGTAATATAGATGTGTGGTAATAATACAGCTATTTGTATTTTTTTGTATTCTGATTTTTACTTTAGGGAAAGATAGAGCAAAGACGAAGTTTGAGGCGTAAAATAACTTTATGGGTATTGGTTTATTGGTTTTAAATCATCCGTTAAGGCACTCGGAATCATTGTTAGGTATACATATTGAACAAAATTCATACATTGCAAACTTATGAACAGTTCCAGCAAAAAAAGAATGGAAATAATAATTACATGGAGACAAAACAGAATTATAAAAAAGGTGTGGACTAGTTCGATGCAGGTCTGGATGTATATAGATTGTTCAGAACTACATTGGGTCAATGACAACATAATTTTATAAAGAAATCAGTATTATAGATAGAGACTAAAGAGTAATACAATTTAAGGGCTTGGCACCAGGAATGACGTCACAGTCTTCTCCCACGGCATTAAGGTTCAAAATCGCGTGACAATCGCATGATAAAATGGTAAAAATAGCGTTTTTTTTTTGCGTCTATCAAAAAACTTTTACGGTTATTCCCTAGATTTTCATGCATATTATCAGTACAAAAAAAAATACTCCGCGACTTTCGGGAAACGAGTTTCCGTCTTTCGGAAAAAAGATCAGAGGTGTTTCTCAATTTTTTTTGAGAAATCTATGCAAGATATAAAAAATCTTTTACGGTTATTCCCTAGATAAATTTTCAACGCATCTTTCCCATTTTGTTCCAAAGCATGTTTAGTAACGGTTGTCGAGATATAAGGTCTCCAGTTTTTAGAAATTTTTGAAATGTCGGTATGCATACTCTTAACAGTAATTGTTGGTGCACCTGCCACTCAGTTATTATCGACAACAGATTCGAAACAGATTCAGGAAAAAAATTGTGCAGCTAGTACTATAATGTGCATTACGAATACGTGTATTTATTAATAACCCCAACGATCCTCATTTAAAATCATTTTCCAAAATGTTGCGGCAATTTATAAATTTTTAATGATTGTAATTTTATACTAATTACCTATTCAATAATTAATATCAAATTTATATTATGAACATGCATTGTTAATATGAATATGCATTTTAATGCGTGTGTTTATCGACCAAAATGTCAAAAAAGCAAAACCCTTCTTACTGTAGTTTTCTCCAATTGTACCAAAACCTAATGTTGCGTTTTTTGGTATATTTTATAATTATAATAACAATTATAAGTGGTAATTAATAGTTAATTCAAAGACCGTGCTTGCTCATATTTAGTCATTTTCCAGCTTAAAATTACCTCGAATAATTGGATATGATTGGGTGCAACTCTTGGGCATTTGTTAGATGTTAGGATAAAGTATGTCGTTCACTTTCAATCAGTGTAAATTTATTTAGTTAAGTCTCAATTTTCACGCAAGATACGATGTGTTTTTTTTTGTCTTTTAATAAATTGTTTCAATTAAAGTACTAATTGTTTTTGTTTCTCTTATTTCAGGTATGTTTCCTTCATCCTACACTACATCGTGATATTTGGACTTTAATACACGGTACGTTTTTTAAAATTCAATACAAAATATAGGCACTCTCTCTCTCTGCCCATTTATTTGGGATCTGCTGCTCGGATCCTCTCTCTCCATATGCTTCGATCCAGGCAGTCTTCTGGAGTAAGCTTCAGGTGTTCCATGTCCCCTCTGATGGTCTCCTCAAGGGACTTCTTTGGCCATATATTATACGCATATTCTTATACGCGCTATTCATTTCAATTCACTTCATTATTTCCAAAACGTTAAGGAGGTACACATTAATAACGGAGATATAAATACCAATATGGTTCCTGCGTATTTTTCTTTTCGTTTGATTAAAATCTCCCTTCAACTTGATAGTTGTTTCGGTACTTTCATCTCAATAATAAATAATAATGAGTATTGTATTTCCAAAGCAAAGATAAGGTAATGCTCAGTACCATTAATTTCATTCAATTCCATTGCCATCATTAGTATAAAAATATTGTTCTATCGATGGAGCTTGTGGTGTTAATTTCACTGTCAGAGAAATCCCCTTTTCTCCACCATTTATTTCTGTTTTTTTTTGTTTGTTTTAAGGGTATTGAGTTTCTCGTTTATTAATTACGTTTTAGACCAAACACTCTTATCACTGAAATACGTTTTTTTATCGTGCTTTGTTTTCTTTTTCAGTTATTTTGCTACGCATTGTGTGATAAATTCATTTATATCAATTATTTTCTAATAAAATTCAGCACATCTTCTGTAAACACTACATTATTTCTATTCTGCGTTCCGTTACTTACAATATAATCTGTCCGATCGATTATTCTTTGAATAATAAATATAACACACCCCCTTATACAATAAAACTTTCAGATTAACCAAGCTCACAATAAGAGCATAATTTTATTACAGTATGTTATCCCATTTGTGCGCTAAATCTTACATATGTTTTCCCTGCATCAGGTGTAACACCTGCTAATAATATAAACGCCCTTTAGGCATAGGAATGTAATGTGTAGATATCATTATCTTCTAACGCAATAATTAAGTAGGGAGAGACATTATTCCTTGTGATTTCTTATACCTTTATCTTTTCAACATTTGTTTGCTAGATTCTTCCTGTTCCTACTATTTAGCGATTTAATCATCACGCCGCTTTTAGAAGTAGACATTGAGAACGCGGTACCACAATTTAGATCCTTGGATACTTCTTACTATGAACTTGTTCACTTGGCTTCTTGTTCAACATGTGTTTACCCTTAAGAATTTAATCAGTATCCGCAACCCCTCAGTACACTTAAAAGACTGTACCTTCTGAAACTTTTTTCTTTAGTAGGTGCCAATATATTCTCTCTATGAGTATGCGTCAAAAGCATTTAATCATGTTTACTTTCAGTTTTAAACAACACCCGACTTGTAGCCACTCGTTTTTGTTTTTATGTAAACTTAATATTCTTACTTTATATCTACAGGTTTTTTGCACCGCATCTGTTCCACGGGTGTTCAATCTGTTTAATGTGCTATTGAAGTTTATCGTTTACCTAATCGTACCTATTAAAAATACTTTATTAGAGTTACTTTTCCTTATTATTGATTATTTCAATATCCTCGCGGACACCTTGGACGGAAATATTTCCCTCTCTGACTCCTTTCTCCTTGCGCCCTCTCTTCCATAACTTCTAATAAGGTATAAATCAAATATCGCACCCTTGGGGTTAAAACAGCAACTTACGCAAGATATATTACGACTTTTGCGGCGACTTTGCTTATGATTTGTCGTGATTTCAATATCGTTTATTATATGCTTCGATTAGGGAATATTGAATTGGTAACAAATGGCTATAGTTACTTCTATAATTGCCTATTAAGGGATACTTGGTATGTATGCGTCGTTTTGTGGACCATAATTTAATGTTGTGTGTTAAAATTTTCACACAGCGAGGCAAGCTGTAAGAATGCCAACTCCTCTGTCCCTACATTGTGGTATTTTTGGCTTTCATAAAATTCCTTCTTCGTACATATTTATTGGTCCCATTTTTCTTGAAAACTTGATTTTCGCTCTATCTAATTACCGTTTAATCTTTTATAAATTGTGTCTATAAGAGTGCAGAAATTAACGTGTTAATTTTTAATGTGTATTGTTAAGCGTGTCTGACCTAATAGAATCTCTAAAATAAAATAAAATCAAGGTTACCATAACCTGACCAAAAGTTGAACTTTGATGTTTAAACATTATATTAGAATCACTGTTTTTAGTAGTTGAGAATCGTATTATATTACACCGGAATAACAAAACGTGAAATGTAATATGCGTATATTTTCCATAAGTACAATTGAGCGAGAAGTTGAATTCTCAAAAGGTGTAGGTACACGTGACGTATTAAGATCTGAAGTAATCAGCCAACAACAATACGGTGCAGGCAGTTGTTGTAGATATTAGATTTAAAGTGTTCATTTAGTGAATGCATGCACTAACAAGCCAATGCATACATTAACTGACGGTGTCACGTCTTTTAGTCGCGGACACTTGGTCGCCGACATCTGGTCGCGCGTCATTTGGTAGCATCGACAACTGGACGCAGCGACATCTGGACGCGTGACATTTGATCGCGCGACATCTGGTCGCGGATTATAATATTTAATTTATCATGTACGTATTTACAGGTCTAGTAATTATAAACCGGTGCAATGTTGAAATTCTGTTAAAAAGCAGAAAATTACGTATAATTATCTCTTTACATTAACCGATTAAGATTTTGATTAAATATTACAATCCGCGACTAAATGTCCCGCGACCAAATGTCACGCCTCCAATTTTCGCCGCGACCAGTTGTCGCCGCGACCAAGTGTCGGCGACCAAATGTCGTGCGATCAAATGTCCGCGACCAATTTTCGTATATCCATTGACCATTCGGTTAGCTGTCAGAGTTATGTTTGATTGATTTTATATTTCTTAGCAGGATTACCTCAACACAATACAATTTTCGAACACGGCTCTCATGTTAGTCTAGAATACTCTTCGAAAATTCATCTTACTCCATAAAAAATAACCCGTTGATTGTTGTTTATGCTTTAACGAATCCACAATAGTTAATTCATGCATTTACTAGTGAATGTGTACATTTTCTAGTTCTAGCATTAATTTTTATACAGAGTTCATAGTTTGACTAAAATCATCAGTTAATGCGTACATTGACTAGTGAATGCATACATTAGCTGCTGTTTAAGCTTTAACTGTAACATATGTAGATATTAAAACTGTATCACATACAAGCTGGTTCAAAGCACAACAACAACATTGTTTTGGTTTTCATATTATACTAATATTACGATACCTCGGGAATTGCGTGCTCACGTTATATTAAATGTAATTATATAATTAATTTCTTGTAGGAAGTAAGTATGCTCAGCTTTTCCTCTTTCCTTTAATGAGATATTGTACTCATCATACATGGAAGCATTTTTACAAATGTCAGCCTGAAGGATTTTCAGGTATTCAACTTGGAATTCATATTGTCCTCCACAAGTATTACAACGAATCCTAATAAATTTAAGAGATTGTTGGTATTTATTTTGCCTAAGATGACAACTAACCTAACCTAACACATTTGTTTTATACATGTCCTTGGGTTTAGTGTTTCAGAATGCGCCCTTGAGGTGGGTACTTCCGCAAAACGATACATTTAAAATTGTACATATTATTTCTACCAGCAGCGTAGTGAAATGTCAGGGATTTTTGCCTTGCTTCCCTTGTTCCCAGAGCAGTTAGACTACATCGATTCTTCACTGGATTCTCCAATATCTTTCCATTGGCATCAATTGCCACTTGCTAGTTCCAGGTCAGTCACAAGAAATTTGTGTAACGATTTCCAAGATCTGAACTATTCTCATCACAATGATAATTATCATCTTTATATCCTTTTGTCGTAATAAATATCATCACCCACATAGCTCCTTTATAGCAGGCAGCGGCTCCTAAGTCAGAATACAAAAATCACGTACCTCCCAAAGTATCACGTTACAATCGAATAAGTTAGTGTAGGTAAACCATTTTGGGGCTACTATGAGTAAATTAAATTAAGACTGCGTTATTCTTTTGATGTATTTCGCTTCTGGAAATAATCTAATTTATCATGGCACGAGATTTTTCTGTAACTGTGAGGGCATAGAACTGGAATTAAGAGCAAAGGAATAGTCGAAAGTCACCGCTTCTGTAGACAAGTAAACAGGTCTTGCCTTAAGAAGTTCTTGAGTATAGCAAAAGACTGAAATTTTAGGAAAAAAGGAAGTATTTTCATTTCATTGATGGGGAGAACCTCTTCTTACTGAAATTTATTGGTATATGTGAGTAGAGGAAGCCTAGTGATGAATTTTAACTGTAGATTGATGAAACTCTAATGCATTGCCAATTGAACTAAAAGCCATGCGTAGATATAAGAACATTACACCGTACACGTGCTGGTAGGGGATGTTTTTTTTTTCCATAGAAGAAGAAATTCGTATAACTTAGCTACTCTGCTATGCGCATGGTTGTGCGGAGGGTAAAGTATCTTGAAGCATTTTGGCAATCTAATTTGAGGTTAGGATCATCCACGACAGTGAGAACCTTATTAATAATTTAGGTTATTAGGGTAACATAGTTTCTAGGATGTAACCACATCAGCCTTGGATGTTCGTATATTGTAAGTACACACGTTGCTACTCAACACACAACTATTATGTTGTGTTATTTATTTTGCCCATAACGTACATCTTCTCGTATTGTCTGGTACCCTGATACCTTTTGAGAATTTAGATTAACTTCTAAATACATAATGAGTGAAATAAACGTTATCACACCGGCTCGTGTATGTACATTGTACAATGTACATCCACGTACAAATTGGGCTCGCCATTATCAAATCATGTGTTTTGTTACATTCGGAGGTAACATGGGAATTTCATAGTGAGGTAGTACTTTACGAACTTAGTTATTAACCAACTTGTGTCATATTAAAGTATAGCCATAAAACGTACGAATAAAGATTTATTTGACGACATATTTTTTAGAAAATCAACAGACGTGCTACTTATGTACCCACTCTGAAAAGATCCACTTTTTTTTATCAATTTGTTCATCATGTTCATTATCTTCGACATTAGTTTTGTTTGTTTTTACGAGAGTTGTTTTCGAGTTTCTTCAGTATAATAATACAAGTTTTTGACTCTCAGGTACCCTGATGAGTATTGCGGGTACAATGGTCATCTATACATAAGAGTCAAATATCCTAAGGCTAAATATTTTTGCTAGTGAGGTTATTTGAAACTAAACGCGAATTGACAAGTGTATTAATAAATTATTTATAAAAAATAAGGAAATGTTATAATTAATTCGTCTGTCGTGATTATCGTACATTACAATTGAGGCACAGATGTTTTCTAACTTTTAACAATGTATTTTACATACGTGACTTAATTTATAGGCGTATTATTTACAACAAGACATCCATATTTAGGCCTGGGCCTTGATATAATCAATAGTCTTTTTGTTAGAGATTATTATCAATGGTTATATTTTGTATTTAACAAGACAACCTTCACCTTTATTATGTTTAAATTGGCTACGGTTGACTCGAGTTCAAATTATTACGTGTGTTTTGTTATTGCTTATGAATAGTTGTTTAAAAGACATTGATATTTGATAAATGTTTTAGTTATTCACATATTAAATTTCCTCTACTATTTAAACAACTTGAACCACATACGTGAGTTTCTGGGTCATCACAGAATTCTGCAGTCTGCATGCCTCAAATTCCTATTCCATCGTGTTCCATCTGGACTACGTTCATCCATATACACTCTACATTCTTTTTTCCTGAAAACGTACCACTGCTTTAAAATATATTTCTTAGTCAAGTAGCTCTCAGGCGTTGACGTTTTCCACCTTCCATCCTTATATGTATAGGTTCGGCCACTTTTATAAAGTATACACAATAATACGTAAAATCAAAGTATCTCGACAACCATCATTATGAACGTCCACAGAAAAAAACACTTATTAATTAGGAACCAGAAATCTGTATTGATACAAAAATAGTTATTACCTGCACTAGGCAGGATTTAATAGTATTCACTCCTAAGTTTTAATATTTCAGTTGAATTGTGCTTTTTATTATTTTCATCGTTTAATTCAACACAGGTGCTGTGAATTTCTATGGACAGGTCATTGGTACTTTTACAATTGTTTTTCATTTAATTCTCAGGAAAGACGTAGGAGTGAATGAGGCATACTCAATACTCATATTATAACTATTTATTTAATCACCTTTTGAAGATTCTATAAGTCTGAGTTACAAAACTGGGTTGTGACATAAGCTCGCCAATTAAAATGATACTCGAAAATTTGTTGAGTCATTTTATGATATAATTTTAGGTAAAAACACAAATTTTGTATTTACGTTATACAAATCTTTTGACTAAATCGTCTTCCTAGGAAAACTTAATTGTGTTTTTTTATGTATTTAACCTTGAAATCTAAACAATGTTAAAATAGTCGTCAAATACTTTAAAGTTGACGTATTTTTTAAGTCGTGTTGTGTTGAATAGCTATTAGGTGAATTCTACATATTTGACAGGACAATTTATATGTAGTGGTCGTTCGCATGTGCAATAATTTAGTTCCCATACCAATTATACGTATATTTAAAAAAACAATATGAACAGTAGTTTGCAATAATTATTATGGAGTTATTTATCTTGTTTTACTCCACACAGCAGGAAAACATAGTGCGAGAACAAATTACCATAGATATATTTTAAAATAGCATACCTCATCTTTAATCCCTATTATTTAGTGTTTTATCCTAGAAGAATACGGTAGAATAAAATAATTTATCTTAATGACAAATAAAGCATAGAGTAAAATTATATTATGAACGATAATTTACCATAGGGAATTTCTGTGAAAATCCCAATTGTTCATAGTATATACCTATCTGCGTATACAAAACACCTTCTTGCTAGTCATTAGTACAAATGGCTCTACGATATACCTACATAATTATAACCATACTTTACTTCGTACTTATGAACATATCGCTCTTACACACACTCAGTTCCTATACCTACATACATTCTCATACACTCATCATTCAACCACTCTACGATTGTGACTGAGGAAAACGCCGTGATAAAAACACCGCCGAAATTAATATTTGGATAGATAATGATCTTGGTCACGTGCCCTTTGTGATGTAATCATTGTTTCATGTTAGATAGTGCGTACCTGCGTATTAATTCATTCACGTCTGCGCGCAATCTAATTACATACTTTACCTACAACTTTTTTTATTATTCTCCTACACTTTAAAGTTTTCGAATAAGATAAACTTACTCTATAAAACGTACGTCATGGTACGCGGGTTGTGATATTGTATAATTACGTTTTGAGTTTATTATACCTACATTGTACCGCGTTCTTTTTCGTAGTTTTGATGCCTATCTTATATATGTAGGTACACTTTGTAATTCATACTAGAATCAAGTAATTCGTGGAAAAATGATTTCGGCATAGTGTCTAGCTAATCTATAGTTTCTTACATACATCACAGTCCACAAATTTCAGTGCAAGCCGAATGAATATTTATTTCAGTTATTTTTTAGTGTGTCATTTTCATCTCTTTTTTTATAAAAGGATCTGGGCTTACATACACAAACCCAAATACTTTCCTGCACACCTTGCACTAGACTAAAAGCCTGTATCGCAAAGTGTGGAATACATCGCCAGCGTCGAGGTTCGAACCTGGCACCTTCCGCACGAGAGACAGCCGCCTCAAACAACTGCGCCAACCATGTACTCTTGTAATTAGACTTTCTGTTAGATCTACAATTTTAAGCTCTTGGACAGTTAACATAAGATGTCCCTTAAGTTCCATGCCTTCTATGCTTGTAGTGATTATGTGTTGAAACTTCAGTGTAGTTGTTCATTTTTGCCTATTAGTCCGAGAGCCCGCTGCTTAATTTATGACGTATCTGTTTTTTGATCGAAATGTGGTATAAATGATAGCTTACCAATAGGGTATTACATCGCACTACCCAAGAAACCATTTCGGTCGCAATTTGGTCGCCGTTCGCACACGTTCGCACACTACTGTGTGCACACTAATCGGAAATTCGGTCGCTGTTCGGACACAGTTCCGAAACCGCAACCAAAAGTGGGGAACATTTGTGACTAAATCTGGTCGCATTCGGTCACATTTTGGTTACAAATGCGACCAAATCCGGTCGCATTTGTAACCAAAATGTGACCACTTGAATGGCCCGCCGGTGCTGGCGCGTACGTATTTGCGGTTTCCCGCAGAAATAAATATATATATTTACAGTGCACTCCTTTAAGAGAGCGGTGAGAAATCGCATGTTGGCGTAATGGCGTCGAATGCGGCATCTGAATCCGAATCGTAGGACTAATTGTAGTTTCAACTGTATATGTTTTTATGTATATATGCATTCTGTATCTTGTTTATTATTTTTTTTATTCCGTTTTTATTTGTTTTTTATCTCACATATGTATGTATGTATATATTTTCTACTTCGTATATATTTTTTTATTCAATTTCTTTTTTCTGTTTTTTCCTATATTTTTGTTCAACTCCTTTTTTTTCTGTTTTGTCCTGGGGTTAACTGGAAGAAATCGCAGTTCTGCGATAAGTTCGCCCTAGTAAACAACGTTTTATAATCTGTACTATGTCCATTTTGTATATTTATATGTGTTTGTTGTTTACTTTAAGTTTAAATAAATAAATAAATAAATAAATAAATAAATAATATTAACATGGATGCGCAACAAAATTCTTAACACCAAAATACTTTACAGCCATGATATAATATTAATGAAAATAAAAACGGACGGGTATAGCTAAATAATATCCGAATTTCATTGCGAAACAAAATTCATCGTGTAATTTAGTGAAGTAGGTGGCTTATTTTTAACGCGCCTTTTTAATTATTAATTTTAACAACAAATAATAAATTAATGTGATAGTCATATTTATTTATATTAAATTCTATACAACTTCCAATAAGTCCATTGTTTCGCAGAAACCTTAATTTTGACCTATTACGCTATAATCCAAACAAATTTCATCCTGTAAAACGATTAAACATGCATTTTAATGAACATAATTATCAAAATTTCGTAGAATATGGAGTAGTCGCAAATGTGACCACTTATGACCACTTGTAACCAGTTGTGACCGCTTTGTGACCGAATGTAACCAAAAGCGGTCACAATGCTTTTCATTAGCTAGCCGCCATAGTTCTTGATCTACTATTCTCAAACAGTTTCCGCTCCTCATGTCAGAACGTCTTCAGTCTTTGTACAAAATGCCGTTCGTCGCAACAAAGGAAAATTTGGCAGTTGTGATTTCTGCTGTTCCTAGTGGTTGGGTGAAGGAGGGTCTTTTGTATTGGCCAAAATTTTTACGGAAAACTATATTGGAAGATGCCAGGAGAAACGAGGACAGTGTGCCTGAAAGTGGTTGAAGCGCATAAAATGCCGAATAAAAGTTATAGATATTCCAACATATGAAAAAGCCATGGATTCTATTCGCTTCAACACTACAAACACGACTGAACAAGAAACAGATTGAGAACTACTTATAGCGTGGACTAATATATTTCGAACAATTTGAACCAAATTTGTTCGGACACATTCACCACACAGTGTGTACACTCTGTGACCAAATCTGGTCGCAAAGCGTACACAATGTGTGCGCTTTGTGACCAAGTTCTGTTCGGACACATTCACCACGCAGTGTGTACACTCTGCGACCAAATCTGGTCGCAAAGCGTACACAATGTGTGCGCTTTGTGACCGAGTTTTGTTCGGACACATTCACCACACAGTGTGTACACTCTGCGACCAAATCTGGTCGCAAAGCGTACACAATGTGTGTGTTTTGTGACCGGGTTTTTGTGTGCACACAGTGTCGACACGGCAACCACTTGTGACCACTTGTGACCGATTTGCAAATTTCGCGACCGAATTTGGTTTCTTGGGTAGGGTTGCCTATCAAAATCCTGCCGCAACCCCCCCTGCCCCCCCCGAAAAGGTCCCTCTCCGCGGTTTTTCGCATTTTATAGGAATATGGTAAGAGATAGAAGAAAGTAGTCAATGACAAAAATAATCCTTGCTGAATTCTCTACAAAAAATGTCAAGTCAATTTTTTCATAGGACTAGTAGTTTACCCGTAATGGCTATAACATTTAAGGGCTTGGTACCAAGAATTACGTCACAGTCATTTCCCACGGCATTAAGGTTCAAAATCGCGTCACAATCACATGATAAAATAGTAAAAATAGCGTTTTTTCCATTTTTTGGGGTTAATTTTGCGTCTATCAAAAAACTTTTACGGTTATTCCCTAGATTTTAATGCATATTATCAGTACAAAAAAAAAAAATACTCCGCGACTTTCGGGAAACGAGTTTCCGTCTTTCGGAAAAAAGATCCGAGGTGTTTTTCAATATTTTTTTTCAGCAATCTATACAAGATATAAAAATTCATGTACGGTTATTCCCTAGATAAATGTTCAATGCATCTACCCTATTTTGTTCCAAAGCATATTTAGTAACGGTTGTCGAGATATAGGGTCTCCCGTTTTTATAAATTTTTGAAATGTCGGTATGCATACTCTTGATAGGTTTAATAATAAATTTATTCAAAAAGACAGTATCATACAACTGCACCTACAATACACACTACTGTAAGATTGTATTGTGGAGGTCGTGATTTATTTATTAATAATGATTTACTTGTTTACCTCATAATGCATGCATCATCCATTTTATCTATTGAGTATGCATACCGACATTTCAAAAATTTCTAAAAACGGGAGAACTTATATCTCGACAACCGACACTAAATATGCTTTGGAACAAAATATGGTAGATGTATTGAATATTTATCTAGGGAATAACCGTAAAAGATTTTTTATTTCTTGTATAGATTTCTCGAAAAAAAAAATTGAAAAACCCCTCTGATCTTTTTTCCGAAAGACAAACTGGTTTACCGAAGTCGTAGAGATTTTTTTTGTGTTGATAATATGCATTCAAATCTACGGAATGACCATATAAGTTTTTTGATTTAATCGAAATTAACCACAAAAAATGGAAGAAACACTTTTTTTTACATTTTATCGTGCAATTGTTCACGCGATTTTGAACCTTAATGCCGTGGGAAATGACTGGGACGTAATTTTTGGTACAAAGCCCTTAAGGCTAATTAATATAAATGTCTATGAAAATTTCTTTGATTATTGAAGTAGGTGCGTAATCAAATTATTTTCGTCATGTAAATCTCATATCCATAAGTTTGTTCTTGGTACCAAGCCCTTAAATTAAAGATAATAAAATTCGCTCTATAGATTTTTCTCTCGACTTTTCTTCTTCGTTATGTTCTTACAAATTTTCTTCATTCCATTTCCACAGACAGCGGCAATCGAGACATCCTGCTTGCATTTCCTCTTCCACCGTATAGACTGTAGATACTACAGTTCCATACCACACACACGGCTTCAATTTTCTAGGCGCGTCCATCAATTTAAATGCTTTTGAATATCACGTCTTTGTCTTTCATCTCACAATAGCTTAACTGCTCAACTTAAGGTATATTCCATCTAGATTTCCATTTATCCATAAATTACATTAGATTTTTTATGTCATTCGGTTGATGTTTATATCTTCTCGATTTTATGGTATCTACTCAGATTTTGAGACATGAAAATCAATTATTATGGCAATTGTCGTAATATGGGCTTTAAGAGCTTGGTACCAAGAATGACGTCACAGTCATTTCCCACGGCATTAAGGTTGAAAATCGCGTGAACAATCGCATGATAAAATGGTAAAAATAGCGCTTTTTCCATTTTTCGAGGTTAATTTTGCGTCTATCAAAAAACTTTTAGGGTTATCCCCTAGATTTTTATGCATTTTATCAGTACAAAAAAATATTTACTCCGTGACTTTCGGGAAACGAGTTTCCGTCTTTCGGAAAAAAGATCAGAGGTGTTTTTCAATTTATATTTTTTTAAAACTATACAAGATATAAAAAATCTAGATAAATTTTCAATGCATCTACCCTATTTTGTTCCAAAGCATATTTAGTAACGGTTGTCGAGATACAAGGTCTCCCGTTTTTAGAATTTTTTGAAATGTTGGTATGCATACTCTTAAATGACTTTCTTTTCGAGCTTATATTTTGAGTTTTGGATCTAGCTAGTTATATTATCACCTTCTATCGCTACAAATGTATAATCATATCTCAACTTTTATCTTGTGGTTGAACAGTTCATTTAGATTTTGGGGTATTTCATGTATCACTTCCGATGTGTCATAATTTAAACATATCATTCGTAGTTTTTTTTTATTTATGGTAACGATAAAAATTTCCCCAGTCCTCGTGTTGCTAATGGAATGTCTGAGAGTGATATTATATTTCATACGTACGAGTATTTTCGTGTGTTTGCGTCCATTTACGTGAGTGCCAAAGTACAGAAGTAATAAAATTTATTTCTTTTTTTTACACTCTTTGCTTGTTGCTATTATTGTACCTAGGAACTCCGTTACTTAAAGTGATAATATACATTGAGACTACCGCTATAATAGCATTCTTTACTACAGGAACCTCGGTATCCACCTAGTAACTCCATTAACTATTAAGGTAACTAACACTAAATACAACCTATGGTACTTGGACCTCCAACACATTACCTGCTAATTCTATGTACGAGCATTGGAACACATCTATTATAATAACATACGTACTTACATATCATGCTTGGTACAAAGTAATTCTGTGTATTATAGACATACAGAACTGGCGACTAATTACACTATCAGAACGGATGTTACTTGGTATAGAAGGTAAGTTCTCAGTTGACCAGTATATTATCTTGTTTATTTACGTTTGGGCGATTTTGGCAACAATTCTTGAATAATGTTTCATTGTGTACTTTAGGATATTGTAGTTTTGTCTGCCTGTTTCCAATATAATATATTAATTTTGCTCAAACGTATTTGGAACTGCCTAACAATTCCCAAAGCCTTACCCTTGTATCATCTTTCTTCCTTTTGGAAAGATTATATCAATTTTGATCCAGCTGTAAAATGTGTATATTTCTGTATAATAATTTGCCAAATTTTCGAGTTATTCTAAATTTGTAGCTTTTCACGAAGTTATACTCTAAAGTATTTACCAGACACGAAAATTGACTTGTGGAGAACTTAAACTCATTCCAATGGAACAATGAACCCACAATGTTCAGGTCTTGTGCGAGCCCCTAGATTCGTCTATATCAGATGATACTTCCAATATTTTCAATAGAAATTATTGCTGAAAAAGGACGTGATAAATTTCTCCAAAGGAGTATTTTTTCTTTATTAATGCTGTATAATAATGGCAATAATCCAATGAAAGGAAATGTAGGTAAAATCTCGATGGATATGGAGCATCTTAACTGTAGCGATGATAGAAGTATGATCACATTGCACACCTGTTCCTATAAGGCTTCGCAGAATTAATCGTCTTACATTGAAATCGGTAAGTCAACTCGTGATAATGATGTGATATAAAAACAGATATCATTATGTACCGTGATTGTGAGAATTGTACCAGCGAGCTGCGATGCACCGGTAATGATCTTGCACAGTGTTATTATGATGGATGGGGCCACAGTGTTGGTACGTCAATTGCTAATAGAAGCACGTGAAGCAGTTTTTCTACGTATAGATAAATGTCTATGACTAATTTTCTTATATTCAACTCCATTTAGATATTTTTGATATGTCTGTACTGTCAACGATGTATATTATGGAATCAGTCAATCCAACATCAACAAGCAGAAGTTTGTAGAAGTTCTTATTATCAAAACTACGTAGGTTGAGTTGGAAACCTTATGTATTCTTCCTCGTCTTGTTCTTCAGATAAATCTTCCATCTGTTCAGAAGCTCGTTGTGTGGTGAAGGAGTCCAGCTTTCTCTCCATCGCATCCTCGTGGTAAAAATTTGTAGAAGACATTCTCATTACAAAAGGTCTTGCATAATATTTATTCCTGGTGAATAATATTGTGTCGTCGACCTTTTCCCAATACAACGACATCATAACATCATAGTGCTGTCGTGGTGAGCCGATCAGGAAATCACAATGTTCATGTCTCCCAAGTAGGAACTGTGATATCCAATCCACGAGCTATTCGCAATACGTGTCCGGAATAATGTCCCACCAACAACAACTACTGAACTGTCATATAGTACAAACATGTTTTGTTTTATGTCATGACATCTTGAGCGTAGTATAACCTCAATAGTTTTATTATTATTTTTATTGATTTATGTACTTTTATCCTCCTTTTGTCTTGCTTTTCTCTTCGTATTTTATCTCTCCTTTTTCATTTTTGTTTGTTCAGCTTTGATGTCAACAGTAAACAATGGATAAGAGGAAAAAACTATTAGCATAATGCATTCGGATATCTTTCTTTTGAATTCATTCATACGGTCTTTGAATGCAGGTCTTTCATTTATGTCTCAGTGTTTTTTGCCAAGTGAGAAGTCTACCTTGAACCTGTATTCCTGTAATAATGGCATCCGTGGAATGCATGTCTTACTGTATCGAATATTTCGTCTTGGTAATCGTTCGTACTTCTTTCTACAATTATGAATTTCGCAGTGGCTCGAGTATTTTTGTACTTTGTCCAATCGTAATTGGCAATACGATATCTAATTATAAAGATTGTAGGTAATTACAGGTTACGTAATACTGTGTTGTCACTTTTGACGTCGGTAAACTAATTTACAACGCTCATTATCGTCTGTGGGTCTGTATTTGTTTTTCTATGTATGTAAATTCAATAATTGGATGCAAAATAAAGTTTAAAACATTTTGCCATAGCGTGTTTGCCGATGCATTTATCGCAATTATTGTATTGGCATTTATAATTATTACGTACTTTTTCGTTAGTCGTTATGCAAAAAGTGATTCATTTTTTGGACTGGATTTTTGTACATGTGATCATTTTAGTCACGACAGTACATGTCTGTATATTATTAGGAAGCCTTTGGTTTCTCCAATTATCTTGCCTTCTTCCCCTTTTAAGGGTTATTGTTTACTTTTTTTGCAAGAGTGCATGAAAAGGGAACTACTATTTTCTATAATTGCAATGTCATCATATGAGACATCGTTCCTGGACTCCCCCAAAATTCGTGTTTAGATTCATCTTACATCGCACCTAGTATCAGTATAAAGGTACGGATTTTATCGTATTGGCTTCTGATTTTGTCACCTTAATGGTTTTCTTCGCTCTAATCCAATAAATCGATGGATGCTATTATACATATTTCCACACCACATTATTAAAAATGTATATAGAAGAAGGGGAGTATAAAAAGAATAAAAAAACACTTTGGGTACTGTTCGAGATTGATTGATATTATGTAGAAGTGAAAATAATAGCGGTAATGTCGGTATGTGCATGAATAAAATATCGATACTTGAACGCAGGTGGTGTTAAACTTTTCGGTTTATTTGCATTAATGTTCTTTGAAAATGGTAGGGTAAAATAAATTTAACATGAACAGCACGTGACTTCTAATAATAATATGCAATGTCAGAAAGTAATTAGGCGCTATGGATTATTTAATGTACTTTGGGAATTTCAACGTTGGAGCCGGAACGTATGGGTAAAGGAGCGTCCGTATATGTGATACATACGTACATGTCTCAAATTAGGTGTCCGGTAAGTTCGTCTAAAATCAATTCGTCTATA
This sequence comes from Ceraclea dissimilis, assembly GCA_963576895.1. NCBI lineage: Eukaryota > Metazoa > Arthropoda > Insecta > Trichoptera > Leptoceridae > Ceraclea > Ceraclea dissimilis. Next base: position 13,671,892 of record OY756366.1, on the reverse strand, counting down.
ATCAATTGGTTTAAAATCAATTGGTCTAAAATCAATTCGTCGTAAATCATTTCGTCTAAAATCAATTCGTCTAAAATCAATTGGTCTAAAATCAATTCGTCGTAAATCATTTCGTCTAAAATCAATTCGCCTAAAATCAATTTGTCTAAAATCAATTCGTCTAAAATCAATTGGTCTAAAATCAATTCGTCTAAAATTAATGTGTCTAAAATCGACTTTTTGATCGTTAGGCAAATTGATTTTGGCCGAATTGATTTTAGACGAATCGATTTTAGACGAACTCACCGTAAACCCTCAAATTATAACTTAGGCAAACACTGTTGCGGATAAATACTTGGATAAACATCTGTGTTAAAAAAAAAACGTGTTCATCTTGATTATTGTAATAAAGTTAGTAAGGTATGATTTCATCAATGAATTTTCATGATCAAGACGAACGTAACATAAGTTCTACCTACCAATTACCTATCAAACTATGATTCACGAAATGATTCAAGTCACTTATAAACATTTTAATTTGTTGATTTTTATATTCAATTATAGATTACGTAAATATTTTATTAATAGATATTTATCTGTATTATTCGCATACAAACTCTAGAAGACAGGTTGTTTTATATTTATGATACTTGAACAATGAATGTATTGTAATATTTTCTTCTATGATAGTAATTACATTTAGACACGATCTCTTTTGCCTGGTGAATATAATTAAGTTCTTAATACTGTTGTATCATGCTTCAAACTATTACAGAGAGAACTCTGTTGATTTTAATATAACTGTGACAGTGTCGTCCTTTTGACGCTATGATTAATAACCAAACTGCCTTTTCAACTTAACTTGTCATTTCTGGTTTATATCATCTTCCCCTTGGACGATGACTCTTGAGAGGTTGTGGCTTTCTGGGAGCGGAGGGGAATCTAATGTGTGCTGACCGACACGATAAGAAGAATAAGACCATCTTCTAAACTCTGAGAACAATTTCTTGTTATAACACCATTTGGTTCACAAACTTGCCTTTAAATTAGTTATTAAAACGAATGGTTACTTATTAGTATCATTAACTCTAACTTTATTTTAATTACCCAAGGTTTTTTTAATATATTTTGTATCAAACTGTGAAGCAATAATCTAAAACGAATACTTCTGTTAATGAAATGGTATATAAACTGAATGAATTAGTTATAATGGTGGAATAAAATAATAGGCGCACCTGATGATAATGTAACTTGTATGAAACCGGTCACAGAATTATAATAATGTTCGTGTTAAGTAGCATGTTGTGATGTCTATTTAAATGTTAATTATGTCAAAAGTTAATGACATTCCAGTAAATGAAAATGTAAAAGTACTCAATTTTCTTATTATTCACGTTTTATATTGTTGTTCTGTTACTATTTGATTAACCCCTGTCTTTTTCTGTTTAGAAGTTTTAGATTTATGAATCGATAACTACCCTATACAGGGCAATTGGTTCCGTTGTTCAGATATTTGAAGAGGTGATAGAGGATGAAAAAATATGAAAAAAGGTTAAGCAGATGCGTATCCAAAAATCAACCATTTTGGAGAATGGCCTTTTGAAAATCGAGGATTATGAAAATTTCTCATTTAGGTTTTTTTCCAATAACTCTTAAACTACTGACTCGATTTTGACAAAACTAACCTTAACTTGTGTTCAGTATCGAATTTCCTTTTTTCGTCATTAACAAACAAGCTTCTTCCTGTTTTCGTAATACTGTTCTCAATTAAATTTTCGTCATTTTTATATACTTAGAGCACTTTGATGAACTGTTTATGACATAAAGTACGATACTACTAATTAATATTGTGTGTACATAATTCAATTCATCTAATTGATGGCATCAACACAATGTCATCTTCTAATTAAACTCTTATTTATGTTTTTATTGTTTAAATTATTTGATTATCGTTATTTACTCGTAACATCAAATTTCTAGGGGTTATCCTATAATTTCTACCAATGGCCCTAATCTATTTATTTCGTGTGCTTTATTGTTTTTAATAACTTCGGTACCAGGGGAGCATCCTTTGAAAGGGAGAGTTCTTTCACGGAAATTTACGATCTAAATTATCAACTTGACATTCGAACAGTGCACGTTTCGCGTTTTATGCACCCCTGATACAAGCGGTAGCGGACCCCCTACTATTAAGGGATGCATTCAGTACACCTGATTTGGATGAATGCCGTCTCCATGGTATATGGATTATGTTTTTGTGGGTGGGTTTCTCTAGCTCAAAGATATGTCTATGTGTGTGTTTGTTATCGTAAAACTTGTAGTATTGTGTGCATTATAAAGTGCGTGTGTATTAGGTATAATGTTTGGTACATAACATTTATAGAGAGGGACAGACTCATACGGAAGGAAGGAAATGAATATACTCAGACAAAACATGTCGAACCACTTACTTCTAGCGTTGTCTTTTAGTACTCGTCTGCGCCGCTAGTAGGCGCAACGTGTTTTGTTTATTATTTTATCTTCTTCACCTGCGTGCGCTCCTAATATCTGAATAGTGAATTGTTTGTTGTTTTTATTTCTATTTATCAATTACAATAATCAAAATTATTAAACGAACAAATAAATAATCACTTATTAATTGATCTATTAAAAAAAACATGATTTCGGATCGATTTATAATCGGCACGTGTGATTCATTCATCGCGATCCATGAATGAAAATGCAGTTCATTGATTAAAACGTAAACATTGTGTGACATTTAAAAGATAAATATTGATCCTCGTTTTAATAAAAAAAAAAACCGTGATTAATTTTAATAAAATGATAAATCAATAAGGATCTAGTTATTGACAGTGATCTTTTTTTAATTGTCTACATAAAATGAATATTTAATGCCTATGAATGCGAATTAACTTTTATATTGATATCGACTACAAATAACTGGCCCTTTATCGTTCCTTTATGGAACATTTTCAGGACTGTCAGCTTCCTTTTTGCATGACATGAAATCCAATACTTTTCCCGAAGAACGAGTTTTTCATTTCCTGTAAATTTATTTAACCATAATTTTTTTCTGTTGTTTTAAGAGTGGGTACGAGTACTTGGAGTAAAATATTTTAGGTTACAATGTTTGATCCCCTTATAAAAGTTTTGTTATAAAAATAACTAGGGCGAGCTTTTAAATTTCGTGGTTTAGTTAAATGCACAGTTTTCCATGCGGTATCTCTTCGTTTATGAGATAAAATAGGTTTTAAAAAAAATATATGTAACATTCTCACCAAGTGACTAACATTCTCACCAAGTGACTAACTTCGCCATTGATTTTCCTTCGTCGGGAACACAGTGATGTCACGTAGCCTTCCATTGTATCATATATTTACCATTTCTTTAGACCTTTAACAATTTCACGGTGACGTCATCTTTTCCAACTAACCAGTAATTAATTTTCTATTATTGATTCGTTACATTTATGTTCTCTTAAAACTTAGACCAATACCTTATGAGAGATATTGACCTTAGAATTCCAATAAAAAATCTTATATATTACATATTGGTTACCTAGAATTTTATGAATCGTATTTTGTACGACTGGACAATACACATAATTATCATTTTTCTCTGAATGGTCAGTCATCACAGCCTATTGCTCATTTGAAGACTATGTACATTAATAATTTAGTGTACGCTAATCAAAATATATTTTAGATTTAGCTTAAGTACCCTCATGTTATAGATAATACCGCCTAATTTAAAGTCTATTGATGTAATCAAATTCGATTCAATGTATGTATTGAGTCTAAAATAAAATTAAATAGTTTAGATGCGATAGGTTATAAATATTTTCTGTCGTAATAAAATGTTCGTATAATTAGGCACATTCTACAAACAAGAACTTTGATTGAAACGGATAATTTAGAGTTGATTTATAGCCTTATTTGTATGAAAGTTTTCTTTGAAAGTGTACGATAGATCAATAATTCTAACCTTACATTCAATGTGATTATCAAGACAGGATAGTTTTTTTTTTATCTTTCTATGATCCAGTCTAGTTAATCGTGATCCATAGTTGATAACATCCTTATGTTTTTCCAATCCTGGTGCTTCATTGACAATGTTCGGTTGAAGATCATGGAAAATTTGTGGAAAACTTAATCTCTTCACAAGAGCCTGATTCTTTTTTGTTTGTTGTTTCGCGTAATAAGTAAAATAAGATTTGTCTGTGCAATTCAGAATCAAAGTAGTATTACTAATAGCTATTGTGTATGCATTTGTAGTGAAGCAATAAATTAATATTTTAAATGTCGTGTATGAACGATGTATCATCTACGAAAACTTACTATAAAATATACTTCACCGAACTATATTTATACAAGACATTTAATTCATTGTACTTTCGAAAATACTCAATACATTTCTCATAATAGTGTCGTAATTATATACCCCTAACGAAAATATTATTTATTTCGTAGGTTATTATTATTTTTCTAGTAGCGATCATTAGAAAAATAGGAGTAGGCGTAGAATAATTATATCATTATTGTATACCGTACACGCAAACCACATTAGAGAGAGAGTCTAGACTTTGGTGTATACAAACTACATACAATTTATAAAATACGTATTGAATTTTCGCAGCAATGCACTGAATACATTCCCCAACTTTTAGATTGTGTACTTACTCTTCTGTACCCCCAAGAGGTACTCAATCATCCATCTAGATCCAAAAGCAAGGGGTGTGATGGTTTATTTTTAAAGGGATGTTTCTTGAGCACGTACCACCGTATCATTCATAATATCGATATCACAAATAAAACAATATCAAAGTGAGGGTTTGTTTGGTTACCTAGTGGGGTTGTTATTTAGTTTGTTTTGAATTATCGCGACAATATACACTGTAGGTAGTGAATTGGTGACAAATTAGGATAATCTGACATAATTTATGTGCATTGTGCACATGCGTTCATATTTGCTATGTTATTTTGTTTCGTACCATCAGTTTGAATACATATTATTTTCATACCACTGCGCTTCCCTTACTTTCCTTTCATGATATGAAAAAGCTCTCTACCCTCCTCTATCTCCTCGTATTCGCTCCCCACTTTGAGGACCAATCTACATTAAAAAGTTTACCATACTAATTGGCACTTGTTTTTTTACTAACAAAATTTATCCTGTTGTTATACATTTTCATATCCACTCCCTCTATAGGAGCTAGGAAGTTCTGGCTGTCATATTTTTCCAGCCTCCTCATAGACTAACTTTACTGTTAATTCTATTGGCATTCCAGCTTTGCTCAGCTCTGCAGTGTTCAGCCGCTTATAATAATTATAGTCATGATTATTTAAAAAATATCTTTCACTTTTTTTCTGTAATTTCTTTTAACCAAAATTATGCATAGAGGTATTGATTTATTTTGAATAACAACATGTAGGTTTACTTTCCTTTTTATTAGTCGTGTATCATAATTGCTCGCATAGGCATAAAATGTAGAAATAACCATTAATCAATTCAAAACGTAAACACCTCTAAACATAACCTTTCATTAAATTGACCTTAACAGTTGGAAAAAAATCATCTATCATTTTGTATGCCCGCTACATCGTAACAACGAATAAATATCTTGTGCAATCAGTATGATCTGTGCGATGAACTTTTAATAAAAACATCCAAAATAAATTTATTATCAATGTGTCTGTGTGTGTTTTACAATTTACTATTTTTAATGTGTATGTGATTAAGTGATTCTAATGTGGTTTTAAATACAAAATGTCGTTAACGTTTCACGAGCAACGAAAAAAACAAGGCCATTCGCATCATGATCGTAAAACGTGATCAAAATTCTGCAAAAAAATCACATGGCTAATGATGTGTCTTCACTCTAACATTGTGTTCTTTTTTTAAAAATCTATTTCATCTATTTTTCCTATTATGTGTTACACGACAACGTTCGGAATATTTCTACTATTGAAATACATAGTATTTTCATGTCTACAATCGTTTTGTGGTTTCGTCTGCAATAATTTAAGTTATGAAAAAAGTGAATTTCTTTATGATGTTTCTGTATTCTTTCATTTATCATTTTGAAAATTGTTGGATCTGTGGCAGTCTTGGAATTCAGCATTATTTGGACCAAAAATAAAATGTAAGTAACTTATTATAATATTTTTTTATAATGTGGAAAATTGTATTCTTATTTTGATCCTGGATCATTTCGAATTGAACTTTATGGTTTAACACAGTGATTTATGAAAATGAATTACCTTGATGAATTTACCGAAATGGCGAATACCTATGAATCCAAAAACTGTAAACACTTTTGAATCATCATAAAAATCCCCATTTTTTTAAAAAATAAATGTAATCGTTCCCTTTGGTACAGGTAATATTTGAATGTGAAAAATATCATATTCAAAGGATCGAGTCTTTACAGTACTCCAAATGAACCCAAATAATTCTTGGGGTGATTAATATACATAATTGCTAGCAATGTTCATGATAAAACATTACATGAAATTTGTATGCGGGGAATGCCATGTAACTTAGATTAGAAACGCAAGGATGTAATTAATATCCATTCGTTCCCCATTTGGAAACAACTGTATACATTATCTGATCCTGGTAATGAAGGAAAATAATCATTTTTCATTTTCTTTCCCAACTTATAATTGACTTAACTCCGATACCTCAATTCTGATTTTAGGATTTTGATATTCAATTAGTTTGATTAAACATTTTCTTCTTGTAGTGGCGGCATGTCAGGTCATGTGCTATCCTCCACAACAACTCTCCCACCCTCTGTATTCTGGTCACTCTCTTATATATTTCTTAGCTAAGACATCTGTCGTCTTCCCACACCGCGACTACCCTCAATTTTTTCTTTTATGATGAGGTGCAGCAGACCGTATTTTTTTTTGCGGAGAACGTGTCCCAAGTATATCATCTTTCTCTTTATATTGGACAGCATCTTTGATGAGACATAAGATTCTTATATTTCATGGTACTTATTAATGGCACATCCGCTTCTTTTATTTGGTTTTACGCTATTAAATTATTCGATTAATTATTTCGTATTAATTATTTTTAATTGGTTCGCCGATTATAAGTCGAGTGTAAACGAATTAGTCTAATTGTAGACCAAATTGTATGAACGCAGTAATTGACGGCAGCGAATAAGCGGAAGTTGAAACAATGACAGTAATTTCTACACCGCGTAGAGACGATCTCGGAAAATGGTCATCACAGGTCATAAATTTACCAATCATTTTTTCTTAGCGTACTTGACCGAACATTACCATATTGAAAGGTAATCGAACCCATTGACTTGTCGATGTTTAAATCGTCGCTTATCGTATCTTATAAAATTAGAATACTTGAGTAGTACTCGTATCTCAAATATTTTTTGACAGTCTCATTCTCTTCTATAGTCTAAATCGTGCGGAATGGTTTGCAGCAAATTTTCACATCTCGATTTCCATTCTTCTCTGTCTTCCTCAGTCTCATTATCTTATTTGAATTTGTATTCTTTGACCGAATTGACGTGTACCTGCAATATAAAATATTTACGAATCATAATTTTGTGACAAAGAATGTCATGATAAGTATTTTCGAACCACAATTTGTGACAATAATGTTATGAAAATATTTACGAATCACAAAGTTGTGTCAAAGAATGTCATAATAAGTATTTTTTAATCATAATTTTGAGACATAGATCGTCACGATATTCATTTACGAATCATAATTTTGTGACAAAAATAATGTTGTGAAAATATTTACGAATCATAAAGTTGTGTCAAAAAATGTCATAATAAATATTTTGTAACCACAATTTTCTGACAGTCATAATATTGTGAAAATATTTACGAATCATAATTTTATGACAAATCGTAACGATAAATATTTACGAATCATTAAGTTGTGTCAAAGAATTTCATAATAAATACTTTTGAATCATAATTTTGTGACAAAAATGTCTCGAAAGTGTCGTGAAAGATATTTTTCTGATTGTATTGTACGGGAGATTTCCAATCCACAGTACTGTGGTTACAAAGTAAGTTACATTCCTCTTGTTGCTCACATTGTGTGATGCAGTTTGATAAGATTGTTTGGTAGTAGGTATGGTACGCGTGCTATAACAGTTGGGGGGACGTTTGCGTTCCAACAGAGGGGTCATTTTGTAAGAGTTTTCTTGAGAAGGGTCAGAAATGCACATTGCGCAGTGCGCACTGCATCTCGAACTCCTGTTTCACAGAGGAAGTAAAATAATATAAACGTTTATATCTCTTGTATGTATCTGCAAATTTTTATCATATTCTTTCAATCTCACCGCTGTTGAAACATTGTTAAACCATTCGACCAAACATTTATTCCAATGCTTTTTACAACGATTAAGTTTACATTGATGTCATGTTTTTACGTGTATTTAATTAATATACTACCCTAGATAAGTGTTTGATAAAACACTTATGTCGGATTTCACTAACTTTTTAGATGAGGAATAGCGACGATAGGAGCCTTGAATTTCAAATTCAAATTCAAATTTTTTATTGGGTATAAAATTACAAATTGTAAAGAAAAACAAATGAAATTACAACTCAATATAACACAAAAAAACTACTCTCCAAAATTGAGCAGAGCTCGTGCTTTGGAGAGGAACAAAACATAAGAACTTATAACAATTAGTTTATCTATTCATATATGTATGTATCATTACCAATCAAGATAAAGCATTAAAGAAATGTACAAAAGAACGACGGAAGGAGGAAACATAAACACAGACACACACATACACACAAACACATACCCACACACACACACAGATCCACATTGGATTATTTATAAATAAAAATATAAAATATTTACATTATTTTTGATTTACAAATTTTTATTCTTGTAAGGCGTTGGATTTTTCTACATTCTGTAGTATATACAATGCAGTATTCCTACAACAGTGTAGAAGAGTTAAGGATGAACATTGTCGGGCTTACGACCGATCTCGGCTAGCTTAAGTGATCACTTTACACTCGAGAAACATTCGCCATTTCAGTTCACCCCGGCTGGGATTCGAACCCAGACCTTCGTCTCGCATAGTAGGGATCATATCCACTACACCACGAGGAGCGATGGCGGTGTTGTCGAATTTCACCTAGCACAAATTTTGTATGAAAAAGTAGCTCCTATCTCCGCTGTTCCCCGGCTAAGAAGTCGTTGAAATCCATCATTATTGTACTAGGTTATTGATGAAAGTAACTTGAACGCACTTTGAGATTCAAATCGGATAAATAAGAGGGGAGATGATAATGTATGTTTGAAATTTAACTCGATCTTCATACTTAAAAAAAAAGTATGAAATCCATTCGTTCCAGTCGTCATAATATCGCTCAACATTATCTGATACTAAACCAAGCGTTACTAATGGATCTGTATTTTATTATATTAATAATATCGATACTTGACGAATATAACATCAAGTGTAATAGGAAAATATCACACATTAATAATACATATTAAGTATTCATAACAATCAAAACTATCATAATAAACCGATAAATGTAACGAATGGGTAATAATCTCTATTAATTTACCCAGTGTCTTTGATGTGAAAGATTATCGTAAATGTTACTTTTGATGAAGGTGCTTTTAATTAGTTTTACTCATTGTATCATAATATTATCTAATGGTCCTGGTGAATATTATCTCCGGCGAAATATTTTTCGTCAAAATGGCGTAAAATGACTTCATGTTTACGTTTATTTCTATTATTCTATTTTATGGTCCGTTTATTACTCTTATCTATGGTCGTAATAATATTATAATTTTATCCATGATATTGACGCAATATTGTATAATTTATTGTACATTTACTGAATTATAATGAATATGTAGATTATTTTCTCACTATATTTTGTACAAAAACTAGATTTTTAGCATAAATTAAATAGTTTTTGTATCACCTGACATGGACTTCAGTTTATTTCTCTAAATTCCTTCGACATTTTTTTAACATTTTATCTAATATTTTATTGAATTTTAATGTTTCTTAAATATTTTTATAATAACACTCAGGTTGATCTAACTTAGGTGTAAAATATTTTTATGCTATAAATATTCAAATAACTACGTTCATCGATTCCAATTTAGGTATTACTGAAGTTTATATTACGTGCAGGTAATAATTAAAATGATGATTTTGTTATAAAAAAGGTGATATCATTCATTTGAAGTTTTTAATATTTTGCTCAGATCGGCTGAGCGAAAGAGAGAAAAGTCTCTAGGTGACGTTGGCTGGGCAAATACTAACTTATTAGCTAAACTGTCAAAATCCGGGGACTACTGGTATTTCTATAATAACGTGGTTATTTCATGATTCTTTATTAAAAAAAAGTACTTTCCTTTCGATCACAAGCAAAAGATTCTCAAAGGCGAAAACATATAACCAATGTAACTGACTGACAAAAAACTTGGATAGATGGTAAGGATTGCTGAATAGCGCTAAGGTCGCCCTAATGAAAATTTTACAATATAATAATTACTTTTTAATTCTGTACAGTTTCACTTAAAATATAGGCAAATATTTCATACTACTTTATTAATCAATTTCATTACGCATGGCCCGACTTAGTGCAATCATAACACACGAGAAATCATACAAGTTCTTTAGGTATAATTATGTGTTATTTGGGAATCGATTTAATGTTTAGGTACTTCCTAAGTATATTGTATAATAAATAAGTAATATATTGACATAATACACGCCATAATAAGCTACACTTGTATAAGCTCCTTGCTTATTTCCATTTTGATCGTATTCATTCACCCCTCTATCGCCATATTGAAATGCCTAGTGAGGGTACTTTATACCACTTTTCCCATCGTTTCGATTGTTAACATGTCAACATTAATCTCTCGTCTTACAAACATTCTGTCTTTTGTCGGCGGCACATACTTCTCCATTCACACACAACACACGACACTACCACATGTACACACAATACAACTGGCTCGGGAATTTTAAGTGTCGTATTTATATATGAGAATTATTCTGAAATCCAAACATTTTTTTACTACCCGCAATATTTACAAAGAATGCCGTTTGAAGCTTTTTTTTTGAAGTTTTATTGTCTTTGCCACATTATAAACATATTACTGTTCTTTCTTCATAGTTTATAAAGTTTAAATTTAGCAAATAAAGTTGAAGAGGTTCTAAAGATAATAATAATTGCTTTCGTAAAATACCTATCTTCGTGCTATCCAAACCACATAGTCTGCATGGAGAATCTCCCGTCAGCAAGGAACGTTGGTATGACTTCTACTGCTCCTGTCAAAATGATGCTTTTCTGGACATAGATAAAGTAATTGAATTATCTTACATATTATACATCTTCTCCCACCAGCCCCCTAAAGTTGTCCCCTTTCATCCTTTCTATTCCTTCCCTATCCCTTCCTCCACATATGTACCGTCTATTTTATATATTTATGTTTTTTTCGAGGGTTTTTTTTTGTATTATTGTATAATTGGGGTAAGCTGGCACACATAGCACATTACATTTTATTACAAGCTCGCCCTAGTGAACAAATATTATAGCATCTTGGTATGAGATACTTGCTATGTTAACATATTTCTGTACCTTGTTCACTTCATTTAATAATAAATATTTAATACCTATTTTACGATACAAAAAGGAATTTATATTCAATAAAATTGACGCGTGTCAGTCATCTCGAAGACTAGACGTATAGGCGGTATAGGTTATATCATAAGTCTTACAATACGTTTTTTTCAATAGGTAATCGCAACATCAAGGTTGTGTATACAAATGATACGATTTATATTCTACATACTTCAAAATTAATACAGACTTCATTGTTTTTACTTACTACGGTAATTTGTCACATTACCTCGTCGGTTTTGTTAACATCAACGTGTGTAATCCAATACGTTTTTTTTTTCGTCGAAGAAAAAACCGGATTCTTTTTAAGTATATATTTTTTATTTCTTTGATAATATGTTACATTGTCACTCGAGTATATCAAGATTAGTACGTAGCATAGTACTATTTTATCTTTAGTACATCTCTACATACGAATCAACTCTGAATTATGTATTCTGTTATGTTTTTTTTTATGATTCTCATCTAACCTTCTATGTTTGAGATATTGTAGTGAAACCTGTTGTCTCCTGGTATTGAAAAAAATCTTCTATATAACATGAATTTTTGGTAAATTTCTCGTCGGCGTGTACTTGCCCTAACACTTTTTTGTATTTATTAGCACAAACCTTAAAAATTTTGCTTTAAAAAAATCAATTCTTATTAGAAATACTAGAAGTTCAGCGTACATACTATTCTAAGGTACCAAATACTCCTACTTAATTTTTCTCCGTATATGGGTACGTTTTCCGTATTGTTAGTACAATTTTAAGGCATTGTAATGAACAAATCCGTCACATTTGTTTTGAACAAACACAACACTTTTGTAGACAGTGTGTCACCAATAATGTTATTAGTATCTAGAACTGTTTTCATTTAGTAGGTGCCTGTGTTTGCTGATTCACATAATATTGTAGGTGTGTATGTATTTCCTTTCCAAATCCTTCTTTAGATCGGGGATTGAAAGCATCAATGTATCTTCGACAGGGGGCCCAGTATTGCAGAAGACCAGCTTCCATAGTCTCACATCTATGATACCTACTTCTGATAGCTTTTTCTAGGGCGACTCACTTGTCCTCTGTGGTGTGGTACCTATACACCATCTAGATAAAGTTAAATCTACAAATAAGCGCATTTATATTGATTCAGGTGCATGAGGGGGAATACTACTGGGGCAGAATACAAATGAAAAAGTCGATTTCGTATGAAGCACCAAAATTGCCTTCGCTTTAAGATAAGTGTGTCTTTTTTGCATTGCTACTTTCTATGAAAACTCTTAGTTACCTAAATTAAGAAGCCCTTTTTCGTATTGCGAAGACAACACATGTAGTTTCTCTTCACTCGACAGCTGATTTGAAGTGCAATATAATTGTCTTTTAAATTCACATATTCTTCTGGTAAGCGCTACTATGATGACATTGTTTTCTATTCCTTATACACCTACATACGAAATACATTCAAGATTATTGACTACCGAAGATTCTTAGAACTGACGTGCGTGGGAGTATGGGCAAGAGAAAATATTTCAATAAAATACTAGTACGTGCACAACACACCTATTTATTTATTTATTACTAATACTTGAACTTCACCGCACGAACCTACCGGTTAAAAATTTAACAGTGTTGGTTAACAAACCTTGTAGAAGAAGCATTACATCATTCTAACGTTTCCTTTGTATGGAGAATATTAAAAGATAATATTATTTTACGCAGCAAATAACAACTGGTATTTGTTTGCGTACACTTGACTGAACCGTACGTCGATTTTACTACGCAGACACTATTATGAATGATATAACATTATTATGTATCATCGTTTAACTTGTATTGTATGTTGATTAATTTATTCACACAGTTCCTAGCAAAGATTTCAATAGAAATTTTCCTTGTTTATCGTTAAAGTCTATTACCAGAATACGTAGAATTTAATTCCCAACATGAAAATATAATAGTTTACATGATTGTCTTTCCTTACATTGAGAAACAAATTTCGTAGACTTTATTTTACCTTGAATAATTCCTCATGCGACCAGACATTTTCTGCATGGTGTGTCCTATTCATTTTTAGTTTATCAGATTTTCTTGTTCATAATTTGGGCCCTTTGCCTTCAATCTTTGGATATATATTTTACTTCTGAGCTGTTTTGGTAACCTTATTTCACATCTTTTCTTTTTGCTTCAGATTGACACATCTTGCGATAAAACGTCCAAAATGTTTGTATGTAATTAGAGTTACAGATGCTGTACTGAACATGCAAGACTATGGAGAAATGTAGCTAATTAACTTACTGGTTATTTTTAACTATCATCGCCGTCATCATCGGAATTCTGCAGTCCAGTATTGAACTTAGGCCTCCTTTCCCGACTTCCACCGATCCCTGTCAGCAACTTCCCTGTGCTACTGGTGTCCGGCCATCCTCCTTATGTCATCGCACCATCCTGATTGTGGTCTCCCTGGGTTTCTGCTTCCGGTTCTCGGTCGCCACTCCAAGGTTCTTTTGGTCCACCGGTCATCCGTTGTTCTGATTACATGTCTACATGTCCAGCCCAGTTATATTTTAGTGAGGCTGTTCTTTGGACCACATTTGGCAGCTTTGTCCTCTATCTAATTAATAGTATTAGTTTTGACTGTACCACCAGTTCTTACAACCTTAAAGGTGGCCTCTTCGTTCCGCGTATCGATATTTTTATTATAACTAAGTACAGTTATGTTATTTAATATTGCCATAAGTAATTAATTTTAATTTCAATGTATGTGTGAAATTCAATATTATGACAGTCGAATCGCAAATAATTTCAATTCATAACAAACAGTTCATGAAAGATAATCCGTGTTACTCAAATATAATGGATTCTATTTTGAACAACGAAACTCAAAGTAGCTTCCATTTCATGCATTTGCATATGTGCGGTAATAATATGAACCAAACGGAGAAACATCAGTTTGTTGCAAAGCATCATTCATAATATATCGCATTATGAACACAACATATTGTAACAATACTATCAACAGAACAGAGTATTGCATTTAGATTCATCAGCGGGTAAATGTATTTCATAACTAGGTTAGCCATTTCACTAATTTCCTGTTACATAGTTTGAATGCGATCAAACTATCGTCATAATACACTTCTAGCGTTGTATAACCGTGACGGATGGAAGTTAGATTTGGATCGTCTGTCAACAGCAAAGTATATTCGATTTGAGATGAACAATAACATACAAAATCAATAACATTAATGAAATCATACATTAACCGAAGTAGGTACTACGAGGGCTGTCAAAGTGTATTAATTCAATGAAGGAAAATTCAATGATATTCGCAATTTGCTCTTCAGCTTATATCTTGCGTATAATTATTTTTAATTTGTTTAATGATGTCCGTGACAAATTTGTGAATTCTATGATGATCGTATTTTCTTTGTTCGTTTTCCTTTTGTTCTGTCCATCAAATTCTGTATACTAATCTTATGCAGTCATCGCCTTTTTTGTTCGACTCATTTTCGTTGCTCTGTTAACGATCATTCTCTGCGTTATAATTAGACTGATTATTGTTTGAACCACATACGTCACGAGTGAACTAAATACATATTTTGTTAATCATCCATTTAGCCAATAGTTTTAATTTCTTTGAACTAATAGTTAACCTGACCAAACAATGGATATGACGGAACAGTTAAATTTAAAGAAACTCTTTCTTTTTTTGCATTATTCTCAGGCAATCATTGTCCAGACACTGTTCTTTTTCTATATTATCTAAATTTACAGTTTAGATTTGGGTGATTGAACTTTTAGTTTGTCGGTCGTCTTTTATTACTATGATATTTCTTTTGTTTTATTATCTACGTGCCATTGTTTTTTTGAGAATAATTTTGTTTTAGCAATTTATGACATAGTGTTTAACCTATTGACCTCATACGTACGTACAAAAGATGGTGATTTATTCTATAGTCAAAAACGGTTTAAGATTAGATTGTGAGCACATTAATACATACAGTTTGTTCCTATTATATTATATCTTATAGGCTCCGACTACTACTCTCTTAGCAATTATTTTAATAGCGTTTTGTAATAATTTATCATTTCGTGGACCACCTACTATCATTCTGTTATCATTATTAATCATTCGTCTTTTACTATTATTAATAAGTTATTACATTTCATCAACGTTATTCATTACAAATTACAACAACTTTTATTTCATGCAATGCTTCTGTGTTGATTTTCGTATTATACAAACAGCTGATTGGTTCCAATGCAACAAGGAATGAATGAAAACTCGTTTTATTTTGTTGTACCCCGTATGTCATTATTGTAGCACAAGTATTACTGCATTACCTGGCGTCAATTTGATTGTCAATCCAGAACAATTACTATTGGACATCTGTCCCGCATTTCGATCATACAATATTCCAGACAGGATAAAATTGACATTACCTACACATCCTGACTTCAGCATACAATAAAAACTATTGATCAATGAATAATATTAATCTCATTTCGAAAGCTGTGAATATCGATGAATATAGGGTAGTTATTATAGTTAAGCTAGCGTAGGTTTCAAGTCCCGTTTTGTCACATTTTTTGTGGTCATTATTATTATCCTCGAGAATGTGTCGTCCGGCCCATCAATTATTCCATTGAGCCCAAATCAGGGGTGCAAAGTCGGCGATCCATGGGTGTTAAATTGTTGACGTTTCAACACTCGACTTGTGGTGGGGTAGAGGTATGTTGTTCACAGTAGATTTCACGGCTTTATCATGGGTGTTTTTCTGGATCACCCATTTTATTACAACTAGTTTAAACTGTTCTAATTTTTTTTTAACTATATTTGTATTTTTTACGATGTCCTTTTCTTTCAAAACCCAGCAGTGCGTAAAAAACGTATATATTCTTAAATCCCTTAAGCATCAAAGAAATACTTTGAGTAACTTCATACCCTAGTATTTTATTTTCACCGCAGGCAACAATAATTTTGTTGGTATGGAAATAATCAGATAAAGTTTAAGTTATTGTAATGTACTTTACTGTCAATATTGACATTCTCATCGTCTACTTCAACTAACCAGCTATTTCAACAATGCTTACGATATGAATCAGACGCTATTTAAAACTTTAATTTCTGAATGTAGCTGCGCGAGTAGATTGCGAAATTTCAGTTTTTGTTTTTATATTTTAAATTTAGGTACTTAACTAAAAGTTTTGGCGTGTAATCCCACAGGAATACCCGACATTGTGTACAAAATGTCCCTGGTCACATTGTCGACAGGCCGGCTGGTCGTGTGCATTATCTGGTCGAGTGAACACCAGCGTAGTATATACTCGTACGTAGTGTGTATAGTGGTATGGTCCCTGACACATGATAAAACTTGTGGTTTCCACATAATTAGTAGTCCAAGAGCCCATCGTTGAAATCATGACGGATGTGTTTTTTGATCGAAATGTGGTTTAAAAGAATGTTTAGACATAATATAATACATTGCCATAGGGTTGCCTAGCAAAATCTTGCCGCGAGTACCTTTACCATGATGATTATTGACACCAATTTTGAAGCGAATTGCACCCATCTGTTTTTTAAGTAAAATTAGCACCATCGGAAAGAGGCCGATTTGAAGACATAGAAAAACATGGGTTGCCTGTCCTCAGTCTGCCGCAACCCTAGGCAACCCAGGCCCAAAGATGCCATTTTTCGAAGTAAAATGCACCCATCTGTTTTTTACACGAGTGACACATCAAATTGAAGCTACTGTCTTCCCCGATACGATGGTATAGGGTTGCCTACCTAAAACCTGCCGCAAATTAGGGTTGCCTGCATTTGAATGATGATATTTGAATGATGATGACCTAGTGAAAATGTGGTGGCATATCCAGGAAAATATTATATTTGTTTTTTTCTTGATCATTTCTTATGTTTTTTGGGGTGCTGAATCCGAATTTTAACTTTGCAAGCTTCTAACTATGATGGTTTTCGCGAAAAATACGAAAAACAAAGAGAAAATTGTTTTTCTTAGAGACTTTTTTTATAACTCGAAAAGTATGCACTTTAGAGCAAAAAATGTTAGGACAAAAATAATCTTCAATAAATTTTCTATAAATTTTATCACGTGACATTTTTTCGTCAGACCAATGGTTTAGGAGCTATTACCCTTTAAAACTTTATGAAAATCAGAAAATTGTTCCAACTTTGCACTTTATTTAGATTTCTGCCTACAATAAAAAAACTGCATACTTTTAAAGAATGAATTATAAAATAAAAATGAATTCTCTACGATTATGCTTTTGGGTACTTTACGCTAAGATGCACCATTTAAGAGATAAAGAGTGTTAAAGTTTGATATTATAATTCAAAATATGAATTTTCATAGATGAAGTAGATTAGAAGTTTCTGGTTGTCACATCATTACCAATACATACAAAGGTGTATTAGCGCCAGTATATACAATCAGCTAGCGAAGTTTTATAAACAGTCATGACACTACGTAATAAGAGTAATATCATTTGAGAGTCATTTGTTAAATTATGATGAAAATAAAATAACACTTTTTATAAAAAATAATTATATTCACGTCAAATTGTATCCAAGGCGAAGTTAGTAGATACATTAACATTATACAAGCACATGGAGGTGTGATAAAAAAATACCGCAAATTAATAAAATTATTTATTATTTTATGGATGTTAATTATGGATGAAAAAACATAAAACTGAGGAATTAAGGGGGGGCGGTTGAATTTCACTCCGCTCGGCTGCGGGTGGAGCCGTGCGCGATAAGAACCTTATTTGCCCTTGACTATTTTTAGCTATACTCTTCCAGTCCCATGTTGCAACTTTGCTGGTAATATTTTCTGTAGGTACTTGGCATCACCCGCAGCCGAGTAAAAAAGGTTATAGCAAAATAACGGGCCTGTCAACCTAGAAAAACTCTTTTAATAACTCGGTAATATTTACTGTAGGTACTTGGCATCACCCGCAGCCGAGTGAAAAAAGTTATAGCAAAATAACAGGCCTGTCAAATTAGAGAAACTCTTTTCATAACTCGGTAATATTTACTGTAGGTACTTGGCATCACCCGCAGCCGAGTGAAAAAGTTATAGCAAAATAATAATATTTCTCGGTAATATTTACCCCGACCCCGACCTACTCCACTTCACAACACAAGTTTCTTTAATTTGACAGGCCTGTTATTTTGCTATAACTTTTTTCACTCGGCTGCGGGTGATGCCAAGTACCTACAGTAAATATTACCGAGTTATTAAAAGAGTTTTTCTAGGTTGACAGGCCTGTTATTTTGCTGTAACTTTTCTCACTCGGCTGCGGGTGATGCCAAGTACCTACAGAAAATATTACCAGCAAAGTTGCAACATGGGACTGGAAGAGTATAGCTAAAAATAGTCAAGGGCAAATAAGGTTCTTATCGCGCACGGCTCCACCCGCAGCCGAGCGGAGTGAAATTCAACCGCCCCCCCCTAAATTCCTCAGTTTTATGTTTATTCATCCATAATTAACATTCATAAAATAATTAATAATTTTATTTATTTGCGGTATTTTTTTATCACACCTCCATGTGCTTGTATAATGTTAATGTATCTACTAACTTCGCCTTGGATACAATTTGACGTGAATATAATTATTTTTTATAAAAAGTGTTATTTTATTTTCATCATAATTTAACAAATGACTCTCAAATGATATTACTCTTATTACGTAGTGTCATGACTGTTTATAAAACTTCGCTAGCTGATTGTATATACTGGCGCTAATACACCTTTGTATGTATTGGTAATGATGTGACAACCAGAAACTTCTAATCTACTTCATCTATGAAAATTCATATTTTGAATTATAATATCAAACTTTAACACTCTTTATCTCTTAAATGGTGCATCTTAGCGTAAAGTACCCAAAAGCATAATCGTAGAGAATTCATTTTTATTTTATAATTCATTCTTTAAAAGTATGCAGTTTTTTTATTGTAGGCAGAAATCTAAATAAAGTGCAAAGTTGGAACAATTTTCTGATTTTCATAAAGTTTTAAAGGGTAATAGCTCCTAAACCATTGGTCTGACGAAAAAATGTCACGTAATAAAATTTATAGAAAATTTATTGAAGATTATTTTTGTCCTAACATTTTTTGCTCTAAAGTGCATACTTTTCGAGTTATAAAAAAAGTCTCTAAGAAAAACAATTTTCTCTTTGTTTTTCGTATTTTTCGCGAAAACCATCATAGTTAGAAGCTTGCAAAGTTAAAATTCGGATTCAGCACCCCAAAAAACATAAGAAATGATCAAGAAAAAAACAAATATAATATTTTCCTGGATATGCCACCACATTTTCACTAGGTCATCATCATTCAAATATCATCATTCAAATGCAGGCAACCCTAATTTGCGGCAGGTTTTAGGTAGGCAACCCTATACCATCGTATCGGGGAAGACAGTAGCTTCAATTTGATGTGTCACTCGTGTAAAAAACAGATGGGTGCATTTTACTTCGAAAAATGGCATCTTTGGGCCTGGGTTGCCTAGGGTTGCGGCAGACTGAGGACAGGCAACCCATGTTTTTCTATGTCTTCAAATCGGCCTCTTTCCGATGGTGCTAATTTTACTTAAAAAACAGATGGGTGCAATTCGCTTCAAAATTGGTGTCAATAATCATCATGGTAAAGGTACTCGCGGCAAGATTTTGCTAGGCAACCCTATGGCAATGTATTATATTATGTCTAAACATTCTTTTAAACCACATTTCGATCAAAAAACACATCCGTCATGATTTCAACGATGGGCTCTTGGACTATAGAGATCGTTTGTATTGAATGTACTAACAATAAATCCGTTATATTGTGTTTATCTTGATTGTCACAATATCTGCCGCTTTTCCGTTCGGACGTAAATACGTATTTTGACACATCTATGGATTATAACCCTTTTTTTCTTCTGACGCACTGTATCATTCTTGTTTGAAAATTAGGAGGCATTTTGGTCAGAAAACTGCGATGTGATATTATTCCCAATATACGGAAAGGTGAAGCTGGTCAATTGTAATAAAAAAATAACACACAAACTATTACACACTTCTTAAAATTTGTAAACAAAGTAAAGCATAACAGGTTATATCGCAAGAATCTTTATCATCCTGCACTTGAAAAAAGAAAAACAATTAATAAGACAATCATAACGGTCCACAGTTTCGGCACAGTTTGTCTCCCAAATGTAGGATGTGCTGTCATTAAGTTTTTTTTGACATGACCTAAGATTATTATGCTGACATCCATTACATCAACGGCAATGAGAATGATTTTTGTCATCTGCTCAGATTTATTTTTCTTCCATCGTTTCCTCATTGCTGAGGGTCATGATTTGTGGAGCTACCCACAGACAAAACAAGACGTCTCCAGTCCTCTCTGTTCTCCGCAATAGGCAGATATTCAGAGTCATATCTCTGATTTTTCAGGAAGGCGCAAGTATTGTAAAAAAAATGTATAGCTTGTTATTATTTCACATTCATAAAACTTTAATGTTTTTATGTAGTTCTTTGTTCGGGGTCTTTAACCTTATATAGTTCTTTAAACAATCTTTCATTGTTTGTTTGTTCTCGACACCTGCTGTTGTAGGAGAGAATCTATCTTTGAACTGTCATTAATGAAAAAACCCACACGGCTTCATTATCATCTAAAACTCTCATGTCTTTATTTTGACGAGAAAGTTCAATTAACCACCCATTCGTCCTATGGACATTTTAATAATCAAAATGATACGTTTCTTGGCAATTGATTGTATTAAAAATATTTAAATTGCATTTTTATTGCCTCTTTGAGAATATTTTCTTCTGGCTTTGATCTTTCGGTGGTGCTTGGAATTTTTATGCACATTATTATAAGTTCTTGTTGCATTTTTAGAAGCAGGTTTGTAATGTTCTTATTCTTTCCCACAGCTGTTGTTGAATCGGTTAAATTGACCGTCTAATCATTTCGGATGCATGTACAAAGTATTAAGTTTCATAGAAATTAGGGCAGTTGGCAGAAACATCCTCAACGCTCCTTATGATAGTCTCGTACGATACAGAGTCAGGAGATTCGCTTCCATCCAAAAACTATTCGTCCCTTTGTTTGTTCTTCTTTCTTCTTGTTGTTGTTGTGCCATATCAGGTTCCCTGACGCGACGTCGGCGATCACTCTTGCGAAAAGTTCCTCGTCCTTCGCTGCCCGGAACAGATCGTCCACCATCCTCATCCTCCACTCTCTAATGTTGCGCAGCCAGGACATCTGTTTTCTGCCATCTCCTCGCTTTCTTCTCTCTTGTCTTCTTTACACCCAAAACATTGAAAATAAATCCCAGCATTGTGATAAGCTTGTCCCAGTGAATAAATGTTATAATCAGGTAATAATTTATATTAATGTATAGGTACGTCTTTGTGTAGGCAACAGTGAAATAATCCCGAGGTACGAGTATTACATTTTTTTTTATCTATTTCGTCTGTATACGATAGGTTAGTACCTACTTACATCATGTACATGTACAAGCTGTCAGACCTGCGTAAAACAACAGCGGGGGCGTCAGGAATTATCAGACACCTCTGAACTAACCCGCTTCTATTCCGTGTTTCTACCGCCACATTTTGACACGAAACTCCGTATTCGAGACTAACACTGTTATACAATATACAGCATACACGTTATAATATTTTATTTCCATGATAATATTATTACATCTACCACCCGTATTATTATAGTATAACTAGCTATCACCCTTCGAACTTGAAGGATACTTTATTTTTACTTACTTATCCAGCCATCTCTGACCACTGCTGAATGTACTCCGTTTTGAAATTACTTTAAAGTAACTCCGTGGTCCATATATTTACTTCTGATTAATTCATTTATAGATAATGATGGACTTTTAAATGTTTGAATTTCACTTCGATTATACGGAAATGAAACATATCTTCAATATGGATATTCGAACCCTTACCGACGTGTTATTGATGTATTTTATTGAACAATTTATTATTAATAACAATCTTATTTTATCAAAGCGAACAGTTATTGTGGTGGGTTCAAAATACGTGTAACAAAAATACCTGTTTTCAAAAACCTACGAAATACTTATGTAATTTCATTTTTATAAACCTCTGGTATAGGTATATTGCACATTTTTTTTTTTTTGCTATTAAGCAGTACAAGTAGGTTGGACGGAGAATCTCTATAGTTTAGTTCCTACGTAGAATTTGTCACCAGAGATTACGAAAAGTTACGTAGGTACCTACACTTTCTGTATTACTATTATGATAAAATTTCATAAATTGTTACACTTTATTATGTAATGTTGTTACTGTATTGATCAATATCATTCTCTGTCGTGTCATATCCAAATCAGCCATACCTTCACTTACAACTCACAACACGTTTAATTAGGTTGGCCTCAACATGCCCGTTTCGTCCTGTAGGGCGCGCCTCCGTCGCCTCGTTTCAAGTTTATTATTATTTTGAACCCTTCATGCATTATTAATAATATTTCGTATATATTTTTTATGTATAGTCATCGTGCGTGTATTATTATTATTACAAATATTTGATCTTTATTTTTATTTATGAGGTGAAATGTTAATACGTTGACACCCCTGTCACGGGGAATGCTGGCCCTTCGTATAACAATATGAATTATTCCAAGTATATCTAAAAAAGTGACGTTTATTGTACTCTAGAGTAGGTTTAAGTAATTTGTTCGTGAATATCTACTAGGATGGGTAATACAGACGATTCGAGTATATTGTCAATGAATCGTACTTTTCCCAACAAACATTTTTATTGATTGATATTGGTTTTGCAAAAAGACCGCCCTTTGGCACACTACTTCTTATTTTGTATTTTTTTTTACTAACAACGGCCGCCCGAGACTGAACAAAAGCATACATTTTCTTTTGTATGGTTAAACATATGTTTGGAGCTTTTTTCATATTCGGGAGATTCAATTGCCCTGGCTGGAACATGTTTTAAAAATTAACCAAAAATCATTGAAACAGATTTAAAATTCCGTTTTTTTTTCGTTAGGGGCTTTTACCATTGAATGGCAGCGTAATGGTGTAATGAAATTATTACATAAATAACTACAAAACCACGATATTTTGTATTACAATGTCTAATAGCAATTATTGAGATATTAATCTATAATTTCTTATTATCACGACTCTATTATTTGGTTTTTCAAATTTTCTGTAGTAGCCACGTGTACCTAATGTCATTCGTTGATTTATTCCATTATAATGATATCTTACCAATCAAAAAAGGGAAACTGCATTGTGGAGGTGCATTAATCAAACAGTAGGAAGCTTTGGACTCGAGCTTCGAAGCTCTACCTTCCTAAGCTTTTGTCACGCAACCTGTACGACACAATGTCGGAGGGTATTAGGTTTCTGACAAGGGTCAAATATTGTAGAATAAATACCCTGCAGTAAATTTTAAGGTTTTATTATTTTGGAACTTTTTGTCTCCCCTTTTTTTGGATGAACATAAGTAAATAATTATTACGTCATATCTTGGTTATTTTACGATTTTTCGGTTTTAATTTTTTATGATCAGTTTTACGTGTTTAAAGTACGTTCTTATATAATTTGTCACATAATATTCGATAAAATTTCTACAATGATAATATTTTTATTCAATTTAAAACTCAGATTTAATCACATACGTATTTACCTTTAATTTACACAATAATAAAATACTAACAAGTTTAGTATGAATTGTTAAAAAAAGGGTTTTTATTTCAGTATAAAAGTGTTGAAATCCGTGTTTAATTTTTAAAGATTTTATCGCTTAGGTAATTTATGAAGTATTAAAACTTTTACAACCCAATCATTTTATATCAAGAATTATTATTTTTGTGAGCACGTGTCATTACAATTTTTATGTAAATGCTTGGATTTATGTCCGTAAATTAATATTCTATTCACCTTTGTAATAAGAATTTACTTAATGGTAAAAATAATATATGAATATTTTATAGTAAATTTATTTATTTATCGTATGGTCATTTACATTGTCCATCACATCAATTCTTGTAACATTAATTTACAGTAATAGCTCATGGAATGTCAGAATTTAAAAGTATCATTTCTTGAGTATTCAGTCGCCGATTCATCGAGTGTAAAACAGAGAATTGTCCAAATTTTTATTTAATTTTAAGCGATCTCCTTGTGGTGACACAAATACGAGTTAGTAACGAGTATAGAGGAGTATCTTGTCGCCCTCCATCATTCCTATATCCTTTTTTACCGATTCGATATGTTTTTACCATTTCAAAACCATATTACTTTACATATTGCACTGTCAGGTAAATAGAGCATCATTAAGCGTCTGAAATATTGTGTCTTGTTAGTACCTACTTAATTTCAACCTATTTTAAAGTCCGACATACACTGAATTATTTACCAAATTAATTTACAACAAATGGCGTGATGTATTTCTATCTGTGGATTCATTTCGTATGATTTCGTAATTGTTTATTTAATTTGTTTGTGAAACATATATCTAAAACCTATAAAATAGCAATTTTTCACAGTTTGGGCAACAATGCCATTTAAAATTCGGCAGTTCTCCCTTTACTGCTCTTTGGCTATGTTCTTTCAGCCGATTTATCGTTGCATATTATTGTGTGCATCCTTCTCAAATTCTATTAGGGGTCTTCCTTTTACTGGTCTATCTCTGCCTGGATGACATAGGAGCTGAAGCTCCTGAAATATCCAGGGGTGGAGGTGGATTTACTCTTTATGTTCTATCTCTGCTACGTCTTGTTTTGTTCGTTTTTTAATCATCTTAAACTAAAATTACAAAACTATTTCATGTTTTTACTTTCCACAATATAATTATCATGTAATGTTTTAGGATTGTATGCATGCATATCCTAATTCCTTTCCAAAACCACGCATGATTCTGTCTTGATGTAGCTAGCAGCATAAATCATTGCAAATTATGATGTGGTTACAATCTGAAGTTGAACACGACTGAACTTTGTTTACAAGTTGCACATGTGTAAAACTCATCGGTGCAATTGTATTTATGAATCTCTGTCGTAATTACGATTTAAACTCTTCTGCAAGAACAGTTTATACTTTAAAGTAAGAGATTATGATAATCTGGTAGTGTAGGATGGGAGTATTAAATCGAGTACTGCTGCCTACGAGTATACAAAAAAAAATGTATATGAGTGGACGTATGTATGTAGGTATATCGATTACCAATTCAAATCGTATGAGTGTTTTGTAGACTAGGATTATGTTGTACGCATTACATTAAGCCATCATGTACGTATAATATTAAAATCGCTTTGATTTCTATGTGATTATTTACCTTCGTTGGTTGTCATTGTCAAGGATATTATGATATTTGATACTGCTAGAATCCTTAGGAATTTAAATGGAACAACAGTAACCGTACGTTTTGTAAAATAACAGGTGTGTATGTTTGAAACAACAAAATGTTTCTACTGTCATCGTTTACTGTCACGATAGTAATTTGATTACAGCTTGACATTGATATGCTATCAGATGTTTACTGAATCACAAATGAGGTTTACATAATCATAGCACGCGTCAATCCATTCCACATCAGCATCATTATTGTAATTTTCAGGGAACTTTTCGCAATCATCTGGAGGTTTCTTTAGTCCAGTTCCAATACTGTCAACCTTTTTACCATCCTCTGTGTTCCATTCACTGCGTGGTCTGCTGTTTTGGGCTCATTCGAGATTATTTCATTTACCTGCACATACCTATTTAGAGGAAAACAAATCATTCGTTGTACATCAAAAAGTGCCAATGGCAGATTGTCTGTAGTCTTATCAAATACCACACTGAATCGTTTTCCTGGTGATCGAGTTATTTGCATTACTTACTAAATTTCTATCTGAATCCTTCGTTTCTTTTATTTTTTGTAAATGTTTGCAAAGATGTGAACAACTAACAATTATTATTTGTCAAATTAGAAAAAAAAACAGATCGAAAACATTACTCTGTTTGATCTATGCTAAGTAACATTTTATGTTTCAGTTCAAACCTTCTAATAAATTATATTTTCTACAACTTTATAGTATTTAGTAGGTGTGTTTCGCATCTCTCAAAATGTACATAATTCTATAGTTGGTTTTATTATAAGTAATAATTTGACTCTCCAACATGATTGAGTACTTAAAAAGTTATATTTTTTTATTTCTCAATATAGCCCCTGGCAAGATAAATTTAGTATTCAATACGTGTTGTATGTGGGCGGTGACCGATAATTTTACAAGCCTAAACATCCGTATAATTTACAATGCATCAGAGTACATATATTATACTCACATACATTACGTACTTATCAAATGTATTGTATTATGTTTTAATAATACCTATAGTTTTTTTTTTCATTCATAATAATTTGGCAACCCACGCACAGGTGAGTGATTGGAAGCGGTAAAATTTCATTGCTAACTGCGATTTACATCCATTAATGTGCTTATTTATTTATTTATTTACGTTGAACATTAATTTTGTATAATGCAGAAGTAAAAGGTAAATATTTTAATAAATAACCTCTGGCGTTCTATTAAAGATTAGCTTTAAAATAGGCTTGTCCAGGGATAGAGTTAATAAAAAAAATAATGTTAAAAATAGTGTAAAAGAATCTGAAAAAATCATATTTCAAATACACATTCGTAATGCTGTAATAAAGTCATCAGCTTGCCTGATGTAAATGCTCCAAGCGCGCCAATAATTTTCCCCTTATGAGAAATACGCATTTTTTTTTGTTGAAAGTTGAAATAACAAAGTATTTCACGATCCATTTTCCATCAAAAATAAAAATGCGTAATTTTTTTTATTACAGGTCATAGCAACAGTTAAAGGATTGATTATGTAAGGTTACTCGAATGATTATCAATCAATTATGCTTTTATATTGTTGTTTGTATTGAAACTACATTTGATTATTAAGTATGCATCTATCATAAGGTATAACACAGTATTTATAGAGTCGACGCCTCTGCATTGATCATGTAGTGATTGAAATACGATGCTCATTATTCTTAGATCACCTGTGCATACTAACTTAGTCATGGTGTATGTATTATTAATTTGACAATGTCATTAAACCTTGTGTTGTCTATTTACATATTAAGGGCTTGGCACCAAGAATGACGTCACAGTCATTTCCCACGGCATTAAGGTTCAAAATTGCGTGACAATAGCATGATAAAATGGTAAAAATAGCGTTTTTTCCATTTTTTTGGGGTTAATTTTGCGTCTATCAAAAAACTTTTACGGTTATTCCCTAGATTTTAATGCATATTATCAGTACAAGAAAAAAAATTTACTCCGCGACTTTCGGGAAACGAGTTTCCGTCTGTCGGAAAAAAGGTCAGAGGTGTTTTTAAATATTTTTTTTGCGAAATCTATACAAGATATAAAAAATCTATTACGGTTATTCCCTAGATAAAGGTTCAATGCATCTACCCTATTTTGTTCCAAAGCATATTTAGTAACGGTTGTCGAGATAGAAGGTCTCCCGTTTTTAGATTTTTTTGAAATGTCGGTATGCACACTCTTAAATATTACATGTACCTACTACAATGCAGCGGAGCTAATCTTAATGTATGTACATTGTACACACCTATTATTAATCCCTCTTGTAATCAAGTTTAGTTAAGCTACAAGTACAATACACCTTTTGTCATACTCCTTGTTGTAAACAGGGTTGTTTCTTAAATTATTTTTGCATTTGCGGAAGCGGATGAGGATGTTTGCTGATTAAGATCTGCAGACTGAGTACATGGTTGGCGCAGTTGGTTGAGGCGGCAGTCTCTCAAACGGGAGGTGCCAGGTTCAAACTCCGGCACTGGCGATGTATTCCACACTTTGCTATACAGGCTTTTAGCCTAGTGCAAGGTGTGCAGAAAAGTATTAGGTGTATACGAGCCCAGATTCTTTTATGAAAAAAAAATGAAATGACGTAGAAGTAGATGCTGTGTTGTACAATTTTTTTGATAGGATAAAGAATATTTCTAGTTTTCTTACATTTTTGTAATGTTGTAGTGTAGAAACGTATGATACACGTTGTTCCACGCTTTCAGTTATGTACTCGTATAGTGCATATGAATAATTTTATTCATCAAAATATGTAATTACTTGAATTAAGTAATACATATGTACTATTTTTTCAAATAATCTTTTCTACACATTTGACATTTATTGCAATACTCTCATAAATCTCTGTATATAAAAATAGGTATCTCTTCTTTCTTTCGTATGGGAAACAACCGTTGTATAAAATCTGGGAGTCAGACTTCCGCATCAGTGTTTTTCAGATATTCAATTACCCTAAGCGTGTATGAAAGTATGATGACTAATTATAATCCTCAATGTAAGATGTACAATCCTATATGGATATCTTGTATTACATACACATTACTTCCATGCATGCATTTGAAAGCGGAGTATGAATTTAAAGCGGATGCCCTACATATGCGGATCTCTGCTGCAACCCTGCGTACAACAAACTACATACTTCATACATTTCTCATTTTTGACTTGAATAGTTTCATATCTTGATGACGTATTATATTCGTGAGGAATCTAGCATTGTATTCATTACATAGATATTACGTAATGAATTGGGACATGTGGGAAGAATGAGTGATAGTAGCACTACAAGGAAATAATACTTACATGACCTATTTTTCTACTTTTTTCACTTTAATAATGTATGAAAAAAAAACTAATATGCAGTTAGGCAATATTTTATAAGAATATGACGCGATTCCATAACAATTACTCGTCAATCGGGTGAGTACCAGAAAAGTAAATCGTTTTTTTATTTATTTATTTGTGCACATGGAACAGACACAGACACAAAAACAAATATTGACATTAGTACAAAAATATATAATACACAAGACCAACAACATCCGTTCACATTAACACACATGCAAAACAAATAGATTACATTTTTTATTATGATCTCCTGTTTTTTCAAGTGGAACTATGGGGGTTGAATTCGAGTTAAAAAAATTGTATTGTCTTCTTCGTTTCAATTCAAAAAATAAATTATTTCTTGTAAACGAGCAGCGGTGGGACCTTCCGAAAACGTTCTCAACGTCCTTCTGTGCTGTAAAAAGAAAGGTTATTTTTGTATGTGGGATGAAAATTATTAAAGTATGTCCTTAATAAATTATAAAATGCCTTGAAATTTCAATTACACATTTTTTACAACTCGTCCATAATTTTAATTATTTTTACCTTATCGAAAATTCACGAGGCGTGGGTGTACTTTATTACTCATTGTTTTCCTTGAAATGTCCATGTTTTTGCATTTTGATAAATGACCACTTTCAATAAGTGGATTCAATTTATTATATCAATTAATATAATTGGTGATCTATTGATCTTTCTATGGATCTTGATCATCATTGATAATCCGGTTGACCCACTTAATTTCATTAACTTCATTATTTCATGGTCGTAGTTTTTAGATGAAACCCACGACATTTGCTATTTTAATAATCTATCTTCGTTATATTTAGGTATACTTATGTTTTAGTTAACTTATGAATTCCATATTTTACAAGATTTTAATAAATTTCTCTGTGGTGTTTTTTGTTTGTTTTTTGTCTGTGATCAAATCTTGCAATTTATTTTTCCTCTTTCTGATTACTTAAGGCGAAGATACATATGAGAGATTTTGGCCTCCCGGATACCAAAATGACAGGTCTCTTGTGTGTAAACACATCGGAGACGCGAGATATCTCTCGATACCGCGCGCCTCCTGAGACGGTCTGCGCACGCAAGTCTCGCGTCGTGTATTTTACATATTTTCGTCTCAGGGGACGCGTCTCCGGTCTTTTGACATGTTCAATTTTAATCTGAGGTCTCTTGGAGATGTTTGCAACTGAATTGGATTGGCGCGCGTTGGCACGTGGTTTTTGTATTGATATATAATTTTAAACATTCCTGCGATTGTGACGATATTAGTACATTGTTAATAATAAAATTGTTAATTGATTATAATTATAATATTATTTTTAAATAATGGCGGATTAATAACAGAGTTGCATTTGCATTTGAAATATGAATACAGTTGTGAAAAATACATTAACATTACGTGTTTTGTTATTCCCTTCATGTCCTACAACATTTATAGCAAACTATGTAGTTACCATTTCACCCTTTAATATTCATCGAAGGAACATGAGGAGGAAACAAAATTTCGCTACTCACAACGGTTTCGGGTATGTAGTGCATACCGATACTTGCTTTGGCTTATGTCACTGATGTCATAGGAATGGTGTACATTAAAAGAAGGTCTAATTAAGTATTCTATTTCATTTACTAACGCAGAAAAGGAAATATACACATACGCATGTAAGTAAAGTACCGACCGACATATGTACATTACTGATTCGATAAATAATTTCAAAGCGGTATATAATTATATTTTTAAATCACAATACTCGTAAATACATGACACTAGAGTATGTACACAAAACCAAACAGCATTATGGCGCCAAAAATACTAATAGAATGAATGCAGCAACAGACCAAAGTCTCGCGTCTCGAGATAGTCCCGTGTATTTTAGAATTTGATGACAGGAGGCGATTGTCGGCCATTTTTACTAGAGATGCCGTCTCTAGAGACGAAAATCTCCCGTCGTGTATTTCACTGAAGAGACTGACGCCATTTTGTCAGTGCCTGGAGGCGCGTCTCCTGAGACCCCGTATATCCACACCTTTAGAGACCTGAAACGTTGCGTATACTCGGTGACAATACGATATTGTGCACAAGTATATCAGCTTTCTCCAGAGAAAAATATATTTAAAGCATTTCAGGGAGATCGAAGGGTCGTCTGGGGTCATTTGAGATACCGTATGAAAGGGCGAAGAGAAATCCAGATCGTAAGTCAGATTTTGTACAGCTCCAGTTTTGAGAGACACCGAGCGATCGAGAGAAGTCAGTCACCGCATACCGCCGTGTTTGGTATCCCACGAAAGCGCTTCACGAATAGAACTGAAATCAAATTTTGAATCTCTCAAGTCTTTGCAAGAGACAACATCGAAATGAGGGAATCCAAGCGCCCCGTAAGGGCCTGTTTGGTATCAATTGAAAGACAAAAAATAGTTCGATAATGTGAAATCATAAAATCTTGCTTTTAAAAAGTATTTTACGAATATTCTTTCTTTGATTGGGCTGACTTCTGACACATGTTGCAACACTTGCTTATCTCACGAAACTACTTTATTTTTATACCACAACATTTTCGTTATTAGCACTACCGAATAAGTTTGTTAAAGAATACAAAAATATACCAAAGAGTATCTTAATAACATATACTAAAACGTCTACTTTATAAGACTTAGGTACATAAAGAGTACTAAGTACTTGTCTCAAACGTTTGTGTACAAATGAAATTTAATAAATATGTTCGTAAAAATGTTTGTTTGTTTTCTATAATTTTCCCTTTCTACTTGACCTCAAGACATAAATTCTTCCAAAAACCTACGACCCAAAGTATTTCGGTGTCTTGTTTAGAATAATTTATTATTATCTTATTTTTCCGTTTTGAGCTTCACGCTCTTATCTCAGAACATCGTTTCGTATTGTGAAGTACTTAATTTATTTCATGTAAAGGCCATATTCTCCCACACATTGGAAATGAAAGCTTAAGTTCTTCATAAACTTACTTATTTACTAGTTTCTTTGAATGAATCAATCGGCCGGTTATTGTAGAAGCACATATCAATCAGATAAGCCAGAAAATAACTCAATAGATTATACAGAATCTGAATACGATTACGTACTTATTGAATTAAGTATCTCCTTATCATCTCTTTCGAAAGACTACTACAACAATGTCGAGAGATAAACAAGAACCGCCTCTTATAGTTTTCAATCTGCTTAAATCATCTTAGTGGTCTTCGTTGTCTTACTGACTTCTTGGGCATTCCTTTGTATAAAATTACTGGACAAAAAGAAGAATATTGTGTTTTGCAACGTGATCCAAGAAGCTGAGTGCGTAGTTTTGACGAAATTGATACATATTCTTCTACGTAAGTTAATGTCGAAAATTCATCAATATTATTTTTCTTCAGTGGTGAATAAGTTAACAAACAGATCTACTAGGGTTTTTGTTTTGGATCATGGTCCTAACGTTGATCAGACTTTCTCAGCTATGCTTTCTTTCTTTCTTCCTTGCCTCTTCCCAGTTCACCTGGGGTCGGCTCTTCTGGTACTCAGTCTCCAAGTCTTTCTGTCTTGTGTCATCTCACTGGTCAGCTGCTTCTCCCTCAGGTCCTTCTCAATATTTTTCCACCAGGTGGCTTGTGGACGACCTTGACCTCTCGCTTGTGTGGGGATGTCTAGGATGTCTTTCTCAGCTATGCAATCGTGGAATATCGCTGAGAAGTTTTGAGGTTAATCTTATTTAGCATTAAATTAATATCACTGTACATAAGGTCCATAGAGAGATTAATCATCCTCATATCTATTGTTTATTATAAAACTATTGAAATATACTAATGAACGTTATTGTGCCTTAATTTGTATAGTTGGATTATTGGAACACTTTATTATTATAAAGGGGGACTCGTCGACAATGTTGTCGATTTAACGATCTCATTTTGGTATGTGAAGTGCTTTGAAATTGCTACAAGTACTATTATACTTACATCTACTGCTTGTACTACGAAATTGCTTGATGTATTGAATCGCGTTTTATAGCATTCTACAATTCACTTCCCGTTTCCGCTTTTGATAATACAAAATGCTATAGTACGGTTCACATTTTTCTATTTTAGATGACCTATATAATGTTATTAGATATTATTGAACTTTTATTATATCTTTCCTTTCTATGTCAATTGATTGCGCTTCAAGAAAATGTTCATATTTTTCGAATCTATATTTTACTTTTAGGTATTCAATACAAATGTTTTAACAACGAGAGGAAAAAGATGCTGTGCAATTTATTAATAGTTGCAGAAAACTCATAATTGCTAAGTATTATTTATTATGAACTTTTCATTCTATTCTTTTGCCTTTGTTCATTCTCAATATTTCTATATTAGTAATCTTACTGTGTTTTTCTCCTACTGTGAACGGACATTTATCTACTTTTACTACCGATTTGAGTCTATTGTATGCTGTGGCTAGATCAAATGCATCGTACGAAGACAATTATCCAAAGTCCAATCGTATACGCAAACAAGCGACACAGAGTTTTATGATATCGGAATTGAATTCTGAATGAACGTCGATTTAATGGCGCTGCCGCATGTGGAATAGTGAATTCTTTACAGCTTACTTGGTTCCCAAGCGGTCCATTTTTTTATTGATTACTTTGTTTTAAAAATATGACTATTTGTCACATATACTCACCAAAAATTTATGCAATTGAACGATCCTCATATACAATCCTCACCTTCATTGTGATGTGTAATTTACTTACAATTACTCTTGCTCAACATTCGCTAAAATTCGGTCGAGATGACCGTTTCAGGTGTTTCTATGGATCCAGATTGGCACGTAGCTTTTCTATTACTTTTAACGTGTTCAATTCACCCCAACCTATTAACGAGTACTTTGTAGATTCATGCAATCTGTGGACTATATTTTTGTTTTTTTAAGTATACACGTTCCTGGGTTTTAAATATGAGCACCTCAGTTTTTTTTTGTCTATGACAGGTAGTTACTTTAAGAGGCTGTAAGTAAAATGTTATTTTATATCTAGAACGTTTTTTTTGTTACTTTTTTCTTCCCTACCCACTCAATCTTAATTAATATAATTAATATTAAACGCCGGCAAATTCTGAAGTCCTTTCGATATAAAGTTTAGCACTAAAGTTAATCACTATGGCCATTAAGGAATTGAGTCTTAATATATCAAGAGACACAACTATTGGTCTCTTACTATCAAAAGAAATTAATACAAGTATCTTTGTCTATATTGTGTACAAATATAGAAACCACAGGAGGGTTGTATCGCATAGTAAGAAAATGTTCTGAAGATGGGAGATTGTTGTCTTTTATATGATAAATTCTACTTCCTCCCTTTGGTTTCTTCTTGTTTATACCACACATCATGTGCAGTTGGCAAATCGGGTCCCCTCTTTCTTGTTTGGACATTTTTTTAATTATCTCATTCATCAAAAATCATCATTGCCCAATGGCTCCTGGGCGGTGCACATGAGAGAGTCTCGCAGATCGCTCCCCGTTGAAAGATGACGCAGGAGAGATTGTGGCTTTCTGGAAGCGGAGGGGGATCTAGTGCTGACCGACTCGATAAGAAGAAGATTACACACCATCATCAACTTTGCTTAATCTTACATAGTTTGTCAGTAGGATCGTGTCATATCATGGAATATTAGTGCATGCCAGAATCATCAATCAAAAGTTTCCAGTGTCTTCTGGCTCTCAGTTGAAACGAAAGGACTTAATGAACTGTTCATATTATTGGTTAAAATAGATTTATGCTGTACCTTACAGATCGAGAAACTAATTTCCCAGAGTAAACCACGGTTCAGATGGTATTTTCTTAAGAATGCGAATTGTATCAGTTTTCTTTAAAATCTCCTCGGTAACAATTCCTTGCTACTCTTTCAAATCAGAGCGTGCTGCGGTATGGAGTCTATTTATTACATTACTTACTTTCCAATGGTCTTCACTTATTGGAAATTAGTTACTTTTGTAAACCGCATCACGTAAAGATACCATAAACTTTATTTTATTCTGTTACATTTTTGTATGGTTGGAATTTTGCAATTTACCAATATCGAACGAGTAGATTTTGGCCTAATTATCACATTTCTCGACGGTTCCTATGCATGGGCCATCACGTTTATTTCGTCGTTGATATCTTAGGTAGTCGTATCGTAGTAAGTCCATTAACACGAGCCCTTGTCCATGACACATCTGCATTTTTGATCATTCTTCATCGTTTCATCTCTTAATTTTCTTGTATTATCAATGCTGATCATAATCGCTTATTTTGTCACAGAAATCCTACATTCGTCTACAAAGCAAGCAATGATAAGAGGCATTTTCGTATTTATAGAAAGTGATATAATGTAGTTTCTGGGAAATGTGGATAAAATATTGGTTGCGTCTCAAATTGTATAGTGTTTTTGTTTGTTCGCTTAAGAATATAGGAGGTATACTCGTACATTTCCTACGAAATAGTGGTAGTGTGAATTCTATATCGGGAGACTTCTTAACCACCACGGTGTAAAAACAGTAATTAATTAGTGTTCTAGATTTACATGTATTCTGGGCAACCACCCTTATCCCCTTAATCCTCCTTTCTTATCTGCGCACCCATCGGATCTTCGAGTGGCTTTCATTTGAGGGGACAAAATGGTCTATATATCTTCAGTCCTCTAATATAATGGTATTTTATGTGTAGAGTTTATTAGGTAGAGTTAAGAAAAAATCTGTTTCCGTCGGTTCAAAGTTACGACGTTTACGAAACCGGTTGTCAACCCTTGTTAGTGAATATAAACATTCTCTTTGGCCAAGGGATTTAGTGAATAGAATCCACAAACTGTTTTGCACTGCGGTTTGTTGTTACATAATCTTTACTTTGATTCGACTCTTTTGAAATAGTCTTCACTAATGACTAGTGTTTGGTCTGCAGTACGAAGCAGGGAAACACACCGAATTCTTCTGTTCAATTAGTGTACACTGTGGTAAAAGTTTTCTATGTGTTTAAAATATTGAACGTCGATTTTTTAATGTGTACTTTATTAAACGCAGTGACTACAGTGACAAAATATGCCTCTTTGTTTTTTTCTGTCTTTGACACTTCGATTCACTGGTTACCTTTGATTTTTTTTCCTTAATGTCAACATTTTTCGTATTAATATTATTTCTTCGGTCAGTTTATGGTTATTACTAAAAGTTCGACAACTCAAGATTTATTTTAATAGGTACCTTCGAGTCAGCGTGTTTTTACTCGGGTTTCTTTACGGAACATCAACTGCTGAAGACAGATTTGCTTCCGTACTTGGAATTAGTTTTGTTTTAATCTTTTCCTAGATTGATGTCTGTAAGGTATAAGGCCAAGGACTTCAATCAACTAATTTCCTCCTTTTTAGCCCATTTTGTTTTATATACATGGACCTTAAACTGCAATTTATTACAACGGCTAAGCCGGGGCGTTTAATATCTGCTTAGAGATTGTTTGTCTTTTTCTGTAGTGTGTGTGAGTGAGTATTTAGTATGGGAGGTGCCACGTAGATTCGTCCATATATTTTATTCCTTTGGATACATCCATCTTCTTTCTCTTGTCACAATACTGTCGCTAGGAACTAGTAGTGTAATCAAATATACGAATTGTATAATGTATTGAGAACATAGTTTCTACGTAGTTTCAGAATGGGAAAACGTTTCTCAGACATTTGTTACGAAACTGTCACATTTTTTATTATTATTTGTTCTTAAAGAAGTTTATTTTGAATGAAGATCCATCTTTCAGTATTGGTATTTGAAATAAAACAATGATTTGTGATTCTAACTCCGACGTTGTTTATGTGTCCCAGTTAGTTGCAACCAATGCACGTCCCAAATGAATACTGCTTCTAAAAATAATAATTTAAGATAGATAGTAGTCATGTTCTATCTGAGAAAGAGAAAGTCTGATGATATTTAATTAAAGACAAAAGGCGAAAGGAATAAAAATTTGGCGGCACGGTGAAGATATTCAGAGTGCAGTGCCTAAATACGTCCGTTAGCTCTCATCCCTGGCCTTTCCAATGTCATACGATATAAGCCGCCTTAGGTTTTTAGTAGGTTTGTTTTTGCGTGGATGATAATAATTAGTGTCCGACCGAAACTGGATTTTTAGCCGAAACCGAAACCGTAACCGAATATTCGGCTCCCCTTCTAGTTTCGGCCGAAACCGAAACCGAAACCGAAACTTAGGAATTTCAGTTGTAATTTTGAAAAAAATTGACTGTAGGTACCCTGCTCTGATATTTATTGTTTCCTAAGATATTTATTAGGAAACCACTTCATTTTCGGAGCTCAATGTAAGCACAAAAAAGGGAACCCATTAAACTACAACTTTTGTCATCGTCATATACCTATAGGTATCCATGGCATAGGTAACACTAGGAGGGGGCATAAAAAATGCAATTTTTCTTCGGGAGGTTAAGTAACGGAAGTTGTGGTGTAGTTTGCTAATATGTATATTCATGGGCGTCGCCAGCCTTGGAGTTAAGGGGGGGGACAACAAAAATTAAAAAAATTGAGATAGGATGAAAAAGGCGTAAATAGCGCCGCAGGCGAAAATTTTTTGTGATACATGGTGAAGAAGGCCGTGATGTGGTTTGGTGTATTAGAAAATGTATACAATAATTTGCACAAAATTATGTACGAAAAATATTTTCTATAAAAAGCAATTAAAAAATAGCGCCGCAGGCAATTTTTTTTATGAAACAATTGAGTTTTGGTGTATTTTTTATACTTATTTTACAAAATTTATGACATGGTGAGAAAACGTGTGGTAATAGTGTGATTTATTGTGAGGTGTTCTCATTTAGCATGAAAAAATATATACCTATACCAATCCCTAAGTAGCGCCGCAGGCAAAAATTTTGTCATAAGACATAAATGATGCGTATAAAAATGGATAGTGATAGTGATCTAGTTCAGTTTTGTAAAATAAAAAAGGATTCTATTGTACAGAAGATTCCCAACAATGCTCTGTATAATACGGATGCTAGTTTCGGTTTGGCCGAATATTCGGCCCCTTTTTGGCCGAAACCGAAACTGGGGCCGAAACCGGCAATTTTGGCCGAAACTGGCCGTAACCGAAACCGAAACCGAATATTCGGTCGGTCTCTAATAATAATGATAAAATCAAGATTTCACGTAGGTAACTAAGTAACGATAGTTGATCTTAATAATTATAGAATCAACGCTTATTACAACGATCTAAATTTTATCTTATAGTTATGCGCTACCATTTTAAATAAATACTATTAATTCGTACATATCAAATTTGCATACTTGACATATTGTATTGACTTTATAGGATTTTGTATGATTAATTGATCGATCATTTCCGTTCATTATATAGATATTTTATTAATGACATTTGTATATTTTAAAATGATCAATGGAGCTCATTTAGTTTTAATATCGTATGGTAGATGTCAGGTTTGATGTCAGTTAACTGACAACTTATTCAATGAAATTAGTGTCACATTCATTCAAAGATTTTTTATTTCACTGTAATCCACATGTTTTGCTAAATGTAAATTATTTGTATATTCTGACTTAGTTTAGTTTAGTTCCAGTCTATTCCTTATATAGATATCATTGAATACTTTGAATACCTATAAATTGTCATTAGTTTTCAAGCCGGTAATTTAAAATCGTATTTTAATTTGAAGGTTGAAACTTGTTGTGATTTTTGGTGAAGGTATATTATTTTCTATGTTGACCATAAAGAGCGCTATTGTTCAACCCACAGAGGTATGGACGATAGCAAAATCAGAGCGGTACAAATTTAAAAAGAGTTAAGTATACGAATTATTGTATAAAACCATTGGAGTTTTAGATTCACGAGGAAGAGTAAAGAAGCAACAATAATAATTAGCAATGATACTTGATTTTAGTTTGATTTTAATTCAATTATTTTTCGAGTTCGTGAAAACAGTGACCCAGGCAATATGTTTGTTGAATCAAGTTTCTTGTATTGGAGGAACAGTTG
Organism: Ceraclea dissimilis; assembly: GCA_963576895.1. Taxonomy (NCBI): domain Eukaryota; kingdom Metazoa; phylum Arthropoda; class Insecta; order Trichoptera; family Leptoceridae; genus Ceraclea; species Ceraclea dissimilis. Next base: position 13,632,536 of record OY756366.1, on the reverse strand, counting down.
TCAAAGTTTTTCAACCCATTTTCTTACTTTGCACACATCAAACATAATCTTAGAACTGTATTTCCCAATTCCCAAAAGAAAGAAGAATGCAGTAGAGTGACGTTTTTTATCTACAAGAAAAAATAATACTTTGCAGTAAAGTTTGTTGTCCTAAAAAACTTTTTTCTGTTCCTCTTAACGGCCTTTCACACCACTCTCATCCGGACTAAGTAAAAAGCGTGCAAATAGTACACAAATTTGATGAGCACAGCTTTAAAGCGATTGAAAAATTGTCAAGGAATTTTCTAGCAAAAAGGGTGCGTCCGTACTAAAACATTGTCGTAAACCGATTGTATACAAAACATTTAGTCCCAATTCACTGGATAAACTACATACTAATTCATCTTTATTGAATTAAATCTAACATTTAATACCGACAACGGTAGAACAGAAACCGATTATATTATTGGATAGTATTATTATCAAATTAATAAGTAACAGTACATAATAGAGACATAAAAAAAGCTTCTACCGTAATGTGAATTGGTTATTGTCTACCGGACTGTGAACTGTAAGACAAAACAATGGACAAATTCAATTAATTTAATAGCATCGTATTAATATAAACAGTAACATTTAACGAAGTAGCAGTTCACGAATAACAGCCCTTCATTGATTTCTTTAATTGTTGATCTTGTTGTTTTTTAAATCACTTTCACGTAACAAAATACTAGCTAAAGTAACGAGTTTTTTGTATTTGTTTTGACCTATAAATGTTACGTATTGCAATTTGGACTTAAAACCCTTTTGTTTAAAAATGTGATTTGTCCCACAGTTCCTTTTATAACTACAAATGTATCTATTTATTACTAGAATGAAGAATTCCGCATACAAAAGTGAAATCGTCCAATGGCGAACCGTGTAAACACAGAAAAGAATCGATCACCCAACGAACTGACATACATGTATTTAGGAATGAATGAATTCCCTGATTTATAATACCTGCGAGCCATGCAAAATTAAAGCGTGCAATTCTACTATTAGTTCAAAAAGTTAAGTGTATGCATGGAATCGTTACTAGTGGAAGATTACCTCAACTTCTTTCACCTAAGTATAGTACCTAAAATGTATTGACTATTATCTTGTTGCTGTCTTGTTGGAAACCAATACCGTCACTTTAAATGCATTTCAAAAATAACAGTTATTTTCAAATGTATGGTCTTTAATGCTAATGTTATTCTCCCATACACGCGGTATTACATCTCTAAATCCCTCACCAAGCGATCTCTCATTTGCTAGATGGATTTTCATTGTTTTGTGGTCCATCTCTAAACCAACTCCCATGTATAAAAAAAGTGATTAAGCCTTTTTGTTTCGTAATGTTTTATCTTTTGTTCCAACGATTATTATTGAAATATATTGTTCTGTAACTGATAATACAATAATACTGTGTGAATAATTACATTTCTCATAACCGCAGGAGGGCTTTCCGTGAAAATCATGTAAAATAATTGCAAATCTATTACCAGCTGTTAAATTATATTCAGCGTGGGAATTTTATTAAATTGGTTTTTACGTGGATTCGTAATTTACATTTATAATCGGTTTTCGATGAGGGTGATGCATGTTGCTTTTTGGCAACCATAGTGGCAACATATGCAGTAGGTATTTCAATACAAATGTCACAATTGCTGCACTTCAAAATCCGAGATCCGTTTTTTTTATAGACTATATTATCTGAGGTCTAAATTGTAGATACAGCTATATATGTTTTTATGTATGTATGAATTCTGTTTCTTGTTTATTATTTTTTTATTCTGTTTTTATTTATTTTTTCTCACATATGTATGTCTGTATATATTTTCTACTTCGTATACTTTTATTCAATTTCTTTTTTTCTGTTTTTTCCTGGGGTAAACTGGAAGAAATCGCAGCTCTGCGATAAGTTCGTCCTAGTGAACAACGATTTATAATCTGTACTATGTCCATTTTTTATATTTATGTGTATTTGTTGTTCACTTAAAGTTTAAATAAAATAAAATAAAATTATTTATTCCATTCACTAATTATGTATTTCTTTTGATTTCAGGTAAGAATAATTCATTTTCATCCAAGTTAGACAAACACCTTTAGCTGACGCAGTGGTATGTGATTTATAATACAGTTTTATTTTTGTTTTGATATTCATGACAATTTAAGGTAACCAGTATTGGATGAGCGAGCATGTATTAACTATCTTATTAAAGGTCGACACTTACATATAGTTACATACATAGTATTTGGTTACACCCTTAACTTGCTAAACTTTATAAGGCGTTACATTCTCACTTACGTTTTCGATCACTACGAGTGACCTGTGAGGGACACTCAAAACTATATTGCTTTTGATAAATGAAATGACGAAGGCACAATTCTAAACTAATGCCTGGTTTTTTAATCTTAACAATCTGGCTCAGATATAGATAAAATATTTCAAGGATGATCCGGAAACATTTAGAAAAAGTATCGGTTACTTGAAAACGAATTCTCAATATACGTTCATAAAATATAAGATCAGTGAGGTATCTTTTAACCGTGACCGGACAAAAACCCATAGGAATATTGCTCACCATTAATAAATCCCAAAACAGATAAAAGCTCTTTAAAAATATGCTCAACGGATAAAGCTAATTGGATTTTGTAAATTTGTATCTATTAGTATACGATTTCTTTCAGTGTGTTAGAAACTACAATAGATTAGAAAATAAACAAATAAGCGGGTCTAAAATGGGATAAACAATAAAATAGTTAGCATTTTATGAATAATTCATCTGCTGGAATCCAACTAGAGAGTTTGGACTTTTATCCTTTGAGGATATTTCTGAAGAGCTTTTTTTTTGGGATTTATTCATGTTGAGCAATATTCTTAAGGGTTTTTCTCTGGGAACCATATTTAAACTACGGATAAATATTTAAACGTCTGCATAGTTTGAATACATTTGACTGAATTTCTTCTCTCATACTAGTTATTAGATGTTGCAGAGAAGTGGTTGTTAAATCTTGATGTGGTTTCCACTCCGCGTACCTCACATTATGAGTTTGATCGTATCTGATGCTTTAGTATTTAATGGGGAGGAGAGAGGATTACACATTACACACAGAATATGTGAGGCATCCATCTCATCATCTGGTTATTAGTATTATTAGTATGTAATACATTCCGCATTGTATTAATATTATTAACAACACTAGTGGGTACCTACCCGTGAAAATTACGGAGGCTTGGTTATATATTTATTTATTTATTTATTGTTTTGACGGCCACAAGGCCTTTGGAAAGTTGCAATACAAAAAGTTGAAAATATCAATACAATACACAGTAACAACAGACAAAAGAATCACAATTAAGGCAGTATGTAAACACACAATATGGACAAAAAACAGTAAATAAAAATCGTACAATACAGACTTAAAACAGAAAACACAATGGTACATTAAATTTCGGGAGCCAACGCACTTCCACATATGTTTTTGTGTAACCACTATTACCACTCCACCCTTCAAAGTTTCTCGAGTAAACAAAGGAAGATCACAATGCTCCATCTTTTTCCCAACTCTCCAATATCGTCATGAAAGTCGTAAAACCAGTTTCATATTGTGTACTTTTTTAGTTGGCACCAACCCCTGAAAGCCACAAAACTCCTCTTACATGTCTACCTACATACATAGGTACTATACACACATATAGAAGGTGGGTACTTCAAATAGTTAGATTTGCAATCTTTACGTGTATCTATAGACCCATGAAGGCGTCGCTGCTTTAAATTTACATACATATTCATAGAACTTGCAAAATTTCCAATGGGCAAGCGTTACATACCTACATGGCTTGGATAATACGAGTATTATGTAATGGAATTCTACCAGACGTAATCACAGCATGATCGCGTAATGTGAGTAAGGATAAGTTGAACATAAGTAATTTCGTTATTTTTGAACTCAAACCTTTTCAAACGCTTCACAATTTACAATGAACTTCCCTTTCCTTCAAACCTGCATTGCCTACTTAAGATAAGTTTTGACCAACAACTAAGAAACCTAATAATACTAAGTTGTTCGGGCACTAGCTGATTGTGTTTTTATGGAATTTTGGCGAAAATATTTATTTATTTTATTTTATTTTTATTAATCTTATAGAGTGCATACAGTTATTACATACAATATAAACAATCACAATATCACCTGCAAATAAACCAGTGAAGACTCAAATATTACTTAATTACAAATCCTGGGCAACACACAACATTTAAAAATCATATAAAAAATTGATATCAATAATATAGCATTACTAATTAATATTTATGTACTGATATTTCAGGCACATTGCTTGTATTTTAAGCCCCGCGCATCTGAGCCTAATCCTGTGATATTGCTGATGAGTTTATATGTGAATCATGAATGATAATATATAGACTCTTCTGGCTGATAATACTGAGAAGTGTGTTGACAAAGTCATACCTCCGCGTAAAAAAATAATACCTAACGTTCGATTTTTTCATTATTTCATAATAGGTACTTACCTGAATAATTCAGGTACCTATTATGAAAAATTCGAGCCCTAGGTACAGTGTTTGATAATCAATGTTTTCAAAGACACGGATACCTCCAGTATAGATTTAAAGAGGAGCGCCTAAGACTGAGAGTAGACTAATATATAAGGCCTTGCTCCTTACCATTCGTCAGGAACGAACGAAAAAAAAAGAAGGAATTAAAATAGGCTTTCGTCGTTTCAACATTTATTTTGATAGGCCATCATGTATAAGGTGTAATCAAATTTTCTTAATAATTTTCCGCAATGAAAATGTACTGCTTAACCACATGTTTATTTATTTTATCAATATTATTTGATAATAGAGAGATAAGTTTTCTAACAAGGTGCGGATAAACATTTGTTAACTCTGAGGTAAATGGTAAGCCATAGTGTGGAAGTTATCCATCCAGTCAATATTGACTCGCAGTTGGGCGCATTTAACGAAGTTTAATAATCAAGTTAGTTGTCTTCAACGTCGCTTACCAACCCAACCGAACCCAAATGCCGCACCAGCAATGCTGTATTAATACGTGACCGGATAAAAACCCATATGAATATTGCTCAACATGAATAAATCCCAAAAAAGACGAAAACCCTTAAGAAATTTGCTCAAGGGACAAAAGCTCAAATCTAATTGGATTTTGAAAATATAATTAATTGTGTCTATTGGGATACGTTTTTTTTCAGCATGTTTTAAACCACCATAGATTAGAAAATAAACTAGTAAATAAGCGGTTCTAAAATGAGATAGACAGTAAAATAGTCAACATTTTAGAAATAATTCATCTATTGGAATCCAACTAGAAAGTTTGGGCTTTTGTACGTTGAGGATATTTCTGAAGAGCTTTTGTCTTTTTTGGGATTTGTTCATGTTGAGCAATATTCTTATGGGTTTTTCTCCGGGAACCGTATTAATATATCCCATCTCAAATGCAAGCAATACCTACCATTACAATATATATTACATCACTGCCTGAACTAGATAGAACTTTATATAATGTAGATATCTCAACGTATTTCTGTTTGGATTAATAATTAGGATAGTGTGAATTGAAGACTTTATTCAGTGTATTCCCATATTAAATAACCAACGCCCGTATCTCGCAAATCAGCAATCTAGCAATAGGCTGGCCACACACGTCCCGAAGTTCAGTTCCGGAATCGACCGTTTTGCAAAAAAGTTCCGATCAAAACCTCTCTCTGAATTCAGCGTCACCCCGATTTTAAATTCAGAAAGAGGTTCTGGTCGGAACCTTTTTGCAAAACGGTCGATTCCGGAACTGAACTTCGGGACGTTTGTGGCCAGCCATACACTTCTGTATGCTATTCTATCAATTCGTTAATTTGTTATTCAGAAACGATACCTACATAAGTTCAGTTCACACCGACTTGAAGATCACAATTCGTTGATGGACATTCAGTATAATATTCTTCGGCATGTTTGATGTCATGATTTCGTTCTATCTTCATTTTAATATTTCAGTTCATGATTTGTGATATCTTCCCGTAATCTTCCGTGTGTAACTATTGCAACATTGATGTAGTAATTAAAATATTGCAATAGTTAAAATAAAAATAAATAAAATAAAATAAACTTTATTGTACAGAAAACATACAACGGGCGGGCTTATTGCCAAATGGCAATTTCTGCCAGCCAACCCATGATAGAAACAAAATTTTGATATACCTACCTAATTATAGATTCAGTACCAAGAGGGTACCTTAACTGAATACACAAATACATACAATAATTGAATTCATAAATACATACATAGATAAACATATTATTCATATAAATATATACGAATGGTAAATGGGATGGGATAGGGTAAGGGAGGGATGATGGGTTCAGGAGGGACGGGTTGTGGGATTTGAAATAGAAAGGTAATGCTGCTTCAGTCTACTCTTGAAAACGGAAATAGTTGGTGCGAGTCTGATGGATAATGGAAGGTCATTCCACAATCGCGCAGCCTGTACAGTGAAAGAATTAGTGAAAAAAGATGTATGATGGCTAGGGATTAAAAGCGTACGTTGTGCACCAGAGTTAGTTAACAGTTAACACCGTCATTTTTCGAACCACTGGGCATTAAGTATGACGACAAGATCGACCTGAGCTTAGGTGGTGAAAAACGAAACATTCAATGAATTTTTAATGTTAATGAGTATTGAGTACATCGTATGTGTTTTATTGACTTTTTTTCGATAAGTGTTCGGTTGAACTTTCTAAAAGTAAAAACAATCAATATTTTTGTCCCGTAAATTTTCTGGAATCTCTGTGTACTCCAATATTAATATATTTCCGAATCAATCATCAGTCAAATAAATTCCCCTTGAATTGAATTTCTCGACCCCTCCCCCATTCCGTCACATCAGAAACAAAGCAAAAATAATAAATCATTAAAATAACATTTACGAATGTGCCTGCCTCCACGTATACTAGGTATACTCGTATTATTCCATTTTCTATCAAAATCATGGACTACTTTTATATTAATTTATTGATTATGCCTATATGGCTAGATTTTAATGTCCACATATTCATCATCTACTTTTAGTACTGACCCGTTTCTCGCTACTTTCATTTCTTCTCTCGCAGCTTTTTTTACATTTTTCAGTTCGGTCCACTTTCGAATATTTTGTGTTTAGGGTTTTCTTCAAAACTATTGTGTAATACGCTTAGCTGGTTTTATCAAATTCTTGGTGAATTTTACGGGTCTGGAGCATCGCTAATTCGTTTGCCATTTTCAGATATTCTATAGCGCACGTCATCAATAATTGCATTTTTCTGATGAACAACAAAATACAGAAGGACGCAAAAAGCCTGTAGTTTAAAGTGCTTTTTCAACACATTAGCTAGAGAGCCGTATTTCTTAGTCAGATTTTATCCTAGGAGGTATATCCGTAAAAAAATGTATTTCGCAAGACGTTTTACTTTTCCAATTTCTGTTTGACTCAAATCTCAAAGGTTTAAATCGTTAGTAGCTGTATGTTTAATGATCCGATATAAACTATACCTAGGCATTGTTATTTCGGTAGCGTTAAGCATATCGAATTTGTCGATATTTCTCCAGCGTTTCTTGATAATCTCTGTATCGTGGAAATAAAATCTACGGTGAGTCTTTTTTCCACACGAACCTCATCAATCAATCCGATTAAAAGGCGCCTTCATTTTTCTTTATTTCCCCGTGCCATTTTTAAGTAAATAGAACATGGAATCTATTTTATCATTTTTCGTCTCGAGCAGATGTAGGTATCTCAAAATATCGAATCTCATTTGATTCACAAATGAAATTCATCACATGAAATTGGAAATCTTGTTAGAATGCTTTCCAATAATTAATTATCAAATTCGTTTCGTAGCACTTTATCTGCTCTGGTTCTTATTTCTCACTGGAAGATAAAATTAGATGAAAGGGTGAAATTGAAAAAGAAAATACTTCTATCCATAGACAACTAGGCAACTCTGACGTCTACATTCGTCTGGTTTTTTTTTATGTTGTTGACCGGCAAACATTTCAAACAAATTCTTTCGAGCCCGTAAAACTTTTCCATTCATAGTGGGTTTTTTTAAATTTCCAAAGTAACACTGTATCTAAATGGACCTTATAATGAAATAACTTCTGTAGGATTAGAAACTCTCTACGTATTGCACATCGTCCCACCTAGGAGAAGGTAGGCATGCACATTGCACACCGACTTGCATAGAACAAGTCATAATGTATTATAGATCTACGTATCCCTATACAAAGTATGAACGGACCGGAGGGTGCATAAATAAGTGAGTATTCTAATTAGGGATTATCTTTACAATAGAAATACGGAATTTTCTTTGTTCAGCATTGTTAGGTGAATTCATTCTAGAGATTAAACTAAGGTGCTGCACTTGGGTATATTATTCTAGCTACACTCTTTTTATTGTCGCATTGTTTCTATTGTTAGTTACTAGCAGTAGGAGTATATTTTTTATTATAAATACACCTGCTACGTGCTACCTGCATTTAACAAGTAGAGCAGTAATTTTTATCGCTACGTTGGTACATTTTGTTTACACTTGTTCATTATCGCGTTTACATTATGTAGTATCAAGGCTAGAGAATAATATGAATATCGCAAATGAGTCAGTAGGTAGTTTATATTTTTATGTTATACAAGAGATTGTGCACTGCAAAAGGCCAGCGGCGTTTGGTACAAATGGATTTTAGTAGTTGCGTAAAAGCATTAAAATTTCCATCCGAAACATATTTTTTTACTTTGTCATTTTGATAATTTTTTTTGTGACTGGCCTTTTCGTTTTATTCTAAAGCGTTTTTTAGAATAAGTATTTTTTTTTAATGATTTAGTTCGATACAACGACAAAATACAGCCAAGATTTGAAGTTTCTTTCGTAGGTTGATTCATATTTGGGACACATTCTCCGCAACAAAAAATACGATTTGCTGCATCTCATATGGAACGAAAAATTTAAGATAGTCGCAATGTAGGAAGACGGCAGATTGTCTTAGAAATATCAGTGGATGGACTGAATCCAGAGGGTATTGGAGTTGTTCCGGCTAGCACACCTCACAGGACAGAAATATTTTAAAGGATTTACAATTTTCTCTATTACATTTAGTGAATCTAATTCGGAATCCTTGAATTGTACGGTTTATCACTAGTATTTTGTTTTACTATGTCAATTCATTACATAATATTTTTTATGTACAATTTATAATTTACCCGTGTGCATAGACCACTCGCTCACGAGTGGATTGCTAGGGTAATAATATAATAGAATTGAATCCCCGTGTCTTTTCATAATGTAACCGATCCTATTACCAAATTGTCTAGCCTGATAGTGTGTTAAAGTGCATTAATTCAAATACAAAACCACTGCATAGTTCACATCAGTATTTATATTTGATTTTCGATAATGCGTACTATTTAACTTTTCAATGTTCAGCATTCCATTAAAATACACCACAACCAGCTAGTCCTATGTACGAGTAATGTGGTAGTAACAAGTTGCATTAACTAAAATATTATATTGCAATCCAACGCAAACATATTCGCAACGTTTTATAGTACTGCTTCTGTTTGGCTGAAAACGACGAACGCTTTATGTATTCGGAAAACTAGTTTAAATTAACACGTTTTTCATTACACATGTATTTTAATAGAACCGGACACTTGTTTTTTTCGTTTAATCTTATCTCCATTACTTTAATAATGTAGGTACCTATAGTAGATTTATTTATACTCAATAAACCCTGTAAAATAAGATATGCTGGATTTCACCAACTTTTTAGGCGAGAAATAGCGGAGATAGGAGCCACTTATCATTATTTTTCATACATAATTTGTGCTAGTTGTCTCCTATCTTCGCTATTCCTCACCTAGGAAGTTGGTGAAATCCAGTATTACAGACTTTCTTATGCAAGATTAATTTGACAATAGAAAAATTTAGATACAGTGTTCACGTACAGAGACTGCGTTCTCAGTGTGGCGATTTATTTACTATATCGAAAAATTTCAGTGTTGGTTACTGAAAATGTGAACGTAATTCATATCTACATTTAAAGAAAATTGATGATCCTTGAAATCCAAGTGATCAATCATTATTCTTAAAACTACGCCACTAAATAATTTTAAAAATTCACAATTTCAAGCCTACCCTCTATGAAGGTTGTATTTCAGATATTTTTACGGTAGAATTATTCTTCCTCTCGGAGTAATTACAAGTCGTATTAGGTTTTTTTAATGTGGACCTTTTTTCCTTGTGATAATTTATTTTATAGATTTTTTCGTACCGCAAAAAATATGTTACATTGAGTATTACAACATTTCTCTCGTACAAAAATTAAAAAAGTTTGTTGGTCCCCAAAGATTTGTCGTACGCGAAAATGTTTTAGGAAATAAAACGAAAACGAGAGATGGAGAAAAAAACGAAAGGACTTTTAACACCCTTGCTAGCACCTTGATATATAAATTTAATGGCTTTCTCTGGGATCATTTCGCTAGTGGGAAATAGATTTTTTCCTCCCAAAAATATTCTATGATAGAATAAAGTTTGAAATGTGGATGTTAGAGGAAATAAACAACTTTTTCATTTACGGCTTTTTGAAAATATTACTTGTTTATTACCGCCTACCTACATTAGCCCAATATTTTCTGGATAATATTAAAAGCATTAGCAACTTTTTACTCTTACCTTCACATCAGTATAAAACACATTTGGATCAAAATGAATGAAAAGTAATAGTTTTTAGTCCGTGATACATTATGTTGGATTATGAACCGAAAATAAGTACACTGAGTTTTGTTTTATGGCTTCGGCTAATAACTGTTCATCAAAATTTATGCCACCTTCTTTTAGACTTCAAAAAATAGCAAAATTCCATAGTCTACGTGACCATTCTGTTTCCAGAATTAGGGAGAGAACTCTGTCCTCTTTTGTGTACAACGACGCGAGAATTTATCCATCAAAATGTTTCACATTAAACGAGAACTGTTGAAAGTTATTTACATTAAAATAATATAAGGCATGTCTCGAACATAAATTATACTCTAAATGTACTCAAACAAACAATGAACTGTCAGTGGGAAAGATACCTGTAATGATTTATATCCACGGTCGGTGCTAAACGACGTATCGCCAACAAAATACCTTAATTGCTACGAATAATAATTCAACTTCAACTTGGTGACATACAAAATCATTTGACTTCTTCTCTATTCATTGTATTCAAACTAGTTCACTTATTGCGCGGAGGTTTCTCACGAAGTCTGTAATGTTATTATCGTGAATATTATATGGAATAATGTAGGGAAATAGATGAACAATGTGTTGTCACTTTTAGAGCTTTAGCGTTATTCAGGAATGCATAAATCTATGTAACTACATTAAAATTAGTCAAAATCAAAACTGCAATCAAAATTCGGGTGAGCGTTCATGTCGCGTGCGTTTGGGGACATGAAAACAAACGATTTTTCAGATCTTTGTACTGATTCTTTTACTGTTCTGTCTTAGTATAGTAAAATTCTACACAACTGTATCAATTTGCATGTTAAAACCTCGCATTCATCATTATAAAGTATAACAATTAACAAACTAACTCGATATAAATTTTCATGTACGAAAGGAAACAGATCGTATTTTCAAAGATATATTATTTAATGCTATCGAGTGGGTATACTCGTGTATACAAAACCGATACATCGAATAAATCAATCGACACATCGGAAATGAGAAAATGCGATACGATCTAATTTGACGACAGAGTACAGTATTTTAAATTAATCGATCTCCAAGGCATACTGTAGGTACAAATGTTACAGTTTAGATTGAGAATATTATTATGTTTTTACAAATTTTCATGGAATGTTATTCAGAAGTAATGCTACAAACTCATTTGCCCTTTGTCATTGCTCAAGGGAACATTAGGAGGTTCAGTACTCGGCAGTTTTGTGTTTAATCAATTTTTCTTATTATTAGGTAAGTATATGAAAAATGTGAAACTAAAGGCGGCAGTCTCTCAAGCGAGAGGTGCCAGGTTCAAACCCCGGCGCTGGCCATGTGTTCCACACTTTGTGATATACAGGCTTTTAGCCTAGTGCAAGGTGTGCAGAAAATATTTGGGTTTGTGTATGCAAGCCCAGGTCCTTTTTATTAAAAAAAAAAAAAAGATCTTTATCCATGCTTCTTCACGCTTACAAATATGTTTATTTCGATTCTGAGCATTAACTACATGTCAGAAATATGAATTGGGCAATGTCGATAAAATCGATGATGTTGCTAGATTCTGTGTTGTTAAAAAAAGGTTTGGAAATATAATATTCAGCGAATTCTTCGCAAATTGTGCTCTGATTCGAATTATTCTACTTAGTTTCAAGTATTTTGTATGAAATCTACTGCAAATATTGTCCGTAAAATATCTATAAGTAGTGGTTGAATGTTGAGTCATATTCAATCATAGATATGTTATGTAATGTGATAAGATGCACAAAGTTGTCTAATCGCATGAATTTCCTAGAAATATCACATAATCTATTGAATGATTAATTGTACAATATTGCCTAAACATTATCACACATTCTTCGATTATAAACTCATCTTTCACACTATCAACGTAATATCAAGGTAAGTACAATAGCAACATGTGTAGTATCAAATGTGTGATTATAAAAGAACTGTAATCTAAATATAAATAAATACTTAACAAATTATCTTACAATGTACCTTATGTCGTTGTCAGAATTATTCATACGAAACGTGAGAGATAAAATAAACAGAATAACATCGTTGGAACAATAGAAAGATTACTCATAATTTTTTAGTATTGTTTTTGCATTCTGCTAAACGCTCTTTTGTATTATTTATTTTATTTAAATTGTTTCAATTAATATTTTAAATATGTAGTGTAAGTGTTTTTCCTGTGTTGCGATTTGCCAAAAAATGTTTTCAAGTGATTTTTTTCCATTCGTTTTGATCAAACCTTTTTAATGTTTTCTGCTCTTTTTTCTCGGAGCGGAATTACTATTCCGGAGTTTTATTTGCTTTTAAAATTCGTCGGTGAATTTCGTTACGTAGAATAATTATTATTCTCATTAACCATATACCCTCTTTGTGCCCGTTACAACTTTTATCGTAAAATTGACCAACATGTCGGATGAACCCATTTGCGTTTTCGGCGAAGTTTTTTTGCCGAAAAAGTTTGAAGAGAAATTGAAAAGTTTGCAAAATGAACAGGACCTTTTCAGCTTGACATCCCTGATACAGGTATGCTTTATTGGGGAATTAATTTATACTAATCTAATACACGATTCAAATATTACACTCAAAAGCATTTCGCTTGTTTGTTTTTCCTAAGAAAAGAACACGGGGCTATGAATACAGTATATTTCATATTTCGAAATCAGCAGGCGTTCTTCTTCTTTGTCCTGCCCTTCTGTCCCGGTTCATCCAGGGTCAGGCCTCCTCGGACGTAGGCTCCAGGATCTCCTGTCGTGAGTTGTCACTGTTGGGATTCTCTGCGCCGCCAGCTCCTTTTTAACATTGGCGTTAATTTTATATATTGATACATAACCTAAGCTAAGCAAAATACATATAATTTTGACGTTGTTAGTAGTCACAAAAAGTACACATAGATTTAGTCATACATCGCTAACATCCCGACATTGTTTTCCCAAGAAATCCATTAGCGCTTTGACCTTAATTTTTAGGTATGATTTTTTTTATATGGTGTCATGGCTATGTACCAATATTTTTATTTCAAATGTTACCAAGAAACAGCACCTTGCATTGTTATCAAAGTTTGAATTCGAACACAGACCATACAGTTGAGAATGCATGCTCTAATCTTCCAATCCCAGTAGAGGTACTCATCATAACATTTAATAAAATCGTCACTTCTACAGGCAACTGAGTGATTATTAATTAAGCTGTTGACATATTTCTATTAAGCCATAGTATAGTGCGGTTCAATATATATTGTCAAGAAATAATTTCTAATGTTTTGTTGATTGATTTACTATTTATGGTCCGTTCCACCGTCACTGACGCAACATTTAGACCCAGAATTCAATGTTGATGTTAATTTTTCTTGCTTTTCTTCAAAGACAACATGTTGTTATTTATTCTTATAAAGATTCATTAAGAGTGTATTCAACTTATTATGAAACATCCACGTGAATTTCCTCAAAATTTGAGGGCGAAAAATATGAAAATGTGCTTGTCACTGACGTAACGCCCAAAAAGACATGAGATTTTGGTTGTCGCAGAAAAACCAAAATTTCTCTGAAAATAAATAAATATGTGTTTATTGAGGTATTAAATGTTTAGCACAACTAAATTGCTTGCCGAAATGTCAAAACAATTTTCAAAAAATATTACAAACAAAATAAATAGAAAATAAAAATCGTGTCACTGACGCAACATGAGTTTGTCACTGACGTAACGCCTGCGAATTGTGTGAGAGAAAATATGTCTAAATTGTATCAGAATAGCTTAATATACCTATATTATTAACAGGATCGGGTTATTCAATCTTTTTAAGCATTATTTTATACTAAGCACCAAATTTAATCACTTGGTATTGGCCACATCCAGCCACAAAAACAATGAGAGTAGTGTGAGAAAAAAATATTATAATTGTTCCTCTGAATGCCTTTTTCGGTATCAGGATCTGATTATTCCATCACATCTCTACCATTATGCCATTTTCCACAGTCTGGGGTAACCAACGACAAGTGTGCGGATATGCTCATTTTAATACATAAATGCCCATACAAATGTTTCTTTGCATCCCAAAATGAGACATTCTAAGTGGGTGGTGAACCTCTTTACTGAGCTTATCGGGTAGAAAAACCGTCTACTAACGTGTTTGATAATATTTTTTTGGAATTACTCAATTAAGTCATGCGATACTGGGCGCGATAAACCCTCATGGCATATGTGCATTAAATCCATTAAAAATCATTCATTAGTTATGTTGGCGCCCTTAATTCTTCCAGGATGACCATAATTTTGTTATTTGGACTGCCTTCGACAATCCAGGTTCAATGTCAGATTGAAGTTAATAAAAAAAATCAATTTTTATCCTTTTTGGTCACGAATGCTCTGCATGACCCTCTTTCACTGCACATAGCTTTGAGCTCTCACAACCTTAATCTCTGACTCTGGTCTCTCCAATGCCATACGATGTACATAAATACTGTACATAATTAATTTTCAGTACCATTAGAGTGCTAAAACGAAATGAAAATTGAAAATATGCCCTTTAAAAAATCATTCTGGACGGCAAACACCTATGACCTCTCTGTGTTCCTTTTGAGGAACATTATAGGGCGATATAATAGAAGTAGCAATGTACCATGTATGTTTTCTCACTTTTCAGTCTAAATATAACGAATTCATCATCAAACCTAATCAAAACTCTTGAAAATCTCTGTCACTCACGTAACTATGGCTATGGTTACGCACGGACTCACTCAAAAGTTGTTCGTCAGTGACAACGTTTTTCAAATATTTTTGTATGAGACTTGAAAAACCTAAAAATGGGAAACGATGAGTTACCTTCTATACTTTCAGGAATAGAAATGCAGAGACAATTGTACCCATCAAAAAAAAAATATAAAAACAAAACTAATATTTTGTCACTGACGCAACACGAAATCCACATAATTTTAATCGGCTTATATATTTTCTTTTCCATAATGTAAATATCCAAAATTATTTCAAGTACATCATTAAAGGACCCATGTACCGATATAAATAGCAAAAACACCAATATCAATGTAAACTTATTCATAAAATAATAATAAAAAATCTCTAAATTATTTCGTTACTCCTTGCTTTTTTTCAGCTGATTTCAAAATAGCGGATAGTATACAAAATGTCTGAAAATGGCTAAAAATTTCTGAGCACACTAAAATATAGACCCTGGTTGAAATATTGACATAAAAATAATCAAACTTATCCACACTTTTAAAAAGTCTTGTCATGTCCAATTTTCCGTGGAATCGACCAAATCGTTCTTTATGCGAAGTGAACCAATAACTATTATTCATTTTTAACCACTCACATGTTCTTGGTTTATTACGGTTGGTGTGGCCATGGGCTTATCTACACATTGCGGATTTCGTGTCTAACAAATGTGGAACAATAGAAAAACTAACATACCTACATATTGTGTGTTACTAGCGTTCAAAAGTTTGCTAAAACTGGCAGCAAAATTAGTGTCATAGCCTCCGTTTTCATTGTTTGTTGACGGCGACTTCATTCATGCTTTCTAAATGAAAATTCGTTAAAATTTTGGCTTCATCTAGTGACATAATTATTCAACAGTAGTGCTGGATTTCACCAAATTTTTAGGTGAGGAATAGCGGAGATAGATGACACCCAGCACCATTTGATATGAAAAACAATGGCTCCTTTCTCTACTATTCACTACCTGAGAAGTTGGTGAAATCCTGCATAGGTATCCTAAAGGCAAGAGTTTCTATTTTATGTATTTGAGAGACTAATAAAATGCAATATAAAAAAGCTCCGTCTATCGATTATACCGGCGATTTTTTTAGACCGTTTGGTTTAAAATTATTTTTGAAAACAAGCCACAAAATAGATGGTCTCGGATTAATTTATTAGAATCGACATTATTTGTATTGAAATTTTACAAGTGGTGCCACTATGGTAGCTAAAAAGCTTGATCAGCGCGCTCCCACCTAAACCCATCTCTTTCTGGACAGACTGTACGGACAGCAAACATTTTTTTTATGATTGTTCTGTATTATTTTACTTATGTATAGATATGTGTTGTTTTATATGGTTTGTATAAATTTCTCTATTGCGGTTGTTTGTATGTATTCTTGTTTTATCATTCGTGTACAATACATGGATCTTTTGCTTTAAGAGACGTTGTCATTGCTGATAACATCTGAAGGGAACAATAAACATGTTATATATTATTATTCTTTCAAACACATGTAAGGAAAACTCTGTATGATTTAAATTGTTTATACGCGCGTATTGCCCAACATCTGATAAAACATCAGAAATGTGTTATTTTAGTGTTATCGAAGGTTTCCGTCCTGGAGATTGGTTTACAGCATTGTCTTGCTTCTAGTCTTCATTTTGATACGGTAATTCTAAACCTGTAAAATTTTCTCTCTCAAAGTTTGGTCCAAATACGCAATAGGACGATTTTGGATGTCCATGTACCGATAGGCCCGTGTCAGGAAGTTAATATATTTTTGAGTGGTGTTGCGATTTTAAATGGATTTGGGCAGGGCTCGTTGCCAGACACTCCGATTTTAGATGGACCAAAAAGATTCTCGAATGGCAACTTAGAACGTGCAAAAGGAGCGTAGGAAGACCTCAGGCAAGACGGTCTGACGATGTAAGGCGACTCGCAGGAAACAGCATGCCCAGGATAGGGACCTGTGAAGTCGAAGAGGAGGCGTATGTCCAGCATTGGAATTAAAACGGCTGACAAATAAGACGAAGTTGTGATTTTCATGTGTAGTGTAGAAATCTGAATTATTTTTTATATTGACATATTTCTCTCCACCTTTGCATATCGACCCCTTCTTTAAAGACCAAATTAGTACCTAATAGTATATTTTAGTCAGATTAATAAAGATACGGAAGCTAGAGATGCATTTAAGGATAGAAGTTGTGTCTTGTCTGGCTACCTTGCAAGGGATACGGCGATAGATATAGATATGGTTTTAAGTTGTTTATTGGACCTTTGGAGCGTTTCTCCAACCACGGACGTAGTAGAACCAACAATTTTCTGTACCATTCCCTGTCCACGAATCTTCCTTCATCATCAATATTTATTAATTACTTTTTGCGTTTTCAGTCCCATCTTTCGTTCAGGTATGAGTTTGAATACCTACATTGCGGAACACCACAGTTATTAGTCAACTCTTGAAGAAGATACATCACGGAACCTGTTTCAAGTAATTCAGGTTCATAGAGTAATAACTCGTCTAGTGAAGTTTCAGAACACTGTTCATAAATTGTGTGAATTACTGCCACGAACGTCAGTTGTGTAAATTGTGATGACATTGAAGTATCTGCCGCCATTTTCCTTAAGCTTCGTGGCACGTTATTATTCATCATTGATGGAGAGGTGTTGAATACTTAAGGGACGATTAATGATTAACACTTTGTTGAAGAAATTCACACCTCAATGTATAATTATATTACGTTACAAGCTTGTCACCCGTTATAAATGACGCAGTTAGGCAGAGAAAACAGATCGACAGATTTCTATATCCTTTGCCGTATAATGTACGTGTGCGTACATTCTCATGGTAAATTATTATTTTATTTAGCATAGTATTTTCCATTCTACTTAATAATATTTGTACTACTACAATATTTACCGATTCCATTATAAAACAAAATATAAAAATTTAACGTAAAGGGGCACACTATTTACTTGGTAAGCTTATTATCTATCTGAAAATTCTATCTATTACTACTCAAAACATTTTTTATTCTCGTAATGTCAATTAATATCAAAGGTTGTGGACAAACGATATGTATAATGTCAGTAAAAAGTGGTGTTAGCCGAATACTTTTCGACCATAACCGAAGGCATTGACACCGCGAAGTGTTTTACTTGCTGCATATATTCATACCCGATATCCACCAGAATTATGTTAGTTGGTTATACGCCGCGAAGACTGGAGGCTAACTTAACCAGTAGCGAAAACACAGGAACTAACACCAAGTATGTACAAGATGTTTGTAGTAAATAGAGAATTCTTGCTGTGCGAAGGTTTATTAAGTACCACGCCCTGTTTTTAATCTTTCATGATACCATGTCGAGTTCGTAATAACAATAACGTTACGTAGCGAGGAAATGATTACGTGTGTGTGAAAAACTCTATAAATTAGACGTGTCTTTTCCTTAGTAAAGCAGTACAATTGTTTTTCTTTAATTTGGAAATTGCTCAGAAGTCAAATATATAGGCAGATGTACTAAGTTTGATTAAATAGATGTACACAGTCATCATTACAACAAGGGTTTTATTGAATACTTAGAACTTTATGAAGCGACATCTTTATAAGTACAATTCTGTAAATTTTCGAACTAAAATAAATTCAATTTTTATTGGGTAGGTATTAAATTACAAAATCCATAAATAAAAACTAATGCTATAGTTATAACTAAATATTGCCTAAAAACTACTCCCCAAAATTGAGCAGAGCTCCTGCTTTGGAGAGGAGAAAAACATAAGTATGACAATAAGTACAATAGGTGTGTTCTGAAAATAATCGCAAAAAGAAGGTCCCATTTTGGACCAAACATGTTCCCAGTTTCCACTGATTCTCTGTATAGAGGCGTTAGTTACACAATAAGCTTTTTTATATGTTTTTTTAGAGACGATGCTGAATTTAAATTAAAGTTAAATTGCTTCGTTAGAACCTATCAACTCCATTCCCTGTAGATGTTGAATAAACTACTGAAGCAAAACACAACACATTTAGCTTGCATTTTGGTATCTTTAATATTAGTCCTACGGGGACATAGTTTAGTTATGAGAATAACATTATTGGCAGCTGCAATCTTCCTGACAATATATTCGCACATCTAATACGGAATAATATGAGTATACAATACATACATTGCACTTAATATTATCGAATTCGCCTACGGGCAACACTGCAGTATTATAATGATAGTAATAATTTTATTATATGCATTAGAACATTTATAATGATAAGCCAACAACGAGCAGAGTAATACAGTTTCCATAAATTTCTGATAGTGCCATCTAGATATTATTATTAGTCGCCCCGTTTCTAAATCTAAATGTTTGTCGACTACACTAAAGGCCATCTGGTAATTGCTTTAAAACAGTTTTGCTTTATAATAATATTGTATGTATATCGTATTAAAAACAATTATTATTTTTCCACATAAGTCTTACTTCGGCTACGTGAAACACGTAAGTGAATTGAAGGAATTCGCACAGCTAACTTAACCGGTAGTCATCCGCTTTAAGAAATGAAAAAGATTTATCAACAAGGCCGCTCCTTATGTATATGATCCGACTTCATATATTTTCGCCGGACTTTTCATCTTTGGATTCACATTTGCGTTGATTTTGGTATTATTTTCAGTAAGGTATTAAACAAACCTGGTATGGAATTTTCACCGGACTGTAAGCGTCGGCTATGACATCTTCTTCTCTAGTTTCAATCCTGCGGATTGGTTTGCAGCAAATTCCTTCATCTTGCTTTCCACTCTTCTCTGTCTCCCGCAGCTCTCTTCAGCTCGACGCATATGACATATTACAATTAAATTCTTCTATACATGTACCCCAAAGTATGAAACCAGAATCAATATGACGTCGAAATTTTCGCACATTTACTATTGTTTATTAAGTGAGCTTTGCTAATCAAAGTTTATTGATTGGCATCGATTTGTTATAGAATAATAACCATGTAGAGTTCTATACAAATCACTTAGACACTTCTTTAGAATTGACGAGATGAAAGTTGTATATAAAAGAATACATTTTGTTTTGTATTCGTAATTAAAATATTCTGTATCTCATGTACCTACCTACATGTATACTCTTTCATTATAATTGTTCCCATAAATGTAAAATCTAATTAACACACTTAAGGGGCTACGGTACTCTATACGGCTTCGGCGCGGAAACTCTTACTCAGCCAATACTGAAGGAATCGTCTTGAAACTGAAGACAGTGATAGATGAAAGTATGGACTACAGGACTAATGTGTTAGAATTACAGGATTTGGAAATTCCTTGAATAAAAAAGTATTCCGAAAGCACCCCTAAAATTTACGGAATTCCAAGAATTTCCGTTCAATTTTTCAGATATAAAAGCATAATTTAGCCAAAATACTGGTAATCATAATCTTAACAAATCGTACGTTTTAGATTTTAAATTTCTTTCCAGGTTTCTTTTAAAAAGGTATTCCTAGAATTAGTATACCCTTTCCTTTCAAATTCAGTCTGAGCTTTGCTTTTGCACGGGATGGACGTACTGCATATTTTTGAATTTCATTATTTATATTTCACGAAAATATTTACCAATACCAATATAACACCGTATATAGATATGGAACTCTAAGTAGGAATTCTTTCATTTGAATTTTAATTATTACGAACACCATCAAAGAAATAGGTACATACTATATTCAAATAGTTATTTATACCACACTAACACCGTCAACTATGCCAGTGGTCTCCAACCTATGGTATTGGGCCGCGCCGCGTGCTTAAAAATCAAAATATTTTTTTTGATAAAAATCGTCAATAGCTTAAAATAATTATTCGGTTAAAAACCCCTTCACGTAAAGTTACCATCTTAATACCTGCGAAGTAAAACAACACTACACTGCCATAATATACAATATTTGTTCCGAATGCGAAGTCGTTTTTTGTTAAACTGGTCGCACCTTGACTCCGAAGGCGGTGTTGTCGAAGCCAAATCGTATTTAAACACGTCATCAATGTCAAAAGTCGTCCTCTGTCGATCGAGATTCAGATAATTTTTCTGTCTTTTTTTGTTGTAATAAAATAATATTCTTATCTCGTTCGTACTGATTTGTATCGGTTTGGACTATAACAGCGACCCTATTCCATACAAAAACGGTTGCGGTTATGGTGGAATCAGGTAGTAGCGAATTTTTTCCCGTTTCGGAGTTTTTATATTTCTCTGTAAAATGATATTTCCTTATTAAGTAATAAAAAATTAAAAAATCTACATTCAATGTGACCCCCCTCCCCCAATGTAACCCCCCTACCCTCAGTGGGCCGCGGTGAAATTATCAAACGCTGACCGGTCCGCGGCGAAAAAAGGTTGGGGACCACTGAACTAAGGGACACATTTTGAAATTTTGAACATGGTACATTACCTTGCTGATCGAGAAGTATTTCTGATTTTTGGATATGTTATATAGGTTGGTCTTGTGGTTCAGAATCCAAGTTGGCAACCTCCCCACCCTTGTGCGTTCACTAGGGCGAGCCAAAAACCGACGGAATTCCGCCCGTTTTTCGGTTTAATGATTTAAACTTTTTACAGATGCACCCTAGAGAACAAAGATTAAAGTAAGAGTTATAGAATATTAACTTTCCTATAACTTTGTTTTATTACGTTTTTTCGTAATGTTATTATTTAAAAAAAAATAAAAATCCATTTAAAAAAATACCATTTATAAAGTTTTCTTATTATAGTTAATTGAATCTTCTACAACTTTTACAAATGCCATTTCCCTTTATAACTTACCCTTACGGAAATATATTAAGAAAATTTCAGATATCGTAAAAATATGTTTTTTTTTTCAATAATAAATCATTTTGGATAATGCATAACATTTTTAATAATAACATTACGATAAAAATTTGTATTTCAAAATTATAGGAAATTTAATATTCTATAACTCTTACTTAAATCTTTTTTCTCTAGGGTGCACCTGTAAAAAGTTAAAATCATTAAACTGAAAAACGTATCTCAAACGTACGGAATTTCGACGGTTTTTGGCTCGGCCTAGTAAACGCACAAGGGTAAGGAGCTCGCATTCTTGGATTCCGAACCACAAGACTGACCTTTATAACATATCCAAAAATCAGAAATACTTCTCTTAATGCAAGGCAAAATCTCTTTAATACTCGGAACACTGAATTGAACTGAAATTAAAAAGTTTGTTTACAGTACCTACTAGAAAATATATCTCTTTATAATTTACAAATCCTACTTAGTTTACATTTTTTGTATTAATTTAAGATTTTCACGAACCTACAGGCAACTTCTTCATAGGTAATAAAAAAATATTGTAAATATTTTAAGAGAAAATTATGTACCTCTAGCTACTACTATTATAATTGCCATATATATATTTGTTTTTTTTTTTAATATTATTTAAAATACATAGATGCGTATGTACATGATTGTATACAGTTATTATAAGGTATTACAAGTAAAGGATTGTATTATTTTTGTTACACATGTTGTTATATTTTTTATTATTATTATCTATGTAAAGGCTTCTCTAGCCGTATATTGAAGAAAAAAAGAATTTTGAAATTGAATTGTATTATATAGTACAATAATTTTATTCACATGCCTATGTATTAATCTCTATGCAGTATGCACTCTTTTTTCTTTCATTATTTCTTGAACAAATCCCAGTTAGTGCGAATCACACTGAGGAAAACTAGTATCAATAGAATTACTAGTATCAAAATATGTTCCAATCGTTCTTGTACTCAAATAAAATAATACTAAATGATATAATAGGTAGGTATGCACCTATCAAATACAATGGTATTTGATAGAATTTAATGAAATTCAAACTAAAATATTATAATACTAGCTGTATTTCCCGTGCTTCGCAACGGCTAAAATTGTGTACGGGTGGTGAAGTTACATCGTCTTAGAATTAAATACCTAATGCAATAAATTTTTGGCATATAGGAAGGAATATATTTGTTTTACCTAGTAAAATTTTTTTTTTGTATATAGGATTCTGCTCAATTCAAATTTCACAAAAAGATAGTAAAAAAAAGAAGAAAAAAGCGTTGGGTATGGAGTGGGATCGAACTCGTACCCTCGCATCGCATAACACGCAATTTAAGTTAAGTACGCTAGCCCCTACACCACGCGAGTCAAAACAGACGACGACAGAAAGCGCCGCGGAGCAAATGTCAAAACTATTTTTTAATTATTATAGACATATTTTTAGTCATACAGAAGTATTTGTAGAGCAAAAACATTGTATAAAAATAATCCTTAGATGTATATCCTAGTTCTAGATTATGTAACGACGCAAACAAATTTAAAAACCATATTAATGGGACTACTTTAAATGGCTTCTTTCATTTTCATACTAACTTGATAGAATTCAGTATCTTGGGAAAATTGATAATTTTACCAAACCACGATACAAATCATATATTTTAATAGCCTATGTTGAAGCCGAGATTCCATTTGTAAGTTTATTTAATAGATGGATGTCTAAAATCGTCTGGTATTAATGTTTACTCCGGACGCGAATCGTCATTTTTTTCAGATTCTTTC